>OX381675.1:14800000-16000000 GCA_947462355.1 Caradrina kadenii
TTAAGTTTGGGCCGGACTCCTAATATAGTCTAAGGCCAAACTATACCTAAAATAATCAGATTTCTTCTTTTTTATTATCCTGCCTGTTAACTGCTAATGGTAAATACGAAAGTAAGGTAATTTTTACTTCCCTGTAGTCCGTAGTCCGTACCCATATTTATATTCATTAAGTTTCGTCATTTTATGAATTAAATGGCGAGGCCTTAGAATAAAAATAAAACTTAAAAATGTACGTTCCTTTAACTATTTGCTTTATTATTCCTTCACGTTATAAATCACATGAATATTAATGCATTTCTGTTAAACGGCAATGCAATCTTATTTCACACGGCGTAAAACGTTTTGATGCTTTTTAGGACACGAAATAAAACGTTTCTCCTGTCAATGTTGAACGGCTGTAAATTCCATTAGTTTTATATTGCGTATAAAAAAGAAAAATATGCGGCATAACTAAATCACATAATAATTTTTACAACTGCAAATTAAAGTTTGTCTGAATGACATACCACTGTTGACATAACACGTCTGAGTTGCGGTTCACCGCAAACACAATCTCTAACATTAGATGTTATGTGGTCCTTTTCTACACCTTTGACAATGAAGGAGAACTGTAGATAGAATGTTTAATATCAACAAATTTCTAATCAAGTTATGGAATGTCATTACATGGCGTTTGTCGTCCGCGGAACTATTTTTCATTTCTATGTGTCCCAAATAATGTTTATTTATAATGTACGCGAGTTAATTATGTCAGTGCTGATTTCGGCGTGAAGTTGCACGGTCCGGGGCGCGTACCGATATGTTCAACGTAAACAAACTATGTCTGTTTTCTTGCCTCTGCACTATTGTTGTTATTGTCCTCTATTTTCAATCAGAAATCTCTCGTTTAGAGGATAATTATCGAAAACTAGGTGAGCTGAAATATCTGCAGCATGTTTGTAATGAGTTTTGTGGAATTTGGTGTGCAAATTTCTGTTTAAATTTCAGAATTTAGGTTGGTACAAAGTCACTCAGAATCTCGCCAGTTTTTCCCGAAAACTTTAGAAAAAAGTGACGATGATACTGTGGTGATATACAACAGGGTCCCGAAGACGGGATCGACGAGTTTCGTGGGTGTTGCGTACGATTTGTGTAAGAAGAACAACTTCAAAGTGTTACATATCAACATTACTGCCAACAGACATATCATGTCATTAAACAACCAGTATAAGTTTGCTCAGAACGTCAGCAAGTGGTACGAAGTGAAACCAGCACTGTACCATGGTCATATGGCTTTCCTTAACTTTGATCGGTGAGTAATAATAACTAATTAAGCCTTTATGATCTCAAAACGAATCTCTCTCCTCTCCCATATTTTTTCTAACAAGCTAAAATCGTAATGCCGACATGTGCCAAAAACTTAACTCAAAGTTAGTTGTTAATACAAGGTACAAACAGTCCTTAATGTAATTTGTACCTACTTTAATCTTGTATTACCAACTAAATCTGAGTTAAGTTCTTGGTGCAAATGAGCATAAGGGCTATAAAAAAAACACATTGTTGCAACATTCAAATTTAGAATAATGATTTCCTTTCAAAGACACGCAAAATTTGCCAACATAATGTAAACCACACAGCTCTATGGTAAAACATAAAGAAGGCTTCATAATGTATTCAAATCATATTTTTTCCATGATAGTGTTGTCCCTAAGATGGCCGTATTACCACATAAAGATCTTATCTGGCATGTTTAAAATTCAGTGTAAAGTTCTACTACACAAGGGTCTAAGTTACACCATAGAAGGTTGTAGAACTAAATAGGTGATATCAGAATCGCACTGTTGAATAATTAATTCAATGAGTAGATTAATTAGCTAGTTATTCTGTGTTCTGCAAATCGGTCATGATCTTGGTATAATCTCAACATTGTGACTGTTTGGTGTAAATATGAATAAGGCGAGCATGTTATAATTTCCACATGCCGTGTTGTTGGCCTCTTGGTGTTTTTTCAACCTGGTTTGTCCCATTGTTGGATAAAAGTCTCCCCTATTTCACTCTTCCCTGGTCTTCCTTATGTGGTTCTCTGTCTGTCCAATCTCCAATAAACTGTTCCAAGTCGTCACATCAGTGTTGCTAAGAAGTCCGTCTTGTCTTTTTTATGGTCTAGTATTCTGTTAGCCATTTTAAAGAGCTGGTATGTTGTTGTTTAGAAAGAAGCAAGAACTTCAAAATTCAATTTCTCTTGGTCCCATCTTGTACCTTGTCAACCTTATTATTTTATGCAAATGAAATATTATTTTCATTCATGTAATTTAATTATGTGTAAAGTATTTATAGTATAGTATTAAGTTGCTGCTAAATTGAAAACTTTCTTATTTCTAGGTTGGGAGCCACATCAAAGCCTATATTTATTAATTTAGTAAGAAGACCGCTCGATAGGCTAGTGTCATACTATTATTTCTTAAGAAATGGTGACAATTACAGACCACATTTGGTACGGAAAAAACACGGAGATAAAATGGTGAGTTAATATTTTAAAACACTTTGACAATAAAGAAGTATTTCAATAAAATTTACGAAAAATGACCTAAGAGAAAAATCCATAAAATTCTTATAAAAAGTTAGGCTTGCTTTGGAATATTTAATTCTTGAGATTGCCAATCCACTTTTAGCAAATGTAGTGAGCAATGCTTGGGCCGTGACGGTAATAGGCTGGTACTTATTGTTTTTTTTTTAAACCTTTATTAGTGACTAGCTGTTGCCCGCGACTTCGTTCGCGTTCACTATTTTATTGGTTTCAATTTTGTTTTCGAATATAAACCTCTTTCCTTTTTAAATTTAAGTACTTAAATAAAAAATTTAAAATAAAATAGCCTAAGTTACTTCTTATAACATCAGCTATCTGCGAGTGAATGTCTCGTCAAAATCGGTCCAGCCGTTTCGGAGATAAGCCGGAACCAACAGACAGACAGACAGACAAAAATTTTAAAAATTATTATTTTTTATGTTAGTACCGTATATACTTTCATATGCATTTAGTGAAAAGCTTGTAATTTGAAATTACAAACAGACACTTCAATTTATTTGTATAGATTAGGTAATCCAGGTTTTCTCACAATGTTCTTTCTTCACTAATGTCAGTGATGTCCAACTTAAACTTAGACTGAACTGAATTTGAAATGAGAGCCGGGCCCCTTAACCACTGAGCCATCACAACATACTAGATATTTTTAAAAAAAAAAACGACGTCACGTCTGCATAGACGTGATGGTATGTTAATGTATATACTAGATGGAAGATGGAGGGAATGCTCCCTGAAGGGTGCTCCCTGAAGGGACCCGCAGTCCGCCGATATGTCTAGGGCCCATGTAATAGGGGCAAGCCTATTGCCATTAACTTTGCTAAATCTATTATTATCATGTAACAATTTTATCCTTGAAACTAATGAGTACAATAATTAAAATCTAATCTAAATTGCTACAAGCTTTATCAAGAGCAAATTTGAGGCCTAAATCATATGTTCATAATCACCTATGTGGCTGTTACTATTACTTTTGCGCCGTAGCATTCGGACTAGAATTTCTTTACTAATATAATAAAACTGAAGAGTTATTTGTTTGTTTGTCTATACTAATATTATAATGAGGAAAGATTTTTGGTTTGTTTGTAACGAATAGGCTCCGAAACTACTGGACCGATTTTAACCATTTTTAACCCCCGATACAAAAACGACGGGGTGTTATAAGTTTTGACGTGTCTGTATGTGTGTGTCTGTCTGTCTGTGGCAGCGTAGCTCCCGAACGCATGAACTGATTTTGATTTTGTTTTTTTTGTTCGAAAGGTTAATTAGTCGGGAGTGTTCTTAGCTATGTTTGATGGAAATCGTTTCAACGTTTTCATAGTTATCAGCTCTTTTGTTAGCTGTGGTAGGGATTTCTATTTTTTTCACCAATGCATACCTACATTATCCCTGAGTAATATAGGCTATATAACATCACGCTACGACTTACGGGAGCAGAGCAGTAAAAAAAGACGTAACTTAACACGGGTGAAATAAGCCACGCGGACGAAGTTGCGGGCAGGTCGCTAGTTTAAAATATTTGTAATTATGAAAGCAACATTCGTGACGTAAATTAATGCGGGGGAAAAGAACTATGCGGACAAAGTCGCGTGTAGAAGCTAGTTGGTTGTAACAATCAATTTCATTTTAAGAATTGGGTAGATGACACCATTCATCAATTAACATACTTTTTATGAGCTGTCAAAACGCGATTCCCCCATAGATTTTGTATGACAATACTAAACTGTGACGTCACAATTCATTATTTATTGATTTCAAAGCAACTAAAAATCAAATTTGGTAGTTATTTAAAAATTTATCGTTTTTTCAGGGGTATGATAAAGTGCTTTTTTTAGATAAGTTGTCTCTTGGAATTATTGTTTAATAGTGCCATCTACCCAATTTGCACGCCCCTTCCAGTATTTCTCGCGTGACAGGGCGACTCCTACAGGGAGATGGGCAGTATCCGTACTTAACTGTTATGCGGAGTCTATTTTTCTTTAGTTATCTTATAACTATATTTTGCCCGCGATCTCGTCCGCTTTAATGTCAGTTATATTTAAAATTCAATCATTATTCGAAAGACACGTGGCGCCATCTATTATCATAAGAACGTTATTGTTGTTTTCTTCGACAACAGTACTTTTTATCGGAATGAAAGATACCCTATGTCCATTTCTGTACATCTGACAACGTATATGCAAAATTTCAGGATGATCGGTTCAGACGTTTAGGCGTGAAAAAGTAACAAACAAACTTACTTTCGCATTTATAATATTAGTTAGGATTACTTAGGATGTCCCACTGCTAGGCAAAGGCCCCCCAAATTTTCTAAATACTCTCCTAAATATTCTTTTCTTGCGCCATCTCTTCTAGCACCGGCCTCGGCAACACAGACCATCCTCAGGATTCAGGGTCATTCTCCATTACGTCTTTTTGCACCCCGTATATTCCTATTACTATAACTCATCCGTTATCAATATCATCGTAATGACCTAAGCACCGCAGGACGTCATTCCTAATTCAGTACCTAGGAAGTATAGATAATGTTCTGTTATCTATCCGCAGACATTCGACGAATGCGTGGAGAGGGGTCAGGCAGACTGTGACCCTAGCAACATGTGGCTGCAAGTGCCCTTCTTTTGTGGCCATGCTGCGGAGTGCTGGTATGTAATTTTTAATAAAAAATACTCTTTTGACTACTCTGTGGCTTTATTAAGATACGGGTGGTAAGTGTGAGTTTTTTCTGCTCACGTAGGAATGCGAGCGCGTTCAATTTTGTATGAGAAATTATGTTTCTCTTAGTGACCACCAGGTGGCGCTTTAGCTTTTACCCATATAAAATTCTAAGTCACTCGCAATCGAACGTGGGTAAAAACTCACACTTCGCACCCAGATTGAATGCATATTTAGCTAAAGTAAACTTTTCACCAGAAGAGCAATAAATATTAACATGTTACCAGCTTTTGCTCGCAACATCGTCCGCGTAAATGTCGGGTATGGGGGTCGCAAACGAAATTGCGGCATAAAAGTAGCCCATGTCCTTCCTTAGGGTTCAAATTTACCTCGTACCTCATCAAAATCGACAGACATAGTTATGGGTGCCGGTGTAATTACAGGCACATTAGACATTTCAGCTTTGCTCCTGTGATGGCAACGCATTTGCTAGGCCTCTGGTGTTGCAGATGTGACCATTCAACATCAGGTGGACCGTTGGATTGTTTACCATCCACAGCTAGAAAAAAACCCAGCAAAGTGGTTAATCTAAATATTGTAAGGAATTCCAAGATTACAACTATTAGTTAAATATAGTCTTTGTAATCTTATCTATATCTCAAGGCACTCCCTTTATTGAGTTAATTTAGCGACGCTGTGGACAGTTATACTGTTTTATTAATTAGGCTTTGTAATTTATGAGACAACAGATATTTTTATACTCTTTTTTTTCTGTCAATTTACTCTTATATACCTTATGGGAAGTTTTACTAACTTTTAGAAACGATAGTAAATGCCTCTGATTTACCAAACTTTTTTAAATTAATTTAATGACGTTTGGCGCAATGGCTCATCGATTGGCTGCTGCACTGCGTGCCGCGGTTATATGACCTACTATGTTTGTAAACGCACCCACGATACAGAAAAATATCCTAGTGTTTAAAAGTAGATACAAAAAGAAAACGGATAAAGAACACCATTCATTATTTGTCTATGCTCTTCAAGTAGTTATGCTGCGATATAGGGCTACACGTCCTGTATAGCTCCATCTCTTTTACACACTGTTAATGTCAATTTCACAAAACAATTATGATCGTCTACCATGACACTAAATACGACCCTATTTTAACAGATTTCCCGCCAAAACTACTTATTCTTTTTCTTCTTAGCATATCGGTGGCAAATTAAAAAAAAGTAGGTAGTAATAAAATAACTAAATACAATATTTTTTAAATATTCCCGCCAAAACTACCGCATGACTGTCAAACATCACAAAAATTGACACTTACATTCCATTTTAGGAAACCCGGCAACCAATGGGCATTAGACCAAGCGAAACACAATCTAGTCAACCACTACCTTCTAGTGGGCGTTACGGAACAAATGCTCGACTTCATAACAGTACTAGAGGCTACCCTACCTCGCTTCTTCAAAGGAGCCACCGAGTACTACATGAACAGTAACAAGTCACATCTTAGACAGACTAGCTCTAAGATAGAACCAAACATACTTACCATAGACAAAATCCAACAGTCCCCTGTCTGGAAAATGGAAAACGAACTATACGAATTTGCACTAGAACATTTTAACTTTGTTAAAAGAAAATTGTTGGCTAAAGAAGCTAATAATGTCGCACAAATATATTTCTATGAAAAAATACGGCCTAAATGAGCTTTACAGTAAATTATTTATGTTGTTGCTAGGGTATGGACAGGACACTATACACGGTACCTTTTTGAGGTATTTTTTTTTTTACTTAATTTTTTTATATTCTCTATTGGGTAGATTACACCACTAAACAATAATTCAAAGACACAACTTTACAAAAAAAAAGACAGTTTATTTTAGCCCCGAAAACCCGAACAATTTATAAATAACTATGAAATTTGATTTTGAAATCAATAAATAGTTAGTGAATTGAGATGTCAAAAAGTTACGTCACAGTTTAGTGTTGTCATACAAAATCTATGGCGAAATCGCGTTTTGACAGCTCATAAAAAGTACGTCAATTGATTAGTGGTGTCATCTGCCCAATTCTGCCGGCAAGATTTTGTCTACTTAAATATTATATTTTGTGTATACTAATATTATTTTTTTGTTAATTAGTAAATAAGTTTTTTTGACTAAAAATGTTCATACTCTTCTTTAAAAAAATATGATATAATGATCATTCCAGAGTTAGAGTGTATTGTAAAGACATTGGTTCTAATAACGTATGGACAGGGAATGTAGGACAATTAGTAATTTTGTGGCTGTGTTTGAGCGTGGTATTAAAAATTATAAAGCTAATTTGAAAAATAGAACAACAATAGTGGTTGACCCAATTACAGTTCAGTTAAATGAAGAATACGTTTTTGATAATTAACGTTAAAAATTACGTTTATCAGTGACTTCTTTCCAGTCGATGTTTCAAGTAAGGCCTAGATTCCACCAAAGCGAAGAGGAGAGAAGATGTCTTGTACAACCAATCGGGTTGCGTTATTTTCACATTTTATTGCTTGGTTTCAACGCAACACAGTATTCTATAGGTTGTTTACGAGACATCTCCTCTCCCTCTGCTTTGGTGGAGTCTGGGCCTTAATCCTTCTTTTTTTTTAATGTGGGCCCAGTTTGTGGCCTCGTTTATCTCGGCATCAATATGTATGTGCTGTTCTACTTTTATTATTCTATTAAAAGAGTTTACTTGCCTACAAACTTGCCATAAGTGAATAAACAAAATAAAAACGTATTTATGTCAAACATGCCCCAAAATTCAGACCACGCTCAAAAGCTGCAACCAATTTTGTGTTCTAGATAGATAATATTACCTATGTTATTAGGTACTTAAACTTAGGCCTTCTAATTATAGATAACGAAATTAAAATTTAGTAATTAGAAAAAGTAGGCCTTAATACTTAATAGACAATCATAGGATTTAGTTCCTTAACTAATCGAATTTAGGTTAAATTTCTAATGACACCGTTTATAATGTTGCTCACACTAAAATTATGATACGAAAAGACGGCGTTTAGATTTTTTGCATTGTATTGTAATGATTTTTAAATCTTTTAATTTTGTTTTAAAACATTTTCGAATGGTAGGTATAGTTTACGTAAATGATTTGACGATTGTGTGTTTCGATGTAAAATATTATTACTATTATTTATTCAACCGACTTAAAAAAATGTGGAGGTTATGTATTCAGGGTGTATATATTTTTTTTAATGCTGACATTTACATTTATTTATTTATTCACAGATGGTATAAATATTGTTTATTTTTATTGAACATATTATAAGTTACATGTAATACTTAACCGCAATCAACTGTACAGCCAAACACACAAGTGAAAACACAATTTATTAAAAAATATGTTACATTTTATAAATCAATTTCAAAATACCTTATATTAGGTAAATACTGCACAAAATACGTTCAAAGTATGAAAATAACTTTGTGTTTTGGCTTCTGTATCCTAAACTTGAGCTAATTTCGTCACTCCCAAGAGTCAATAATTTTTTTTAACAATTATTTTTCCAAGTCATTATTAATACGCGTCTGTGACGTAATTAGCTCCTCAAATATTTAATTAATTACTTAATGAACATTGTGATATTTTAAAGTCCATCCAACGACTTGTTATCTCAATTTAATGCTATGATTTTTTAATGTTATGTAATATGCGCAATTGTTTAGTTATTTTATTTTATTGTGTGTTGCAAATTTTGTCCGCTAGGTGACGCTACTGAAATTTGGACCAATACAAGTACTTGCGTACTTTGTAACTATAAAATATGGTGGAAATATTTCAATGTTTTGGATCCTGTAAATGTCTGGATTTAAACCGTAACCGATTTATATCTGCAACAGAATACAGTTACAAAAATGTCTATGAAATGGCGCTTATGTCGGAATGGCGTCTATGTCGGAATGGCGCCTATGTCGGAATGGCGTCTATGTCGATATGGTCCACCATTTAGTGGTCTTTTTACGTATTCAAAAAAGTTTTTTTTATTTTGGACCTTTGCGAGCTTACTGTACATCAAAATTGGTCTATTAATACCTATTTTAGGTGTATTTTAAATATTATACTATTTATAAGATTTACTTCGATTACTTTTGACAATATTATTTAAATTTTCTTTCATACTTTCCTTTTGCTTCTATTTTTTACATTATTTGTACTAACCATATCAATTAAATGACGATCAGTCATACTAAACAATTATTATTTCGATTAATATTTAAAATTGTTCGAAGTTTGAACTGGTTAGTGTAGTCGCCACGAGTCGTGAGCACAAATGTCAAGTTAATTCTTGAGTTTGGGTTGGCCGTCGATGCTGCACGCGATTAGTCCGTCGATCGGATCGATCGCGTGCAGCGTCGGCGCCCCAAAAAACCCCGAAAGGAACCCAAGAATTAACTAGACATTTGTGCTCATGACTTGTGGCGACTATTATGTTTGAGTTGCATTTTAAAATAACGTTCAATAAGTTATAACTCAAAGGGTTACAAACCAATTACCCTTCAGGTGACTAAGTTGTTATTAAGCAGGTCACGGACATAGTTGACATATTGTTTCCTCGTTGAGCTAATATGGTGACACCGGGCCGTGGTGGTGGTGGTGGTAGGTAATTACAGGAACTTATGACTCTTTCAATTTATTGCACACGGTCGGTTGTTTTTCAAACAATTAAATTGAATCGGTGAAAATGCGTACGTAAGCAGTATCCGAATTTGGTCCGAGTTTTTTTAGACACTAGATCCGTATTTCCGCGAATAATTCGGATCGGATGTAGTGCGAAAAGCAATATCCGAATTCGATCCGATTTTTTTACATCCGTATAATGCATGGTCATATTACGCAAACAACGACGGCAGGACGACAGACGTCCCGGGTCAAGACAACCGTCCGTGTGCAGTCCGACACCAAATGCATAAATTCAAAGGGCCCATATAGAGACAAAATTGTTCTTTCCAAATTTGACGGTTGAGCTGTTCCATTTTTGAAAGTTTTCAAATTAAGATTAATATTTACCCTATACCCTAATACACGGATAAATTTCTCCTCTCGAAAAATAAAATCTATTTCAGCGAAGATTTTTATATTTATTTTTCTAACATTATATTATTTTACTAGATGACTTGCCCACGACTTCGCCCGCGTTGCTTATTTCACCCGCGTTAAGTTACTGCTCCGCTCTCGTGGGCGGTAGCGTGATGGTATATAGCCTATGTTACTCAGGAATAATGTTGCTATTTTATTTTTTTATTTTTTTTTTTTTATTGGTGAAAAAATTGTTAGAATCGGTCCAGTAGTTTCGGAGCCTATTCGTTACAAACAAACTAAAAAATCTTCATCTCAATCTCATTTTAATATTAGTATAGATAATCTTTACTTTATTATTAATTCAATCGCATATTTGCCAGCTTTTTTTATCGAAATAGCCTTTAGAGTGTCAAATTGTTCTTTCCAAATTTGACAGTTGAGCTGTTCCATTTTTGAAAGTTTTCAAATTAGGAAAAACATTTGATCCTATTTCACAAATCAATTTCTCGTCTTGAAAAATAAAATCTATTTCAGCGAAGATTTTTATATTTATTTTTTTAACAATTTATTATTTTACTAACATTATTTTATTATTAATTAAATCGCTTATTTGTCCGATTATTTTAAAATTAAAGACGTAGTCATATTAGACAATATTATAAGAAATCGTATACTCGCACTGTAGTATAATATATACAAATGCGCATTTATTTAGTGTAAGTAAACATGTTCTTCCAATCGTGTTATGTTAATTAGCTAATCTTGCGATGTACATAATCCTCTATGTAATATATTAGAACCACATAATTATAAAGTATTTGACCTGTTAAATATTTAATGGTTTTTAAATCGTGATTCTTAATATCGATCGATTTGAAACTATAGTCATCATCATTTACTTAGCCTTTTTCCTACTATGTTGGAGTCGGCTTCCAGTCTAACCAGATGCAGCTGAATACCAGTCAAAGATCTATGAATGACAGCCGTGACTAACGGCTTTACGTGCTTTCCGGGGCACGGGGGTGTCACACCACCAACTTCCAAACTCCGGGCTGCTACTGAGCAAATCCTAATGGACAAACCCAATAACACTTTTTGCCCGACCTGGGAATCGAACCCGGCACCCCTTGCTCATCAATCACACTTGCGACCACGAGCCCAACGGGGTGATTTGAGACTAGCCTATTAAAATGTCTAGTTAGATTTTTTTTTTTTTGTTTATAATAGTTTTGTCTTAGGTATCAGTATCGTTTTAAAAACCATTAAATATTTACAAAAAAACAAAAGTATTGTAAAATTCGATTTTCTAATTTTTATTATTTTATTACCTATAATTTATATTTTTATAATGTTTTTAATTCACACAATATCATATCATAATTCATAATACAATTATTAGTGTAGTTTTTATGTTATTTACCTAAATAGATATCGAATGAAATAAAAAAAAAAAACAAAGTTTTATTATTATATCATTAATTTATAATTTTCGTTACTTAGTGTTAATTAACTTTCGAATTTTACAATATTTCATAGTAACAGTTTTGTGTAGATGCTTTTGGCACATAAGTAGGTACGTAAAAAAAATCCAAGAGTGAAGATCATAGACAAATATTAAATAAAAAACAGAGTAGTAGAATTTACACTACACTCTTTAGTTAAATCCAAGTCACTTTACTGAAATGTTAATAAAGTAAAACATATTCAAATAAAAATAATTCTTAAAATTACCTACATATGTATAGAAAATACAAAAGCAGCTAAACATTGCCAAACTAGCTCTGAAAACCAGGGACTAAAGTTAAGCACTGTGTGACTTTAAAAACTGTAAATAATATAGACAATATACAGGGTGGCTGGTAATTTAGATGCCATCATTGTACTCGCCATAACAAACAACTTTTTGGAAGAGGTAATTTGGACATGAGCTCTTTGTGAAGGAGCTCGTCCGGGGAAGTACTACCACCATACCTATTTCTGCCGCAAAGCAGCGATGCTGTGTTGCGATTTGAACGGCATGGGTACCGCTGTAATTACAGGCATATGAGCTTTTTCCAAGTTTGTCTCCGGGATGGCAACGCATTTGCAAGGCCTCTGGTATTGCAGATGTCTAGCGGCGGTGACCACTTAACATCAGTTGGGCCTAACTTTTTTGCTAACCAAAAATGACCTCAATCACCACAAAGGCGTGTACCAGGGCGCGTACCGAACAGCCAGTAAATTAAAAAAAAAAAAACTTATGCGTGGTAAAAGTTGAAGATTTGCTTATAAAATGGGCTTGCTTAAATTGGGCGTGCTTGTATAAACAGATGTATGAACGTGGACGAGACAAAAGAAGTATGTAAGGATCGTTGCAGGTGGCGTTCTGTGGTTTCCGCCTACCCTCATAGGAAAACGGCTTGAGTTTATAAAATGGGATGAGTATCATATTACATTACAGCTGTTTGAGTGATATTTGTGTTTCTCAATATTGTATTGGGGTATTGGAGGCCATGTGAATATCAAATTAAAAAAAATATAGTTTTTTTTGGAAAGTTGTCTGTTATCTCAAGTTCAATAATATGTATAAGTATTGGTCATTAATTACAAGTCACCCAGTATATTTAATGCCAATAATATATTAGTGAAAATGCTTCACAAATAATTCTTCGTACAAAGTTGTACTTAATTTGTAAAAACAATCACACAACTTTAAACTATACTTACTTAATTATAAGGTTAAATTTTATATAATTTATAAAGAAATGTGATTATAGAATCTGTTATTTTTAATTTCGTACTGTTCCGAATCTCTGCAGTCACTTTGCAAAGGTATTTTAAACGAAATATAAACTTAATGTTTCATAAAATTATGGAATTTTATTTCTTTTGTTCTATCTTACCCATTTACTTACCGTGTCCAGAAAACGACCAATCATGGACGAGACGAGAGTTACAGTGTTTATTTCAACCAATAAGATTGGGCAATTATGACACAACATTACAGACACAAAACCCATATTTTAAGTATTAAATTTACTAACATATACATACAAACATTACACACATACAACTTATACTTAAACAATTAGTAATTATTAATAAACAAAAAAAAAAATTGCATGTTAATCTAAACAGGTACCAAATATCTTAATGTTTAATGTTAAACTCAGAAAATGATTTCCTTAGAACATTAACATCTGCTTAGCCTTTTCCCAACTACGTTGGGGTCGGCTTTCAGTCAATGTCAGGCTTGCCAGTCTAACCGACCTCCACAACCCAGTTACTGGGCAACACGATACCTTTTGGTTAGACTAGTTGTCAGACTTCCTGGCTTCTGACTATCCGTAACGACTGCCAAAGATCTACGAATGACATCCGGGACCAACGGCTTTACGTGCTTTCCGAGGCACTGGGGTGTCACACCACCAATTTCCAAACTCTGGGCTGCTACTGAGCAAATCCTAATGGAAAAACCCAAAAACACTTTATGGACGACCTAGGAATCGAACACGGGACCCCCACGCTCATCAGTCGCGCTTGCGACCACGAGACCAACGGGACAGTCTAAATGATTTCCTTAGAACATGAATAAAAAATTAAGTAGAACTCAAAAAACAGCAGCGCACCTGACACAATGTGTAAGCGTGTATACTTACATAAAAATTGGTAGAAAAACTTGTCCTTACAAACTGGAGGCAAACCCGTCGACGAATCATAACAAATAAAATTTTAATAAGGTAATTATATACTAGCACAAACTTCCACCGTATCGTGTATTTACTGATCGTACCCAGTAATTGTTAACATACTTTTCATAGAACTGGAAAGTTTTGAACGTAACAATTATCGTTACTGTAAGGATCTTGAATAATATATCATCACCTTGGGGCTGTCGATCTGAAAAATTGTCATGACCCTAATCGAATACGTTTCTTAGCAAACACCGCCATCAGTCACCTGCAAGAGCAGCTCTTGCAGTTTATACTGTAATTACTTTGTTTCAGTGTGGGGGACGCAGTTTTAATTATTCAGTTGTTGACCTGTCCCCGTCCCACGCGGGTATTGTGACGTGATAGAAAGAGACAGACAGTGTTTTGTTTGCCGCGCCGCCAACAGAAGGTGTTTCTTTCAGTCGTGTGAGAGAGCTGCGACGAAACGGTTGGCCCGCGATGCCATTAAGATTCAAACCGCTCGCAGAAATGCTATCACGAAGGCACAACTTCCGAATAAGTCAAGCGAAGTCGATCAGTTAAAAGTTTTGTAAGATGAGATAATTTTCAATTTAAAGAGTTTTATGTTTAGTTTCGTTTTGAAGTTCGTCCACGAAGGTCGCGTCCTTCAATCGATAAACTATTAATTGCCGCGTGTGATTGCCCGTGGCCGGTAGACAACGGAACTACACGCGTGTTTTGGATGTATATTTTATTAGTAAAGTGCCAATTAAAAACATTAGTTAAGTATTTTTTTTATTGCGACCCTGTGTCGTAAAGTTTGTTGGTGGAAAAACTTTGAATTAAATTCGCATCTTCATGGAATATGGGCATCTGTTTAGACACTGGTAAGTTTCATATTTAAAACTATTATAAATTAGTAATGGCCGACTCTCCTCACAATTATACACGTATATTAATTTATGTCCCATGTTGGGCGCCACTAACAATTTTAAATTACATCCATTACCTTAAAATGCATGATGAGGAAGACAAAAAACATTTAATCACCATTATGTACATGTAAAGATAAGTGCGTTGTCATTATTTTATAATAATATCATATGTTTGTCAACATAAGCGGGTTAGTCCCAGTTGGGCGCCATCACCACTGTAAACATTGATAGGTACTCTATGCGTAAATGCGTGAGAGGTATGTTTGGTGTTTCCATGTAATATTCTAGTACCTAATGTTAGGTACTTTTTAATATTTCAAGCTAGCAGTTCCAATACAGCCGCGTACAGAAAGTAGACCTATTGTTATAAGCGTCGTTTCTGCCTTCCGTTATCTTTCGACATAATCCCGACTGAGTTACCACTAAACCGAATAAATAACTAAATACTGAGAAATGTTAATACTTTAATTTTCACACTACATTTGCATTATACATATACAAAATAAATAAGCATTAATTTTAAAGTTTGAATATTGCGTGTGAGCGATTTTAGATAAGGTCTAAACTTGCTTTGTGAATGTTACTGATCCAAATTAACATTTAATTTTAAATACCAGATTTTTTTTGTCCCCTACAGGGCAAAGGCCTTTTACATACAGAGAAAGCACGAGTATAAAATATTAATTGAAATAGTCACATAAGTACTTTACAGTTTTCGGGGCCGGTATCAAATCCGCAAACTCATGTACAACAGCAGGCGCCTTAACTAATGAGCCATCACGACATTTTGTCTTACTAATAAAAAGTAAATTGATATTAATTACTGTTGTAGAAACAATTGGTATACCCATCGCTTTATTTACTGCAACGTCAAATCAAGTAATCAAAAATAATTGACACGAGATTTGCCAACAGATTTTAGGAACATGAAGAAGCTATTGGCGCCCAACAAAAGACTCGCAAGGAAAATAATATTATTAATTTTAAAAATCATAACCTCGTAGACGTGGTTATGATTTTTAAAATTACAATTACATTTTCCAATAATCGAAATTGTTCTTAAATATGTAGAATATTTAAGAACAATTTAGATTATTGTACTAAGTTTAACAGGTCATAATAAAACTATGGTATTTAAGGAATATAGCTATTGGCGCCCAACACGGGGCTTATAAGAAATATTCGTGACTTATTTTAAAAGCCATAAGCTTACCAATAAATAAATAGGATCAGGATTTTTAATATTTCTCAAAAGTTAGAAAAAGAGCGAACAATGAAGCCACTGAACATTGTTCACTCGCACTCTATAAGAGGTGTGAGTGACTGTGCATTCAGTAAATGATCGATGAGATGATGATGACGCATCGGCGTCAACATTTTCGTCGATTATTGAAAAAAAAACAGCTGTTTTACACCTTTTAACCCTACAGGTATTACACTTTCGGTTTCAGAATCATGTACTACATCCATGATCAAAGTGTTCTTTATGAACGTCGCTTCCACCAGTGAGGTGCAAGATTTTGTAGTTAAATAGTTAGGTCTTAAAATCCAAAGCATACTGACTGGTAAACCAATATTCAGAACAAAAAAATGATGAGTTGGAGACGGGTGGGGAGCGAAGCCGGGGCGAGAGCGCGTGGGCCGGCCGAGCTACGCCACCTGCTGCATCCTTCCCTATGCAGAACTCAAGCCACGTCAAGTTTGAGCCGCCTAATGTGCCTGTTATATTCATATTGGGTAAGTACAATATTTCTTCTTAATTTAAACTATATGCAACAAAAGGTAAATACAATGGCTTTTTTTTTTTTTTGGGGGGTGGGAAATCATCAAATAACTTCTCCCGTCCTGGGCGGGGCGGGAGGGAGTGTCAGACTTTTACAGCTCCTTCACAAAGAGCTCTACACTACGTCTAATTTGTACAAGAGTAATAGACAGACTGACAGAGTTACTTTCGCATTTATAATATTATTAGTAGAGATATGTCCAGGTTTCCTCACGATGTTTTCCGTCACCGATGTCAGTGACGTCCAAGATAAACTCATTTAGGTGTCTAGTATCCAATTATAATACTGCACTACAGTGTTATTTAGTGTAACGCTTGTCTTTTGTTACCAGGTGGTCCAGGCAGCGGCAAGGTGACCCACTGCGACAATCTGATGCAGGAGCGGCGCGGGTTGGTCCACATAAATATGTCCGATCTCCTGCAACAGTACACCGTCGGCAACGGTACGGCCAATCCCGGTTTGCACTTTATGTAGTATAGAATTAGATTACACTATAGATGGAAGTAGCTTTAGTATGTGTTTATTAAAGTTGCCTTTAGATGTGAAGAAGCTCGCTGGGTTTCTTCCGAAGAGTATGGCTTTCCTATTTTGTTACATTTGTGTAGGAAGCGAACAGTCTGACAGATACCTTCGCTATCCCAGATATATAATAAGATAAGATATAACATACCATCACGCCTGTATTCCCCGAAGGGTTAGGCAGAGGTGTACCAGTGTGCACCCACAGTTCGCCGGTATTTGTTTTAGGTCCCATGTAATAGGGGCGAGCCTATTGCCATCAACCGGGCACAAATCCTAACTCCGAGCTGCTACTAATAATTTCATAGAAAAACCCAATAACACTTTCTCGGTCTGGTAATCGAACGCAATACCTCTAACGAAGCCGTCACGCTTCGGACCACTAGGCCGACGAGGCAGTTCAACCATAACAAGATAAACAACTTGTTTTTTGGTGGTTCATATGACTCTTTGTGGTAGTGCGCAATGAAAAGCACGCACAACATTACAATGTTGCAATGTTTCAGGTGCATGCAACAGTATAGAGGTCCAGGGAGTATTTAAAGTTTAGTTATAATAAGATATGGCCCAAAACAAAAAAAAAGAGTATATTAATGATATGAACGACATGTACCTTTATTATGGTTCCCTATCCATAAGGATAAAATATATTGTCACAATTTACATTGGCATAACGAAATTCAGCATAATGATCTTTTTTTGGCACACATTTAATATCGAAGAAGACGACGCCGACGAGCCCCGCTGGGCGAGGCTCCTATTTCTGTCAGCAGGGTTTAAAGTAGCCTAACATGAATAGCATGACGGGAGCTAAGTTCGCTCGTGGTAGGGGGAACCCCTTTCTAATACATACAGGGTTGTTGAGACCGCTTATCTCAACACCGCCGTGCGCTGGCAGCAGTGAACGAGAGGTGCGGGGACAGCGGGAAGTCAGCCGGCCGGTCACGGGCCCCCTCTCCAAACCAGTCAGCTGTTGCACGCCTTCACGCACGGCTGCGCTTGCGCGTTATTTTAACGTCCTTATTGTTTTAATCCATTTTTAGTTGTTTGCTTGTTTTATTTCATTTTAAAATATTATACATCTTATACAGTCCACTCATCATCATTTTATTTTACTCCACCTATCGTCGCGAACGGGGTACAAATAGTTTTAAAAAAATTGCTAGTTGTCACTTACCGTCCTAAGTAAAAAATCGAAAATTCACGATAAAATTAAACTACGCTTAACAAAATTCAGCGAAAATGATTACACAGAAAAGTAAACAGTTCTTTTAAAACTCAGTGACCGATTACAGTTTCTAGGTAGCGCGGTCAAGTTCGCGGCCGACGAACAAAACGCACGTCATGCTAGTTAAATTGTTTGAAGATAGGGGGAGACCACGGTTTTTACTCGAACGAGAAAATGTAAATGTGTGTATGGCTTCTGATAATACAGTGAAATCTAGAAAACTAGGACATTAAACTAGTAGAGCTCTTTGTGAAGGACCTCGTCCGGAGATGTACTACCACCATACCTATTTCTGCCGCAAAGCAGCGTTGCTGTTTTCCGGTTTGAAGGGTAGGGGTGCCGGTGTAATTACAGGCACATGAGACAGTTCAACTTTGTTTGTGGGATGGCAACGCATTTGCTAGGCCTCTGGTATTGTAGATGTCTATAGGCAACGGTGACCACTTAACATTAGGGGGTCAGTCGGCTTGTTTGCCATCCAATGAAGTGATAAAGAAAACCTGCAACTTTTTCAGAGAGAAATCTTATATATCCAGGTATAAATAAATATCAGTCTCATTCACAGAAAGTTTCATGAATAGACTAAATAATAGCAAACTAAACGGAATGTTATCGGCAATACAGTCCGAGTTAGAGAGGTTATCAATTAACGTTATTATATAACGGTTACCGACTGTCTCGTTAGCTTAGTGGTCCTAAGCGCGACTGCTACTCTAGGTGTCCTCGGTTCAATTCCCAGGTCGAGCAAAAAGTGCTATTGGGTTTTTCTATGAAATTCTCAGTATCAGCTTGGAGTTAGGTTTGGCAATAGGCTCGCCCCCTGTTACATGAGACGTAAACATACCGGCGAACTGTGGGTGTACATTGATACTCCTCTGCCCAACCCTTCGGGGAATACAGGCGTGATGGTACGTTGTATAACAGTTACAGACGTCACCTAGGAAATTCGGGGAAATCAGTTTAGTTTCAGACCTTCTCGTGTATAACCATGAGGTTTTCGTTTCACTAATTAACAAAATAAAGTTAATATCCAGTGTAACTACATATTTTAGCGAGCTGCAAGTTCACGTGTGTCGTGATTACGAACAATTAAATTATAAAAGCGTAATGCAGTTTAACATAATATTGTGAAATAACGCGATTGATGCCAGTCGCTACATAACGTTGTACAATTCCGTCATAATTGTGTAATTAATAAATAGTTAATCAATACTAGGTACTGCCTCGGTAGCCTAGTGGTCCTAAGCGCGACTGCTACGCTAGAGGTTCGATTCCCTGGTCGAGCAAAAAGTGTTATTGAGTTTGTCTATAAAATTCTCAGTAGCAGTTTGGAGTTAGGATTTGTGCCCGGTTAATGGCAATAGGCTCGCCCCCTATTACATGGGACCTAAACATACTGACAAACTGTGGGTGTACATTGTTACACCTCTGCCTAACCCTTCGGGAAATACAGGCGTGATGGTATGTACTAGGTTTTGTTAGCTGTTTTACTTATAACTGGTGTCTAGTCATAAAACTAAAAAAATTAAGTAACTCCCGACAGAAAAATAAAGATCCCTACCGCAGCTAACAAAAGAGCTGATAACCTTGAAACGGCTGAACCGATTTTGATAATACATATCTAAGAACCATCGCTAGGAAAACCGCATTCAAATCGAATTACCCGTTTAAGAGCTACGGGGCCACAGACAGACACACAGACACGTTAAACTTATTACTCCCCTTTTTTTAAATCGGGGGTTGAAAAGATACTTATTGAAGCCGAATGTTACATGAATGTATTCTCCAGACTGATTGCGGTCACGGCGGCTTATCTTAATGCAGACTAGCCAAGTACGCAGGAGATATTATAGTGCACAAGTGCGTGCGCAAACAGGTGCACTCCCTCTTGTCTCACTCTCATAGTCCGATGGGACGCCAATCCGACGCAACCAGGGAGAGATTAAGCGCTGGACCAACGGCTTTACGTGCTTTCCGAAGCACGATGGTTTCACACCACCAACTTCCAAAGTTACTGAGAAATTCCTAATGGAAAAAATCCATAAAACTTTTTGCCCGACCGAGGAATCGAACCTAGGACCCCACACTGTACTATTGCATGCATTTGTAAACACAATGTTTTTTAAGCAAAAATAAAAGTTGTTTCTATCAATATTTTTTGCTCAAAATTACTTTGTTGGGCAGCATGGGTAGTTAACGGTGATTTGTGTCTTGTTACACCCCCTATATCAAGTCGTTTGTTTATAGGCTACACACGCTTACTCCTGTGATTTTCATTTTATGTAAATTAAATGAGCCTTACTACGTTGTAACATGGTTGAAATTAATTTAAACTAATTAAATAGGTACAAGTTGTCAAGACGAATTATTATACTTTGACACGATCTGCAGTGTTATTCTGTAAAAAATCCCTCGGTGTATTCAGGTGAGATTGGGGTGAGTTGTCAACCGATCATGCAGAGGATTGACAAGTCACTCTAAGCTCACTTGACCAAAACTTACCGAGGAAAATTTATATAGAATCCACTGGCCGTAATTATTCCGTAATTTTATTTATTAACTCAAAAATAATTAATTACTTGCAAGAAATAACTAAATGAAAAAAATAATGAAACTTAATACAATCTAATATTTAGTACCGTACGTTTTTAATTACGTAATGCTACGAAAAGTTCTACGTAGGCGCTACGACGCGTAGGTGTAATGCGACGACTCGTAGCAAGTGTCTACGAGGCAGGATTATCTTGTGCGTCCATTTTGCTTTTTGGTAAATTTTATGTAGGGGGGAAGGCAATTGACTTTGTATGGGGTATTGCCCCCAAATTACCATTCCTTCAAGTATGTCCATATATACATTATTCTACCAATGTCAAAAATACCCGTCCTAATAAGTTTGAAATTAAAATCGGTCAAAGAACCCAGAAGCGATACTCTCTTTACACTACAAATGAAAACAAATCATTTCCCTTTGTTGATAGCACTCAAAATTGATTGTTTTATACTTTGTGTTTATTCGATACTAATATGTGGAATTGTAAATAATGAAGTGGAATCGAATTTGTTTGTTTTCTGAGAAATTTCATACAGCTACATTGTATGTGAGTATTTTGTTTGTAAAATGATGACTCATTTTGTAATCAAGCGCAGGTACCTATGTCACGTGTTTGTGTGGAGACTTTGTAATCATTTATTCATATTCCGCTGGCAATTAGCCGGCCGTGCATTGAGTTTTGGGTAAAAAATACGATTGGTAACATTCCTTTTCAAAAGTATTTTCATTGCCCCGGACCATAGATTTCTCCTAAGCCGTGGATGCGTTTTCAACACATAAATAACCTCATTCCTTTTTCAAAAGTTGGTCAAAAAATTCACAACTTTCTTCTTTCTTTCATTTTAAACCTTTCTCCCCATTCTAGGAATCCCTCCTGTCCTGTATCGTGGGTGCGTTTACAGATATATAAACTGACATACACTAATAATCAACAAACATAACAACAACCAAACCGGAAACCGGAACAAGTACCTGTTAGACTGTTTTTTTTTTTTTTGGTGGGTGGGAAATCATCAAATAACTTCTCCCGCCCTGGGCGGGACGGGAGGGAGTGTCAGACAGTTTACTGACTAAAACCCACCCATGTTCCTTCTTGTGCCCTTTGCGTTCCGGGGGCGCGGTATCTCTTGCGAACAACCCGCAGCCCCGGCAGGCATCGGCCCTCAGTGGCCCCTTCCTTTTGCTGACATCTCTTTGAGGCGCGCGTGGAACACGAACGCGCCGTCGACACGGCCTGTCGTTATGCAACGTAAGGACGGTGAGCTACCCATTGCTCACCGTCCACAGGCCAGTATCTACGGTGGCCGGGAGTCGTCTCGCGGCTCCCGACGTCAACCTGTTAGACTGTTGGCCATATAAATCGGTTCCGTATACACCCAGAACCCGCGATTTCCAGTGCAGCAGCCAATCGGCTGAGCGATTGGCTGCTGCACTATTAGTCGAGGATAAAATTAGGTTTTTCAATGAAATTCTCACTATCAGCTCGGAGTTAGGATTTGTGCCCAGTTAATGGCAATAGACTCGCCCCCCATTACATGGGACCTAAACATACTGGCGAACTGTGGGTGTTCTTTGGTACACCTCTGGCTAACCCTTCGGGGAATGCAGGAGTGATGGCATGTATGTATGTAAAACATATTTTAACGCTCGCAAGCTCTAACTTAAATGGAAATTTATTTCCTGTGTCCTGTGTTCGGCCATGCTGTTGTAATATATAGGTGACCATCATTATTGTATATCATCGGCCTAATTTGTTAACCTGCTAAATCCATTTTCTCATAGTTTAGTAGTACAGGACGACGAAAAAACAAAATGATACGTACAATTTTCCGGGCATAGCAAGCGTCACATTTTTAGGCCAATATCATTTACATCCCTTTAACGGTATGGTAGATAATTGACTGAACTTTTTGATTGGTATGAAAACTTAATTTTGCTCAAAAATGGACTTAGCAGGTTAACGATTTAGGCCGACGGTATGTGGTCCTGACCTCTCTTGGTCCTGCTCCTGTCTCCTCCTTTACAAGTACTAACAAGATTTTTCTTCAACAGACATGCAAGACTATGCCACGCTGTCCAGCTCTACGGTAACTGAGGTCTTGATGCTGGAGATGAAGATGGCGCCCACGGCCAAGACTTACATCGTGACCGGCTACCCGCGCTCCATGAGGGATGTTGCTGAGTACTCCGACAAGGTAAGCAGAGATATAGTTGCTCCGAGTGCCTGCTTCGTTGGTTTTCGTGGGGTCTTGAGTTCGATTCCTAGGTCGGATAAAGTGTTATTGAGTTCTTCTGTTATCTATACTAAAATTACAAAGCTGAAGAGTTTGTTTGTTTGGTTGAACGCGCTAATCTCAGGAAGTACTGGTTTGAATTGAATTTTGTTTTTTATGGGATAGTCCATTTATCCGCTATAAACTATATAACATCACGCTATGATACACGGGTGTGGAGCAGTAACCAATGACGTAACTTAATGCGAGTGAAAAAAACCACGCGAACGAATTCGCTGGCAGAAGCTAGTTATTGTATAAATACAATAAAAAAAAAAAATATGTAGGTAGGTCATAAACCAGCAATCCGCCTTAAGCAAGTGTGGAAGATCAATGCTCATGACTTCTCTGTATAAGAAGAGGCCTTTGCCCAGCGTTGGGATAGGGCCTACTCTGGTATTATTTTGCTTATTTCTCATTACTTAAAACTTTATGGACATCATGTAAAAAAACACAAAATTAAAAATTTTAAGTAACCCCCGACAGAAGAAAAAATCACTACCGTAGCTTACAAAAGGGCTGATAACTTCGAAACCGCTGAACCGATTTCCATCAAACAAAGCTATGAACTCTCCCGACTAATTAACCTTACAAACACAAAAAACAAAATCAAAATCGGTTCATGTTTTCGGGAGCTACGATGCCTCAGACAGACACACATACACATAGACACACACACACACGTCAAACGTCCCTCACCCCGTCGTTTTTGCGTCGCTGGGTTAAAAAATACATTGTACAAAAGTGGTCTTAATGCCTTGGGAATTTTCTACCAGTCTTCACGTCAGGGTAGAGCAGAGACAAAACATAGTGACTGTAACCTACTAACACTTGAATTTAAGTTAAAATTGTTACTAACCCTATGGACTCCGCTCTGAAATAAAAACATTCTATTCTATTCTATTGTAGGTGGAAAAGAACAGAACATTTTCAAGAATAAAATATAATAATTTATTTTATTATGGTGTGTTATCGAAATAACGTTCAACATTAAAGAGGAGTGGTTGTTCAAAAGAATCAATAATCGTTTTCGTTTTCTGTTCAGTTGTAAAATAAATCATTTGCCTAACACTTACGTCACCATTAACTAAACAGCGTTTAGTGATGTGAGTTTAGATAACCATTGGTCGTGCTTTTTAGATCGATATGGACCAGTAGGAGAAGTAACGTGTTAAATTACATTTTAATTTAGACGTATTTTTTGTTTATCTTATAACATAACATCACGCCTGTATTCCCCGAAGGGTTAGGCAGAGGTGTAACAATGTACACCCACAGTTCGCCGGTATGTTTAGGTCCCATGTAATAGGAGGCGAGGCTATTACCATTAACCGGGCACAAATCCTAATTCCGAGCTGCTACTGAAAATTTCATAAAAAGACCCAATAACACTTTTTGCTAGTCCCGGGAATCGAACCCAAGACCTCTAGCGTAGCAGTCGCGCTTAGGACCACTAGGCTACCGAGGCAGTTTAATAATTTTATCCGAAATCACTGTCTACCATCTTGATAAATCAGTTAATTTAAACTATATTGTAAATCGATTGAGTGAAGACAGTTAGGATAAAAATCGGTATATTTATGTCAAGGACGAACCAACGGGCAAAGTTACAATTTATAAAATCGACAGCCACGGTACATAATGTTTTGTGTCGATAATTATTTCGTCGAGCGTTTTGATAGGTTTTGGAAAATAATGGAAAACGATTTTGGAAAAATGATGTGATACCAGAACATCAGTCAAGTATCAAGATTGAGCCCAGAATATAATAAGAACAATATATTAGTCCATCCAAATAAAATGTAAGTGTCTGTTTGTAACGTCAAAATAAGAGCTTTTTCACAAAATAAATATGAATTTGTTTGTCTGTTTGTTCCGATCGCCGAAACGGCGGGACCAATTTTGATAGAATTTTTACTGGCGGTGATATAAGAGTATGCGCAAAAAGAACGAACACGTAAACAAAGTCACGAGCATAAGCTAGTTTGTAGATAATATATATGGTTATTATTTATTGTTCCTATTAATGAGTATAACGCCTTATTAAAAAAACGACCCTTTCTTCTATAATATCACCAGTAATTATCACTTATATAAACACCATGTCGCATCATTAGATGTTATCTGCTAATGAAACCGCTCCCTGGAACCCTCAAGTTACTACAGCTCCATTCAAACTTATGGTGACAATCGTAGTACAATATGGGTAGCCACTGAAAGGTCAAAGTCCTTAGTAATAGAGGGTGTTGCAAGACTTGTTATATAGTTTTGTGTTGTGCACGTTATTAAGTGAATTAATCCGTGAGTCATCGATTGGGTTGAGTTTTGCAAGTCATCGGAAATCTATACCATCACGCCTCTCTTCCCCGAAGGGTTAGGCGGAGGTGTACCAATGTACACCCACAGTTCGCCGGTATGTTTAGGGCCCATGTAATAGGGGATGAGCCTATTGTTATTAACCGGGCACAAATCCTAAAACCGAGCTGCTACTAAGAATTTCATAGAGAAACCCAATAACGCTTTTTGTTTGACCTGGGAATCGAACCCAAGACCTCTAGCGTAGCAGTCGCGCTTAGGACTGCTAGTATAACGAGGCAGTTACATATTTAATTTAATTACTTATATCAAGAATTATAATTATAGAAACTCTGTAACTGCCTCGTTAGCCTAGTGGTCCTACGCGCGACTGTAACGCTAGAGGTCTTGACTTCGATTCTCACGTTGAGCAAAGTGTTACTGGGTTTTTCTACAAAATTTTCAGTAGCAGTTTGGAGTTAGGATTTGTGCCCGGTTAATGACAATAGGCCCTATAACATGGGACCTAAACATACCGGCGAACTGTGGGTGTACATTGGTACACTTCTGCCTAACCCCTCCGGGAATAAAGGCGTGATGGTATGTAATTATAAATGTTTTGTAACTACCTCGTCAGCCTAGTGGTCCTAAGCGCGACTTTGCAAAGAAAAAACAAAACCGCTTTGCAAATTGAAAAAGGAATTCGGGTCCCTTACCAACGTTCACACGAACGAAATCGCGGGGATTAGCTAGTGTATATTAAAATAGTATGTGTTATTTTTTTAACTACATACTACACTTTCGTGATGGCATTTAGTTATTGCCAATATGGCCGCCGTTCTCATACCTTAATAATGTTTTCTTTGTTTAAGGCCAAGGTCAGGTGCTATATTGAAAACTAATACTACAAATTTTACAGAGCAAAGTCTTGAATACATTGCATCGGTCAAAAGATTGTGTAAAGATAATTATCCCTTTCCTATTAATAAAAAAAGGAGTTTCTTGCTCGTTCTTCTCCATAGAGACCTACGTTTTGGAACGAGGAAGTAACTTCAACTTTTTGTATGGGTAACTTTTTGACAATTCAAAAGTGCCTGTAAATGGTTTAATTGAAATAAATGCTTTGACTTTGACCTTAAAGGTTTAGCGTGCGGTATATTGCACGTTACTATAAACAGTAATTTTCATACCAAAAATAAAAGTAGTCTCCCACTTACAATTTTTACTCAAACTTTGTTTGTTGGGCAGTGTACGTAGTCGAAGACTACGAGATGTGTGTTTTGCAGCCGGTATATTAAAGTGGTTTGTTTGTAAGCTTGGTAAAGCAGCCGTGTATTTAAAAAAATCCTGAAGAACTTTCCCTCAATGTATTTACTATTGATATTGTGAAATACTGTAGCGTAAAAGGTATACCTTCTAGGCGAAAACAGCCCTGAAAAGTGTAAGCCAAAAGTGTTTTTTTTTCTAAAAAAGAACATGACTTATTTTCCGGTACCCGTAAACTGCTATGATTAGCTCTTGATAGTTTAGTCAACCAATCGCAGTAGCCTATTTCTCGCTCAAAAAACCGGAACCTGTCATTAAAGTTTCGGGAAACCGACAGATTGATATATGTAACATATCTAACCCCTTATCTGGAATCAAATTAAGACCGTTCAACATGTTAAACGCAACCCCTAATTATATATTAATTTGTCACCTCTATTCGCATCGTCGCGTGATGCCCGGCGTGATTCACAGGTAATAGTTATCGATGGATAAAAACGTGCTGTCGTAATGACGTGTTTCAACGTATTTATTTACAAACACTCCATGTTGAACGCTGAGGAAATTTACCCAAACATGGGAACATTTTGTTGCGTACTGGTTTGAAGGTCAACATTTTTTTTTAGATTCTTTGTATGGCAAACATGCCGACTTATGTGGGCACTTGAAGTTAAGTGGTCACCTCTGCCTTCAAAGAAAATTTATTTTCCAGACCAATTCCGCCCATCATAATGCGGACTAGCCAAGTACGCAGGAGATATTATAGTACACAAGTGTGTGCGCAACCACAGGTGCACTCCCTCTTCTTTAACTCTCATAGTCCAATGGCACGGCAATTCGACCCAACGGGGGAGAGATCAGGCGCAGGACCAACGGCGTTACGTGCTTTCCGAGGAACGGGAACAGTGTCTCTTCCGCCTTTTTTTTTTTTTTTTGGGACAAGCCCGCCACACTATTCCCAACCACTGCAACTTCTGTAAGCCAGAATCAACAGTGGAGACCGCCAGAAGAGCGCCGAGGCAATAAAGCTCGACGAGTCCCGGAGAAACGATAAAACTGTCTTGGATCCCGCAATGAAATTAATCAGAAAAGATTAGCGGAGGAGTAGGAAAAAATATTGTTTCCACTTCCCTCCAAACAAGCAGGAGACAGAACAGAACTAGGCCAATAGGCACACGGGGATATTTACAACTGTCTCTTCCGCCTATAAACATCTGCAATACAGGAGGCCTTGCATTGCCATCCTAGGGATAAAGTTGATATGTCTCATGTGACTTTGATTACACCAGCACCCATACCCTTCAAACCGGAACACGGCAACCCCTCTTAGCGCAACTAGTAAAAGTAAGTACAGAGACTGACACTCAAAATGTATGTGCGGTGACGATATGGTTGCGAAATCCTAATATTTCTCTAATTAGTATAAAACAAAGTCTCTTCCCGCCGTCTGTCCTTCTGCACGCTTCGGATTTTAATACGGTCATTCATAGATAGAGTGATTCAAGAGGACGGTTCATACGAATAGACCATCACGATACTGCGAACGGGAGCGGCGCAATAACCGAAGACGTAATCGACCGATTCGTTGACAATTCAAAAGTACTTGTAAATGGGTTGATTGATGTAAATGCTTTGACTTTGTACGGCTATATGGAGCTCTATACAAAATAATAATAACAATAAAAAATTTAAAAAATATTAAAAAAAATAAAATAATAATAATACAGGCGTGATGGTGTGTAAAAACTTTGTTGATAATAAAATTAAAAAAATAAGTAAGTCCTGACAGAAGTATAAAGATCTCTACCGCAACTAACAAACGAGCTGATAACGTTGAAACTGCTGAACCGATTTTGATAAAACATCTACCATCGCTAGGAAACCTGCTTTTAAATCGGTTCACCCGTTTAAGAGCTACGGTGCCACAGACAGACACATAGACACGTCAAATTCATAACAACCCTCTTTTTGAATCAGGGGTTAACAAAAAAAACAAAATCAAAATCAGTTCGTGCGTTCGGGGGCTACGATGCCTCAGACAGACACACACACACAGACACGTCAAACTTATAACATCCCTCTTTTTGAGACATACACATGACATACCATCACTCACGCCTGTATTCCCCGAAGGGTTAGGCAGAGGTGTAACAATGTACACCCACAGCTCGACGGTATGTTTAGGTCCCATGTAATAGGGGGCGAGCCTATTGCCATTAACTGGGCACAAATCCTAACTCCGAGCTGCTACTGAGAATTTCATAGAAAAACCCAATAACACTTTTTGCTCGACCCGGGAATCGAACCCAAGACCTCTAGCGTAGCAGTCGCGCTTAGGACCACTAGGCTATCGAGGCAGCTCTTTTTAAGTTAGGGGTGAAAAGAGAATCTATGAAGTTCATTTTTGTTCTTCTCACAGAGACCTATATATTATAGCACGAGGAACTAGCTTCAACTGCCTAACTAACAGACTGACTCCTTGACAATTCAAAATTGCCTGTAAGGGCTGATTTTTCAATGCTCAGATAACTTTTATCTGAGGAATAAATATGACAGTTTGACTATACGAAAGCTGTCAAGCCGCCATTTTTATTCCTCGGTAAAGAGGTATCTTAATGGTTTATTTTAAATAAACGCTTCGACTTTGAAATAAAACAAATTTTTCTCCAACCAAATTGATAAAAAGTAGTTTTTGTCTACTGTAGATTTTGAGTGGGTGTTAAAACCGATTTGTAAGTATGTACGTTGTATGTTTCGATTCAATATTATCCATGACGAGAATGGTGACTCACCGATAGGTACATACTTCATAATAATAGGAAGATACGTCGAAACATGATAGCGTGAAAAAGCCTGACAATGCTAATGGCTTTGTATGTGAAAGTATTGCTAATCTATAAATAAGTTCATTGCCTTTAGGAGTATTAGAGGTAGGTGCCTAATTTGTCTTCTGATGTCATGAATCTAGAAGAACTATTCGATATTAGGACTTTTATTTAGAAACTAAAACTAGCCTTATTAGCCTAGTGGTCCTAAGCGCGACTGCTACGCTAGAGGTCTTGGGTTCGATTCCCCAGGTAAAGCAGTGTTATTGAGTTTTTCTATGAAATTACTGTTCTGCAAGAGCTCGGTGTTAAGATTTGTGGCTGGTTAATGGCAATAGGCTCGCCCCTCTTACATAGGACCTAAAAATACCGGCGAATTATGGATGTATATTGGTACACCTCTGCCTAACCCTTCGGGGAATACAAGCGTGATTGTATGTAATAAAACTATTTGAAAATATTGAAAACTAGCCAAGTCAAATTTTGAGCTTTAATTTATCTAAAGTTATTTGTTTTGTGTAAATACATTTCAGGATTTTCTACAGAACTTTACACTAATTTAGATCTCAATTATTTTGTCGGTAAAGTCAACTACCACGCATATTCTTAATATTGAACTTGGCTCTCGTTTTAACATTTATGTTTTTAGTGGGATTTTGCTTTCTTGTGACTTTTCAGTGGTGTTTATCTTGTTAATCTACGTAGTGTTACCGTTTCTTCATTGAAAAACCGCCTTCAAAATCTACAAAGCGAAAAAATACTATTTTTTGAAGCCGGTTCGGGATATTTCGTAAAAATATTTTTTTATGATTACAAGTTTTTAAAAGATTTTAAGGTTCCGTTTATCAATTTCAGGGACCCTAAAAATAGCCAAATACCTAATTTATTCACTTATCTTCTTTTCCATCTTAGATCCAAACGATAAACGGCGTGATCTTAGTCAGCTGGCGACAGAGGATACTAGAGCGGCAGATTGAGTACGGAGCTCGACTCGGCCACGTGGTGCTCAGCCTGGCCAAGATGGAACTGAACAATTTCTACAAACACGTCCTGCCTGTCTCCGATTACTTCGATCAAACTAATATGCTGATCGCGGTAAGTACAACTTCATTTTTATTAACAGACTTCAAAATGGGAGGTTATCAATTAGTCTATATGTTTTTATTTTATGTGTGGTACGCGATAACTCCGCCAATTATGAGTCAATTTTGATGAATCTCTTTTTATTTGGTAGGTAATATTTCAAAGGTGGCCCTTTATAATTTTATCGAAATCGATTAAGTAAATTGATAAAAAATAAAACTGAAAATATATGTCATCCAAGTAAACGAATTAGTGTATTCTGCTGGTGTCTTGATGATTTGCGTAGACTGTTCCTTTATTTATTTGGATGACAGGAAGTTGATACTAAAAAGCGAAAAATAAACACTTTTCTACAAAAAAGACAATCACCTTCGAAAACTAAAAAGTGAAAAACAACTTTAGCTTTGGAAGTCGATGGCAATACAAAACAACAAACAGAACCAAAGCCGCCGACTTCCAAAGCTAAAGTTGTTTTCGGAGGCGGATGTATTTTTTGTAAAAATGTTTTTGTTTGATTTATTTATTAATTTTAACATAAAACGACCATTGGCCATTAGTTAAAGACAAATTATGTACGCTACTGCCCCGTTGGACTCGTGCAACTGAGCGTAGGGATCCTGGGTTCGATTCCTAGGTCGTGCAAAAATTGTTATTGGATTTTTCCGCCGGCATTGGGAACAGGGTTTAAGCTACAAGTGATTAGGTCTCTTGAGAAAGAAATCTGCTAATAAGACGCGCCGTGTCTAGGGAAATTATTATTATTATTTCACTCCGCGAGCTCGTGTAAGGTTCTCAAATATCAGTCCTTCTTCACGTCGAACCTACCCTTCGAAGACACCACATCCTTGACCAGAACAATGGTCTTATTTACTTATCAATTAGACCGTTTGTCGGTCAAGGCTCTAAATGATTTCCGAAGGTTGCGGTCGGGGTAAGTGACGTGACCGCAGACGTATGTGTGGAACCGTGTTGCCAAAGATGACTAAGAAATCTGAGACCTAGATGTGGTAACTCCAACATTTAAGAGGAAAAATTGTTTATAGACGAAGTTCCTTGTAGTAGGAGTAACTAGCAGAATTCATTACGTAAGGACAAACCGTTTTTCAAGCAAGTTTTGTTTTTTTATGCCATTGGATGGTAAACAAGCCCACGGCCCACCTGATGTTAAGTGGTCACCGCTACCTACCTATAGACATCTGCAATACCAGAGTCCTTGCAAATGCGTTGCCATCCCAGGAACAAGGTTGATATGTCTCAAGTGCCTGTAATTACACCGGCACCCACACCCTTCAAACCGGAACACAGCAACGCTGCTTTGCAGCAGAAATAGATATGGTGGTAGTACTTCCCCGGACGAGGTCCTTCACAAAGAGCTCTACTACTACTTGCTAAGTTCAGCAAGTTTTCATTTTATTTTATATTCCGGGGCCATTTTTATTTAAGGCATCAATTTCCTTGGTGACGTATCGTCTCCCTGTCGCGATTCTCTCATGCTGGAAAAATGGGCTATTGGATATATTTGTGACTCTTATTGCATTCCCCATGGCTCATGAAAAGGGCCGAAAATAACATACCATAATCACGCCTGTATTCCCCGAAAGGTTAGGCAGAGGTGTACCGATGTACACCTACAGTTCGCCGGTATGTTTTAGGTCCCATGTAATAGGGGGCGAGCTTATTGCCATTAACCGGGCACAAATCCTAATTCCGAGCTGCTACTGAGAATTTCATAGAAAAACCCAATAACACTTTTTGCTCGACCTGGGAATCGAATCCAAGACCTCTAGCGTAGCAGTCGCGCTTACGACCACTAGACCAACCAGTTAAAAAAAAAGACAGTTTATTATAAACGCAAAAGTTTGTAAGGATGGGTAGATGTTTGTTTGTTACTCTTTCACTCTTAAACTGCTGAACGGAATTAGCTAGATACACATCGTAGATATTGAGGATATTTTTATCACATTTTGTACTCTCGTAGGATAATTTATTACTTTAGATTTTTTTTTTGGTGGGTGGGAAATCATCAAATAACTTCTCCCGCCCTGGGCGGGGCGGGAGGGAGTGTCAGACTTTTACTGACTAAAACCCACCCATGTTCCTTCTTGTGCCCTTTGCGTTCCGGGGGCGCGGTATCTCTTGCGAACAACCCGCAGCCCCGGCAGGATTACTTTAGCATTAATTCTGAAATCTACAGGTAGAAGCAAGTGCTGCTATAGGTTTTAAAATTCTTATTCTAGAATAATAATTAAAAAAAAAATGTAGTAACAGACTTGGTGTTATCTCAATAATGCCAATATTGTGATAAACGAGTTATTTTATTACTAAAGATTACATAAGTGTTATCAAAATAATATTAATCCTTCTAAATGCCGTTCAGTAACATGTTATCATAGCGTGGCATGATAATTGCGAAGTAGGGGACAACCCTCTGACATCAGACCCAGATCATATACACACTAGACATGACATGGCATAACAGGTAGAAGGTCCTTATCGGAAGATATTTCCATTTCGTCTCCGGCACAATATTATATAATACTAGCTTCTGCCAGCGACTTCGTTACTGAACCTACTGAATCTATGGTAAAACTTATAGTAAGTTATTTTTATACCTAATAACTGAAAGAGGGTCCAGCATTAAAACTAGGTACTTCAGCGTGTATACACACGCACACATCTTTGGGGGAATCTCGTTTTGACAGCTCAAATAAAGTATGTCAATTGATTCGTAGTGTCAAGTTTCCAATTGATAGAATTCTAAGACTTGCTAAACATATTTATGCAATAAAAAACGTCCTAAATGCGACTGCTACGCTAGAGGTCTTGGGTTCGATTCCCAGGTCGAGCAAAAAGTGTTATTGGGTTTTTCTATGAAATTGTCAGTAGCAGCTCGGAATTAAGATTTGTGCCCGGTTAAAGGCAATAGGCTCGCCCCGATTACATGGGACCTAAACCATACCGGCGAACTGTGGGTGTACATTGTTACACCTCTGTCTAACCTTTCGGGGAATACAGGAGTGATGGTAAGTTATGTGTAAAAAAGAAAGTTGGATAATTTCCAATGATATCTTCAAAGCATTAACTATGCAAATTATGCGCACTGCTCATGATTATGTATATTTTGGCTAGTGTACAGATATTTCGACATCTTACACATCGGCCCATTAGCTCAGTTGGTTAGAGCGTCGTGCTAATAACGCGAAGGTCGCGGGTTCGATCCCCTCATGGGCCACTTCTCTTTTTGCATTTTTGACTAGAGTTCTTTGTAAATAGTGGTATTTTTATGAATTTATATAAAAAAAACTGTTTTTTTTTTTTCTTAATAGAAGTAGTATATTTAATTGGTCAGTTTTTTATAGTTAGGATACAAACTATACTACGAAAAATGTCGTTTATTAGGAATTTGCTTTCTATTCCTTACTAATAAAACCTGAAAAGATTTTTTATTTTATTCTTTAAACTCGCTAAATATCTAAAATTACTAGTCGGATTAAAAAAACCTCTTTATAAATGATAACCAGAATATAACACCACGCTACAACCCACGGGAGCGGAGCAGTAACCAAAGACGTAACTCAATAAAGCGAAAAACTAGCCGAGTACAGTCGACCACACATTCATAAATAACAATTTGTCCTTGACAGCATCTATAAAAATAGTTTAAAAAAATGGATACCGATCTACATTTTCCTAGAAAAAAAAGTCCGAAAACATATTTTCACTTTTCTTTTTTAACGTAGAAAAATAAACAGAACAACACATTTTCAACCCGCTATTTTATTTAATAAACGCTTCTTTGCCCACAAACACCATATTACTGCCCGTACCTACTATGGTATTAGCTCCTCGAAGCTAACTTCCAAGTGGATATTATCCAAATTGTAGGTTATTATACAAGCAGCCATTTGCATTTATAATGAGAAAACTACCGGTTGTCTGCCCCTTGTAGTTTGTAAACGCTTAACTTGCAACGAAGCAATTTTTAGGTATCTTTATCGATAGGTAAGTATTTGGGGAATATTTGGAACTAGCTTAGCACGCGGATTCGCCCGTCCGCGTATTTTTTTCACCTGCATTAGGTTACGTCTTTGGTTACTGCTCTGCACCTATAAGTCGTAGCGTGATGTTATATTGCCTATAGCCTTCCTTAATAAATGGACTATCCAACACAAAAATAATTTTCCAATTCGAACCAGGAGTTCCTGAGATTAGCGCGTTCAACCAAACAAACAAACATTCTGTTCAGCTTTATAATATTTGTATAGATTAACATTGTAATTTTTTAACTTTTTCTTTTCGTGGTCAAAAAAATTGTTTACCATCTATTCTCAGACCTACCGAATATACATAAAAAAAATTTCATAAGAATCGGTCAAGCTGTTTCGGAGAAGTTTAGCAACTAATATTGTGACACGAAAATTAACCCCCGCCACAAAAACGACGGGGTGTTATAAGTTTGACGTGTCTGTGGCATTGTAGCTCCCGAATGCATGAACCGATTTTAATTTCGTTTTTTTTTTGTTTGAAAGGTATATTAGTCAGTAGTGTTCTTAGCTATGTTTGATGGTAATCGGTTCAGCGGTTTTAAAGTTATCAGCTCTTTTGTTAGCTGCGGTAGGGATTTTTATTCTTTTGTCGGGGGTTACTGAAAATTGTTTATATATTTTTTTAAGTTTCCAAAGCTAAAAGTGTTTCTTTAGAGAAGTTTTGAGTTAGAATTGCTAGTTCATGGTGTCTACAATTCAATTAGTTTATCGTTTTGTTAAAACCAAAGTTTTGTAAGTATTTTTCGTCGGAAATTTATCGATTCTTCAATTTTCATGATATCTGATTCGAGTACTACTGGCTAGAATTTTCAGGCAAATGGGTTTATTGTAGTTCCAAGACACCTCAAAATGTCTCCTTTTTTTTTCGAAGTAATTGTAATGATTTTGGAACGCTTTTTAATTTAAATCTATTGTAAGCAGTAATCGAACTGTCATTGCTGAATTATTACATAATATAACATACTATCACGCCTGTATTCCCCGAAGGATTAAGCACAGGTGTAACAATGTACACCCGCAGTTCGCCGGTATGCTTTTTAGGTCCCATGTAATAGAGGGCGAGCCTATTGCCATTAACCGGGCACAAATTCTAATTCCGAGCTGCTACTGAGAATTTCATATAAAAATCCAATAACACTTTTTGCTCGACCTGGCAATCGAACCCAAGACCTCTAGCGTAGCAGTCGCTCTTACGACCACTAGGCTACCGAGACAGGCTGAATAATTCTATTTTGAAAATATACCACATTTGGCATAGGTATTGAGTTAGTTTCACATTTGTTTGGTTGGCTCATTTTGGCAGATCGAAGCTTAGACGATAGTAGAGTCTCTATAGTAAGTCTAGATATAGATAGAAAATCAAAGTCAAAGTCAAATAATCTATTTTGAATTACACCATTAAAAGGCACTTTTACGCTTACCGCAAATAAATGTACAATCGCGGACAATTACAGTAAACTACTTTTCACCTTTACGTCTATAGCAATAAGGTTGAAAATCGATCGCTATTATCCTCGATTACACATCTTTGAGGACTTGAAACCTATAGTTTTAAAAGTACTTTTTCTCCCTCAATCTTCAAGATATTACCAAAGTGGTATCATTAGCTTCTGGGACTTTGACAATCGATGATATTGAATATAAAACACACTTCGTGTCGCTTGCCGCCTATCGATCCGCACTGTGACGGTCAATGTACAATGTCAGTTACTGGACATGATTTTACCTTCTCGACTTTTATGGGATGGGGATCAGTAGAGCTCATGGTAGGATGTTTTCGCGGAAAGTGCGTACCATCCTAGAATTCCCGGTTTAAGTGTGGGAAGGGAACGCCGGGGTGGTGTTCAGTCAGTAATCTGACAGACCCCTCACTCGCCGTCTCCCAGAGTGATGGAAATCCATGAGGATTTTTAACCACGGAACAAAAAAAAATAGATCTGTCGGTAAAAATTGACAAAGTAATAATACTAGCCTATTATTGTCTCAGAGGGCAATCGCCTCTTCTCATACAGAAAAGCCACGAGCATTGATCACCACTTTTGCTCAAGACGGATGGGTGATTTTAGACTTTTAGTGACTATAAAGCACGAAATTAGCTTTTGGAATGGGCACCTAGATTCAATATGTTTATTTTTAACATGTAATTGGCGTTCAAAAGTTCCTTTTAATGGTCTAATTGAAATAAATAATTTGACTTTGATAACTCCAAGTTTCCTCACGATGTTTTCCTTCACCGAAGTCAGAGACGTGTCCTTTTCCACCCCGTAAACCTATAAATAATAGACGTACCATAAAGATTAGACATTTTTATGGTACTCATCCAACATTTCCATACAAGTCCAAATGGCAGATTAAAATAAAGTCGTAAAATTGTATTGTCTCAGCGATATCAACAATGATTGGAAGCCACAGGTAGTCTCGTCGCGCGGAGGTGAAAGATCACAGCCATACATAAATAAACAGAAACCAGGTGCTGTACCTATGTCACGTGGTTTCACGGAGTACCACCAATAGTGGACTTTAACTAAGCATACTGCTCATCAAATTACACATACCATCACGCCTGTATTCCCCGAAAGGTTAGGCAGAGGTGTACCAATGTACACTTAAAGTTCGCGGGTATGTTTAGGTCCCATGTAATAAATGGCACAAATCCAAACTCCGAGCTGCTACTGAGAATTTTATAGAAAAACCCAATAACACTTTACTCGACCTGAGAATCGAACCCAAGACCTCTAGCGTAGCAGTCGCGCTTAGGATCACTAGGCTACCGAGGCAGTTTATTGTTTCATTATAACATATCATCACGCCTGTATTCCCCGAAGGGTTACGCAGAGGTGTAACAATGTACACCCACAGTTCGCCAGTATGTTAAGGTCCCATGTAATAGGGGGCGAGCCTATTGCCATTAACCGGGCACAAAACCTAACTGCGAGCTGCTACTGAGAAATTCCTAATAGAAAAACCCAATAACACTTTGCTCGAACTGGGAATCGAACCCAGGACCCCATCCTCATCAGTCGCGCTTGCTACCACGAAACCAACGGGGCAGATAATAAAAGTGCTGACAACTTTGAAACCGCTAAACCAATTTCTATCAAACATACCAAAGAACACTCCCGACTAATTCATCTTTCAAACACAATAAACAAAATCAAAATCGGTTCATGCGTTCGGAAGCTACGATGCCACAGACAGACACACACACACAGACTTTTTTTTTTTTTTTTTTTTTTTTTTTTTTTTGGTGGGTGGGAAATCATCAAATAACTTCTCCCGCCCTGGGCGGGGCGGGAGGGAGTGTCAGACTTTTACTGACTAAAACCCACCCATGTTCCTTCTTGTGCCCTTTGCGTTCCGGGGGCGCGGTATCTCTTGCGAACAACCCGCAGCCCCGGCAGCACACACACAAACTTGTCAAACTTATAACACCCCGCCGTTTTTGCGTCGGGGGTTAATTACGTGGATAAGAATATTCTTCTAAACCATTTTCATTCATCAGAGTTTTCAATGGCAATAAAAATCAAAAGTATCTAGCCATCAAATTGTGTCCTTCCATTCCAATACAAAAACGACCAAATGAATTTACCTATTAGTACACCTCCTGTTTACAAAAGGACGTATCATTGTGCCGCTAAACATTCAATATTGACTCTTAAAGTAAGAGTTTAAGGTCGTTTGTTAGTTAAGTCAACTCATTTGTCCAATTACAGTATAATTTCATGCATATTTAAATGATTCTAGGACGAAGTATGACGACTTTATCGATAATAAATGTCTGTTTGATTTTTATGTATGTATGTAAAGGTGTGTGTACACTGTGTCTTTCGTCATTGTTGTGCGCCGCGATTTATACAACTTTTCTTTTTTTCTTGATATATTCTTGGATGGCCAACAAGCCGGCGGCCCACCTGATGTTAAGTGGGCAAAAAAGTGTTGTTGGGTTTTTTTCATTAGGATTTGCTCAGTAGCAGCCCGGAGTTTGGAAGTTGGTGGTGTTTCACCCCCGTGCCTCGGAAAACACGTAAAGCCGTTGGTCCCGGCTGCCATTCGCAGATCTTTGACAGTCGTTGCGGATAGTCAGAAGCCAGGAAGTCTGACAACCAGTCTAACCAAGAGGTATCGTGTTTCCCAGTAACTGGGTTGTGGAGGTCAGGATAGGCAGTCGCTCCATGTAAAACACTGGTACTCAGCTGCATCCGGTTAGACTGGAAGCCGACCCCTACATAGTTGAGAAAAGGCTAAGCAGATCATGATGACTAATGCTACATGACACTTCACGAAGTACCCAACACACGGTGTAATCACGTCGCACATGTCCCATATTATAGCCATTACTATTATCATAATGGGCGCTGACCATAATATTTTATCTATATTAAAATATATAATAAAGCTGAAGAGCTTTTTTGTTTGTTTGTATCTCCGGAACTACCAGTCGGATTTGAAAAAATGTGTTTGTAATGATGGCCAGACTATACAAGGTGTTCTGCGGGTTGTTCGCAAGAGATACCGCGCCCCCGGAACGCAAAGGGCACAAGAAGGAACATGGGTGGGTTTTAGTCAGTAAAAGTCTGACACTCCCTCCCGCCCCGCCCAGGGCGGGAGAAGTTATTTGACGATTTCCCACCCACCAAAAAAAAAAAAAAAGGTGTTAGTTTAAACAAGGGACTTACTATAAGGGAGTGTAGTGCTTATGAAAATAAACCACTTTCACTATGAAATCAAATTTAAAATTGCAAAAAAATAATCAGCTGTTCCTTACATGTCGTCGAGTTATGCGAACATAAATGTATGGAGCAGTTGTTATTTTTTGCAATTTCACGGTTCGTACTGTAGTAAAAGTTGTTCATTTTCATGAGTACTGCACTGCCTTTAAGTAAGTCCCTCGTTAACCCTAACATCATGCTACGACCAACAGGAGCGGTCCAGTAGGTAACCAAAGACGTAACTGAACTCGGGTGACGCCGCGAGGTATATGTATAGTTAGCATAAAACATAACACAAAAGTCCACCAAACATTTTCGTCAAAAACAAAATCGTTTATTTATTAACAGACATGTTTCATAAAATATTTACGAAAACCTACCCACACAAAGAAGTCTTCGTCAAGGACCGCCATCGGAACTTTAAACCATGATGATAGCGACCATGGGAACACTCCAGGTGTCTCTATCACTATACTTGAACAATTAAGTTGTGAGTCACAAATTTTAAAGTGTTTCCATTGATTTTGTGTGTATGTCTTAGAAAATTGACTTTAGTGGCCCGCGTAGACCAGCGGTTAGGACGGCAGAGAATTTTAAATCAATTGAATTTGAACTGCCTCGGTAGCTTAGTGGTCCTAAGCGCGACTGCTACGCTAGAGGTCTTGGGTTCGATTCCCAGGTCGAGCAAAAAGTGTTATTGGGTTTTTCTATGAAATTCTCAGTAGCAGCTCAGAGCTAGGATTTGTGCCCGGTTAATGGCAATCGGCTCGCCCTATTACATGGGACCTAAAACATACCGGCGAACTGTGGGTGTACATTGGTACACATCTGCCTAACCCGGGGAACTTCTGGGAATACAGGCGTGATGGTGTGTTATGTGTCAATCGAAATAAGGTATATATTTAAATGATCGATGATCGACATTGAAGCTGAGCTGTGATGCTCCAACACATTGGAATATATACCTTATTTGAATTGAAAAAAAAAAATCCTCTGCGGTCCCGTGTCCAGCAGTTTGCGCTGGCCATTAATGTACTGGCGATTTGGTGGTGCGTAGATGCGTGGGTGTCGAACGTCCCATGGCGCGGTCGATGACTTGTCGAAGTTAGGGCGTAATGTGACGAAGGCGGTATGACAGTAGGGTAGAAGATAATGGTAGTACCTACAGCACCAATGTAAAAAAAAATGGAACAGATTAAAAATCTTCAATAATAAAGATTAAATATGCGAAAGTAACTCTGTCGGTACCATTTACCACAGTAACATTTGGTACGGGGTAAGTTTGAACCTTAAATAAGGACATAGGCTACTTTTTCAAGCTAGTCCTTAATAAAAACGCGGTCACACAGCGTAACGATAGTGTCCATGTGAAATTCTTAAGAAATAAGCGTTCTTGATAAGATTTTTTTCCTTTATCTTGCCAGAATCTGTTTTTTGTCAAAACCAGAGACCGAATAAACGGGTTAATGGTTTAAAGTCAAATCAGTTATTCCTATTAGACTATTAGATTTAATTTTTAACATTTAATATAAGAAAAAAGAATTTAATCTAGCTGCCCCATCCAAAAAGTAGTTTCGAGAGCCAAACTTTCTGTATTTTTATGGCAATTATACATTAACCACACAATGGTCGCCTCGGTGCTTTACATCGTCTACAAAAACTACAATTTTCCGTATATTCTTATGCATAAATAATGCAATAAAACGGTGTGCCGTGGGAGCGGCCGAATGTGAGTGATAGGACAATGAAAGTTCCATACTATAACACATAAAGAGCGGGAATTCGATAGCTCGGAGGCACTTTAATGCGTGGGTAGACCGCTGAATGACGCATGCTCCAATATTTACCTATGTTCGCAATTAATTCGCATCGATATGGAAGATCGAGCCATTGTGGTTTATCGTACGTATTTGAGTTTTTTGAATTTTATTTTTTTTATACAATGTCGGATATGTTGACTGCCCCGTTGGTCTCGTGGTCACAAGCGCGACCTATTAGCGTGGGGACCCGGGTTCAATTCCCAGGTAAAGCAAAAAAATGTAATATTGTATTTTTCCTTTAGGATTTGCTCGGTAGCAGCGCGGAGTTTGGAGCCTAGTGGTCCTAACCGCGACAGCTACGCTAGAGGTCTTGGGTTCGATTTCCAGGTCGAGTAAATAGTGTTATTGGGCTTTTCTATAGAATAAGCAGCTCGTAGCAAGGATCTGTGCCCGGTTGATGGCCATGGGCTCACTACCTATTACATGGGTCCTAAACATACCGGCAAACTGTGGGTGTACATTGGTACACCTTTGCCTAACCCTTCGAGGAATATAGGCGTGATGGTACGTTATTTGATATTGCTACTACTTATAACAATAACTTCAAAAAATGGGACAAAAAATTGTCCGGTGACATTTGCTTTAACAGAACGAAAGCCAATTATAGGAGAAAAACAACCAGTCTTATTGACAAATTGACTTAACTCGTTAGTCACTTTACTGAAAGCTATTTTTATAAACAGGGTCACTGTATAAAAACACTTGAAATGAACAACAAATTATAACCCCTTTTTCCAATACTATACTGGTGGGCTGGGCTGCAGCTGACAGCAACCTTGTAAGATACAATAATTCACAACAGTCGAAGGTACTAATCAAGTGGTAAATAAATAAAAAGCTGTTGGTAACAGGTAACAAAGTCGCCACGAGCAGGGTTATGAATTTTTTGTCATGCAGCAGAACGAGGGTTATGTTTTCGACTTGCTGTTACGGGCCTCCGCCCACGTCCGAGTTTTTGTAGGACGTTTTATCGGACCGTTCAATAAATCCATAGTTTCGTGGGATGTAGTTTTTGTAGGACGTCTGCGTGGTATATTAGAATTGATATGTTCCATTCTCTCCGTCAAAGAAATCTGTCACCGATTGTCCGACGTCACGGACAACCAAAAAAACTGAATATTTGACACCAATCAATTGACATACTTTTTATAAAATGTCAACACTCTATTCCCCAATTGATTTTATTTGCATCGTTTTATTAATTTTGACATACCTACCAAAAGATTGTGTTTACTTCTCGCATTTTTTTTATGTTTTCGAATGCAACCATATTTGTACGTCTCTTGGCATAGCACAGTGTCCTGACCTTTAATTTAAGAACTGTATTCACTACCTATATTACACAAAAAAAATGATTAGGATTAAACTATGAGGTCACATTTTTGCCAACTCATCATCATCTACGTAGCCTTTTCCCAACTATGTTTTGGTCGTCTTCCAGTCTAACCGAAAGCAGCTGAATACCAGTGTTTTACATGGAGCGACCACCTATCTGATCACCACAACCCAGGTACTGGGCAACACGATACCACTTGGTTAGACTGGTTGTCAGACTTCCTGGCTTCTGAGTATCAGTAAAGACTGTCAAAGATCTACGAATGACAGCCGGGACCAACGGCTTTACGTGCTTTCCGAGGCACGGGGGTGTCACACCACCAACTTCCAATCTCCGGGCTACTACTGAGCAGATACTAATAGAAAAACCCAATAACACTTTTCGCCCGACCTGGCAATCGAACCCGGGACCCCACGCTTATCAGTCGCGCTTGCGACTATAAGACCAACAGGGCAGTGGACATTTTTGCCAACTCAGTTGATTATTTATTAATTGATTTAAAAAAAAACTAAAAATCTATTTTTACTTTAAATTAATTGGATTTTCGTAGCTGAAATAAAGGGTTTTTTTAGAGGATTTGTGTCTCGGAATTTTTGGTTAAGGATTTGTGCCCGGTTAATGGCAATAGGCTCGCCCTCTATTACATGGGACCTAAACATACCGGCGAACTGTGGGTGTACATTGGTACACCGCAGCCTAACTCTTCGGGGAATACAGGCGTGATGGTATGTATGTATGTTAAATTGATATGTATCATTCATACATGGACTACATTTATGATGCATGACTCCTCGGCCCAAATATCTGTGTCAATGGGCGTACAACTCAAATGTGTCTTTAATTACAGCTAACTATACATCGGGTCCCTGGAGCTATCAATTATTTACTGTTTAATTTCAGTAGATAATTTTGTCCTTGGGAGTTATTTGTGACCTGATACGAATTATGTTATTTCTCGGGCCAGACTATAATATGCTGTTTATGATGAAGAAACACTAATAGTTACATTATTCAGAAACTGTAAATCAAAAAACTAAACTTTGTAAATAACAATGATGAATAATGGGGACTTTTTCAATTCATATATGTTACTAAGTTTATCTTGGACATCATTGACATCGGTGAAGGAAAATCTCGTGAGGAAAACTGGACTCATAATGAATATAAGTGTGGAATCGCCAATTCGCTTTCAGCAAGCGTGGTGATTAATGCGTGTGCGGATTGGCGATTTCAGACTTACATTAATTATAAGTCTAAGTTTCCTTACGATGTTTTCCTTCACCGTTGTCAGTGATGATGTTAACTTGTATAGTACATATTGTGACATAGAAAAAGTCACTTTGGTACTACCCTATGCCCGGCTGGCAATCCACCTGGGGTATGAGAGGTGCCTTAACCATCAAGTTATGGTTACTACACTATTCCCTTCTCCCACAGATCAATGGCGAACGCAACCCAGACGAGGTCTACAAAGACTTAAGAGCTGCTGTCCTCCAAATCATAGGCACCACAGAAGACCAATCCACCATGAATGGCGTCAGCGGCGTCGGCGTCGGCGCTGGTGGTATCCCTGGCGAGATCGTGGGCGTGGAACCAGCCCCAGCGCAAGATAATATACGCGAGAGGAGAGATGGAAATGTCGTACCCCCGGTCAAGCCTGTGGCTCTGCCATTGCCTGTGGCTATGCCATTGCCGGTGGTTATGCCAGTGCCGGTGGCTACGACATTGCCTGTGTCAATGCCGGTCCCGTCAGAAATTAAGGAGACGAGGACGGAACGGGTTATTACGCCAAAGGTTAGTGTAGATTATGTTTTGAAGTAACATTAACAGAACATATAAACTCTCATAAATAAAAACCAGATGCGAAACATTTTCCTGGAGGCTGTTCAAAAATATTTGTCCCTGTATCGAACCCGTGAGACGTAGCGCAGCACCCAATCGCTCAGCCATTGCGCTAACCATTTTATACAATTTTATATCACGATCCTATGCCCTTTATCCAATTTGAACCAATAATTCTGCAACAGTAAATGAGCACTTTTACGAACACCTCGTTGCAAAAGAGGACAAAAAAGTCGAAAGTAATCTTCTACGAAACTAACGATTGACAATAATAGAGGCGAAAGTGCCAAATTTAACATTAAAAAAAACACACGCTGTAGACGAGAGTGACTAGACGAAAAATATTGTTTTGTGTATATGAAGTTTTTCAAAGAATGGTAAGAGGTCAGAAGGAACGGCACTGCCTTGACCTAATGACGAGTTTTGTGGATTATTCCTTAGGTACTTTTAAATAAAGGCTTTCTTTGTAGCACGAGGAGTAGCAGGTGTCATTTCCCACCAAGTGGTCCTAATTCGAAACCGACGTTGTTTAAGTAGTACAAGTTTATACATATTTTATTTATGTATTTTTAAGTACCTATGTGAAGACTGGGTTTCATAGAAATGTTTTGAAATCTTTAAATAAGAATATTGATACCACCAGAAATAAAAGCTTATTTATATAATGATCCCAGAACGCACCAAAATATTGTACATCCTACTTACTTCGGATCCATTGTAACTACACTCACCTGACAAGAAATTGCGAATTAAATTGAAATTTCTGCCGAGTGTCCTAATATTTTGCACGTAAAGCGTATTTGATGAAACATTCAAGTATTTAGAGATATTCTTATATTTTTTTAAACTATAAGCAACAAAAAGTATCAGCATTGCATTCTCTACCAGTCAACCAAAGGTGGTGACGAGATAACTTGGAAATCATGCTTTATATGTATTTTCTGCTTCCCCAGCCTGAAGTGATTCGAGTCCGTGGTGAGATGACAACGTCACCGCTCCTGTGGGTCGTGGGTGGACCTGGCAGCAACAAGGCTATACTATGCCAGCGAGCAGTGGCACAGCGCCCAGGCTGGATGCACTTTAGGTACACATCTGTCACCATAACAACCCAACTGGGTAAATGACACCACTAATCAAACGACGTACTTTTTATGAGCTGTCAAAACGCGATTTCCCCACAGATTTTGTATAACAATACTAAACCATGACGTCACTTTTTGTCATGTCAATTCACTAACTATTTATTGATTTCAGTGCAAGAATCGAATTCTATAGTTATTTAAAAAATCATCGAGCTTTCAGGGTTAAAATAAATTGCTTTTTTCGTGAAATTGTGTTTTGGAATTAGTGCTTAATGGTGTCATCTTCCCAACTGCCTTCTGTTTTATACGAAGACACAAAATATTACATTTTTTATTACCCCTCCATTGTTATTTTCTGATTAATTGCGTCGCGGGATAAAACACAGTTACATCCTTTTTCCGGGACTCGTCGAGCTTCATTGCCTCGTCGCTTTTCTGGTGGTTGCCACTGTTGATTCTGACTGTCAGGAGTTGCAGTGGTTTGGACTAGTGAGGCGGGGTTGTCCCAAAAAAACTTCCCTATTTATTTCTATTTATCTTTACTGAAGAGAACATGCAAACAAGAACAGGCGTAGTTTGTACAACACAAATGGACCACGTTTTCCCTTCTCACTTCCCTTTTATTCACACCTTTAAAATTTTGAAATATTAAACAAGGCATTTCATTCCATCACTATTTTCTACCTCCAGCCTAGGCCAGCGTCTCCGAAACCTCGCGGATGCTGGAGGCCGTCCAGCATCAGACGGCGCATTAGCTCGCACTGCCATCAGTGGCGGGGATCTGGCTCCTAAGGAGCTGGTCACCAAGCTAGTGAGGGCAGCTGTGCTTGATGCTCGCAAGATGGGCTGCGGACTTGTCCTGGATGGATACCCCAGGGATCTGGAGCAGATGGAGCAGTTCCAGACTGAGGTTAGAGTTTTAAAGGAGTTGACCATCCATCACCAACACCCACCATTGATCCACCATTGTTTTGGTTAGTTAGTTCATGCCGCAATGGCCTAGGAGTTAAAGCGCCCATCTCTTATGCAAGATAAACGGGATATGTTCAAGTACCAGTGTGAATTTATCTATTTAATATGTGTTTTCTAAGTTTACTCTTGGATATCGTAAGAAAACTTGGAATAAGAGTCTGAAATCGCTAATTTGGCTTGAGCAAAGGCGGTGATCAATGCACGTGCTTTCTCTGTACGAGAAGAGGCTTCTGCCCTGCAGTGGGAGAGTAATGAGCTGGTATTGCTTTAATCATTTGCTTTGCGACAACCTCTATAAAGTTAGTTCCTTCTAGTTCCGCGTCTCTCCTCGCATGGTTCTTCTGGACTGCACCAAGCTGCAGCTGGGCCGGGGTCGGCGCGACGACTCCGTGGCCGCCTTCCGCCGAAGACTTGAGGTGTTCCGTGAACTCAGCCTCTCCATGCTTAAGACTTTAGACCAGAACCATCGAATGGTCATTGTAAGTGGCAACTTTCTTCTCTTCTTTCTTTTTTGGACGACGCTTAAGCTGTTGACAGCGTCTTAATTGGTCTATGCTTTTTTCTCTCTCAATCTCTCTCTTATTAATCCCAAAAAAGAAATCTCTTAGCATTCTTATAAAAGACATACATACATACCATCACGCCTGTATTCCCGGAAGGGTTAGGCAAAGGTGTATCATGTACACCCACAGTCCGCCGTTATGTTTAGGCAGTTTAGGTCCTATACAATAGCGGGAGAACCTATTGCCATTAACCGGGCACAAATCTTAACTCCGAGTTGCTACTGAGAATTTACTAGAAAAACCCAATAACACTTGCTCGACCTGCGAATCGAACCCAAGACCTGTAGCGTAGCAGTCGCGCTTATGACCATTAGGCTACCGAAGCAGTTCTTATAAAAGAGTTACTTCATTACCCTCAGGTGGACGGCGACACAGAAACTGCCGAGGTGCAGGAGGAATTCACTCGCGTACTGCTTGAGGAGATGGAGAAGGCTGAAGCCCTAGCCTCCATACCGGTGCCCCAAGAGCAATCACCTACACGCAAAGGTAACTAGTTGTTTAAGATTCCGCCTGAAAATATTTCGGTTTTAATTATCTACTTTAGGAATAGATGAAAATTCAGATCAGAATTCTCATTATAGATATCTTAATATCCCCCTTGCGATACTATCGAGATTTAAATGTGTTGCCGTGTGACATATACAGGACGTTTGTATAAAAAGAAGAAACAACGTAGTGTAAATTACGCGGCAAATAAATGCGACACGCAACTGTAATCGCAAGTCAAATGTATTTTTTCGATAAGGCCATTTAAGGCACTTTTGAATGTTATACATGGTGTTTGTTTAAACGAGGGACACACTTGAAGGGAGTGTAGTGCTTATGAAAATAAATCACTATGAAATCAAATTAAAAATTTAAAGAAAAAAACTGTTGTTCTTTTTTATCGAGTTATGCGAACATAAATGTATGAAGCAGTTGATTTTTATTGTTCGATTTTACGGTTCGTATATAAATACGAACCGTACCGAACCGAGACTTTCTTTAAGGGAGTGCAGTACTCATGAGAATGGTCAACTTTTACTTTATAGTAAAAGTTGACCACTCTCATGAGTACTGCAATCCCTTAAAGAAAGTCCCTCGTTTACCCTAACACCCTATATACAATACAGTATTAAATTTATTTACCGCTACCAAAAGTTTTTACGTTTGGAGAAGAACGGGCAAGAAACTCACTTTCGAGTGCACAAGTATCTTGAAAATGGGCCCTGGATCCAATTTATACAGCCCTTTTTATTAAAAAGCAGCCTGCTAACAGCTTATCTGTCTCCCAGACACCAACCCCAGCATGCAGCAGTTCGCGACGGCGGTGACGCGAATGGGAGGAGGACTTGCCAACGGTCACGCCAATGGCGGCGTGCCCAACGGGAACGTGCATAATGGGGGAGTTGGTAATGGATACATTGGCATGGCTGGGAATAAGGTACGGATATTAATTCAGTTTAGCATGTTAAGAGGCTGACAAGACAAGAATACCCAAAATAGACTTTAAAAAAAAAGTTTGTCGCAGTGAAAATATAATAATTATGTTAATCTTGAACATATTATTTCATAGTTGTATTTTAAAGTTTCTTTTTAAGATTTTTTTTCTAAAAGAGCCCTTTCAAACGTGCCTCTTCGAAGCGACAAAAAGTTGCCGTGTATTGCGACCGAGTCAAATAACTATGCAGTTTTATACAAAATGGCGCCCGCCTGTCATTATGATGTGATGTGGTTTTGAATCTGTCACTAAAAATAGAACTCTGCACAATGTGTTATAAGAATCAGATTGCCCAATAAAAGCAAATACAAAACCGGGAATCCTCCACGCTTTTTGCACTTTGAGATCTTAATAAATCATCCATGCATTTTGCTTCCAGGTGAAACCGCTACTGAATAATGTTTCCAAGATCCCGACAGTGTCACAAATGACACAAGATGACGTGCGCACCCTCTACGAGCACGGCACGGGAGAGATCACTGTGAACACACACATTTAGGAGGCCCGAGATAACGTTTATAGGGCTCAACAAAGAATGTATTATTATATTAGGTGCTTATAACAACCAGGCAATGTGACGGACCTTTGCTTTATCTTTACAAACTAGACCATATGTGTGTTTCTTTTTTGTTTTTTTTTTTTTTTTTTTTTTTTTTTTTTTTTTTTTTTTTTTTTTTTTTTTTGGTGGGTGGGAAATCATCAAATAACTTCTCCCGCCCTGGGCGGGGCGGGAGGGAGTGTCAGACTTTTACTGACTAAAACCCACCCATGTTCCTTCTTGCCCTTTGCGTTCCGGGGGCGCGGTATCTCTTGCGAACAACCCGCAGCCCCGGCAGGCATCGGCCCTCAGTGGCCCCAGACCATATGTGTTAAGGTACATGGTCCAATTTGTAAGGGATTAAGAGTAAGATAGCCAATGGTGTATGTCCGCAGCCGACTCACGTTTCCGCCCCTATGACAAGAGTTGGAAGGGTCAGGTTGGAGGGGCCTACTACGTCATATCCGGGTCGATCTAACATAATACATAATATAAATGGCGTTCCTAAACAGGCCACTTTTCGCCGGTATTATGTGGCTGTGATACATTGCTAGCAATATTTTAAGTGTAAATGACTCGCATCTTCAGTGTGGCTCTGCAACTCCACTAAGTGTTGCTGCAACACTTTTTACATGATTACGTCCCGCGCCACTTCTACACAGGCCATATTGTTACAGCTATATGTGGATGCAATTCTTTGCCAGCAATCTTTTAATTCCCAGACGCATACTCGAAAATTTTGCAGCTACATTATGTAGTAAAAGTATTTCCCGTTTAGAAGCGCCTTAACAAACCAAATTCATTATGGCGAGTGGATGCAATAAAAATGTTGGAATTCCCAATATAAATAGGACAAACCAAAACAAACCTAGGTTGATAGCTATGAAGGTTTGTTTTGGTTTATAATTTCGAAGATAATGTCTTCTATTCCTCATCCTCGTTGGAAGCAGCCAATACTTGATCATAAAACTAAAAAAAAGTGTGACCTAATTTAGCGCCTTAGCACTTAAACAATAAGGTTCAATTTTGAGTTTTAAAAAATCAATATCAGTAACATCGACCAAGTACTAAAATACAATTTAGTTAATGCAAACAGTGCTAATTATTGGTATAAAATATCAATTATAATGATGGACTCTTTGAGAGCAGTGAAAGTGCCGAATATGATAGATTTAGATATAAAATTAAAATATCATACAAAAAAACTGGGATAGAATTATATTACATTTTAAAATTAATTAGGAAGATGTAGGTATTTAAAATTAAAATTGAATCAAAATTATTAAAATGACTCGACTATTGTTGCTTTAGTCGACTGACAAATTTATTGAAGAATGACATATTGTAAAGCCTACAGTCATTTAACCGTGTATTTATTTAGTTATTCAATGTTTGTTTCTATTTTCTGTAAGCGTCATCCACCCCCGACAGAAGAATAAAGATCTCTACCGCAGCTAACAAAAACGCTGATAACCTTGAAACGGCTTCACCGATTTATATCTACGATCCATCGCTAGGAAACCTGCTTTCAAATAAAAAAACCGCATTTAATTCGGTTCACCAGTTCAAGAGCTACGGTGCCACAGACAGACACTTCAAACTTATAACACCCCACTTTTTGAGTCGGGGGTTAAAAATGAAAGTAAAAAAAACAACAAATATATTAACTAGCAACAGTCAAGTCTACAAATAAATTGTAGTCGAAGTCGGCACAAGTATATAGTATATAAAACACGTTTACTATTATATATTTTATATTTAATATTTTGTAAAAACGACGCACACACAAATATTGTAAGAAGTGCCTTAGGTTATGACCTGTAGCTATTTTTAGAGCTATTTAAAAAATCATACTGTAGTGAAAAAAAAAATATTTGAATAGTTTTTATGTAGGTACACTTGTACTTATTATATTTTTAGGGTCAAGAAATTGTCAAACTTATAAATAAATATAATTTGAAATAGATATAATTTGAATATCTCACGTTTAGTTCATTTTAAATGTTAGTTTTATATTTAACATTATTTTTAAGACATTCCTCTAAATCAGCAAGCTGATTCCCGACTTTTTTCGAATTTCGAATCGTATAATAAATTGACACGTTTGTAATTCAAATCAAAGATTCCAATTTGAAAATGTATGTCATAAATTGTCAAGCGCGTATAGCTACTGTGATTGGTATTTGATAATTTAGTGAACCAATCACAGCATTTTACGCACGTTTGACAATTTGTCACATAAATTTTTGGTTCGAAAAACCGTGGGTCAGTCCGGAAAAGGTCGGAATGAGTTTGCTCATTTCTAATTTAGCGTGCATCACACACACACGTACAAACATAGTTATAGATAGTTTTAAACTTAGTTAGACTAAGCCACGTAGTTGTATCACTAAAGGGGCCAATTTAGAGTTAGTCAAATAGAAAACTATTTAGAATTTTAATATTTATTGTAGATAGTTAATATTTCCACTCGTAAAATTATAATGCACTTTTATATGAAATTATAGTATTTAAATATAATTTTAAAAACTCTGTCAAGTTTCCCAAAAAATGTCCTTAAGTAGATACCTACTTAGTTTTATATTATTTGAAAAATTTTATTGTCGGGCTGTATTTGAAACTATATTTTATATGTAAGCATACTATTTTATATGTATAACAATGAATTGTAAAACAAAAATGTCCATTTGCCCCTTATAACACTAAAAGACAGAAAAATTGAGCTTAGTTTCGCCAAAAAGACCCAACTCACAATATCTCAATAATTAAACAAATAACGGTTTCTATCTAGCAATAACAGTTCAATGTACATCCAAAACAAATTCATAGAATATATTAAAATATACACAGTGTTAAATATTCAAAACTTAGATATTCAAGACCTGGAAAAATTGGTGGCACTTTGACGTGAGTTGGTTCTTTTTAGCAAAACTAAACCTAATTTAATTAATTTATAACTAAACACATATGTGTTAGTAGAGGTATTATTTACAATTAACGAATAAATCTGCACACTTTTGTAATATTGTGTTTTATTTAATTAGATTTAAAAAAATATCCTCAATTCAAAATTTTATTTTATTTCGTAGTTTTCAAAGCAATACATTTATGTAGGTTACAAACTAGGTTTTGACCGCAACTTTATCCGCGTAAATGACGGTTATCGTGAACACAGACAAAGTCGCGGAATAAAAAGTAGCTTATGTCCTTTCTTGGGGTTCAAACTTACCCCGTACCAAATTTCATCAAAATCGGTTCAGTGGTTTACTCGCAAAAGCGCAACACACAGACAGACAGAGTTACTCTTTTATTTATATTTTTAGTATATAGTTTCACGACGTACATAAATGGACTAGGTTCAGATTAGCTTCAGTGGATATCTCTGCTTGTATTCTAAACGCAAATGCTCATCATACCTTTTAAGAATTATTTATTTGCATAACATTCTTATTGCTGTCAGTTGGGATTGGTCATCTCTTAACTGCCATGGCTTACATCTTTAGTACTATTTTTTTGTTTGTATTGTTTTATATTCATCTTCATTGTTTTCACATATAGAAGCAACCAGAATATTTTAACCAAGATTTTGTAAAAAACAAATTGAAAGAAAAGAGTGTCCATGGAGTTTCTTGCTCGTTCTTCTCCATAGAGACCTACGCTTTGGAAGGAGCAACTAGCTTCAACTTTTAAATGTAACTTCTTGACAATTCAAAAGTGCCTGTAAATGGTCTAATTAAAATAAATGCTTTGACTTTGACTTTGTATGTAATAAATAATCATTTATAAAACATAAACGCATTAATAAACGAAATTAATTGATAAGTAAAAACTAGGCTTCTAGCTTATTTACAAAGCTCTGACCTAATACATTTAAAATTATCTGCAATGACCCTTGCAATCATGACACGACTCTTGGAGGCCACCTAAAATAAGAAGGTACATAGTAAGTACTCTATTGATTAGTAAGGCAACTAACCTTCAGTACTGACACTACTTGGTACCATATCGGTCGATAATATAAAAAAAAAAAACACTAAATAATTACTGAAGAAAACTTTATGGTCCCCACGCTATGTGTAGTAACTGGAACAAGCCGTGAGCACAAACTTCAAATTAATTTTTGGGTCTCTTTGGCAGGTAAAGGAGTTGGGGGGCGATTGGTCCGTCAGTCGGACCAACCTGTTTACGCCGGAGCCCAAAAATTCGTTAATTCCGCTAAAGTGACCCAAAAATGAGCTTGAACTTTATGCTCACGATTCGTGCGGTTTTTATACAAAACTTTGTTTAGTCATATTTGGGTCAATAAGTAAATAAACTCGGTGATATTTTGTAGATAGGATAAGGGCACTAATATCTAGACTTGTAGTTATCTAGTTTTCCGTTTACTGTGCTGGCGCGGCTGCTGCTGATACCGAAAACCTAAAACGGCGCAAATATAACAACCTTCTTGAAAGCTACTCGTATATGTTTGATACTACGTTTGGGGTTGACACACTGGGGCCATATGGGGTCCAAACATCTAGTTTTTTTGGGTTGGCGACCTGTCGACTCTTTAGGTGACCAAACGGCTGGCCTTTTCTTGGGCCTTTTTTGGGTACTTACCCAAATGACCTTCTTATGAGCTTCCTCCTTTCTTTTTCTAGAAATTATACATACTTTGTAATTTTATTATTATTTATAAATTTTGTTTACGATAATTATTAATTAAGTAAATTTACGTTCCACCAAAAAAAAATCACCTGATAACATAATTGTTTCCCGTCAAATAACTTAATTTTAGAATGATTGTTATTCAAAATCTCGTATTTTTGAGTTTTCAGTTACGTGTATTTTACTTGTCTCTTCTTTTGTGGACTGCAATTTTCATAATCTTCTTAATTTAAAATATTAGAAGACCCTGACGTTCCTACGTGAGGGTAGACCTCCCGCGCTGTCAGATGTCGATTATTAGCATTTGGCACAGTTTTCATGCCCTTGACCGACCACGGCCCGCAGTTGGTCCGCATTACTCGCGGCGCACGGACGTGTCAGTGTTCCTATTTATAAATCCTTTGGATTACGCGCCGCTAAATTAAAATGGTAAGTTTTATCACTTAAGCCGTTATTAATATTATTGTTGCGGCAATTGAGAGTGTTCTTGTTTGTTAATGGGTTGGTGACTTGTGGAATTATTACTTGTGTAATCCGAGGTCGATTTTCCCAGATTTCAGCAAGTTTTCAGTGAATGTTACGTCACTATAGGAGTAAGAATAGAAAGCGGTTATCACGAGACGTTTGTTTGTAGATATACTTAGTTCTGTGCGATACGTAACTGGTTATTTAATACCTGAAGATGTTAAAAATAGATTAATCCGGCGGACAGATTTTATACAACTTTTACGTTAATTATCTGACCTCACTTAGTTCAAAACAAGTTGTGTGTGTAGTCTTTACTGCACAGTGAATAATTTAAGGAAAGTAGAAATTAAATACCAGTTTTAGTAATTATACTATTTGCGATCAATAAATTATTGCGAATTTATGACAACTGTCATTGAGGAAAAAAATATCCAATGACAAATATACATATTGTTTGAAACTATCTTCAGCCCGCGACTTCGTCTTGTCGAACGTACAGACGTACTCTGACAAAGTCATGGAATAAAAGATAGTCTATGTTCTTTCTTGGGGTTCAAACTTAGCCCGTACCGAATTTCATTAAAATCGGTTCAGTGGTTTAGCCATGAAAGCGTATCAGACTGACAGAGTTACTTTCGCATCTATAGTACCTAATAGTATGGACAGTTTCAATAGGTAGGTACCTAGGAAATACTAATTAGTAACTGATAATAACTATACTACGTGGTACATGGATAAAATAATGTGATTAAGTACTATTTCTACGTAGATAGACACTGTTGCATAATAAACCGATCGATTTGATAAAAATGTAGGTCAGCTGCAGTCTGGGTCATTAAACTTGTTACTAGAACAGACTGCAATGCATATTATCAGATAATATGCAGTCTGTGTTTTATCAAAAACTGATATATCCAGTCGGTATGGTCAAGAACCGATATATCCATTTTTTTTTATAACTTAACAGGTACCACAGTCACGAATGCAGTATGTAGGTTTCCAAATTATAGTGATGCTAACACCAATAAATTGATAGATTTTGTTTAACTCTAAATTAGAAAACCATGAACTTGGCCGTATTATTACACTTTCCCACAATAAACAACAATGTGGTTTTTTTTTTTTTTTTTGGTGGGTGGGAAATCATCCAATAACTTCTCCCGCCCTGGGCGGGGCGGGAGGGAGTGTCAGACTTTTACTGACTAAAACCCACCCATGTTCCTTCTTGTGCCCTTTGCGTTCCGGGGGCGCGGTATCTCTTGCGAACAACCCGCAGCCCCGGCAGGCATCGGCCCTCAGTGGCCCCTTCCTTTTGCTGACATCTCTTTGAGGCGCGCGTGGAACACGAACGCGCCGTCGACACGGCCTGTCGTTATGCAACGTAAGAACAGTGAGCTACCCATTGCTCACCGTCCACAGGCCAGTACAATGTGGTTTATTGGTTTTTGTTCCGACGCTCCTCATCTCATTTTATATTGTTACTAGCTTCCGCCCGCGACTTTGTCCGCGTCATAGCTGAAATATTATCCTACGGGAACCGTACATTTTTCCGGGATAGAAAGTCTATGTGCTATTTCAGACTATATAATTTGTATATGTGCCTAATTTCATCCAGATCCGTTCAGCTTAAACGTAGTAACAAACACACATCCATCCATTCATCCATCCTCACTAACTTTCGCATTTATAATATTCGTAGGAATAGGAATTAGTAGGAAGTAGGATAAAAGCGAAAAGTCGCTCATTCACTGATTTACATACCATCACACCATCACGCCTGTATTCCCCGAAGGATTAGGCAGGGGTGCACCAATATACACCGGCAGTTCGCCGGATTGTTTTTTTAAGTCCCATGTAAAAGGAGGCGAGCCTATTGCCATTAACCGGGCACAAATCCTAACTCCGAGCTGCTATTGAGAATTTTATGGAAAAACCCAATAACATTTTGCTCGACCTGGGAATCGAACCCAAGACCTCTAGCGTAGCAGTTGCGCTTAGGACCACTAGGTTAACGAGGCAGTTACAGTGTCGAGGTAATAAGAGTGCGGCGAGTTAGTTATTCACTGATTTACTCATTGTCTAAACACAAAATCTCGAAAACTGCTTGACCTATGAAGTTGAAATTCGGCAGGCAGGTAGGTAGTTAGGTAGGAGACATCAGAATTTTGAAACAGGACCGAATTAAGAGGATTCTTGATTTCCACGCCGCCGGAAGAAATCCCGCTCAAAAGATACTTAGTAATTACAAGCCCGCGACTTTGATCGCGTAAATTTTCATACGAATCCCTAATTTTTTCAACTAAAATATAGCCTATGTTACTCGCTGTTAATATAGCTTTCGACAGGTGAAAGAATTTTTAAAATCGGTTCAGTAGTTTTTGAGTTTATCTATTACAAACAAATATACAAATCTTTTCTCTTTACATTGTTAGTTTAGATGAACCCCGGAACGCAAAGGGCACAAGAAGGAACATGGGTGGGTTTTAGTCAGTAAAAGTCTGACACTCCCTCCCGCCCCGCCCAGGGTGGGAGAAGTTATTTGATGATTTCCCACCCACCAAAAAAAAAAAAAAAAAGATGAACCACTGAATGTCTCAGGCTATAAATACAGCAGTGTAGATGTATCTACCTATAGGTGTGTGCTACAGGCCTACAGCAATGACACCTACATAAATAAACATAATCGCGCGACATTATGAAATGAATAAAATCATGCGAACACAGAGATGTGGTTTCGTAAGTTTTTACACAGAAAATGATTGTTTTTTTTTTATGTATAAGATTTAGAATTCAAATCTATACTAATATTAGAAAGCTGAAGAGTTTGTTTGTTTGGTTGAACGCGGTAATCTCAGGAACTACTGGTTTGAATTGAAAAAATATTTGTGTTGGATAGTTTATTTATCGAGGAAGGCTATAGGCTATATAACATCACGCTACGACGAATAGGTGCAGAGCAGTATACAAAGACGTAACCCAATGCGAGTGGAAAACCTACGCGGACGAATTCAAGAGCAGAAGCTAGTACGATATAAGCAGCTAACCTACCTAGGTTTCACAAATGATATTATTATAGTAGGTACTTCAACATAGAGTTTATAATAAAAAAATGCGTTAAGCCGCGTTTTCACTAGAGGACATATCGCGGATACATATCGCCCAACATTCACGTGGTAGATCTTTGCGACTTTGTAGGACAATGTCGCTCGACATTTGTCCTGTTCACACTAACCATATGTCGCCCGGTGACCCGTAGATGTGGCAAGAGACGTCGGGCGACATCGCGTATATTTCGTGTCGAGCAACAGAGTCGTGGGAAAAATGTCCCCTAATGTAAATACGGCTTTATGTCTGACAAGTAATTTAAAAACTGCCTCGTTAGCCTAGTGGTCCTAAGCGCGACTGCTACGCTAGAGGTCTTGGGTTCGATTCCCAGGTCGAGCAAAAAGTGTTATTGGGTTTTTTTATGAAATTCTCAATAGCAGATCGGACCTTAACATACCGGTGAATTGTGGGTGTACACTGGCACCCCTCTGTCCAACCCTTCGGGGAATACATGCGTGATGGTATGTTAAGTAATTTAAAAGTTTTTTTTTTAATATTTCATACATTGATCTAGATATGCTACTTAAATCATATATCTACACTAGTTTTATCACCCGCATTTAGTTACGTTTTTAGTTACTGCTCCGCACCTACTGGCCGTAGCGTGATGTTATACATATAGCCTATAGTCTTCCTCAATAAATTGGCTATTCAACACAAAAATATATTTTTTTAATTCAAACCAGTAGTTCCTGAGGTCAGCGCGTTCAACCAAACAAACAAACTCTTCAGCTTTATAATATTAGTATAGATTGGTCTTTTGGCCACTTATTTTTGTTGTTGACTGTCCAAAACTAAAATTAAATGAGGTCACAGCCTCACAGGTTGAAGGTAGCTAATCATCTTTATTTATCGAAGTGAAGTGATAATCTTTTCCAACAATAGTATTTGTTAAGTATCTCTACGCTTATTTGCTTTGACAAAATCAGAATCACGTGGTCTTGTTTTTACGACGCTGACGTAAGCCTCTTCTCAAAGAGGCCTTTACCCTGCAACGGGATGCCGTGTCGACGGCGCGTTCGTGTTCCACGCGCGCCCTAAAGAGATGTCAGCAAAAGGAAGGGGCCACTGAGGGCCGATGCCTGCCGGGGCTGCGGGTTGTTCGTAAGAGATACCGCGCCCCCGGAACGCAAAGGGCACAAGAAGAAACATGGGTGGGTTTTAGTCAGTGCGGGAGAAGTTATTTGATGATTGATGGGATTTTCCATTACGAATTTCTCAATAACAGCCCGGAGTTTGGAAGTTGGTGGTGGGACACCCCCGTGTGTCGGAAAGACGTTGGTCCTGCTCCTGATCTCTCCCCGGTTGTGTCGGATTGCCGTCCCATCAGACTGTGGGAATTAGGGAAGAGGGAATGCACCTGTGTTTGCGCATACACTTGTGCACTATAATATCTCTTATTCTGTATTAAGATTACCCGCCGTGTCCGGAATCGGTCTGGAGAATTCCCATTAAGAAGTAGAATGCTCCTCATATTTTCTCGTTCCTTTTCTACAACGATGTAGTATCTATAGGAAGCCTATGTACCTATAGCTCTGGACAGAAAAACAATAGTATCAAAACAATAACAATTCAACCATAAAGGGGACGGGTCATTAAAATCTAAGTACCTACTCTTAATGAGTGATGAGAGTTTTTCAACTCAACTGGGCAAGAACACAACTAATAATGGCTGACCTCTCATTGTACGGAAATCCTATACAACAAGAGATCAGCGTAAACTGGAAATGTATAGCTTGATATGTAGCCGTGTGTACATGTATGAAATTTGGCATACACTGAGATACAGTCGAGGTGAATGTTTCAATGACTTTGGTCAACGGAAGAGGACATACATACGTACAACGTGGCCTTGCTTTAACTTCTATGTAGATGAAATCGCAGCAAAAGCAAGTTAATAATATAATGGGTTGAAGAGACGTCGTAACTAGAAGTCTTACCCTGGTTTCAGTTTCTAGAGACACCAGCAAATAAATTTTTCATGAGCAATTTTCATAACATACCATCACGCCTGTATTCTCCGAAGGGTTAGGCAGTGGTGTAAACAAAGTACACCCACAGTTGTGTTTAGGTCCCATGTAATAGCGGGCGAGCCTATTGCCATTAATCTGGCACAAATCCTAACTCCGAGCTGCTACTGAAAATTTAACAGAAAAACCCAATAACACTTTTTGCTCGTCCTGGGAATCGAACCTAAGCCCTTCCACAAAACACAAAAATGTCTATAATACGTTTGCGCAACGCCTTAGTTATTGAAACATATTTTTTAAATCGAAAATGGATGTAATTCAATTATTCTCAGCAGTACAAGGGTAAAAGCAACTACTTAAAGAACAAAACAGAGTGGATCCGAAGTTATTTTGAAACGAAGGTTACACCACTAAACAAATCTCACACCTGGACGAGTTAAACGCACATAAATAAATCGGTAGCCATTGAAAATATGAAGTTAGATAATAATTCATCGAAGAAAACTTAATCTAATTAATTTCGTTTTTGTTCATAATTTCTTTAACAACATAGATAGTTACAGTTGTTTCTGGCCAAGAGAAATTCGTGCCATAGCTTTTAATATCATAGCCCAAGACCCCAGTGTCGCTATAGCTACGTCATTTCAGCATTGTACCTTTTACATCTGATGAATGAACCCACGATACCTGAGAAATTCCTAATGTGGAGAAACGTTTTTATACACAAAAAAGAGATGATTGCAGGCCCTACATTCATCTGTTCATCAACATCATTTTAGCCGAACGACATTAGCTGCTGGACAAAAGGAAGGCTCAACACTAAAGCTAGCAAATTATTCTTTAAAATTTCATGTTTAGCGACGTAGATCTAGTGACATCGGTATCTTAGTCAATCTCCATCGAAACATGAAAGAGCATCGATACAACACGTGAACCTTTCAGTAGCCAAACGTGGGTGTGAGACACATCTACATCAGACTATTACTAAAGACGAAACTTCTCCAAAACTAATTCAGTGAGAAAACACCCGTGGACGCTGCGGGTTGGCGGGATTCTGGCGCAGTTTACAGATCTTGTTTATTTTAAGTAAAATAGAAAATTTGAAGGCCGAAAGATTTTAATGACGAGGTGATAGTAATAAAAAGCGTTCCATAAACAAAATAGTTGAAGTGGAGACAGATGATAAAGTAGTGTAACAGTGATTAGTGGAAAATATTTTGAAACGTTGTAATGAAAGTCCATTTGAACGAGAGTTTTGACTCGAAGCTACGTTTTTTATTCGTTGTGGTGTTTGCATTTTGGATGGATGTAAAGAGACTTTATTTTAGAGAGAGAGATTTAAATCTCTGTTTTCAGGTACTTATTGGATTCATCTTTACTGTTATTGCCTTGACTTTTATCATGCTCATTATAACAATGCATGCAATCATCGGCACTTATGTATGGCGTACTGATTGTCAAGTTAAATGAATGTGTAGGCACGATTGATAGGCTCCTATTGTCCATTCAAGAAGACACTAGAAAAATAACATTATAATTCTAACGTTATTTCTAAATAAGCGTGTATTGAACTGGGTTATTTTCTATAAACGTTTATAAAAAACTAGCTTCTGTCTTCGTCCGTCCGTCCATAGTTTTTTCACTCGCTTTAAATTACGGCTTGGGTTACTGCTCCGCATCTATTGGTCGTAGCGTGATGTTATATAGCCTATAGCCTTCCTCGACAAATGAACTATCCAACACAAAAATATTTTATCAGTTCAAACCAGTAGTTCCTAACATTAGTGCTTTCAACCAAACAAACAAACTCTTCAGCTTTGCAATATTAGTACAGTCCGCTACTTCTGTTCTTTTATCAACGTGATATTATATCGCCTTCCTGAATCTGGTTCATCATCATCTTCCTGCTCTTACCCCATGTTACTTGGGGTCGGGGCAACAAGTTTTCTTCTTCAATTCAGTCCTGTCAACCGTCATGCTATCACTGACTCCCTTCTCTTTCATATCATTCTTCACACAATACATTCATCTTTTCTTTGGCCTGCCTCTTCCTCTCCATCCATCCACGTCAATATTCATAACTCTTTTGGTCACATGCGTCTGATCCCGATTTTTTTTCCAATCGGACTGTTACTTCCACGGTTTTAAACAAACAAACAGTCTCTTCAGCATTTTAGTATTATAAATGGACAACTGTTGTTATTTCGCCATTTTTGTGTCTGAATTTCTTGTATAGTTTCATACTAGCGTGAACTGACCTATACAGGCTGACTTTGAATGTACTGCACAACTTTCAGGAACGAAAGTACACAATAGTAGCCGCCACGAGTCGTGAGCCAGACGTCGAGTAAATTTTTGATCGGTCCGACAGACGGACTGTTCGCAAAAAACCAAGAAACGTTCCCCAAAAACCAAAAATTAACGTTTGTGCGCACGACTCGTGCCGGCTACTATATATACGAACATCGTATATATGATAAAAATTTGATCGTTTTGTACCATTTTTGTAGGGAACAACTGATTATTTTTGTTACATTTTTGAGTTGGTTTCATATTCTATACTAATATTATAAAGCTGAAGAGTTTGTTTGTTTGGTTGGTTTAAAGAAAAATTTATCGAGGAAGGCTATAAGCTATTTAACATCACGATACGACCAAAAGATCCGGAGCAGCAACCAAAAACGTAACTTAATGCTTCGCGAACGAGGTCGCTGGCAAAAGCTAGTAAAAGTTATTTGTATTTCATATGTACGTCTCCCTCTAAAATAAGTACAGTAAAATATAACTTAGCCGGTATATGCCACGATAACCCATAAAATCAAACTGTCTGTTTGTTTTTTTTCTACATTCAGATTCTTTTATTTTTCACTCGTTTTCTACGTTTCTTACGCGCGTTGATTTATGACGATAACACCAATGCCAAAGATCTAAAGATAACTCTCCATTCAAATCGAAAACACGAGCATTTCAAATAATTAATTATAAAGACGTAAATGATGATGATGTGGATCCCACCGACTTCAGCCAAGGCGCTCGCTTCAGCTCCGCTGAAGTTGTCGTTCGTTGGCTTGCATGTGGATTATGTAACCAATTATTTGTGAAGATCCTCACACATTGCGGACATGTGACCTAGCAAACAAGACGTAAATAATTGGTTACTAGACACCACTAATCAATTGACATAGTTTTTAGGGTTCCGTACCCAAAGGGTAAAACTGGACCCCATTACTAAGGCTCAGCTGTCCGTCAGTCTGTCTGTCATCAGGTTGCACTCATGAACCGTGATAGCTAGACAGTTGCAATGAAAATGACGTATTTCTGTTGCCGCTATAACAACAAATACTAAAAAACAGAATAAAATAAATATTTAAGGGGGGCTCCCATGCAACAAACGATAATGGTACGGAACCCTTCGTGCGCGAGTCCGACTCGCACTTGGCCGGTTTTTTGTTAAGATCAGTCCAGTAATTTCGGAGCCTATTCGGTACAAACAAACAAAAAATATTTCCTCTTTATAAAATATTAGTATAGTAATTGTAAAAACGTAAATAATGGTAGATTAACGAACTGTCATCGTTAATGACAACAGCCTCGGTTTCGCTCGGTACGCGCGACATTGTCTGCATGCCTGTCCCGACGCAACTACAGAACGGTCACTGTCAATGCCGTAGACGAAAATAGATCTACCTTGCAACGGACAGTGATACTGTGTGTCGATGAGGAAGCTGGCGTATTTCAGTAATTATTTATTTATTTCTTGGTTCACATAATTATTAATTCACATAATTTTTTTTTCAGTTATTTTAATTTTTTTACCAAACTACTTAACCAATTTCGATAAAATATATATGGGGCCACCTCTGAAGTTGACCTATCAAATAAAAAAATTATGAAAAAATTGAATCATAAAAATCGATTCATAGTTGGCGGAGTTATCACGAAACACATATGCAAAAATAAAAACTTTTTTACAAAAAACACAACCTCCTTCCAAAACTAAAGTCGGCGGCTTTGGTTCTGTTTGTTGGTTTGAATTGCCACCGACTTCCAAAGCTTATTGTTTTTTTTTTTCACAAACAAAAAAAAACACAGACGAATTGATAACCTCCTTCTTTTTTTGAAGTCGGTTATAAATAAATGTTTTAAGGTGAATATAGACTAGAGCATTTTATCGAGCATTTCTGTGTAATGTAACGTTCTTACGAATGGCAAAATACAGGTAAAAGCCCAGTTTCCAGAGCACTTCCTCCGAAGGAACGTTACATTACATGGAAGTGCTAAAAAAAAAAAAAAATAACAACTAAATACACTCGCTGTGAGCATATCACGCCGAGCATTCGGATGCTCGGCGTAATATGCTCACAGCGAGTGTGCATTTACCAGTAAAATTTCGTCCCTCTTCCTTTCGCGTCACACCGCACCCGCGCGTCGCCCGCGCTCGTGCAAAGGCTCGACGAAATGTTAGACAAATACGCTCGTTGGTTTGTACAATTATTGTTGTAATAAAAGGGCGAGCGTGCTCAACGTCTGGTTCGTGAAGGGTGATACCCTAGAACATATTATAGAGCGGCTCGTTTTTCTGTTACAAGTAAATGCTCTAGTCTATACTCACCTTAATAGTCCTCAGTTGATTTGGTCCTCTGGCGTTTGGGAGAGGTCCTAATCATGTTATATTTAGAGTGGCCCCCTACTCACACTGAGGATGACCTCCAAAGGATGTGAGAACTTGTTTTATTTATTATTCTTACACTAGCTTCTGCCTGCGACTTGGTCCGCCCGGAAATCACGTGTACCATATAACATAACCTATGGTACTCAGAAATTAAGTAGCTTTTTATCAGCGACAAAAATCTTGTAAACGGATTAGTCCTTTCAGAGAATACCTACCTCTTAGAAAAAAATAAAAACAATATTTACCTCTTTATAATATTATACATACATACATACATACCATCACGCCTGTATTCCCCGAAAGGTTAGGCAGAGGTGTACCAATGTACACCCATACTTCGCCGGTATGTTTAGGTCCCGTGTAATAGGGGGCGAGCCTATTGCCATTAACCGGGCACAAATCCTAACTGCAAGCTGCTGCTGAGAAGTTCATAGAAAAACCCAATAACACTTTTTGCTCGACCTGGGAATCGAACTCAAGACCTTTAGCATAGCAGTCGCGCTTAGGACCACTAGGCCAATAAGGCAGTTAATATTATGTTATGGTCAAAGACATAATAATCATATTACTTACTAGCTTGTATCCACGACTTTGTCTACGTCTTTGGTTATTGCTTTGCTCCCGTGGGTCGTAGCCTTAAGTTATACGGCCTATAATATTGCTCGTGAGGTTGGCTATCTATGTTATACTAATATTTTAAAAAGGAAATATTTGTTTGTTTGTTTGTATCGAATAGGTTCAGAAACTACTGGACCGATTTTAACATTTTTTTCACCAATAGATAGCTACGTTATTCCTGAGTAACATGGGCTATATAATATCACGCTACGACACACGGGAGCGAACCAGTATCCAAAGACCTGACGTAGACGCCGGTGAAATAAGCCACGCGAGCAGTTCGCATACAAAAATATTTTTTCTAACCTGACTGGTAGTTAGCAATGCATTTTAACAAACACACAAACAAATGAAACGTCTCTACAGCTTTGTGATATCGGTAAAGATTAAGATAGCACTACAGTAGGCCTAACGACATCTAACAAAACCGAAGGTTACGTATTCTTTACATCAATCCGATCATTTTTAATTCCAAACTTTTACCTTTTGGTAACGGAGAAATTGAAGGTCAAAGTTCTAACCTTTTCCTCAAAAACACTTCACGACAAAGGTTACCGCAGGTAGGTAGGAGGGCATGTCTATAACATGTTACCTCAGTGTGAGGTCGACGATGACGTCAATCTATTTTAATTCATCCCATCTAATGTGCCAAATCCTTGATACTAAGCGGAACCTACCTATTATCTGTAGTGACGACGAAACTCACGTAAACACTTCTGACTTATCCTATTTCTAACTTATAGGAAGGTCATGGGGTACTAGGGACTGTGTCAGGAAGCCCAGGAGGTTTCTAGTACCATAATAACATAACAATTAAGTTAAAAGTAAAAAATCTTTTTTTTAAACAAGTTTTTTTTTCGAGGTATTCTCAGTGAGCCCTTTAAAATGAAAATACCTGCATTTTAGTACTAAGTTCATTAAAAATAATTGTGTGTTCCGCCATGTTGGATTTAGAATGACGTCACATAGTTAACCACGCATTGTCATCCAAGCTAAACGTGTAAACAAAATATCAGCTCAATCGGTTGAAGATGTCTGCTTCAAAATTGAGTTGTAAGATTCCACCCGAACCGACACACATACTACAAGTTTTTTTTTTTTTTTTTGGTGGGTGGAAATCATCAAATAACTTCTCCCGCCCTGGGCGGGGCGGGAGGGAGTATCAGACTTTTACTGACTAAAACCCACCCATGTTCCTTCTTGTGCCCTTTGCGTTCCGGGGGCGCGGTATCTCTTGCGAACAACCCGCAGACATACTGCAAGTTAAATAAAAAGTTTTTAACAAAAATAATGAACCATCGAAGGAACTAAAAAGTGAAAAATAACTTTAGCTTCGGAGGTGCGGCTTTGGTTCTTTTTGTAGTTTGTATAGCCACCGACTTCCAAAGCTAAAGTTATTTTTCGCTTCTCTGTTCTTTCGACGGTTCAATTTTTTTATTAATAAGTTTTTATTTTATACTTTTTTTGTGGCTGTAACCTTTTAATTATTACATACTTATTTTTGATTACTTTTATTGTAACTCAACTCAGCATTGAAATCTGTGAACAAACAATAAATCACCCCTAGTTTCCCCACCCTTAGAGTAGGATTTTTTTTTCCAAATTTAAACATAAACTTCAAGGTCCACACTCTATCCAATAAAAAAAGAATTATCAAAATTGGATTACACTGCAAAAAGTTAAACGTGATCATACATAAAAAAAATACACGCGTCGAATTGATAACCTCTTCAGTTTTTTTTCGATTAATAAAAGCATGTACAATACGATTAAAACATAGGGAAGAATATATAATTTCCAGTGCTATGTGGACTACCACAGCTCGTAATGTCAGTGTCACCCAAGATAATATATCTAGTATGATAACTTCACCAAGAAACAATGAAACGAGTAGGCCGCCCCATAAAAGGCGGCCTTATGTTCTAGAAACCCAAACAATGCAAAAATAGTGTTTTTTTTTAACGGCTCTTACAACGGCGCTTATCTCTGCTGAGCTGAAGGAAGTTAGCGATGTAGGTGATGACCGATGGTAGGTACAATTGTTTGGTATCATACTCGTATAGTAGTCGTGAATCGTCCGGCTGACGGACCAATCGCGTGGAGCGTCGGCGGCCCAAAACAACCCGAAAGGAACCCAAAAAATTTACTTGACATTTGTGCTCACGACTCATGGCGACTACTATATCAGCACATAGCACAAGAGGGGTTTGCAGCCATCACTGTGATTGCAAAATTGTATCATACCCAAGTATTCCTTTAATACACGGTTTTTGAACGAACGGATAGGTCATTAGCTAGTAATAACCCGTATTGACCTCTGTCCCATGAATCATGGTAATGGAGACATATTTTCTTATGAAATAATTTTTTTCTTGAATGTTTAATAATTGATGATTTATTATTAATTAAAGAAATCTCATTCGGAAACATCCATCGGTCTCTAAGAACACTTTATCTATAACTGACATGGCTGGTTTCTCTCTCTTTTGTAGACGGCACAAACCACTATTCTCCTCAAGGTCACGTCTGGTAGTAAAAGCCTTACCGCGTCGATATCCATACACCTGGGGCTTACTACAATCTCGTATATTCCACTGATAGATTTTTTACTTTAGGCGGGGAACGGAGCGTTGAAAATCAAACAGTGCGCGAAGCAAAGTATTATTATAATACCTAATGCTGCTTGAGAAATGGTGGTAGGGTCCCCGGTTATTCACACGCCCTTGCGACTGTACGCAGCTGACATTTGAAGGATATTATTATCATAAATACGTAATATCACCGTATGGCGTACGTCCTTCCTTTAAGTAATGGTTCGGTATCGTCGATCGATTGTGAAAAGAGATAGATTTGTGGTTATTTTTTCAGTGATAGGTGGATAGGTTGTACTTAAGGTTATTTTGCATTAAGAAAAAATACTACTTCTATGTAAAAATATTATACAATAACCAGTGCTCCGCTGCCCGCATCCAGCTATTTCCCGCGACCTTTACTGGGTCGTAAGTCCTGTCCCCACACGAGGTGGACTTACGACCTTCCCAAGTTCCTACACTGCGCCTTCCGAGCCCAACGCAGGACCGGTCATTGTAGCTATCTTAAGGGGGGGCCTATGTCCAGCACTAGACGTCGTTCGGGTGTTGTTGATGACTATGAATACAGACTTATTGTTACCCCGTATCAAAAAAATCCTTATCGGGCAACTCTGGCAACTGGAATTTTGGCCTTTGGTGTACTTACGCGTTGTAGAAAATTATGATCACAGTTGATACTCAGTCAAAAGGACGCCATAATACTTCTGCTATATCCCCCCTCCCCGCCCCCTGCTTGCCACTTTCTTACGATAATTCACTTCCTAACTCAATTTCTACTCCGGCAGGCCCCCTTAGACAAAAAACCAATTGTGTGGGTGCTGGGCGGACCAGGAGCTGGCAAAGGCGCGCAGTGTGAGAAAATCATCGCGAAGTATGGCTTCACACATCTGTCAACTGGTGACTTGCTAAGAGCCGAAGTGAAGACTGGCTCTGAGAGAGCGGCGACTCTTGCTGCTATTATGGAAAAAGGTGAGCTCAAACTACCGTAGTGCTTATTGACAATTGGGTAGATGACACCACTAATCAATTGACGTACTTTTTATGAGCTGTCAAAACGCGATTCCTCCATAGATTTTGTAATGACAATACTAAACTATGACGTCACTTGTTTGTTATTTCAATTCACTAACGATTTATGGATTTCAAAGCAACTAAAAGTTGAATTTTATAGTTATTTAAAAATTCATCGGGTTTTCAGGTGTCTTGGAATTATTGTTTAATGGCGTCTAATACCCAATTCAAAAGTGCCTGTAAATGGTCTGTAGCGACATCTTTCCAGCAACTTGCGAACTAAAATTGACGTTTCATGCTTTGCTTTATCAAAGTTACCCGCGACGTTAGCTAATACTTATACAAAATCCCAACAACAGTCGACGGGCAGTAGCCCACGAGACACAACACCCATCTGGTTGGAGAATCCTCCCTTAATAATGGAGGATGAGAAACTTTACACCCTGTTTCTCATCCCTCTACAGGTCTAATTGAAATAAAAAAATAATATTTTTGCTTTGACTTTGAGTTACAGTCGGGGGTGGTTGGACTCCGGTCTAATTGTAACCCGAGCAGTAGGGGATTGCGTAATAGAGCCGAGAGTGTGCTCACGCATTTCATACGCCATTTTTGAACACACTAATGAGCGACATGGTTAGCGCAATGGCTGAGCGATTGACTGCTGCGTTGCGTGTCGTGGGTTCGATTCCAGCACGGAAGAAATATTTGTATGGCCTACAGATAATTTATTGTTCCGGGTCTGGCTGTTTGTATTTATGACTTTATATGTTTGTAAGCGCACCGACGATACAAGAGAAGTTTATAGTGTGGCGCAACATATAAAAAAAATCAGCAACAAATGAACGTTAATATTAATTAAAAAAGTAATTTAACGAATTACAAAGTTTTTTGTAACTGCCTCATTAGCCTAGTGGTCCTAAACGCGACTGCTACTCTAGAGGTCTTGGGTTCGATTCCCAGGTCGAGCAAAAAGTGTTATTGGGTTTTTCTATGAAATTCTCAGTAGCAGCTCGGAGTTAGGATTTGTGCCCGGTTAATGGCAATAGGCTCGCCCCCTATTACATGGGACCTTAACATACCGGCGAACTGTGGGTGTACACGGCAGAGGTGTATAAACACCTCTGCCTAACCCTTCAGGGAATACAGGCGTGATGGTATGTTATGTTATAAAATTTATTTGTCATATTTTAATAGTTGACGTAGTTAAATTATTCACAAAAACATTCCCACACTAGAGCACGCGTGCGTAATATGCTTCATTACGCGACCTTAAAGCCGTGCAATAAGAGCCACTTCGACACACAGTCCGAACCGTTAGCAAACGTGCTGATTGGCTGAACATGTTATAATCTTTTAGTGTCTTATTATTAGGTACAGAAAGTTAAAGAAATAAAGCCAATTAGGACTTGTCGCCACTAATTATCAGCTGTGTTTAATTTCCAGGTGGCCTGGTCCCCAACGAAGTCGTACTGGAACTGTTGAAAGAAGCCATTTTATCCAACTCGGAAAAATCCAAGGGTTTCCTTGTGGACGGCTACCCTCGGGAGCAGAGTCAAGGCATCGCCTTCGAAGAAACCATTGCTCCTGTTACTGTAAATATCATCATCATATCAACAGAACGATATTGATTGCTTGACATAGGCCTCCCCTAAACATAGCCACAATCATTGGTCCCGCACTGTCTGCGTCCATTTTTCGCGACCTTGATCGGGAGTATCAATACCTGGTGACAATTGGGTATTAAACACTAACACTACCAGTCTACCACCACATAGTGGCCCAGTGGGTAAGGCGCCCGCCTCTCATGCATGACGTTGCGGATCCCGTACCGGGCCAAGCATTAATGTGACTTTTTCAATTCATTATGTACTTTCTAAGTTTTTCTTGGACGTCACCACCGGCAAAGAATATGCAAGTTGTAACAACAACATAATATATACCTAAACTCACGCCTTTTTTTCATGGGGCTAGGCAGAAGCCACAGAACACAACCGGCTACTATTCTTTCGCCTCCACGTTCATACATCTGGTCATACAAGCACACCGGTTACGGTACTGCGCACCTGACCTTTCTGAAGAACCTCACTAACAAATAAAATAAAGTCAAAGATTAAAAGTGGTCCTCGTCATATTGTATTGTCGTACGTGAAGGGTACGTGCGAGACTCGGACTTGGTAAAATGTATTTAAATTTTTTCCTCACATTCCAGGTTATTCTCTACCTGGAAGCATCACTAGAAACCATGACCAAGAGGTTACTCGGCCGCTCCGAGAGCTCCGGCCGGGCTGATGACAACGAACAAACCATCAAGCTCCGTCTGCAGACTTTCCTCGACAACAACCAGAAAGTCCTGGACCAGTATCCCAATAAGATCGTCAGGGTACGTGGAGGAATGAATTTTCTGAAGGAATGAGTTCCACTAGTCCCAACCGAGAATGTCTTTGTTCATGATGTTCTTTTTGACGATTTTAAATGCTCTTGGATTTCCCCCGCTCTTAGGGGGCGGAGGTCTCTTTCTGACTAAAAACAACCCTGGTATTCCCCTTCCACACTTACACCGGGGATCCTGGGAGCGTATGCTTCTTCCGCGATCCCCGACTGGATCCAGATAGACTCTAAGCCAAACCCAACGAAACAAAAGGTTAGGCAGATGATGATGGTCCATTTTCCTTTGCAGATAAATGCCGAAGCTGACAAGGAAACAGTCTTCAAAGAGGTGGAGAAGGCCCTGGACTCAATCGTAGCTGCCTAATAAATGCACAACTCAACTTTTATACACTCTGTACATACGCCTCTAATCTACATTAATTTTAAAGATCGTTAATTAATATGTTTTTATTTTATTATGTTTTTTATTGTGAGATTAAATACCTCAATTCATCATACTATCACCGCGGCCATAGAACGCAAAGGGCATTATGAGGAAAACACTAACTGGAACTAAAGATAGACAGGTTATTGAAAATGATCGTTACGTTGAAAGAAGTTGTTGAAATATTTTATTTAAAAAAACAAGAATCTCTAAGTCTAATGGATCATGGACCTGAACCTAAAGTCATTCATTATCATTGATACACAACCTTAGAGTACAACCAATCACAGAGAGATTGCAGTATTTTGTGATTAGTCCTGTCCATGGAAATAGCATGTACTACATGGTCTGCATAATGTCAAATGTCTAGGCACCGTTTATGTGTCCTTTTGACATAAGAATTGATACATTTTTCACAGAGGAAACCTAATAATAATAAATAATAGGGCATGCGTTTTGTGAGGCGGGCATTCTCGGGGACTGATATTGATCCTCGAGATTATTTATCCTGCGTCACAGAACGTATTGACTTCCTGAAGCAGAAGATATGTGCATGGGCAAACCGTATTCGTCGGTACAAGCGGCGAATGGAGCGATACACCCAGAACCGCACATTCCAGAGCGATGAGAGGTGGGTCTACAGGGCTTGGGAGCGGCCAGACCAAGGTGTGACTGATGCGCGTCTGCCGGATGATGATGCCATGTGTTCGTTTTGGCGCAGCATCTGGTCGGTGCCTGTCAGCCACACTGAGGGCGATTGGACTCGGGAGGTTGAGCGAGTGTGTGATCCCATACCGCAAATGGGGGCAATTACGATCAGCCCCCAAGACGTAGCTCGTGCAGTTCGTCCGTTGCCTAATTGGAAATCTCCAGGACCGGACGGACTGCACAATTTTTGGATTAAATGGCTACAAAGATCGCACGTTCGCTTGGCTTCCCAGTTCCAATCAGCCTTAGAGTCTGGATCGTTACCCCAGTTTTTAACAACTGGAATAACCCACCTGCTCCATAAATCGGGTAATACTACGGAACCCAAAAATTATAGACCGATCACCTGTTTGCCGACGGTCTATAAAGTTCTTACATCTATCTTGAGAGTTAAAATCAATGAACATATTGATAATAATTCCATCATGTCTGCCTCTCAAAATGGATGTAAGAATGGGTCCCGTGGTACTAAGGAGCTACTCCTCATTGATATGGCCATTAACCAGCAAGTTCGTCGTTCTCGAAGGGATCTATCGGCATGTTGGATAGACTATAAAAAGGCCTATGACTCGGTGCCACATACATGGCTCATGAGGGTGTTGGAATTGTATAAAGTGGATACAACTCTGCGCACCTTCTTGATGTCGTGTATGGGGCAATGGAGGACGGTCCTACGCTATCCAGGATGTCGGCAGATCCGAGAAAACAGCGAACCAATAAGGATCGAGCGTGGTATATTTCAGGGCGATAGTCTGAGTCCACTGTGGTTTTGTTTAGCCTTGAACCCTCTAAGTACACTGCTGGAGGGTTCGGGGCTGGGCTATCGGTTGAGAAGAGGTGGTCAGGTCATATCTCACCTCCTTTACATGGATGATCTGAAACTCTTTGCCCCCAACAATTTGCAACTGATGGAGCTACTGAAGGTAACTAAAACTTTCAGTAGTGCCATCAGGATGGAATTTGGTGTGGACAAATGTGCAGTCATGCATGTGAAGCGAGGGGAGATTATGGAATCTGTGGGAATCCAACTCTCGGATTCCATACACCTTAGGTCCCTTTCCTCAACTGAAACCTACAAGTATTTGGGTATGTCGGAAGCGTTGGGCATCAATGCTACCAACATGAAGCAATTGTTGGGGGAACGCTTCTTTGGCCGCCTTAATAAAGTTTTAAATAGTCTTTTATCAGGCGGCAACAAGGTGCGCGCCTTCAACGGTTGGGTCATGCCAGTTTTGATGTACTCTTTCGGCATACTCAAATGGACTCAGACAGAACTTGACGCCCTGGATAGGAGGGTCCGCTCATTATTGACCGCAAATCGGATGCATCACCCACGGTCATCAGTAATGAGGCTGTATATCCCGCGGAAGTGTGGAGGTCGAGGCTTCTTAAATGCTAAAACCCTACACAACCGTGAGATATGCAGTCTCAGGGACTACTTCCTGGAAGTTGATGTGGGGATGCACCGAGATGTGGTCTCTGTGGACAAGGGCCTCACCCCGCTCTCTTTAGCGAATGAGAACTGGCGCAAACCTATAGTATTAGATACTAATGATCGCAGGGAGGTATGGAAGAGCAAGGAGCTTCACGGGCGCTACTATCGGGTCCTACATGGGCCGGATGTAGACTTCAAGGCGTCCGTATCCTGGCTGCGCTATGGTGACCTCTTTGGGGAAACCGAAGGTTTTGTCTGTGCTATTATGGACGAAGTTATGATGACGAACAATTACCGGAGGTATATTGTGAAGGACGGCACGGTTGACATCTGTCGGGCATGCCACCGTCCGGGGGAATCAATCCGTCACATTATATCTGGGTGTTCTCGTCTGGCTAACGGAGACTATTTACATAGACACAACCTTGTAGCCAGGATTATCCACCAGCAACTTGCTCTGAAATACAGTCTTGTTGAATTAGAAGTACCGTACTATAGGTATGTGCCCGACCCAGTTCTTGAAAATGGCAATATCACGTTGTATTGGGATCGATCTATCATCACTGACAGGACTATTGTTGCCAATAAGCCTGACATAGTGGTGGTAGATCGATTAGAGCGTCGCGCAATGATTGTTGATATTACGGTCCCACATGACGAGAACCTCGTGAAAGCTGAGAAAGATAAACAAATTAAGTATCTTGACCTGGCTCGCGAGGTTGTCGATATGTGGGATGTGAGTACAGCAATCATTGTGCCGATAGTCGTGACGGTTAATGGCGTAATAGCCAAGAGCCTCGACCATCACCTGAGGAGGCTCTCGTTGGGCAGTTGGATCAAGGGCTTGATTCAGAAAGCGGTACTCCTAGACACGGCGCGTATTGTTAGGCGATTCCTTTCTCAGGAGCCCTGACTACCGGTAGCTTGGACCCTGTTCCCGATACCGGTGGGCTACTATTTTTTATATTTTTAAATGTTTTTATATTTTTTATATTAATATTTAAAAATGTAAATTATATGTATATAAAATAAATAAATGAAAATAAATAATAACCTATTTAATAAATGCCCATTACTTCTAAATGTAGGAAAAATAGATCTGTTAGAAGGTGGTATAACAGCCATTTTGTGTATGATTTAGTTACCTGAGTAAAATAAGGTTCATATTCGTATGAAACGCATCCAAACGCGTTCTATTTGGCGGCCATTTATAGCCACGTTTATTGTTTTTTTTCATAGTTACATGATACAAGTCAGTGACGATGTTTTTTATTTATGCCGGCGGACCATCGGAACCTTTTCCTATTTGACGTGAAACATCTTTGAAATGACATACGTGTACCAAGTCAGAAAAACGATAAGTAGATAACGAAATAAGTTTCCATCTTTAACACTAAATGCGACTCGCTGACTAGACGTTTTACGTTAAACCAACGGCCGTGTTACCCGACATAGGCACCATTACTTTGTCAATCTGTTGTTGTATTGTAAATCAATAGAGCCAACATCACGACAGGTGACATCTTACCTGTTTTTTTTTGAAGAGACAATTGACACAAATCACATTTGCCAAGCAATTGTGACTGTCAACGTCACTGTCACCTGTAGAAACACTTGTCAGTGGTTGTTACAAGGAAAATAATAAATTACTTGTTGTGGCCACAGAGTTGTGGCCTCTCGTGAAAGAGAATTAGGTACATTATGCTCTGTGGAGTATAAGTATTAGATTCCTCGGGACCTTGTTTAAACCTACGAACAAGATGAAATAATAACAAAACCCCATCTACAATAAAATACTAGTTCACTTGCCTACCTTAATATTTACAATCAAATATACTGGCCTCTATCCGCCGATACGACTTTTACCTCACCAAGATACATTCCTAAAAAAATCGTCTCAAGATCTTCACGAAATTCTACAAAATGGAAGAAAAGTTTTGTGCTGGATGCGAAGAGCCCGTTATAGATAAGTTGCCAGCATGCCCTTTACAATGCAAAACTGTACAATGTATACCTTACAAGGAAAAGGTTTGTGGAAACCGTTAATAAAGCTTTATAAGGCTCTTCAGAATTAATTTAGTTGTACCACCGAATTTAGGACCAAGCCAATGAGACTCTTTTTTTATAAATTGTAATGTATTCTTGAGACCGATTCCGGCCACGGCGGCTGATCCTAATGCAAACTAGTCAAGTATGCAAGAGATTATGAGTGCACGGGTGTGTGCGCAAACACAGGTGCACTCACTCTTCCCTAACTCTCATAGTCGGACGGGACGGCAATCCGCCACAACAGGGGAGGGATCAGGCGCAGGACGTGCTTTACGTGTTTTCTGAGACACAGGGTTTGGAAGTTGGTGGTGTGACACCACCAACTTCCAAACTCTGGGCTGTTACTGAGAATTTTCTAATGGGAAAACCCAATAACACTTTTTGTCCGACCTGGGAACCAAACCCAGGACCCTACGCTCAACAGTCGTGTTTGCCACCATTAGACCAACGGGGCAGTTTTATAAATTAAAAGTATAATGAATATCTACTCATCTTTACTTAGTATACAACAAAGTCTTGGATCTTTTAAACTACGCAACGGATTTTAATGAAATTTTTACCAAAAGAAATGATACAAGAGAAAGGTTACAGAACATCCCGCTACGACATACGGAAGCGAAGCAGTAACCAAAAACGTCACTAAACGCGGGTGACACCGTGGGGTATACCTAGCTAGAATTTTTTATACACTTTCATTGGTTTGACCAACAACCTTTAATTAACAGGAGAGAGAAAACATGTTGAAATATTTGGAATCGAACTAAGTAAGGGCTGGACAGGGGATATGATCTCCGTACAAAATCTGTTCGTTTAGCTATAGCCTAGACTGACATCTGCTGACAATTTAGTACGGAGCTTACCATGTTCGTTGTCCGACCTATACCAAGTAAATAAAACTCTTTATCATTCTCCATTGTTCTCCAGCCAATATACGACTACAACGTAATGCCCATAATATGGATAATGGGTGGGCCAGGCAGTGGCAAGATGACCCAGTGCAAAAAAATCATGGCGACATATAGTTTCGTGTACATATCGGTTGGCCAAATGCTACGAGACGAGGTGGTGAAGGGTTCTCCCAGGACCAGGTGCTTCAAGTCTGTTATGGGCCGAGGTACAGTTCCTAAAATAATAATAACAGTCTTTTATTGCCTCACTGCAGGACAAAGGCCTCTTTCCCTACCGAGAAGTCACGAGCTTTGATCACCACGTTTGACCACGGCGGATTGGCGATATCATGTCCAAGACAAACTTAGATAGTGCATATGAATTGAAAAAGGCACATTGGTACTTACCTGGTATCGAACCCGCAACACACACCCCAGATATAGCTTCTGCACTTTTAACATCATATGTTAACGTAGAAATCGATAATCATGTCTATCTGTTTAACTGATTTAGAATTTGCAGCAGATTTGGGACATTCCGCTTAGTTCTGAAATCTTCATTTGGGCTGCGATGCTCCGAAGCCGATCACCAAGCATTGGAATATATACCTTATTTCGATTAAATAACTATTAAATTCCACTGATACATTTAAAATCCTGTTATCCTGTGTGCTATTCTGCGCAGGCCATTATAGTCTTTAACATTTTGCAGGCGAGCTCGCCCCAAACGACTTGGTGATAGCGTTACTAAAAGAAGCGATCGAAAGGAATGCCGCGAAAGGGGTACGTGGCTTCATCGTAAAAGGCTTCCCTCGCCAAAGGAGACAGGGCCTGGAGTTCGAGCGAGACATAGGGAGAGCTTCTGTAAGCGAATTAACGTTAAAATAGTAGACTATCTTGCAGACATCATCATTATTTTAGAAGTCGTCCATTGCTGGACACAGGCCTCCTCCAAGCGACACCACATCGAACGATCTGGTGCTGTTCGCATCCAAGGTACCCCACAATCTTCACCAGTGGTAGCTCTTGTGGAAGGCTCTTACTAATGATAAGCATGATAATCTACAGGGATTATCTAACTTACATGCGACCTAAACATACCAGCGAACCGTGAGTGTACATTAGTACACCTCTATCTAACCCTTCGGGGAATGCAGGCGTGATGATTTGTTCTACAGCTGTACTGACGACGGCATGGTTGGCGCAGTGGCTGAACGATTGGCTGCTGCGCTACGAGTAGCGGGTTCGATTCGCGCACGGAACAAATATTTGTATGGCCTACAGATAGTTGTTTCGGGTCTGGCTGTTTGTGTATGTGTGTTTTTATGTTTGTAAACGCACCCACGATACAGGAGAAATTCCTAGTGTGGGGCAAAGTTTAAAAAAAATAAAATAATAATACTTACATCTAAGTAATGTATTTGTTGATGAGATAAGTGATTTGAATTATTTTTGATCATTGAGATTCAAGACAATACGCAATTTTGCTGATAGAACAAAAAATTAAGATGCATAGGAATGACCTAATGATAAGGAAAAAAAGCTACTGTAATATGTGGCATACAGCAGTCGCCCGTTTACAGTCGCCCATCCAACAAGCTGTGTCCTCGCTTAACGATCTGTTGGATGCCAAGCCAGACTGTGATGCTTTCGCCGTCGAAGGGAAGACGATCTTATCAGTATATTTGGAGTATTGTGAGATAAGCGTGTGAATGTCGTTACATATTTATTTATTTATATATTCATGGAAGACTTACAGCTAAACTAAACAGAATATAAAATAGTAGGTTATGTAGGTATATGTTTGTTTTAGGTTGGGTAGGTTATATGTTGTATGTTGGTAACTAATGTAATTGGTCTATGGCCGTTAGATACATGTACCTATATAACACTGTTTGTGCAGTTGATATTATACTTGGAGGCATCAGAAGGAACGTTATTCACAAGGCTGAGGTTACGGGCGAAATCACCGGACCGTGTAGACGAAGCCTTATGCACCTTAAGACTCCGCATGGAAACATTTATGAAACACAACCCGAGCATATACGAACTTTATAAATATAGATTGGTCAAGGTTAGAAAGCGTTTTTATTTCTATTTATTTGATATATTATCCCACGGGAACCGTATATTTTCCCGGGATAAAAAGTATCCTATGTGTTATTTTACACTACAATCTATCTCAGTGCTGAAATTTCATCCAGATCCCTTTAGCCGTTGAAGAGTGAAAGAGTAACAAATATCCATCCATCCATTCCACTCACAAACTTTCTACTACTTACATTTTCGATATTCGCCGCGGTTATATGGGCCAGTTCATATGACACTCGCGCTATCACAACACAGAGCGCTTGATGCACACACACCTCACAGACTTTAGAATTAGTACTTTATGCCTCGTTAGCCTAGTGGTCCTAAGCGCGACGGCTACGCTAGAGGTCTTGGGTTCGATTCCCAGGTCGAGCAAAAACTGTCTTTGGATTTTTCTATGAAATTCTCAGTAGCAGCTCGGAATTAGGATTTGTGCCCGGTTAATGGCATTAGGCTCGCCTTCTATTACATGGGACCTAAACATACTGGCGAACTGTGGGTGTACATTGGTACACCTCTGCCTAACCCTTCGGGGAACATAGGCGTGATGGTATGATGGTACTTTATGCCTTTATGCCGAGTCCTTATGTTTCATCTTCCTAATGATCAATCACAGGTGGCGTGGGCACTAATCTCCGTAACAGCTGGACCAAATTTGATGGGACTTTCGCTGCCAGATATTAGCTGATGGTGCAAGCAGTTACTTAAGGTTTCATGTTAGAAAAAGAATAAGAATTACGCGCAAAAACTCCGCAAATAATTAACATTCATGCAGACAAAGTTGCGGGTATAAGCTAGCGAAAATCATACTTTTAGATACGTACCTAAAAGTAAACTTTAGAAACTACGGCTGTAGATTGAATTTATAATGACTGTGCATTCTGTTTCAGATTAATGCGGAGGAAGGACCGGACAAGGTCTTCAGTGATATTATGCCCGTTATAGACGAACTACTAGGTCGACGCACTAAAGTTACTATAAAAGATGAACCGCAAACGGCAAAAACTGGAAAGGCAAGCCTGTAAAATATAAAAAAAAAAGTAAAAACTTAGGGCTCTAGATTGAGAGTTCTTTATGAATGAGCTCGTCCAGGGAAGTACTACCACCATCCCTATTTCTGCCCCAAATCAACGTTAGTGTGTTCCAGTATGAAGGGTATAGGTGCCGGTGTAATTACAGGCGCATGAGACCATTTCAACTTTTTTTTTCTGGAATGGCAACACATCTGCAACGCCCCTGGTATTACAGATGTCTATAGGCGGCGGTGACCGTTCCAATCACTCTAATAGAGATACCAAATCGTTTCTTTAGGAAAGTTGTTTGTTATCATAAGTACAATCATGTGTTTAAGAGTCGGTCGCTGAGTATCAGTAACCCTAATAATATTCCTTGCCACTCTCCACGTTCTACCTAATCCATTATTTACTCCCAAGCAGCCAAAGCCGGCTCCCAAACCAAAGCCTATCGTGTGGGTGTTGGGTGGTCCAGGGGCTGGTAAAGGCGTGCAGTGTGAGAAGATCATTGCGAAGTATGGCTTCACACATCTGTCAACTGGTGACTTGTTAAGAGCTGAAGTGAAAAGCGGCTCTCAAAGAGCGGCGACTCTGGCCTCTGTTATGGAAAAAGGTGAGCTCAAACTATCAAAGTACTTCCACGGTTTTTTTTATCAATCAAAAATCAGAAGATCCGCAGATAAACTAAGGTTACCGATATAGCTGTCAAAATTGCGAAACACAAGTGGCAATGGCCAGGGCACATAGCTCGTAAAGCGGACGGTCGGTCGGGTCGTAAGGCTCTCAAGTGGCGACTACTTGCCGGAAGGCACAGTGCGGAAGGCCACGAGGTTGATCGATAATCTGGTAAAGGTCGCAGGAAATCGCTGGATGCGGGCAGATCAGGACCGGTCATTGTGGCTATCTGTAGGGGAGGCGTATGGCCAGCAATGGACGTCGTTCGGCTGATATGATGATGATTAATTAACTAGCTTCTGCCCGTGACTTCGTCCGCGAGGTATTTTTATTTATTTATTAAACTTCATGCACATAACGTAAAAAATACACTGTACAAAGTCGGACTTAGGCATTTGCTACCAGTCTACCTTAGGGTGATGCAGGCACAAAAGATTGTAGGTGCATAGAACAGAAAATACCCAGGAATAAAATATAATAATAAATACATGTATGCATACATACAAACAAAATATAAAAAATAGAGAGAGATAAAAATACAAAGTTGAAGAAATATAACAAATTATTTGTGAGACAAGTCTGCCAACTTCATAAGCAAGTGCTCGCGAGCTTTTACTTGGAATGTGAACCGACTGGTGGCGATCCTGATATTCTGAGGAAGCGCATTCCAAAGGAAAACCGCCTGGACATCGTAATAGGCGATTATTGGAGGAACGAAGATTCTTACGGTGCGCAGAGCACAAGTATTGAAAGTGAACCGCCCGCGTTTACTTACGTTTTTGGTTACTGCTCCGCTCCAGTGTGTTGTAGCATGTTATATAGCCTATACTACTCCTCATAAATGTGGCTATCATATATATATTAAAATATTTTTGACTTGTACTGGTAATTTCAGTAGTTAGTGCAGTTTAAAAACCCAATTAGGAGTCGTCACTAATCAACAGTTTGTTTAATTTCCAGGTGGCCTGGTCTCCAACGAAGTCGTCCTAGAACTACTGAAAGAAGCCATTTTACCCAACATGGATAAAGCAAAGGGTTTTCTTGTGGACGGCTACCCTCGCGAAAAGGGTCAAGGCATTGCTTTTGAAAAAAACATCGCTCCTGTTACTGTGAGTATCAATACTTGGTGACAATCCTTCAAATAATATAAATGCCAAAGTTTGTGAGGATGGATAGATGGATGTTTGTTACTCTTTCACGCTTAGACGGCTGAACGAATCTGGATGAAATTTGGCAGAGATAGACTTGCAGCGTGAAATAACATAGGATACTTTTTATCCTGGAAAAATTGTGCGGTTCCCGTGGGATAATATATGAAATTTGACACGGACGAAGTCGTGGGCAGATGCCAGTTCAGTATACAACTGCATATTGGAAAGGTATTGCGTAGTTGTCACCATTAACTATTAATTTCAATAATCACACAACTTCTCCCTAAAATACTTTTATTGGCTCTGAAACCCGAATAATAAATTTTCAATGTACTGTAAATTTGAATTTTAATGGTTTTGAAATAAATAAATACTTGGCACTATTGCCATACAAAATCTACGGGAGAATCGCGTTTTGACATCTGATGGAAAAGCAAAGAAAAAAAATGAAAGAATGTCATTTGATTGGTGGTGTCATAGCCACGCGCAAATTATTTAAAAAATAGGTATTGAACATAATATAATGCATCATGGACGATTTCAGCCGACAAAAATCGTTTAGAATCTATGTATGGTATTGTATTCCTCCTTTTTCTCCTCTAAATCTTAATCATTTCCAAAAATATTTTCACTCAAATGATGGCGTGAACTAGTCTACTACTGTTCGTGTTTTAGTTTTATGCCGTCAAATTACTATTTTTTATTTGGGGCTTATTTATTGAAATTTGGTTGTACTGACATTTTTTTTAGGGATGGGAAATCATCACATGCCTTCCCCCGCCCTGGGCGGGGCGGGAGGGAGTGTCAGACTTTTACTGACTAAGACCCATCCATGTTCCTTCTTGTGCCCTTTGCGTTCCGGGGGCGCGGTCTCTTACGAACAAGCCGCAGCCCCGGCAGGCATAGGCCCTGAGTGGCCCCTTCAAAATTTGCTGACATCTCTTTGAGGCGCCTGTCGTTATGCAACGTACGGACGGTCTATGGTGGCCGGAAGACTCTCTACCTCAACCGTCCCGATCTATCTATCTGCCTAGCTTTTTCCACCAGTTACCTCAACACCCTCCTCACTTCCCAGGTTATTCTCTACATGGAAGCGTCACTAGAAACCATGACCAGGAGGTTACTCGGCCGCGCGGAGAGCTCCGGCCGGGCTGATGACAACGAACAGACCATCAAGCTCCGTCTGCAGACCTTCCTCGACAACAACCAGAAAGTCCTGGACCAGTACCCCAACAAGCTCGTCAGGGTGAGTGGAATTTTATGCAATATGTTCCGGTTTAGACAATCTTCATGGATGGGGGGTCTGTCGTACTGACTAACTGACTAAAAACATCCACGGGGTTCCCTGTGGGGAACCCGAGAGCGTACGCGCCTTCCGCGATCCCCGGATTGGATCCGGTTAGACTAAGTCAAACCCAACATGTTTGAAAAAAGGCTAATCAAATATTGATGATTCATTTTTATTTGCAGATAAACGCCGAAGCAGACAAGGATACAGTCTTCAAACAGGTGGAGAAGGTCCTGGACCCACTCGTAGCCGTTTGCAGATAAATGGACAACTCAACATTGTATACATTCTGTACATACGCCTCTAAGATATTTTTTTTTTGTTAGCCTGGACTGTCCCACTCCTTGGCAAAGGCCAAATTAAATAGGTGTTTTAAGTTTTCGATGTTCGCCGTAGCTTATCCTTAAAGGTGAAAGATTTAGTTTTAGAGACGTATAATGTAACTAATAGTGAACTTAATGTGTATTATTTTTCAGATCAATTCGGAAGAATCATCGAACAAGGTCTTTAGCGGTAAATGACCGTTATGGACCAACTAATGAGTCGACAACTTAACGAGGAAAAATATAAAACTGCCCAAAAACGCAAAGAATTATATAAATAAATTATCACCTTAAACAACGTGGTTTTTTAGACTATTTCTAACATACTCCAAGCTACAGTTGCAACCGAAGACATTGACCAACAGGCTCGTCTAGTGTTCTGGAAGCCGCGTAAATTAGGCATCGTTCAGACACAGGCAGCGGCGCGGCGGTGTGGCTGGCAGTTGAATGTAATCTCACAAAATTCATGTATATAAAAAATAGTATAGCGGGCAAGCTCTTTCCTATGAACGTCATACGCCTTTAAAGATAGAAAATAATTGTAATTAGTTTGTTAGGTTCACTTGGACTGGACGAACCTCAGATCAGTAATTCCCATCAAATGTACAATCGTATCAAACGTGAAAATAATACATTAGCAACAGGTTGACTTAGTTTATAAATTCAATTTATTAACGATTAACTTTTAACAAAACATTCGATCTTACTTTACTAGGAACTATTGTAATATTCCAAATAACAAAATATGTGTAATATGCTTAACTTCTACTTAACAAAAACATCTCTTACGACGAAGAAATCACACAAATGATACAACAGAAGACCAACAGACGGTTTTTAAAAGCCTGTTTAATTTTATTCTGCTGTCACACCTTTGTAGTAAACCAATCACAACAGCTGATGCTACGGACTTGGGTCTCAGTTGGTTCAAGCACAGACTTTTAAAAATACACACGAGTAAGAAAAACATGGGACACTCAGCAAAATTCTATAACAATTTCCTCGTAGACCGATGAAGCAATTTCTTTATAGTTTGCTATGTCAAATATTCTGAATCCAAACTCAATGAAGAAATGGTTATAGAATTTTGCGGAGTGTCCCATTTCTTTTTGCAGTGAGTGTAGATTAACCCGTTACCTACCTATGCAAATTACTTTCCGATCATTTCATTCCGAACAAAATAATGAAGTAAGTATCACTTTGTGTAGTAAGTTTACCAATGTCATTTTGCAATGTATATATGCAAGAAGATTTATTTAATCTTAAAACTTAGATATTAAAAAAAAAAGAGTTCGTTCGCATTGACCACGATTATTTAAACAGGTAGCATGGCCTCCTCTTGCTCCTTCTCCCTCTGTCGGACTGCTACAGCCGTCTCCACCAGGAGATACAGGCACTTGAACTTGTCCTGGTCACCCTCGGTCCTGCGCACTCGCGGCACCACCTGCAGTTATGGTCCCAAGTTAATTTCGGATGGAAATTCGAAAACAAGCAAAATTGAGTTCAGGGTAAATGAAGCTCCCAATTTTGGCTGAGATGATAAAAAATCGTTATAAATAAAGTAAGCCGTGGGGGCTTGTCTAGTTTTAGAAAATAAAAGCTAAGCAGTAAGACACAAAGGGACCTTGTAAAACAAGTAACTGTCAGGTGATGCCGGCATTAAAACACCCCGCGCACGTTAGCTATGTGACAACTGTCTACTTGAATGAAAATCAATATGTTTCGTATAAACGTTTATTTACACAACAAACAGAAACTCGTCTCTAGGCTAAAAACAAAACAAAAACACTAACATCACTCTAGTGTTTTAACACCGACGTCGCCTACAGTTAGTATGTACAAAAACAAGGTAAAGTGGGGCCTCACCATCCGCGCAGCCAAATTATATATTCAAAAAAACTCCAGACATATTTTATTTTTGAACAAACAGGCAAAGACATCCAAAATGAATTTTTCGACAAATGAAACTCTTGCTTCCGTATAATTACAAGAGAAAACGGATTATGTTTAACGATTGCACATACTCAGTCCCGTATAGACAGTGTCTAGGTGTGGCACCACATGTCGGTGGTGGCTACTTCGAGCTCGACGGCGACGGGCGGCGGCGGCTGCGGGGGCGGGCTCACCTGCATGCGGCGCGCGCGCAGCGGGTGCGGCAGCTGCGGCAAGTGCGCAAGCTGCGGGTGGGCCAGCGCCTGCCAGCCGTCCTCACTGCTGGACACTGGCTCAGGACCCTGGCCCACCATCCCCTCCGTAGTAGTCACGGTCACGACCGATGCCGTGCTGCTGGGGGTGGATAAAGAAATAGTCCGACTGAGAAGGGAAAGTCTGGATGCTCTTTTTCGTTTATTCAGAGATTTAGTTCTGTATTTCCTATTACCTACGATTGTATATGGACTGCTAACGGTAGGTAAGTAAGGATTAGGCTGAAGCCCCTTCTCGCTTTAGAGACGGTGGACAATGTTAAGAGAATTGATATTGTTGTGTACCAGCGTTTGACTATTGCCCTCGCTGCTCTCGAGCAGAACTGCTCTAAACTAGTCTCCTGCGGCTCGTGGGTTTGTTCTACCATGTCCCTGGTCTCGGTCTCTGATACGACTGATGCTCTGCTGTGGGACGGAAAAGGAATCGTCGCAATTACTTTCCACGTTACGTTTTTTATTAAGCAAATCCGTTTGCAACTCATTACTCGGACCTTTGTAAAAGAACAACACTATACAACGTGTAACATATTAAGCGCACACCCTGAAAGTAGTTTGCTCAGAAACGGCTACTGAATCGATTCTATTTCTAAAATAGAATTTTCTTTTCATTTGTACCTGTAAGTCGCTCTTTATTTACAACTGCGTTAAAGGCCTTTTTGCCTTGACTTAAGTTTTACTTTCATTTGATTCCAATGTTCATCGAACTGATGTCATTATTTTAGGATATAAAATTACCTATAACATTTTAGAAATAGCTGAAATAGATTCAGCATTCGATTCTGAGCAAACTACTTTCAGGGTACGCGTTTAATATGTTACACACACTTACTCCCTAGTAGCTGGATGCAGATCGTGATCTTCAGGTCCGTACCGAATGACAGACTGCCACACGGAAGGGTCGTACTTCACCTCCTCCTCGCTGATGGTGCTGGAGTAGCCCTCCTCGCCGTCTCCGAGCTCATCGCCGTCGCTTCGGTACACCAGCAGTCCGTCGCCATAGTCGTGGGCACGACCGTCCTGACCGTTCTGTGGGTACTACTTTGATTACCAACCTATTTATAGGGTTTTTTTAGATAAGTAGAAAAAAAACCTAAGAGGTTATAGAAGATTTGGTTGCAGAGTATAAAGCGTCTTCTAAACAAACCTCCACAACGATTCCGTCCCAGGCTGCTACGTTGACGCCGTCTCCTGGCGCCACTCCCAGCCCCGACGTGGAGGCTCCACCCAGCCCTGCCATGGGCCCCACTCCTGCCGTAGCCCCTGGCTGCTTCCTACCGCGTCGGGATATGGTGTAGTGCAGAGGGTCGTGGCCCTCGCGTCTGATCATCTCAGGGAGGATTCGGCGGCGCGCGTTTATGAACCAGTTGCAGACCTGCCGTGATATTAACTTTGTTTTCTAGATGCAATCATTCACAAAACGGGTGTTGTATGAAGACATGGAGCAAAATAATTTTAAAATTATGAAAGTTACCCCCGTATTTGTACGGAAACAGTTGCACAACACAAAAAGAAGTTTATAAAACATACGCATAGCTACTTGTTTTTGTGTATTTAATTAAATAAATGTTTAGCAACATTTGGCTCCAGAAACACTATCTTGCTATTGTGGCCAAAAATTTCGCGCAATTGTATCCCAACTTTCTATTAACAAAAGGCAAAGCTTGCATAAGTAACAGATTTTTGGAATTACTCATTCACTTTTTAAGAAAGTTATCATCTTTGATTTAGCAAATGGAAGGTACGACGTCTGAACTACTTTTAACCAATCTTAGTTTTAGTGCAACCCCCTCACTTGCAAAACAGTCAGGTTAGCCTCCTGACTCAGCGCCAATTTTTCAGCATCACTGGGGTACGCGTTGTAGCGGTGATCGTACAGCCATCTCTTCAAGATCTTTACCGAGTGCTTGGGTAGGTTCCCGCGACGCTTGCGCACCGAACCGACTATCACCGCCTGGGTGAAATAGAAGAATGGGGAATTTGACGTGGAGCTGCCTGATTCAGAACTGTCTATCTATTACGGGTTATAAGATACAGCCCTGTGACAAAGGGACAAATAGACAGACGCATAGATAAGCAAGTAATAGGGCTCCATTTGGACCCTTTGGGTAAGAAACCCTAATCAAAGTCAAAGCAGGTAAAGAAAGTCCAAAGTAACTAAAGCCAATTTAAATTGGTTTAATAGGTTCGTTAATGCCATGTTACCTGTGGTGGTGGTGGTGGGTGTCGCTGATGCGTCATGGCGAGATGACGGCCGTCCGTGTTCCAGTCAGAACTGTCCATCCTCTGCGGATTAACATAATATATTCACAAGAGCTACACTTTAAAAACAAATTTGCCCTGAATTGACATTCAACTGCGTAAAATTCAGTCAACCAACCACAGCTGCTTACATGGATTTGACAATTTGTTGATTTGTTAACTGCAGCGCGCCGCTCGTAAGCTCTCACCTTTTTTATCTTGTCATTGTAAAAAATATTTTAAAACACACAATTTAGAGCTCTAATTAAAATTTCAAATTATTTGCTGTGTCGGTGCCGTTTTATTTTTTTGGTTTCTTTGACTTCTGCAATAAAGATTATGAAAATGTGTGTTACCTGAGGCGGTGGGGGGTGTCGGGGGTGCGTCATAGCGGGATGGCGACCCTCAGCATCCCAGTCCGTGCCGCTCTCGTTATCCTCCGTCGATGACGTCGACGGAAAACGGTCTCGCGCTGAACCAAATACAATCATGTTGACGGTGTGTTCATAACATAGGAGTTAAAGGATAATAATAGGAAATCAAAAAAAAATAAAATTAAAAATGGAATTGTATCCTTAAGAAGTTAAATATTGAATGTTTTATATTTCTTGTTTTCAAGCCAGTAACATTAAAATACTTAATAAGTTTTTTTTTTAATCTATTATTTTAGGGTTATTAAAATTAATAAGGTAAGAAAAAAAAAATCCTTTTAGTAAAAGTTTTATAATTGTGTACCTAGAGCGTATTTAAAACTAATATGTTTTAATGCATAATTTTATAGCTTAATATGTTTTCACAAAATGGTAGACTGAGTAAAAAAAAAATATGCGAAAAAGAAAGATTAAAAATCATTTATTGTTAAACAAAAATTATATATTCATCTACTCAAGTTCTTCATTGTTTACAAGCCTTTATCATTAGAAAAATAACGTTACAACGCTATCGTTATTTCACGATAAATATAAAATAATGTAGGCACAACAACAAATACCGTTATTTTTCTAATAGAATATAAAGTAAAGATAGCATAATGGTATACTTACGTTGCTTACTTACTTGATTTTACTGAAAGCCTCATTTAAAGAAGGTCTGCCTAATTTATTTAAATCCTTTGTAAAATTACTAAATCAAACTATGGAACTACCGAACTTACTTTCAGAAGGGAGTTACAAAATGTATACTCCAACTTAACGTTATACTGTAACAGACGTACAGATAGTACGTAAAACAAAGGGTTTTCAATACTTACGCAGTTTGATCTTCATAACTTTGATCACGGACCTAGGCAGCGTGGCGAATTTACCAAATAATCAACAAAGTTTAATTCCCGCCACCAAACTTCACGCTTTTGACATGAGCTGCCAATTAATTATGATATTTACAATTGACATCACAAAAGTAACTTGTGAAAATTGATGATGAAATAAACAAAATGGGTGGAAGATGATTAACCAAAGACCGCTCTGTAGGGAACGCAAGGGAATGAATGCGTATCATTTATGTTTTGTTTTGAAAATCGATGCGCTTTTGTGACAATTGACAACGACGTGCACTGTCGCTTGTCATTTGAAATTTTGCATAAAAAAAAATTATAGCGGCCAGCCCGCTTGGCGGGCGTGCAAACTTTTTGGTTCACTGAAATCAACTTCAAGAACTTTTTGTGTGATAAAAAAATATTAAATCGTAGTCGATGATAAATCAATTAAAAATTAAGTGCAATAACATGCTTGGTATATTTCTAAAGTTTTTTAGGGTTCCGTACCCAAAGGGTAAAACGGGACCCAAAAAGACTCCGCTATCCGTCCGTCCGTCTATCACCAGTCTGTATCTCATGACCCGTGATAGTTAAACAGTTGAAATTTTATAGATAATGGTACGGAAGTCTTCACAGGCCGATTCGTGTCGGCCGCTTTTTTAAAACTATGGTGTCGTAGTTTAAGAACGCTCGTGTCGTGTACTTAGCGATTAAGTACTTATACAACAGACCTATCCTAGGGTCTTATGCATAGATTTAGGTTTGGTCTGTGTTTTATATTTCTACCATCATACCATCACGCCTGCATTCCCCGAACGGTTTAGCAGAGGTGTACCAATGTACACCCACAGTTTGCCGGTATGTTTTGGTCCCATGAAATAGGGGGCGAGCCTATTGCCATTAACCGGGCACAAATCCTAACTCCGAGCTGCTACTGAAATTTTCATAGAAAAACCCAACAGCACTTTTTGCTCAACCTGGGAATCGAACCTAAGACCTCAAGCGTAGCAGTCGTGCTTAGGACCACTAGGCCAACGAGGCAGTTTTTATTTTTCTACAAATTATAAAAGGCAAATTGGTCGAAAATTGCAGTCTCTCAATATACCTATTACGTTTGTTAACTAAAAAAATAGATCATAATATTGATCTAGGTACAGTAATAAACTAAAAGGTTTGTTTTATTTTTGGTTGAAAACGCTTCCAGATCTTCTAGGGCGATTCTGAAACTTCCTTCGCTACAAGACATCTGTTGTCCCAGAGTGCTTTAGGCTATATTTAGTTAGATATTAAAAAAATTAGGGATCCGTCAGAAAATTCACGTGGTTAAAGGCCCGTTTCAAGTAAAACTTAGGTAGTAACATACTTAAAAGTAGGCAATTTTAACTTGCGTTTGCTATATATTATAGTTATTTCTTGCAGGATTTGATCCCTTCTTCTTCTTCTCTATTAGCAACACTATATCATGGTAACGTACCACAAAATTAATAATTTTAAGTATGTAACCCCCAACAGAAGAATAAAAATGAGCTGATAACTTTAAGACCGCTGAACCGATTTCCATAAACATAGCTAAGAACACTCCCGACTAATTCACCTTTCAAACAAAAAAAAACAAAATCAAAATCGGTTCATGCGTTCGGGAGCTACGACACCACAGACAGACACACACACAGACACGTCAAACTTATAATACCCCGTCGTTTTTGCGTCCAGGGTTCAAAATGGGGCGTGATTTTTGACATGACAAGGTCAGGAAGTCATTATCTATACTAATATAATAAAGGACGTCCTAGAAAGATCTACCCTGACCTTATTGTTGAAGTTCTTCAGATAGGTCAGGTGCTTATATGACCAGATGTATGAACGAGGACGAGGCGAAAGAAGTATGTAAGGATCATAGAAGGTGGCTTTGTGGTTTCTGCCTACCCCCATGGGAAAAACGCGTAAATGTATTTCTGTCTATTTGTCTATACTAATTTATTAAGAGGAGGAAAGATTTTTATGTATGTATGTAACTAATAAAATCAAAAACTACTGGGCCGTTCTCAAAAATCTCTTTACTATAACAATGCTACATTATCCCTGATTAACATAGGCCATATAACATCACGCTACGACTCACGGGAGCGGAGCAGTAACGAAAGATGTAACTTAACGCGGGTAAAAAAAACCATGCGGACGAAGTAGCGAGCATTTCGCTAGTCTTAAATAAAATACACATAAAGAATAGTTACATGTAATATAGCAAAATTTAAAACAAGTCACAATAAAATTAAACGAGTAACTTTTCCGCATCAGCGGCCTCTGCAGGGGGGGGGATCTCTGACATTGCCGCTGCCATTACGTTCTGGGCCACTGCGGGAGCTGACACTACGGTAGGGGGCCGGGGGTCCGGAGACTCCGACCGCATCTGGCTTTTCTCGATCGTATCTGACAAGATCTCTTTTAGTGTGGACGCTAGGGCTTTTGGATTGCCGCTACTGTCCAGCTGTGGAGGGTAATCTTTTCGTAAGATATGTGTAATATATACCGACAGGGTTTAAATAAATTAATAATAGAAAGAAAGCCGTAGAAGAAAGCTAGAAGGTAGTGTTCACCCTCAGATTCTAGGGAATTGCAAAATATCGGTTTGAAGGGGTCTTCGTCACACGTTGAATTTGTTTAGGCGCAGGATTTCATCAAACCATTGTAAATGACATGCCCGGTTGATAAAAGCCCATGCTCTTTCTTGTACATCTCCTAAAAAAAATATGACTCACTGTTATAACATGTCCTCCAAATCGTTTGTGTACGTTTTTGACTTTGTGTGCAGCTTCCCTTACGATCTGCCTCGCTGCGTTGATCTCCGACTCCGGTCTGCCTAACTCTGATAGTTTGGACTGTAGCCTTGACGCCGCTACCTGAGAATCAGAAGAAAGTGAATGGAGACTAATGAAGTACGCAGGAGATATTATAGTGCGCAAAGTGTGTGCAAACACTGGCGCATTGTCTTCCCCCCCTCTCAATGTTCGGCGGGACAACAAGCTGACACAATCCTTCGATTGTGTCAGCTTGTTGTTGTGTCGTATCTCTTCAGATAAGACGCGAAGAAAGGCATAAGTAAAACATGCATAGCGGAAGAAAGAAGATCTGTTCCTCTTACCGTGTCGATGTACAGAATCAGTAAAAAGTCCTTACCTCATTGTCAACTTCGAGTGCCACGATCTTTTCAGGCCACTTCACCTGCCTGTTGAAGATGCTGGACATACGTGGGTTCTTTGGGAAACCTACCAGGATGAAACCCTTCGCTTCATGTTGCATTAGCATAGACTCCTTTATCAAGTCTACTGTTAGTTGCTGCAATGAGAAGAACAGAGTAAAACCTATTTCTATGGTTGTTGATTGGCTGCTTAAAGATGGCTTTATATTTTACCAATGAGGGTTTTTTTTTTGGGGGGGGGGGGGGGGAAATCATCAAATAACTTCTCTTGCCCCTTAGTGTCGGACTTTTACTGACTAAAACCCACTCATGTTCCTTCTTGTGCCCTTTGCGTTCCGGGGGCGCGGTATCTCTTACGAACAACCCGCAGCCCTGGATAACCCGCAGCTCCGGTGACCACCAATGAGGGGTAAGAGATATCTCTAGTTGGCGACAAATAACACCTGTACTTTAAGTCCAGTACTCAAGAGTAAGACAAAACATAATCTACATATCCCTTCAAACAAGCAAGAGTCAGAACAGAACTAGGCCAATAGACACAAAGGGACGTTTACAACTGGGAGAAGCCCAAAGGAGCTCTAAAGACTAATCGAGACTGCTCCATCATGAGAATTCACACATAAAACACAAAGGGTAACCTGCCTCTGGTATATCCTCCTGAGCCTGTAACTTCTCTGAAATCAGACGACCTCTGGCTGATTCTTTCGCCGCTTCAGCCCTCACCAGCTCTCCCGGCCTTATCATCGTATAGCCTGTTATATTTGAAATGGTCTGCGCTACAGTTTGGTTGCCGGCACCCGGGACTCCGTTTACGAAGATCACGGGCAAATGCCGGATAGGGGTCATGTCGTAAACCGTATCCTGTTTATGATAACTTGTTGATTAATAAAAGGAAGAAAGAAAAAAAAGAAGAAGAAGGAATTTCTGGTTAACTATTCTATTTTATTCCTTCTGTGCAGTTCTTTTCGAGTAATTTTGATCGTACCTAATTGGTCTTCTTTCATTAATGTTTTTATTATCTGTATCCAACACCTGTAAGTTTTCTAAAGAAATAAAATAAACTTCATGTTTATAGACTAAAAGTATTTTGCTTCTTGTTTCTTTCATTGTATCGGAAACAATATTATTATGTTACCAAATGTAGGATGAGCATTTGTTATCATTCAAATTTCGCAATTTAGGGCTGAATTGTGCATATTTGGGTCCTATGGATGAAATAGATAATAAGTATCTTCCAAATTTTTGCAAGGCCAAATGTAGGAATGCTATAGACACTCTGGATGGCCCTCCACGACGTCTCAAAAGTCACACACTGCTTCCGTCACTCCACTGTGGCAAGCCACACAACCACACGATTTTTAATGGCACTCACCTCCTCCATATTCTTAGAGTAAAAACATCCCATCGTGTTTTCACATGCACTAGCTGCTAGCTTATTTCTTTGTAAAATTAATTAATTAAATTATAATAATCCTCAATAAAATTGCGAGTAAAATGACATTTCCAAATCAATGACAGTTGTTTGAATGGGACAACTAGATTATTGACGGTTTTCGAAATAGCTTTACTTTTCAGTCAGTATTTTTGAATAAAACCTGTTGGCTGAGACCTTGCTGAGGAGGTTGTAAACCTACGAAACTGGGCTGGTGACTCATGCCGATTTACTTGTTACAAACCTTATTTGTGTGGTTTCTTGTTACTACTGGGAGGTTAAATATTGGGCTCAGGGTTAAAGATTTCCGACGGCGCGTTCGTGTTCCACGCGCGCCTCAAAGAGATGTCAGCAAAGGGTAGGGGCCACTGAGGGCTGATGCCTGCCGGGGCTGCGAGTTGTTCGTAAGAGATACCGCGCCCCCGGAACGCAAAGGGCACAAGAAGGAACATGGGTGGGTTTAGTCAGTAAAAGACTGACATTCCCTTCCGCCCCGCCCAGGGCGGGAGAAGTTATTTGATGATTTCCCACCCACCAAAAAAAAAAAAAAGGGTTGAAGATTTTAATTTAAGTATGCAGTCATCAGACTCGCTGTTCCGCTATGCCTATTCATGCAGTGAAGCCTTGTCCTGTGTTCCTGCCAGCAGGCTTTGAGTGCGTGTGCGACAGTCTGTCACATGGAACCCTGAGGGGACGTTCTAGTATTGCGTGGAGCTGTAAAATTCTGTGAAAGCGTCTTTATCATGTACCTAACCTACCTAGCTGCAAAGACATAAAGGCCTGTTTTCAGTTTAAACCCGATGGATGTCAATTGTCACTTGTTGAACTTTTCCTGTTCAACCTGTTTATTTTTTCTAAAAGCATTTCCAATTGTCTTATTACAAGCTTTTATTTACTTTCACCTGTCCCAGTGTCTGTGGCCAATGAAATCTTACAAGTTAAATTTGACTCATTTCCCATTGTTCGATTGAGCTCAAATTTAGCATACATATGTGCTTTGCATGACAATGCAATAGAATGATGTCTCAGAGCTGGTCTGATGATGGAAGGTGGCCATAGAAACTTAATAAAATCTTACAAGTTAAATTCGACCTACATCTCGGTGTTCCACACATACCATCACGCCTGTATTCCCCGAAGGGTTAGGCAGAGGTGTAACAAGCCCGCCACACTATTCCCAACCACTGCAACTTCTGTAAGCCAGAATCAACAGTGGAGACCGCCAGAAGAGCGCCGAGGCAATGAAGCTCGACGAGTCCCGGAGAAACGATAAAACTGTCTTGGATCCCGCAACGAAATTAATCAGAAAAGATTAGCGGAGGAGTAGGAAAAAATTTTGTTTCACTTCCCTCCAAACAAGCAGGAGACAGAACAGAACTAGGCCAATAGGCACAAGGGGATATTTACAACTGGGAGAAGCCCAGATTGCCAAGCACCACGGTTTGCAATTGTTACTAACTTAGTGGGTCCTAATGTGAGCTGTTACATTTGATTCCAGTAATAGGTATGGCAAAAACGCCTGAACGCACGGAAATTAGTTCTAGTTTCTACGAGGTCCGCGTAATAAACTACACCGGATGTAACCAGTATACTGTCTAACATTATATTTCGTTCATTCTGCCAAAGATTACACTCCCATAAAATGTGATGAGCAGACTGTTCATATTCACAGTCAGATGTAGAACATTGACACAAGGGAGAAGCAACAAGCTTGAAAGAAAACAATTTACTCTTAAAGTTGCCGTGACCTGTGAGAAATTGGGCAACACAGTGGTCCACCTCCAGCCATGTTCTGGCCAGCCGTTCACGAACTGAGGGAAAGAACTGATGGAGGTGCCGGCCCTTAATGGAATTATCCCACCTACATTGCCATTCGGATAAAAGTTCCTCCCAGACGTCAGTCTGCGGTTTAAATAATCTAGAGATCTTAGCACGGTCCCGTTGTGTTAGAAAGCTTGCGTCCATGGTCTCTCGCGCAGAATAGTACATTGCAGCACGTCGCTGCACCTCAAGATCTACTGGAAGTACACCTGCAAGTACTGGTAGGGCCTCAGTACTAACGGTCCTATACGCTTTGCATAAAAATATTAAAGCTAACCGTTGACTTTGTAGCAATTTACGTCGTACCGCCCCTATGGTGGCCCTATCGGCCCAAACAGGTGCACCGTAGCACATACAACCTAGGTAAGTAGCCCCATAAATAGTTTTTAAAGTTAAGAAGGATAAACCCCAAGTAGCTTTAGATATTCTCGTTAGGGCATAAAATTTTTTTTTGGCTTTTTCTCCTACAGTTTTAATGTGGTCAATAAATGAAAAGTTCTTCTCCAAGATCAAACCAAGATAGCACACGGATTGTTTTCGTTTAACGGGAACATTATTAAATTTAATACTAGGCCATGACTTAAGATTACCCTTTAAAATGAGTTGATAGGTCTTTTGCGGTGCAAAGGTTAAACGGTTTCGATCGCCCCACTGAGATATTAAACGTAGGCATGTGTCAGCTAAATTCTCAAGTCCAGCCCGAGTACTTGACTGAATGAGCAGAAGGCCGTCGTCCGCGTAACCGGTTAAGGAACAGCCGCATGGAAGTGGAATCGCGAGGAAATCATCAAAACCTAAATTCCATAAATAAGGACCGAGAACCGAACCTTGAGGACATCCCATGGTTAGCGACTTCGTTGCGGAATAATGTCCAAGTTTGAGCTTCGCGGAACCATTTAGAAAGTAAGAGCAAACAAGAGAATAGATGTTTCTGTAGCAACCACGGGTTTTCATTTTAAGTAGAAGCATAGGCCACCATGCGTTATCAAAAGCCCCAGAAATATCGAGGAAGATCCCAATTACATATTTATGTTCGGATGAATTAACAGCGTTTCTAACAGAAAGGGCCGCGTCGACAGTAGATTTACCTATTGTGAAACCGAATTGATTGTTATGAAATTTTGGCCCGTCCGGTAGCAAGCGTGGTACTATAAGGCGCTCAAGTAGTTTTCCCAAAGATGGTAGTAGGGTTATGGGTCGATATGACTTTGGATCGTCCGGGGGCTTGTCGCCGCTCTTTGGAATTATCCGTATAAAGCCATGTCGCCAAATTCGAGGAAAAATGCCTCCCGCAATGCATCGGTTATAAACAGTTAAGATCGCGTCTGCCGCTGTTTTACACGCTTCTATGATCATTCTATTAGATATTTTATCTTCCCCTGATGATTTATTGAGCGGTAGCCTTCTGACCACATTTATGAACTCGTCAGTAGATGGTAGATCTGACGCTGGTGATTCAGGTGGCACAGCAGCCCACTCTCTAATCTGTTGGTGGTATTCGCTGTCGCTGGCCGCTGAATCATCGGGTATAAGGGAATTGAGAAGAACTTCCGTCGTTTCTTCGATACCGGTGGTATGTTTATTATTAACTTTAATGTTTTCAATGTATGCAAGGTCGACCAATCTATTAGCTTTAAACTCGTGATACAAGGGAGACCATGGACCCTCTTTATCTAGTTTTTCTACAATTTTTCGCAATAAATTACCCTTCGATTTTTCCACCGTTGCTCTGTAGCGCGATCTGGCAATTCTAAGAGTATTTAAAGCAGAAGTAAGCAGGTCTCCGGTAACCTTACGTTTTTTAAGCTTATTAACCTGTCTACGCGCTCTACGGTAACTTTTGCGCTGTTCAACTAAGTATTCACTCCACCAATCACATCTACGAATATTGGTGATTGATCCGCGACCAATAGCTATGTCAGCACAGTATGTAAAAGTGTCTGACATAATCTCAGCACTTTCTTCAGCCGACAGCCCGTCGTGAGTGAAGTCTTTGGCGTGACACGCAAAAAGCGAGCTAAAAAATTCCCAGTTCGCGCCTTTACATTTATATCTAAAATTACCCGTAATATGGGACGGACCTTGAGTAAACATAGAAACAAATTCGTACACGATCAGGCGATGATCACTACAAGATGCGTCCGGTAGGACACGCCATCTAGCTAAGCGAACGTCTACACTAGAAAGTGTGACGTCAATACAAGATTCGCCCATTTGGCTGCAAAAAGTAGGTGGTGCGTCAGGGGTGTTATGGATCATCAGGTTCATTTCAGCAATAAAATCCTCAACAGCGCAACGTCGTTCGGAATCCGTAGACCGAACCTTGCCATACCATAGGGACGATGACGAGTTTACATCCGCGCCAACGATGACTTTGCAGCCCGCGAGCGACCGCAAGACATGACGGAGGTTATGGATGTGAGGAGCAACAGGGTCTGAATATTGAAAGTAACAGCTCACAACGTAAACTTTAAAGGAAGCTGATGAGACTTCCGCAACAGCACAGTGAGACGTCATGAGGTTGCGCAAAGAAGTTACTGTAAAGTTAGCAGAACGTGCTACATAAATTCCGGCTCGTGCTTTGGTATCCAGCTGAACTACTTTGTGACGTAAGCGCGCATTTTGATATTGCTCTTGAACAAGTACAATGTCTAAATTGTATTCGATGATTAATTTATCTAACTCGGAAGTCGCCACTCTATCGTTGTGAAGGTTTAATTGTCCTATTTTTAAACTATCCATCTTATTAGTAATTAGTGTTTAGAATAAGTTGCTCAAGTTTTAATTTGTAGGTGGAACAGTTTTCAGACCCACATCTATGGTCGAACGGTTTTTTAAAACGTTTACACGCCACACAAGTCGGTGTGTAATCTAATTTGTTCTTATGGGGGCACTCTTTTGTTTCATGTGCCTCCGAGCAATTAGCACAGGCAGGTTTTTTGCTAGTGCAGTGCTTGATCACGTGACCGAACTGTTGACAAAATAAGCACCGAACTACGTCGAGATCATCAATGAAACGGCATGTGGCCCAATCAATAAATAATTTATCTTTGGTCGATACTAGGTGTTTCCGTATCGCACAGTCAATTTCAATGCCTATCCATTTCCGACCATTGTCAGTGGAACGCTTACAAATGATTTTTGTTGATTTTATAAAATCATCCTCTTTGATGGCTAATTCATCTTTAATATTTTGCCGGTATAACGCGAGCAAAAAAGTGCTATCTTCCATTGATGATGGAATGTCTTTAACTAGTATGCGGGGCCTACGGCCTTTTGGTTTTTCTAAACGCAATCCAGCGGACTTAATGGCATCAACCGATTGTAGCTTTTTTAATTGCGTTTCGTTAGCGACACGCAGTACAACGCCAGACTTTGCGGTTTTTTTAACGCCTACAATCTGAAAACCGTCATCGCTTGGTTTGATTGCCTTCATAAGGGCTTGTTTAGTTGCCGATGATGACGCGTAATCAGCTGAGCGCTCGGCGGTGGGGTACGCGACGACACATGGCAGCGGAGCGCGCGACTCCATCACTGGAGCCACTTTAGGCAAGCGAAGTTTTAGCGAATCTGCATAGGATTTTTTGGTTTCATTATTTGCATTATTTGCACCAGTGACACCGGGATTTAATTTAAGTTTGTCTAATTCGCGTTCCGTATTGGCTAACTTAGTTTCATTGCAAGATGATTTTAATGCTAACATAGAAACAATGGCCGTAACTCGCTGAGTCATGTCCATGATAGCGGCTTTATTTGCAACGTTAATGCGGGACCCTTGGTCATTGACGAGATCATTTATTCTAGAAAGATACGAAGATGCCTCGGAAACTAAATCACAATAGTCGGTACTGTTATTGTTTTGGACCGGGTTGCTCACATTACTGGTGTTTAAATTTGAATTTGGCGAGGACTTTTCTAAAGATTCCGATATTTGAAAACGTTTCGATCTATCTTCAGGCGACACGTATGTCGGAGACATGTCGCTAAACAAACGTTTAGTATTAGCGGAGGTCGGCAAGAGGTGTAACAATGAACACCCACAGTTCGCCGATATGGTTAGGTCCCATGTAATAGGGGGCGAGCCTATTGCCATTAACCGGGCACAAATCCAAACTCCGAGCTGCTACTGAAAATTTCATAGAAAAACCCAATAACACTTTTTGCTCGACCTGGGAATCGAACCCAAGACCTCTAGCGTAGCAGTCGCGCTTAGGACCACTAGGCTACCGAGGCAGTTCCATTGAGCTAAAATTTGAATACATGCAGGACAATGCAATATAAAAAGCTTGATTTTTTATATTCTTAAATAGAACTTGATATTAATCTGTTTGCTAAAAACACTACACTGCATAGTCAATACTCCGCTACAAATGCTTACAGGAAACTGAAATACAAGTACGAGGAGCGAGGACACAGCATAATGTTTATTTCAATGCCATCCCATCTTATTATATCATCATCCTGTCAACCATTATGAAGGCAGTGACATTAATAGGCTCAATTAGGTTTAAATATGTAGGTTAGAACTTGGGACAGTTAGTTTCAGCTCGTAATGGAATTGGTACCGCAGTGTAACAGGTGACAGTTTATAGTAAGCCTAAGCCTACTTTTCCACCTCTGAATAAACATAATTCACCAGATAAAAAGGTGTTTTAAACCGAAAAAAAATGGTAGGTATGCTATGATTTGTTTTTCTTTTAAGCCTATTTGGTCCAGCTGTGGGGCACACAAAATGGGCTTTTTTATATTTATTAAGATTTTTGTTTTGTTTCAGTTTTTGTGTACCTCATACACTGTGATATAATCGGAACTTATTCGAAGGTGGTGAAACAGGCCCCTGCGGTCAGCGCTGAGCAATATAGGTACTCGAGTGGTTTTCATTTATTAATTAAGAGTAAACTGAAACGCCACGTAACTGCCTCGTTGGCCTAGTGGTCCTAAGCGCGACTGCTACGCTAAAGGTCTTGGGTTCGATTCCCAGGTCGAGCAAAAAGTGTTATTGGATTTTTCTATGAAATTCTCAGTAGCAGCTCGGAGTTTGGATTTGTGCCCGGTTAATGGCAATAGGCTCGCCCCCTATTACATGGGACCTAAACATACCGGCGAACTGTGGGTAGTACATTGTTACACCTCTGCCTAACCCTTCGGGGAATACAGGCGTGATTGTATGTTCTGTAACGCAATAGAAATAAAGTTGAAAATTGTGTAATTGCATGTAAAATAATAAATGCAGCGCGGAATCTGCATGCGATTTTCAACTTTATTTGTGAAGCATTTTTTATTAATAAATGCAAACTACCGGAGAAAATGGCTTTTATACAAACTAGGCTGCAGTAACTACAGTGCGAGCATTGCTATGATATTAAAAACATTTGTAAGCTTCTAACAGTGTTTGTCTTGTGAATAGCTATTGAAGTCCTTAAAAAGTGAGTACCTAAATAAGTGTTTAATATTTGCTAAAATGGCCTAATCAAGAGGATAAATACAGAGACAATCCGGCCAAACCAAAACCAAGCCCTAAATTAAATAAATCCTAAGGAAATAAGTGTTATTGGAAAAAGAAATATGCTGATAATTTTCCTAACAATACTATCAACCACATACACAACAGTCAACACGAAATCAAAATGCTCCGTCGACACTCAACCACGTTTACCAAAATACCATCTAATCGAGAAATGCTACCGTTCCAAACTTGGTATGGTTTCCAAGGCAAACTTCACATCTCTGACCAGTTGTCAACGGCTTGGCATTGAGAAAAAAGGTCTGGCGATAAACTTTAGTCCTCCAGAAGCCTGGGGCGAGAGCAATGAGACTGTTAACTATACATGTGAGGTCCTGAAGTGTGCTGAGGCAGATGGAGGTCTGTCTATGGTGAATGATTCCAGATATGATTTCTATAGTATTTATGCGAAGCCGATACGTAAGTTTTTAATTTTACTGTATTTTTTTTTAATCTTTAGTTAGCTACATCACAAGCTAGTATAGTAACCGGCAGAAGTCGTGAGCAGGTTCGTCAGGCAGACCAATTGCGTGCAGCGCCGGCGCCCTCCGCCTACTTAATTCCGCAAAGAGACCCAAAATTTAACTTGAAGTCTGTGCTTACGACTTGTGTCCGTTTCTATACCTAGGTAATATTTTCCCGGCCGACTTTCTGTCACAGCGGCCAATCTCAATTCAATACAAACTAGCCAAGTAGCCAAAATATAATTATAGTGAACAAGTCTGTCCGCAAACAAAGATGCGCTCCCGCTTCCCTGTCTCTTTTAGTCCGATGGGACGGCAATCCGACACTACTGCCGGAGAGATATCAGACACAGAACCAACAGCTTTTCTCACTGAGGCACGGGGGTTTCAAAACTCCAGGCTGCTACAGAGAAATTTCTAATGAGAAAACCCCATAAACAGTTTGCCCGACCTGAGAATCGAGCCCCCACGCAAAATGTCCTATTTGCGAACACAAGACCACAAATCAGTAATGTAGCCATCACGCCTGTGAATTTGCCCCTATTCATTTAATTTGACTTGTACACTAGAACATGTTCCTGACATCATTATTATGAATTTTCAGCACACGTAAACTCATCCTGCGTTCCTGCGGTAGGCATGTTCTACATCATCCCAAAGAAGCAGAACTACACACTAGGGCTCCGAGAGTGTAAGAACGTAAGCGGTTTACCAGCTGACGTCATGAGCGAGCAGCGAACTGATACGCTGGCGCAGCTCCTGGCCGGCAATAGTCTAGATATGGCGTTTGTAGGGATGAGAAGAAAGAATGAAAGTGCTTTTATTAGCGTTACTGGTAAGTTCTAGTATCGCATATAGATCAATCAGTCACGATTACTTGCATCAATAAGTAAGCACACGGACAGAAGTAATAGCATTAAGGTAAGGAGGTCTATATAGCTGGTAGCACTCACTACTGGCTATATAGACCTCTTTACTTTAATGCTTAATGACCGGCTGAAATGATGATATAGTAGAAGAGACAACACACCTCATATATCTAAGGTGTATCTCATATTATGGTCTAAGCACCGACGTTTAAACGTAAGCTCCCCAAAAGTGTTAACCAATATTAAAGTTGACGGCAGCTTTAAAAAAACATTGATGTCTCCACCAAAACTTAAAAGAGATCTTAAGTACTGAAGTTCTTTATTGGCCTGTTTTATTTTTAAGGTGACGCCCTTGACTGCACCACGTACCGTGCTTGGGCACCTGGCAGCCCTAGAAGAGACCGTAAGAAATTCGATTGCGTACTTCTCACGAGGTCCAGGACATGGGTGTCCGCGCCTTGTATGAAAAACTACCCTATGATCTGCGAGCTTGTTCCCGGAGGCCCTTACAAGAGGGGCTCCATATTTGCCTCCAGAATTAAGAAAGCTAATGGTTGGGAATTTTATTTTGAGATATTTTGTTTGGTATAGCTTAAGATTACTAAGTAGGTACGTAAAATAAGGTTCATCAAACGCCGTTTTTAATTACATATTTTATTTTTTCAGAGACAGTTAATAGAAACGACGATGAGAAATAAAACACATCAGCCGTAAATACTGCTGTTTTTTAATAAATAACAACTGTATTTTTTATTAGTTTTATTACTAACACTTATCCAAATTAACAATAACGCATAAAATGAATACAGACAACTAGAAGAACTAAACGCATCCGATAAGATCAAATTGACATTGACAGTTGACAGTTTACATAATGACAGATTATTCACTTCCCCCCCTCTTCTCTAAATGTTCCCCGCCCAGTGAGCTTCGTTTGACCTGTGATCTTTGTGTATTTGTTTTTGTTTGCAATAATCTCATAAATTAACAATTTAAGCAAAATAAATAAATTTTTCAAATAATATATAATGGGCCAAGGAAAAAGTCAGTTCACAGAAGAGGAACTTCAAGACTACGAGGTAATAACATAATCTATTCATAAAGCTTTTGCTACAAAAAATAATAGATTTTCAACAGATGTTGAGATGACTAATATAATAATTTGTAATAATTTACAGGATCTTACTTATTTTACCAAGAAGGAAGTGTTATAGTGAGTACAAATCTTTTGTTACATTTGATTTGCATGCGTTTCTTCAATGATTTAGGAAGAAGTAATTTTGACAATAAATGAATGTTCATGTGAAAGATTATGACTAACTCTAATTAATTTATTCTTTATTCAATTCGACATTGTTTAAATACTCTCTTGTCTTCCTGATACCTAAATTAGTCTTGATCTAGCTAAATATTTCATTTTATTCATACAAGCAACAACAATAATGTACCTACATTTTGTACCAAAAATAACATACCATCACGCCTGTATTCCCCAAAGGGTTAGGCAGAGGTGTACCAATGAACACCCACAGTTCGCCAGTATGGTGAGCCTACTGCCATTAACCGGCCACAAATCCTAACTCCGAGCTGCTACTGAGAATTTCATAGAAAAACCCAATACCACCCAATTTTTGCTTGATCTGGGAATCGAACCCAAGACATCTAGCGTATTCTATAGATAATAATTCTGGCATTATAGTTTTCCATGTAATTGATAAGTAACTACTTTTGTTCTTTGTGTTTCCAGTGCTCATCAAAAATTCAAAGCGCTAGCTCCCGAAAAAGTAGGTCACAATAAAAATGCGAAGCTCCCAATGACCAAGATACTCCAGTATCCTGAATTACGAGTAAACCCGTTCAGAGACCGAATATGTAAAGTGTTTAGCTCAAGTAATGATGGGGACTGCACCTTCGAAGACTTCCTTGATATGATGTCTGTGTTCAGTGAGATGGCACCAAAAGCAGTGAAGGCTGAACATGCTTTTAGGATATTCGGTAAGATGTACTAAAATATCAATCAGCCTATTATTGTTCCACTGGAGAGTAAAGGCCTCTTCTGACTGTCTGAGACCTTAGACCTGAGATCAAGTTAACTAACCAAACTAGTTCCAGTAAAAGTATTAAATTAATCTTTGCTTATAAGTTCTTACATATTTCTTCTATGAGTATGTCACTAAACTCCACCAAAGTGTGGAGCATGGTGCTAGATAAATTAGATACATAATTCGATCCAGTAGTTGGCGTTCAAGCTAACGTTTGCATATAACAGTGTCTGTCTGGTCTTCTAGTATTATTTTTTAAATATAAACCATTAACTGTTAACCTTGAGACACAAGCAAAGTTCTATTGTTATTGGCTCGAAGAAGGTACCTTAACAGATGGGCAGATATTTTGGAACAATTACATTGATTACTACATTATTTTTATTATTTCAGATTTTGATGGCGACGACATGATTGGTGTATCAGACTTACGAGAAGTAATAGAGAGGCTGTGTGGCCCTGAGCTCAAGCTTGGTGACTCGGAGATCCAGCAGTTAGTCCAGAATGTTCTAGAAGAAGCTGACTTAGATGATGATGGAGCACTATCATTTGCAGAGTTTGAACATATCATCGATAAGAGCTCTGATTTCTGCCAGTAAGTTGAACATGTATTTTTTTATGCATATGTGTATTTTGGTAGCCAAACTAGATAAATAAATATCTGTACCTAAATTAGAAGGAACAGACCAATAAAAGAACAGCAAAGTCAAAGCATGTATTTTAATTCATCCATTTACAGCCACTAGTGTCTTGTAAAAGAGTCAGTCAGTTAGTCACAAAGTTGAAGTTAGTTGCTTATTCCAACACGTAGGTCTCTATGTAGAAAAACAAATGTGAAATTGTCGGAACTTTGCTTTTATGTCTATTAACAATCTATTATACGAGAGACGTATTATGTTTACTATGTTAATGAGTACATCACCTTTACTTGAGGCTTTTAAGACTTTTTACTTCTGCCGTTTTATTTGCATCTGTACTAATATAATTTCTATTTTATTTTTCAGCGCATTTAGAATACGACTGTGAATAATACTCAACATTCTGCCACAACATACTCAAACATTCTCAAATTAATATTACTTGTGTTTGTCTCAAAATAATCCTAATAATCTTATTTTTTACAAGTATGTGACTACAGTTTACATTATTGTATTAGGCGCAGACTGAGCAGAATAGGCGTGTACTAGCATGTTCCATAATAAACAATTCTGAGCACAAATATGTAGAGAATAATGTACAGAGGATTCCATACATGTGACAAATGCCATTGTCAAATCCTCTTCTTGCAAGCTTTTTTAGTTGTGAGTAGCCGCTTTTTAGTTGTTATTAGCCGTTTTTGCCCAGGTGAATTTTCTTAAAGATCTCTTACATTTTTTTATTATAAAAGCTACCGTATACCCCGCAAGGATAACGTAGCTTCTTATTAGTGAATGAATTTTTCAAAACACACACTCAACCTTATATTTAGTTTATTTACATAATAATATTATATTTCGCTGCTATTTGAAGTGTGAATAGATTTACTAGACTTTGCATTAGTTTTACATAGAGCACCTGTTCCTTGTGTTTACTACAAAATATAAATGTAGTAAATAATAAGAAAGTTTTTCTAAAAAAAATTAGTAAATATAACAAAAAAGTGATTTACAAAAATCGGTACCTAACCAGTGTGGTTTTTTGTAAATCAATATACAAATTGATTTTTAATTCGTTATACATCTTTCAGGGCAAGAAATTACTTGGGACTTACCCTTAAACATGAAAAAAATAATTTACAGTTCCATACAAAAATGCACTATACTATATTCCATAAAAAATGTATGGAACAGCCGCAGCTGATATTTTTTATATTCCAGAGTAGGTCCTGCGATAAGTTTTTTACATTTAAGAGTACTCTATGTATGTATAACAAATTATGTCATTTTGTACATATAGCATTTATTATGTCTTCCTATTAATATATAATTGTTTATTTTAAAATGTATTAATGTATTGTGAATCTCTCATTTACAATCAAGATATTTTCTTGTTATGTGTTAAGTAATAATTTTGATGTTTTTCTTGAATTTTGTAATGAAATGCCAAATATGTAAGTATTAAAATATATTTATTTCGATATTTGTTTATCTTTGTAAGGAGAAAATAATGCATGAATACATTCCATCCTTAGAAACGTTTCTCTAGCAATGGGGCACCTGTTATTGTATGCTGGGTAACCTGATGCCTACACACTTCAGGAATTGATGGAGTCTACTGAAGGGGCTGAAGTTATGGGCCGGCAACACGCTAAAATAAATGTGTTGGAATACTTGGAATGTACCTATTCAAATGAAAATATTTTCAAAGTTTTACAGAATATTTTTGCAACACCTACATAGTTTTAATTGCATAATCACAACATAGCTGTGATAAGGCTAGAATGAAGTGCAAAATATTTTCCTATTGGCTAGGGAAAATAAAATAGGGACTGGGGTAACTTCATGTAGTGGTCCAAAAATAAAATAACACAAATGGAATATAAAAAATATTTATTAAACTTATTAAAAAACATTTTATAATTTTGCTTACTCTACTTTAGTAAACAATCAGTTCTGAAGATAGCCGGGCAGCTTCATTCTCATGAATATCCAAGTTGTGAAGAAAGATACAAGAATACATAAGAATGCTACTGAGATTAATAATATTCTGTTCAGTTTAGGCGTCGAAGGGTTGTGTGTACGGTCGAGGATGATGAAACCGAGACCGCCAAGAGAGAAGAGAAAACTGGACGCCAAACCTTCCATTATGTACTGTCCATTTACACGATTTGGCATAAACGCGACCGGCCTACTGTGTCCATGCTCGTCCGTCGTTGATCCCACACTCGGTGGCTCCACAATCACGTCGTATATAATCCCTACAATAAAAAACAAGTGTTAGATTACATTGTAAACGACTCCAATAAGAATTAATTTGGTAATCTTGCAAAACAATCTTCTAACCTCCAGTCACTAAAAAGTATGAAAACAGCACCAAGGAGAATGTTGTCATGGCAGACGGAGCTTGCAGCCATGTCGGCTTTTTTATTTTAATGTTAGGAATTTCAAGAACCGTGAAAGGTATTGCAAATAAAGCTTCCATTTTTCGAATTTATTATAGCAAGAACCGACAATGGTAAACGCCTGATGCCTGTTGACGTCGATGACAGTTCATTACAAAGTTTATCTTCGTAGCAGTACAAGCAGTGAGTGATGTTTCAACTAATCGCCTATGAAGGTCGCTTTTGTAGTTGATTCACAATTTCAATTATAGTATAAAGATCCATTGCGAATTCTTTTAAAATATCAATGACCATACATGTTACCGCAAAATAACTTTTTAGGTTCCATCAAACTATAAAAAACACGAAATATGATTTCATACCCGTAAGGCCTTTATAATTTTATTTAGTTGGTTTTGTAACATTAAGTAGTACAACTTACAACTAAGTTTTTATTTTTAGACAACACTAGCACAGATGGTCCAACATTCCATTTTACCTAGTATGATCATAATAAAAATCATTTTTATTACGCCAAACAATAGGAGTACAAAAACGTATAAACCTTAAATTGATATTTACAAATAAAATTAGAATGTAAAGGGATGATTCCTAAGTGAAGACTGATGAGTCGATTACGAGTAAAGTAGTAATTTCCTGTAACGAAACGTAACAATCAGATATTTTGTCGCGCCAATAAAAACGGAGCAAAAGCATTAAATGTTTAATTCCCATTGGTGCATTTTGAATAATCGATAGTACTTCATTATTTCTACCAATAGGAGTTTCTCAATTCAACGGTGAATATCAACTACAATGGGAACAAAAATTTTTGGCAATTGTCAATGTCAAATTTTACACGATTCGATTTTAGTAAATTGAGCAAAAGGAAAAAGTTCGTTCCCACATTTTTATCCGTTTGGCAGCGGCAGCTCCTTTTTTATTATTATTCATCCCCTCAAAATGTGTTAATTGTGCTCGTGTTCTGTGTGTTAAGTAGTAATATTCGATTTTCATTGTTGGGTTTGAAGGCGTCGCGAAAATGTGTTAATTTTACGCACAAAATGTTATGGACTGTGGATATTTCACTGATATTACGATGAAGGGTGGTTTATGTGTTATCTACACGTCTTTGCTGACAATTTCAGTGCTATCCAGGTACAGAAAATATTTTTTTCATAGTGACATTACATGAAGCTAAGCAATTCGTTGATTCTCATAAGTATGGTATTCCACAGTTGTGCTCTCTTCATTTTGGTGGTTTCGGAAGCTCTCCAAGGCGAGGGTGGTGTCGATACGAATGTCGACTTATCAGGTCTGCATAATGTCAGTCAGAAAGTGGAGGTTGGCCAACAGGATGTGCCACGGGTTCAGGACACCTCGGAGGCGCAGTTGGCTGAAGACCAGAAGACGAACGAAGACCATGAGATGATTTACGCGGAGACATTGTCATTGAACTCAGTGACAACAGAGGGGTGAGTGAAACTTCCCATTTCAACAGCATTGTAGTGAAAGTGAGTGGTTCTGTTCAATGCTTCCATTGGCCTTCAGTTTTTCACTCATTATCATTCCATTTGTTATTGTTGATTTATTTGGAAACTAGTTTTTATATGGTACAAAAAATTCTTGTTCAATTGCTTTTTGAGTGACCATTTTAACTGAAGTTAGTTAGGTATTTTGTACCATAATTTTTAATAATTACAGCTTTATCTTAAATGAAAAATTATAAAAGTCCACAAGAAAGTATTGAGCCAACTGTTGCATGTTATTGTAACATAAAAAAAAGTATTACACTGGGAGTCCAATTTGCAATCTATTTAAATATTTCATCGTTCATCTATTAAACATCATGACTTGGGCTTTGTCTATAGAGTCTTTAATTGAGTAAGAATTGTGATGTTATTCTTTAACAATTGTGCCAAATATCTTGCCTTCCTAAAAAAAAAGAATAACTAACAGGGAGACAAAGCGGACATCTTGGTCTACTTCTTGACTAAGTAATACAGACCTATTATGTCTCACACCAAGACAAGCCTCTTCTTATAGTGAAGGCATCAGCATTGATCACCGCACTATCTTCAGGTAGATTGGGCATTGCAGACTTCCACTTATTATGAGTTCAAGTTTTCATACAACATTTGTTACTGAAAAACAAGTAAATGAATTTCATTTATCTTTTTGCATATTCATAAACTCCTAACATGCAATCAATGCTTAATATTCAATTAAAAAGTACAAGGAAATAGACCATAGGTTCATTAGGTTCAAACCGGTATTTATATGTTATATTCATCCATCCGTAACATCACATCAGAATTGAAAGAAAGTTAGGCAATTGTATTTTGTTGCCTTAGGTCCGTTGTTTCAATTCTCAGATACTCAAACTGGGAAATATACTACTTTTTTTTTTTTGCTTTGTATATGAAATATGTCAATATTAATTCTTCAGATTGATCGTATCTAATTTACCCTTATTCATAAATTAAACTAAATACTTGTCAATACAAGTATTTAGATAATTCCAACAATAGGATAGTACAGTGACCATGACAACTGTAATATGAGGGTAATATTATTTAGCTGCAATGTGGGTGTGTCCCCATTATCTTAAACATGTTTTTGAATTGTATTTCTTGCACTGTCTGCCCCAGTTTCATATTATACATATTACTTTGATTTTTGTGTGTAGTTGAAAGGTGATCACTGGGTAATTGGCTTATCCAGCCTTTGCTTAAAGGATGGCCACCTAGCCTTTCACTGGGTACTAGATAATGGTGCATATAGCATTAATTAGTGTTGTAGGATAATGCCTAGTTACTTGATACCTAAGTGATGGTGTGATTTAGGGAAGTCTACACCTTAGCTAATGCTTTTGAGTGAGATGAATATATTGTACTATCTATACCCTGTGGTTTCACTACCGTTTAATTACGTCTTTGGTCCCTGCCCCGGTCCTGTGTGTCGTAGCGTGATGTTATATAGCCTAAACTATTCCTTATAAATCCGGCTATCATATACAAAAATATTTTTTTCAATCCAATCAGACTGCTAGTTCCAGAGATTAGCACGTTTAAACAAACAGAGATTCGAAGTTTGATAAAACATTACTAGTTCTTACGTCGTTTGTCGTATGAAAATCAACGCAAAATTAAATGTGACAAATTGGCTAGCGCTCGTAATCTATTGTGCGTGGTTATGTTAACTCTAGTCTTTAGGAGAGACCTATGTCCAGCAATGGACGTCGATCGGCTGATTTGATGATCATGATTGATAATTCAATCATCCAATCGCAGCAGCATACGCACGCTTGACAATATGTCATATTACCAAATTTCGAGGATTCGACAGTTTCTCGTTATAGTTGGGATATCCCCTAATATTGACCTCTTTTTGTTGTAAATCTAATAATATGTAGTATTAGGTATCTTAAATAGCTAATATGAGGATGATCGCTTGATAAACTGATAACACAGCACTATCCATTGTTATCTTTGCGACTCACTGGGAACCTAATCTTTGTTGTCAATCTTCTTATCAGTAGTTTCAACCACGTGTTGTTTCGTGTACCTACTTAACTACTTAGTTCCAAACACGCCTACTATTGGCATAAATTTCTTGAAAAAAGAACACTTACTCGAAACTAGCTTATGTACGTGGCTTTGCCTGCGTGAATGTCGGTAATCTGCGGGGCCTTATTTTTTTTGGCGCGAAGTCCTAAATTATTCTATAAAATAAAAGTATGTAAGAACTTGACGTTTGTGCTCACAAGTCGTGAAAAGTAATAAAACTAAAAAGCCTAGGTTACTGTTTATAACATCGGCTATCTGCCAGAAAACTCCCGTCAAAATTGGTTCAGCCATTTCTGAGATTAGCCGGAACAAAGAAACAGACAGACAAAAATTTGATATTTTGACCTTACAAACAGACACTACCTAGATTTTTTTGTAGAAAATCACCTATTTAACCTGTTCATCTTTGAAATCTTCAATGTTGCCGCAGTCATTGAAAGTAGGTACCTACCTAGGTACCTGCAATAAAACGGATACGCGAAACACTTGAGGTAGTTATGCTTGAAAGCTTACCTACCGACTTGTTACGAGATGTAGAGCATACATAATGTGTGTGAATTGTCAACTTAAATACCAAAACAAAGAAAGAGTAGATACTTCTGCACAAACTTCCATGACATGGACCCCTTTTGATGAAGTATTTTGAGATGAGATTGTCACAATAGGTACCCCAGTGCTGGTTGCCAACAAAGCACAGCATAGCCATGTGAAAATATCGTAAATACAGTCTGTTTAAGACGACGACGTCTCCCCTCTAATTTGGTGGAAACCGGCCCTATTGTAGCTTGTCTTGTTACTGTATTGCATTTTTATTCTGTATTGTTGTCATGTATGGCTAGACACAATGCATTCTGCTCTCCTGTAAGTTTAAAACACAGATTTACTTACCTATTAAAGATAACGTGTACTGCAGGGTGATTCTGTAAAAAAATCCCAAGGGATTTTGGTGAAGCAATGGTGAGTTATCATTCCATCAACAAAGAAATTGAGAACTCATCACAAGCTCGCTTTACCGAATAAACCGGCTGTTCCACTTTTAACCCATATCATCCCAGTGTTCCATTTTTGAAAAACACTAATTTAAAAATGCGATTAAAAATTATAATAAAAAAATAAAAAAGTAACCGTTTCAAAAATGGAACACTGGGATGATATGGGTTAAATTCTCCGGGACTGTGGTGTTGGTTTTTGAAGGCGTGGACCGGAACCCGCATAGTTTTACGAGGATCGTAATAATTGGGTGTTAACCTTGCTCACATATTTTGTCGCTAAATCGCTTATCGAGGTCAAAATGTCGTGTAATGTCAAAAACCGTTAAAAGATTTATATTTGTTAGATTAAGAGAGATAGGAGAACATCGTAAAAATAATAATTTCAAATTGGGTGAAAAAAAATATTGTTTGTTTTTTTTATCTATTGAAGTTCGGATTTATTTCAGATGCCAGTGTTGTGTATTGTAGGAATGTTGCCAATGCAAACAATTCTTTGACTTTGAATTTCGAATGTGCTTATATTCTCATAATAAGGTATATATGGCTTTTTATAAAAAATAAAATAACCGTGCACTTTTAGGTAAACACCACATGCACGCAATGCATACACGGAAATCAGAAAGATAAGTTATACTTACAAAGAAATATGCGCTAATACTTGATTGATGAAATTGATAAGATAGATTAAAGTGATAATAAGTAATCGATAACGGTTTTTATACAAAGGTAGAAAAACAATAGCATCGGACATTGTCTACCTGTATCTGATGTAACGATGGTGTAAGACCGGCTTTGGTTTTTGAAGTCTTAATAGGCATCGATGTGTGACTTGATACAAGTTTGAGGCAATACTTGGTTGTTACTGTTGAAGCGGAAAATACGCAATCATCTACCTACTGCGAGTCGTGTCATGTAGGTACGAGTCACGGATGCAAAACCGTACCAAAATTTCAAATAAAGCAGTTTAAAAAAAACACTACACCACACTAGGAATTTCTCCTGTATCGTGTGTGCGTTTACAAACATATAAACTCACGCACACAGACAGTCAGACCCGGAACATGTGTAGGTCATTTAAATATATGTGCGGTGAGGAAATCGAACCCCCGACACGCATCGCAGCAGTCAATCGCTCAACTACTACGCCAACCATGTCTTCATGATGCACATGCTACGATTCTTTGTCCCTTTAAATTAAGCCAATCCGAACACAGTTCGCGCCCGTTACTGCTTTGAGTTTTCAAAAATAGAATTCTCTTAGTGTTGGAAGTTGTAATACAAAAAAAATGCATCCGTTCTTTGAAGTTTAAGCCGTAAATGTATATCTGTACAGTTAAAAATACTTCCATGTTAACTGATAACTTCCCCTTTCACCCGACTCCCTTGGAGACCAAGATCTTATATTTAAAATCAGATTCAGAATGCTTTATTTGTGATCATAAAAAGAGTCACTGTCGTGTTAGGGTCAGTTCACAGCGAGACGCTGCGCGCACATCGACTCAAAATATAACTTTGTTTACTACACGAAAAGATACACATTTCATTGTGAGAATTGGGTGTTGGTTGGTGCTGCGTCGTGTAAATTCCCAGTCGATGTGCGCGCAGCGTTGCGTGTCGGTGTGAACTGACCCTTAGGTGCTACAAAAGCGTAATGGCGTAATGTTGTTTTTAAACATAATTTAGTTATTTTAGTCACAACGTTGGTCTAAAATAACATGTCAAATACATGAGAACCTAATAAAATTCTGATTGTGCACAATGAAGTATTTCTAGAATAAAAACTGAATATTTTTTATTTATTTAGAGGAGCAATTATAGAAGAGTTATAGATCAACATTTTAGGGAAGATAAGCAAGTACAAGATATTTTGAGCACTCGAAACATAATTTAAAAATCTCACTTTTAGTTTTTTTTTTTTTTTTGGTGGGTGGGAAATCATCAAATAAATTCTCCCGCCCTCAGTGTCAGACTTTTACTGACTAAAACCCACCCATGTTCCTTCTTGTGCCCTTTGCGTTCCGGGGGCGCGGTATCTCTTGCGAACAACCCGCAGCCCCGGCAGGCATCGGCCCTCAGTGGCCCCTTCCTTTTGCTGACATCTCTTTGAGGCGCGCGTGGAACACGAACGCGCCGTCGACACGGCTCACTTTTAGTTGGATTCTGTGCCTCAATTTAGTTAGTAGCAAATTTTTAAAATAACTGTCTCTAACAATTTTGGCTAGAGCATTTTTTTATTGTTTCAATTTCATACGTCAATTCTTGTAAAAGTATACAGACGATATAGCAATTAAGTACTTTGAAAAATCGTGAACAAACAAAATTAACACTAAACAATTTCCAGTTCATCACGTACCACATGTTTGCCTACCATATTAGAATGTTCCGCGCGTGACTAACACGAAGATCTGATGGTGTGATTACTGATAGGCGTATTCCAATCTGTGTGTAGCTACTGTGAATAGAAGCTATAGTTAAATTGATTGACTTTGAAGCCAATAAAGAAACTACACATGCAACGCATGATTGAAATAAAAATTCATCGGTTGAAGCATAAAAAGACGTAATTTTCGTAACACTTTAAAAACGACAGTACCTAATTCATTACTGGCCGTAACTTATTTCGACTCATCTTAGAGCTATCTTGAAAAAGCAGACTGAATTTCGGTCATGGCGCCCGATCTTAGCGGAGACAAGCCATCAACACAGGAGATATTATATTCAAGTGTATGCGGAAACACAGGTACGCTCTCAACGAACTTTGTACTCTCTCTAGTTCGATGGGGCAACCCGATCATCATCTGCTTAGCCTTTTCCCAACTATGTTGGGGTCGGCTTCCAGTCTAACGGGATTCAGCTGAATACCAGTGTTTTACACGGAGCGGCTGCCTATCTGACCTCCACAACTCAGTTAGTAAGCAACACGATACCTCTTGGTTAGACTGGTTGTCAGACTTCCTGGTTTCCGACTATCCGTAACGACTGTCAAAGATCTACGAATGACAGCCGGGACTAACGGCTTTACGTACTTTCCGAAGCACGGGGGTGTCATACCACCAACTTCTATACTCCGGGCTGCTACTGAGCAAATCCTAACGGAAAAACCCAATAACACTTCTGATTGCCCGTCCTGGGAATCGAACCCGGGACCCCAGGCTCATCAGTCGCGCTTGCGACCACGAGCCCACCGGGCAGTTCAAAACAACCCGATACGACCAGGAGTTTAGTCGCAGGACCAATGGCTTAACTTGCTTTCTGAGGCACTATGGTATCACGCCACCAAATCTTAATCTCCACTCAATTTTAATCTCCACAACCTCCGCATCACATACCTGGAACATGATAAACTCAGCATTTCGGTTACTTCAGGTCTTCTTCTTCATTGCGTTTCATTCTACAAGATAAAATATCATGCTTTTGTAGCATGTTTGAAACAGTACAGTAATATTGTTTGTGAATTTTCTTCGCCATACATTTATAGTTTTCAAGAGAAGTCACAAATAGTTTAGTTAGTTTTATGCTGCGTGTCATGGCTCATAACTTGTGCGTGAAAGACATTCCGGCCGTTCAACTTACCAGCTACTTTTCAATTGAAAATATTTCCATGACTTGCAGAATATTTTCGTGAAAACACATCAATAAATAATACAAGCCTATTATTGTCCCACTGCAGGGTAAAGGCCTCTCCTCATACCGAGAAGGCTCGAGCATTGTCACCACGTTTGCTCAATGCGGATTGACAATTTAAGACTTATATTTATTATGAATCCAGGTTTCCTTACGATGTTTTCCTTCAGCGATGTCAGTGATGTCCAAGGTAAACTAAAAACCTTATGCATGAGAGGCACCGTCCGGCGTCCGGCCATCTCGACATTTTCGTAAGATGCGACTGCTACGCTGGATGTCTTGGATTCAATTCTTAGGTCGAGCAAAGTGTTATCGGGTTTTTTTTTTAAATTCTCATTAGTAGCTCGGAGTTAAAATTTGTGCCCGGTTAATGGCAATAGGCTCGCCCCCCATTCCATGGGATCTAAACATACCGGTGAACTGTGGGTGTACATTGGTACACCTCTGCCTAACCCTTCGGGAACTACAAGCGTAACGGTATGTTATGTTATGTTAAGATGCACAAGAAAAATTCACCTATTAAAGCTCATTGACCTCTTTGACATACGTAATGCAGTAGACTGTTGAATTAATTCTAGTCATGAACAATGCAAACAGAAACTACATGAAAAACTAATTTCACATACGTGACGTGTGTCTCAATTATTTTGAAAACCCCGAAATGTTTCCGCTGGACTATTATTTCTATTATAAAGCGTTTTTATTATACACCGATTTAAAGAAATGATGTGTTGTGATTCCCACACGTCCTCATCAAAAATATCATCTGATATACTGTACCTATAGTATAAAATACAACGAAAAAATCTCTTTTATAGTTTTCGACGCTTAAAACTGGTCTTCGGTCTATTCTAACGTCGTTGCTGAGGGTCGACGAAATATGTTTTTTTCTTTTTTCCTCTCTTAGCCGTTGTTTTATCATTTACTTTCTTTTGACTCCTCACTCCATCCATACACCATATCTTGGATAATCTCTTCCTACCCACCTACATCTATACTTACAAATATAATAAAATTGAAGAGTTTTCTTGTTTGTTTAAAGGCGCTAATTTCTGGAACTGACAGTAGGATTGGAAAAAATATTTTCGCATACGATAGTCAGATTCTTGAGGAACAGTTTAGGCTATATAACATCACGCTACGAGAAACTGGAGCGGAGCAGTAACCAAAGACGTAACTCTATATATAGGAGCTATTTTATTATATCCATCACTCTCTAACTAAGTCATTAGTTCCATCTTCTTTTCACACGTCCATCTTGTAAAACTTGCGAAGTAATCAACAGCCGTCAAGATAACTGTTCTTTAACGGCCAGAAACTCTTTGAAATCGAAAGTATTTTCTAAAAATAGCTGTACGAGTGCCTCGCATTATCGAGAAACAATGATGGTTGATGTAGAGCGACAATGACCTACAAATGTAACGACTCATGTTCGACTCATGCTTTCATTCTTTATCATGTGAATGGAAGCGAGTAATCTTCGAGTTATCTTCCGGGTTTCCTTCATTTTGTTGATTTTACAAGCTTTTATCCACTTTCGCCTGTCGCAGTGTCTGTGGCTCAAATCTTACAAGTTAAATTCGAGCTACTTCCCGATGTTCGATTGAGCTGAAATTTTGCGTAAATCTACATATTACATGACAATGCAATACAATGATGTCACAAAGCTGGTTTGATAATGGAGCCGGAAAGTGGCCACAGGAACTGAAGACTTACAAGTTCAATTTGACCCACTTCCCGGTGTTCGATTGAGTTGGAATTTTGAACACATACGCACATCTATGACAGAGCAATGTAAAAGCTTGTTTTTTAAAACAATTATTTTTAAGTAGATCTTGTTGAAAGATGTCTTGACTTCGATGGCGAGCTGAGTTCATTGCCGCGTGTGCCTTGTATTTTAAGGCTGTGTTTGAGTTTTCACTTAAAATTCTTCACATATTCGGATGTTTTGGCGAAATTCGTGCGATAAACATTATATTGATAAGTTGTATAAAACTACAAAAGACTGCAAACAAAAAACCAGGATGACCTTCACACATTATCGGATTATTCAACTTAGGTGACTGTGCACATTTTCACGTTTGCCATTCAGCTCAAATTACGATTGGCTTTAACAAAATTAGTTTGACAGCTAAACAAAGATAACGCGAGAATTCGATTAATTGAGATTTTTAAATCTTGGATGGCAAATAAGCCGACGGTGGCGGCCAACCCTTATGTTAAGTAGTCACCGCACTGGAGGCCTAGCAAATGCGTTGCCATCTTAGACAAAGTGTAAATGTCTCATGTGGCTGTAATTACACCGGCACCCATGCTCTTCAAACCGTGATACAGCAACGCTGCCTTGCAACAGAAATAGGTGTGGTGGTAGTTTTCCAGAGAAAATTAATTGATTAATAATAACAGAGTTAGATATTTTATCTGATTTCTCTTTTATTACAATTAATATTATTACGATCGTCGAGTCCGTTTACTAGGCCCTTGAAAACGGAATAACTGCCAATATTCCGATAGAAAATATCAATGATTGATTAAAAGGAAATTAAGATTTTTAGATTTGATCGTAAACTACGAAAAGGTCTAATCCGATGGTTATTTATTACACTTGTTTATTTTTATGGTTCATTTAGTATTTTAATGTCTTCTGACCTAATTAAGAAAACTTTATTACTGAGTATATATCTATACAAAGAAATAAAATTTAAGTGTCTGTTTGTAATATTAAAATATTCATCATACCATCACGCCTGTATTCCCCGAAGGGTTAGGCAGAGGTGTACCAGTGTACACCCACAATTCGCCGGTATGTTTAGGTCCCATGTAATAGTATGTATTAATTTTATTAAAAAAAAACATCTGCATCTGTCTTTTTGTTACGGCTAATGTCCGAAACGGCTGGACCAATTTTGGTGAACGACGTCGCGGGCATAAGTTAGAGTAAGAATATGTTTTACTATTTACTTGGAGAAGGAATTGGTAGATACATAATTAATTATGGCAATGTCGTTTCAAAGCTCCCATGCAGACTGTCAAGACAGACATTGTTACACTGACTCCATTGTAATTTGTAGGTATTCAACATCTAATCAATGCCGGTGTTTTAATCTCAACAGATCTCAGTGATACGCCACTATAATGATGACTTGATAAACGTTACTTGTAAATAATTATCGTCAAAGGTAATCTCTTCAAGAATTCGAGTACCTACGTGAATAGATATAATTCATGTATGAACTTCGAGCAAAAAGTGTTATTGGGTTTTTCTATGAATTTCTCAGTAGCAGCTCGGAGTTAGGATTTGTGCCCGGTTAATGGCAATAGGCTCGCCCCCTATTACATGGGACCTAAAAACATACCGGCGAACTGTGGGTGTTTATTGGTACACCTCTGTCTAACCCTCTGGGGAATACAGGCGTGATGGTATGGAATTGATCTGTGATTAGGCCGTTTGCATATTACTCACTAGTATTTAACAACTAATTTTTATGTATACGGTGTATAGTCCGACTGGGACCAGTCGCGTGCAGCGTCGGCGCCCTCCGCCTCCTTCATTCCGCCAAAAAAACCCGAAAATGAACTTGAAGTTTGTGCTCACGACTCGTGCCGGTTACTATACCTACATTCTAAGCAAATAAAGATCTATTTTATTCTAATTATACTGTTCTAAATTCCCTGGTCTCGTGGTTTGCTAAAGGTTCCTGTAATCTTCAAAGATATTTATACAATTAGCTTATGCCCACGACTTCGTCCGCGTGAATGTCGGTTTTCGTCGATGTCCTTTTTTTTGGGCAGAACCCTTATTATTTTTCTAAAGAAGCAAGTATTAAGCGCCTCCGCCCGCGTCCGAATTTTTGCAGGACCGATTTTCGGACGGTTCAATAGATCCATAGTTTAAAGGAACTGACTTTTTGTAGGACGTGTGCGTTGGTATATTAGAATGCATAATTATGTTTGATTTTTTCCGAATGGAAATCGGTTACCGATTGTCAGACGTGGACGGGCAAGGTAAAGGCTCAAGAAATTATACCTCAAAAAAAGTTGTTTCCCTTCCTGCAATATTTTTTGTTCAATATTACTTGGTTTGGTGAGCAGTGTTCGACTGTTCCCTATCGTCCCTATGTGTATGAGGGCAAGGATGTCTTCAATGACTACTTTATTGTAATATTTAATTAATATAAACGTATATTTTCTTAAATTACAATGGTAAGTAAGTAAGTTATGAGAGTGACACGCACACGCAACGATTTTTCGGTGGAGAGTGAAGTTGGGTGGGTATTGCCACACACGGGAAGATGTTTTGCACGTTGTTCACATTAGTCGTTAGGATTGCTTGTTCTCGTGTTTCTGCGTTGCCGCTAGATGGCGTTGTACTATGTATTGAACAAGCAGTATGCGTAGATAACGGTTTTTTTTACGTCTGGATGGCAAACTCATCGACGGCCCACCTGATGTTAAGTGGTCACCGCTGCCTATAGACATCTGCAATACCAGAGGCCTTGCAAATGCGTTGCCTCCCAAAGACGAAGTTGAAATGTGTCACATGCCTGTCTCATAGGCTTTGCTTTTCTTCTACTACGGTTTATTAAGTGTGTTTTTACACTTGTATAGGGAAATATGCATTGGCAACTTTGCCTCTACCAAATTATATATTTCATAATCATGAACTTGAAGTTTTTTCCACGAACTTGAGTGCTCATAATCATTCAAGAAATTTACCATGTCTAGACTGGAGTAGATAATGCATTGTATTTTGTAATCACTTTGGCAAATATTGATCCACGTGCGTTCCTTGTAAAGCCCTTTATTCTTGTCTTTATTGTCATTGCTTTTGACATTGGAAACGTTTTGCTTTCTCTTATCATTCTCTGCTATCCTGGTATCTCTTTTGGCCTCCCTGTAATAATTAATTATTTCTCATCGAACTGCCCGCGGCTTCGTCTGTGTGGCTTATTGCACCCGAGTTCAGGGTGCTAAGTGTGAGTTTATTCATTCGCGTTCGATTGCGAGCTAGTTAGAATTTTAGATGAGAATAAGTTATAGCGCCACCTGGCGGTCACTAGAAGAAACCTATTTCCCCATACAAAATTCAAACGAGCTCGCAATCGAACGTGAGTCTAAAAAACTCACACTCACCACACAGTAACGTCTTTGGTCGCTGCTCCGCTCAGGTGCGTCGTAGCGTGATGTTATATAGCATATGTGCCTCAGGAATATTGTAGCTATATATTGATGAAAAAATTTTTAAAATCTGTCCAGTAGTTTTGGAGCTTATTCGGTTAAAAAAATCTTTTCTCTTCATAATATTAGTATAGATGTTATTGTATTATATAGCACGTTTATCGAGGACGGTTATAAGGCTATAACATCACCCTATGACCCACGAGGGCGGAGCAGTAACCAAATAACCAAAGACATAACTTAACGCAGGTGTAGCAGTCTTCATAGAAGCGATAAGTCAACCAATTTCGCCTTTAATGATTCGGCAAATTACTCATTTTATACGAGAGTTAACTATCTAATATATTTCTTCAGCAAATTGAGTGATGAAACGCATTAATTCAAAATTATCTTCAGGGCGGAATGCCAGAAGTAACGCATGATATGGTATGCAAACAAGGATTTCCAGCCAATAATAATATTCGCAATGAGTTATAAATTTAGGGCGCCAACTGATCTGTATATTTTTGTGTAGGGAATGCAGAGCATTGATTTGTTTCTTATGTCTTCTTTAATTCAGCCTCTCATTACTCCTACCTATTTCTGGTAGACTTTCGTGATTGTCTTTACTTTTACCCATTACTGCATCAAAATTGATTAAATTATCCAAGATCTCTTGTCAAAGACACCTATTTTTCTGACCTTTTACCTCAGCCTCGATAGCCTAGTGGTCCTCAGCACGACTGCTACGCTAGGGGTCTTTGGTTCGATTCCCAGGTCGAGCAAAAAGTGTTATTGGGTTTTCTATAAATTCTCGTTAGCGGCTTGGAGTTAGGATTTGTGCCCCGTTAATGGTAATAGGCTCGCCCCTATTACATGGGACCTAAACATTCCGGCGATTACTGTGGGTGTATATTGGTTACCTCTGCCTAACCCTTCGGGGAATACAGGCGTGATGTTATGTGATGTTTTCTGAGCCATTGCTGAAGCATATAATACTGATGTATTATTCCACTGGGTTAAAGAACTTTGTCTTCCCAAGCTGATGACTCCGAATATCGACTAAACAGAACAAAATTTGTGAAACTAGCATCTGCCTGCGACTTTGTCCACGTACAAGTCAAATACCAATACCATATAACATTTTCTATGACTCTAGGCTATAGTGTAGCTTTTCAACAGTGAAAGATTATTTGTAATCCGACCATTACTTACAGCGATTACGTCTTACATACAAAGCATAACCTCTTTATAAGATAAACTAGCTTCTGCTCGCGACTTCGTCCGCGTAGTTTTTTCACCCGCATTAGGTTACGTTTTTGATTACTGCTCCACTCCCGTGTGTCGTAGCGTGATGTAATATAGCCTATAGCCTTCCTCGATAAATGGACTATTCAACATAATTTTTCAATTCTAACCAGTAGTTCCTGAGATTAGCGCGTTCAACCAAACAAACAAACTCTTTAGCTTTATAATGTTAGTAGATAACTGTGTCAATAGTTCTAAGCAGATTTATAATGAAGCCCAAATAAGTACTTTCTGTAAGTTTCCCAGTAAATATTTTGTAGCAAATGCACGTCCATATAACGAAACCAACTGAAATATGGTATTGTCGATTCTTAATAATTAATGCCAAAACTAGCACACTAAGTAAATTAGCTAAGTTGCGCTAATAGGTGATAAATGATCGCTTTGCAATTTAGCTCTGTTAATTGCTATTAGAATGAAACTTGTTATTAACTGCTAAGTGCTGGGTTAGCGTTAGTAAACAAATTAGTCTGGATTGGTTTGCAAAGACCAGATCGATTAAAATGTTAAGTTTCTTCTTGACAGTTGGGTAAAAAGACTAGCCTACGGTTTCTGTCATACTGTTTTTAACCCCGGACGAAAAACCGTCGGGGTGTTATAAGTTTGACGTGTCTGTGTGTGTGTGGCATCGTAGCTCCCGAACGCATGAACCGATTTTGATTTTGTTTTTTGTGTCTGAAAAGTTACTTAGTCGGGAGTGTTCTTAGCTTCGTTTGATGGAAATCGGTTTAGCGGTTTCAAAGTTATCAGCTCTTTTGATGCGAAAGTGATGTATTTTTTCCTGTCGGGGATTACTTAAAATTTTTAATTTTGTGTTTTACACTATACAAGTGTGTCTTCTCTCATCCGATTCTTGTTTTAGTTTAGGTCAAAATTTCATTAATCAGGTACCCTTCAAATTACCTATTATGTTATTGCTACCTTTCGCGAAAACTCGTGTTCATTTTTACTTGAGAATTATATATGAGGTCTTAACATTCAAATTAATGTTCATTTTTAGTGGTCATTGTACTCGTAAATACGGACAACTTTCATGGGTTCACTAACCCAGTGACTAAGGGTAAATTTTCGTAAGAACCCGAGGCATAAATTGATTAATTGGGTAGATGACACCACCGCTCATTTGACATACTTCTTATGAGCTGTCAAAACGTGATTTCGTCATAGATTTTGTATGACGATACTAAACTATGACGTCACTTTTTTGGCATCTCAATTCACTACCTATTTATTGATTTCAAAGCAACTTAAAATGTAATTTTATAGTTATTTAAAAATTAACCGGGTTTTCCGAGGTAAAATAAAGTGTTTTTACCCGACTGCGTCAGAAGGAGGGTTATGTTTATCGAGTGTATGTATGTCTATTTCTTTGGCACGCCCTACAGCCCAAACGGCGTGGTCGATTTTAACATATGAGGCGTCGTTACATTTGTATTGACTGTGGGAGTGACATAGGCTAAAATTAAATAATGGCTGATTTTTTTTTTTTTCTGAAAACCTATCGAGTGTGGTATCAAAATAAAGGGTTTCATCAATAATTTGCAAAACTGTATGCAACTTGTATTATTCCATGTAATTTGGATTGAAGAATGCTAAAAAAAAACGCAATACTTCAAAATCGGATTTTTGTTCCTCAGACCCTTCAAAATAAAGCGTGTTAGAAATGGGTTACGCAAATATACACATTGGCTAGCAACCATTCTCACTAAACAGTGCAAAAAAAAATTGATTTATTTATTTAAAAATAAAAAGCCCGACTGCGGAAAAACTGATCTTTAAATAATAACTGGGAATAAACCCATTATTAGGACGATTTGAGCCGGTCTAGATTTTTAATGGGTCCCGACTGTTACTTAGCTGAATTCTAGACGACTGGATTTTATTTTTCTTTTCAGTTATTATTTTTAGTTCACTTTTTACGCAGTCGGGTATTTTTATTTTTTAAATCTATTTTTTTAAGTAAAGTTGTGTCTTGGAATTATTGTTTAATAGTGTTCACTACTCAATTGTATAAGGTACAATTTTATTACATATTCTGTAGTAAATCCAAGAGACAACAAAATCGAACATATTTTTATTTGGGTGGTCGCAAGCGCGACTAATGAGCATGGCGTCATGGGTTCGATTCCCAGGTCGAGCAAAGTTTTATTGGGTGTTTCCATTAGGAATTTCTCAGTAGCAGCTCGGAGTTAGGATTTGTGGCCGGTTAATGGCAATAGGCTCGCCCTATTACATAGGACCTAAACATAGCGACGAACTGTGGGTGTACATTGGTACACCTCTGCCTAACCCTTCGGGGAATACCAGGCGTGATAGTATGTACATTTATGTATATAAAAACAAATTGCCTACTTATGTAAATTCAATGGCTTAAGAGATTATTAGATAACAGGCCTTCCTAATCAGACCCTAGACTCAATAGCTCTGGGCATTTGATCTATAAATTACCGAACAGTAAAATAATTATTATTGTTGTCTGTAAAAGTAGTTACATAATGGACCTTACGTAATGGGCACAGCTGACATAATGGCGCGATCAGCTGAAATATTGTAGTGTCAAGTTTATTTTGATTAGCCTATATAGTTCTCTAATTGGTTTCTGTACTTTTTAATAAGTGTAGGTTTTTTTTTTCTTTATTGCTATAGTTGTGGCGTCTTGGCATGGTGGTAGTAATCATTGCCCTATCGACATTTTATTATATTCTTAATTTAAAAAAAAAAGACAATACCGACATGTTACACTCATAAAACAAGTATAATAAAATAAAAAAATTAAGTAACCCCCGACAGAAGAATAAATATCCCTAACGCAGCTAACAAAAGAGCTGATAACTTCGAAACGGCTAAACCGATTTTGATAAAACATATCTAAGAACAATCGCTAGGAAACTTGCTTTCAAATATAAAGAAAACAGTTCTCATCGGTTCACCCGTTTAAAAACTACGGTGCCCCAGACAGACATACAGGCACGTCAAACTTATAACACCCCTCTTTTTGAATCTTGGGTTAAAAACTGATAAATAGATTTAAAGTGAAATGTCTTTAAAATCACATATGGCTATGAAGCCACAAACGCGTGCTGTAACGAAATAGGATTCAATCTTCAACACTTTATAGTAGTTGAGAGCGTTTCGCTAGCATTGACGTGTGTCATCCGACTCATCTCCACCCGATTGTTTGTTCAGGTTCCAAGAGGTGTTAGGAAAAAGGCATTGACCGCCAGCGCCATGCTAAATGGTCGCAACTATAAGTAGTACATAAACATAGCACACTTTCACGCCTGTATTCCCCGAAGGGTTAGGCAGAGGTGTACCAGTGTACACCCACAGTTTACCGGTATGTTTAGGTCCCATGTAATAAGGGCGAGCCTATTGCCATTAACCGGGCAAACATCCAAAATCCGAGCTGCTACAGAGAATTTCAAAGAAAAAAGCAATAACACTTTTTACTCGACCTGAATCGAACCCAAGACCTCTAGCGTAGCAGTCGCACTTAGGACCATTAGACTAACGAGGCAGCGAGGTAGTGAATGATATGTCTGTTATGATAAATACGAAAGTTTGGATAAATGGATGTTTGTTACTTAATCTCGCCAGAACGGCTGAACGGATCTAGATAAAATTTTGGCACAGAGATAGATTATAGTCTGGAATAGCACATGTTACTTTTTATCCCAGAAAAATTGTCGGTTCTTGCAGTATAATATATCGATTTTGACGTGGACGAAACCACGGACAGAAACTAGTGAATAAAATAAATTAATACGGGTCGAATACAAAACCTACTTTTCTACAGTCAAAAAATAAACCACGCGTGGGTGAATTGTTTCGCAAACTTGAATCAATAATGAGAACAACCTTGTAAATGTTATATCTTATTGATATTTAGATTTAACGTGAAACTCGGTTAAACAAAGTTTAAGAGCACTATAAAAATATCGATTAGGTGTAAAGAACTTTATTTCTCATAAGAACTTAAAATTTCGGATCGTTCAAATAATAATAATATCAGCTTCCCACTGCAGGGCAAACGCCTGTCCTCATACAGAGAAGGCACGAGCATTGATCACCACGCTTGCTTAAGGCGGATATTAATTACAAAGTCGAGGTTACCTTGCAATGTTCTCCTTCACCGATCTCAGTAACGTCCAAGATATACTTATGAATTGAAAAAGTGATACTGTTGATGACTCGGTATCTAACCTGCCATCTCATGCCTGAGAAGCTGGCGCCTTAACCACTGGGCCATCACGACATATCACTAGTAGCAATAGTTCTCGTAATTAGTAAGTCGTAAACAATTTTTAAACATCAAATGACGCAGTAAACGTGAGGGTCAAACGAAAATACAGTTTCAATGTCAGAAGGTGAACAGGTGTAAGTTAGCGTAACCGAAATATGCGCAGTGTCATAAATATATGATAGAGCTGTGGCTTTGGCAATGCGCTCCACGAGGCCGGTCAGATAATATTAGAAATATGTCTGATACATATTTGCAATAGCAGTTTGTTTTGAAATGTTTATGATATAGATCGTGGGAACAAAAATATTTAACATAACACTTTGCCCGCGATTTCGTCCGCGTGATGTTACTTAAGGATCCCTGTTTTTATAGCCTATATTACTCACCGGTAATGTTAGTTTTTGAATATATTCATTACTAGCGACCTGCCCGCGACTTCGTCCGCGTGTCTTATTTCACTCGCGTTAAGTTACGTCTTCGGTTACTGCTCCGCTCTCGTGAGTCGTAGCGTGATATTACGTAGCCTATGTTACTCAGGAATAATGTAGCTAAAAAAAAGCCAAACCTTTTTTGTTTGTCATAATAATATTTTTGAGTTCTCTCAATAGGTTAAAGTTACTGTATACATCAGGGCATAGGTATTAACCCATATCATCCCAGTGTTCCATTTTTGAAACGGTTACTTTTTTATTTTTTTATTATAATTTTTGAACGCATTTTTAAATTAGTGTTTTTCAAAAATGGAACACTGGGATGATATGGGTTAAGGAGTCTTCCTCTACATCGTACCATACCATGAACATGCTAGGAACGTGACAGGGAAAAAAATATATATCAAAATAATACAACTATGCTCCCTAGACTCTTCTGTCGCCGACTTCACCGTTGCGTGTCATAAACGGACCTTTCCGTATCCCGGTTCTTTTCGTATTTGATACGTTCATAGCACAGTGTGTAGTGGGCAGACTCAATAATTCAATAATTAAACTCTAGAATTTAGATAGGATTCATAGTCAGAAACCGAGCTGATATCCAGTCTTACCAAGAGGTATCGTGTTGCCCAGTACCTGAGTTGTGAAGGGCAGATAGCCATGTAAAAAAATGGTATTCAGCTATACCTGGTTAGACTAGGAGCCGACCCCAACATAATTGGGAAAAGCCTGGGCAGGCAGGCAATGTAGGCAGGATAAGGACACCAATATCTAGTCAAATTGAATGGTCTTGGCCAATTATCTTTGCTTAAGGACCCATGTTTAATAAATAACTTATTGGTCATGATTAAACTAAATCTAAATATACGCTAATTGGTAGCATTAGCATTGCAAATGGTTGTGGTTCACTGATTGTGGATGTGGGGCAATAGTTTATTGGTCGTATTTTCTGCGCACACGCACTTGTTTTACAAATTAGGAGAGCAAAGATTTTACCACAAGGCAGAGTCCTGTTTGTCTTTTATTTATTTACTTGCTTCTGTCCGCGACATTTTCGGTATTTTCACCCGCGTTAAGTTACTTCTTTGGTTACTGCTCCGCTGTCGTGAGTCGTAGCGTAATGTTATTTAGCCTATATTGTTCCTTATGAATGGCTATCCTATACAGAAATATTTTTTTGATATAACATCACGCTACAACCAACGGTACTAGAGCAGTAAGCAAAGGCGTAAGCTAATGCGGGTGAAAACACCACGCTAGCGAACTCGCAGCCAGTACAGATACTACATACCATCACGCCTGTATTCCCCGAAGGGTTAGGCAGGGGTGCAACAATGTACACCCACAGTTCGCCGGTATGTTTAGGTCCCATGTAATAGGGGGCGAGATTATAAAAAAGTAAACAAGACCAACAAAGTATAGACGAATGACGGAGATTGTAGTATTTACGATATGTTTACTTGTCTACATAAAATTGACCATAAATTCAAATGATAACTATGTTTTATGGAATATTTTTCGCTTCATGTAATGTTATGGCTTATGAAATGGCCGTATTAACGTTGCCGTAAATGTAAATAACACGCTTAGATGATAAATGTGAAAGCTTATGCTTAAACATACACTTACTACAATCTTTATTGGAGAGAATATAGTCGTAACTATTGGTAAAGCAAGAAAAGATAATACAAAGATAGAGGGCGTCGAAAAAGATGCAGATGACCTTGACTTTTGCTTTTATTATGAACTAGCTTCGACCCATAACTTCGTTACGTTACGTCTTTGGTTAATGCTCCGCTCCTCTAAGTCGTAGCGTGATTTTATATTATCTGGACAATTCCTCATGAATCTGGCTATCATATAAACAAATCGATTTTTCAATTCAACTGGTAGTTCCAGAGATTAACGCGCTTAAAGAAAGAAAAAGTATCTCGAGCTTGATTATATTAGTATAGATTGAGCACCAATTCCAAAAGAGAAATAGCACAAATTCCATGAAAATCTTACATTTAGCCAAGACGTCACGTGAATTTGTATCTTTTGTTCTACCATGTTCACTGAAGATTTCCTTAACACGAAAACTGTTCCTAAATCAACGAAGGATTAATAAAGATCCATCCGATACAATCTTTCGGAAATATTCCCACAGTCTTCAAATTATATTCAATCCTCTACCACCTCAGGTGTTGTACCTCTGCCATATAGTACCAGATTAAGATCAGCATTTCATCCATATATCTCCAGCTTTGAACAGCCATATTTTTCAAAGTTTCTCTCTGTCGATATCAATATGTATCTCGCGATCTTATCCTTGCGATCGTCTCTTTAAACCATGTTTCAGTTATGCCAAGTTCTCGCGTATCTTGTACAAAGAGGTTTTGAAAGTACGCCGCGTTTTGTTGCTTTCCGTAGTTTGTAAAAGGTATTGCCTCGGACGTTGCAATCGGTCGTTCAACTGTCTGGGAGGTGAGACAAGGTACTATTGGTTCGTGCTTTCGAGTTTACGTCGAGACGAGTGATTAACTCCTAAAATGGTTTTGGTCGAGGTCGTGTGATTTTAGTTTTTTCGGCCTAGACTACCAAAAGTCAAATCAAAGTCAAAGCATTTTTTCAATTAGACCATTCACATTTACAGGCACTTTTGAATTGTCAAGAGACATTAGATTTACTTACATAATGTTTTTCAGAAAGGTAAATACTACTTTTTGTTAGTAATATTTTGACCTATATGGTGAAGAGAGACACTCCTTACAATTTAAAAAGTCTTACAGTTTAACATTATGATAATTATTTAACGTTTCTGTATAGTATTCGTAACCTATATTGTTTTGTCATTACCCACCTTTCAAGGTTATTTTCACTACTAACATATGTATGTATGAAGATTTTTTTAGAAATTAACAAAAACATCATTAAAAAATTCAATTTCCAAATAGATTTTCACGCTCAGTACAACAGAATAGTGCTGAACCTGTTAATTAGGTGCTTTAAATTGAAATTATGGCTTTGCAAGTATGGTTACCATGGTAATTTGCCGGCGCAATTACTGAGAGTAATGGCGTTTTTAGAGTGATAAAAAGCCAACGTATTAACGTCGAGTACTAATAATTTAATGGCGGTTATTATGGGGCGGTTATCTGTTAGGATTATTACTGTTGAAGCCTACTTAGTGGGTGAGGAAACTATTGAAGCTGTCGGTGCTACTACTGGATCTAGCCATAATAGTAAAGTGAAATATGTCCCAAGAGTAAGAACAAAGTTGTTCCGGGAAGAAATTCAGAAATGGCATATAACAAAACTGAAGTAATTTTCAAAGACTTTTTTTAAAATAGTACTAATTTTATTGAAATTGATTGTAACCAACATGTCGTTGAAGCCAATGAAAACGATGAAGATGGTAACGATATAAATGAAACTGAAGAAGAAAAACACAATCCTGGACTGTCAGACATCAAGTTCACACCTTTAATAAATAATAATACTAGCCTATTACTGTCCCACTACAGGGCAAAGACCTCTAACAGAGAAGGCACGAATTTTGATCTCCCAAATTTACTCCTTTACTGCCCACAATAAATCTTTCAAACCGATTTTGCTATTAAAGTACCGCTATTTAAAATTAATCCTCCATAAATTAGCAGAGACAGAATACCAGCTGCCATATTTGTTCACACGATTTGCATAACCGTAACGTTTGGTCCGCAAAGGCTCTCTTGAATGTCTTTCGTTTTGTTGACATCATTATAGTTGTCCTAGTGTCTTGTGTACTTAATTGGAAATCATGCGAAATTGCTCCGCTTGTACGATTGGAGTTACTTATTTGACCATTTAAAGCTAAGTGGTTAATAATTTTAGGTCTGAGATTTGTCAATAGGTTGTGGTTTAGTTGAAGATTGGCTTTAACAACTATTTCTGCCGGAGCTCTCATATAAATATAACTCAACTATGGACCTTTTGGTTCGATACCGGACAGGTACCAATGTGACTTTTCATTTCATATGTACTTACTAAGTTTGTCTTAAACATCACTGATATCGGTGAAGGAAAACGTCCTGTTTTATTTTTTATTTTTTTTTGGTGGGTGGGAAATCATCAAATAACTTCTCCCGCCCTGGGCGGGGCGGAAGGGAGTGTCAGACTTTTACTGACTAAAACCCACCCATGTTCCTTCTTGTGCCCTTTGCGTTCCGGGGGCGCGGTATCTCTTGCGAACAACCCGCAGCCCCGGCAGGCATCGGCCCTCAGTGGCCCCTTCCTTTTGCTGACATCTCTTTGAGGCGCGCGTGGAACACGAACGCGCCGTCGACACGGCCTGTCGTTATGCAACGTAAGGACGGTGAGCTACCCATTGCTCACCGTCCACAGGCCAAAAACGTCCTGTTGAATTTACTATTTATTTTTTTTTATTTGAGAAATGTAAGCTCTTGACTCTAGTCTAGGTCAGAAGTGGCAAAGACAAAGTTTGACGTTGTCAATCCGCCTTGGAGCAAGTGTGGTGATCAATGTCCGTCCGTTCTTTGTATGAGAAGAGGCCGTTGCCCTGCAGAGGGATAATAATAGGCTGCTATTATTATTATATAAGATGCACTCTAAAAGCAAATTCTCTTATTCTATAAGTAATTCGGCAGTTATCAAGAATTTCATTGTCAAATGGTCTGTGACATTTTGTTGGTCACTCACGACAAAATTCTACGGGAGGATTCATAAAATAATCGCTATCCGTCGAGTTCCCTTCTAGTTTCTGTAGTACTGTTATGTCAGACGCACGATTAACAGCCGTTAGTCCTGCTCAGCTGGTGCCCGATGCAGGGAAAGTGACAAATTCAATGTTATACAAACACCGACTTTTTGCTATCATTAGTAACCGAACCTCCGTAAGCAATACACGCTCGGAAATCAATCTTATTTGGTTGGCTATGAAGTTTAATTTCGGTTGTATGCTCGATAAGTGTTCCGCAGCTTTTGCTTCTTTTAATACCCTATCATTATGAAATGAACATTGGATTCTATCTAGCAGCGGATTAATAGAGAGACTTTCATTTTTTATCAACAACATAACCAGTGCTTGAATTCCTGTGTTAAAAACTTGGTAGAATCTATATTCTGTATCCAAACCCAATATTAGATGCGAGTAATCTATCCTTCTATACTAATATTATAAGCAGGCACTACATTTGTTTTCTTGTCTGGAAGCTGGTTCGATTACAAAAAAAATTATACTCATAGAATTCACTATTGCCGGCTGATACAGGATATGTTTTATGGTAGACTAGCAACCCGCCCCGGCTTCGCACGGGTGCATTGCTGATGTTATTATACATAGAAACCTTCCTCTTCAATCACTCTATCTATTAAAAGAAACCGCATCAAAATCCGTTGCGTAGTTTTAAAGATTTAAGCATACATAGGCATACAGGGACAGAGAAAGCGACTTTGTTTTATAATATGTAGTGACTTGGCTTCTATGCAAATAAAATTGCAGACAGAAGCTAGTTTCTCAAAACCACTGCAGTAATGTGTTAATTCAATTGACTAACTATCTACTGACTTCAAAACAACTAAATAACCATTTACACAGTTAATCGAAAATTAATCTGGTTTGCAGGACTAAATAAAGTGTTATTTTAGAAGTTGTGTCTTGGAGTTATTGGTTATCGGTGTCTAATACCCAATTATTTGTCCAACAATTCAAAATGACACGTACCATTACATGCAATATCATAAAGTGCAGCCGTCTCTCCCTGCTAACTAGAACAATCTCGGCTTTACGGGGCATTTCAGCTTTATAGTGGCAATGAAAATCTAATCTCGCGTACACCACAATAAAACAACTAAACGGTTATGTTATTCGTAATGAATTCGTTATTTACGATTGTTGTAGGGAAAGCCGATCGGCTTCATGTTGAATCGGCTAACAGACAGGGCCGTCTACCACTTGTTCGCGTTTTCTCGTACACGATTCCGAAAGTGAAATGAGCGTGTTTAGTGTAATAAATCTCTTAGTTCTTAGTAGGTAATTGCGAGTTTAGGTTGATTCTCACGTTCGTTCAGTGCCAACTAGAAGCTATGCTGGGTAGCCCAGACTCGCCGATACAACTGTCACGTGGTAAGGATTGTGTTCCAACTGCAGCTCTTGAGATGTTTATAAACAATTTCGTTTGATAGAGCCTCTGTCGATCAACCCTTTACATTTTTTATACTTTAGTTGTTCTTGAAATGTTGGTCCATTTCAATTTTCATAGATCTGAGACCGAAATTTTTAGAGTTCAATATCTGCTCATAGCTGCACATAGCATGTGCAGTGAGTGTGTGTCAAAAAAAAAAAAAGAAACAACCAGTATAAGTAGATAAGTGTTCATACTAAATCATGACATTTTAATTACTTTGCCAAATCCTACTTCCTAACGCGGAAGTTTGTAAGGTTTGTAATTTATTGATGGATGAATGGATGGATGGATGGATAGATGTTTCTTACTCTTATCCGCTTAAACAGTTGAATTGAATTAACTGAATTTTGCCACACAAATATTAATCTAGCTTAAAACATCAAGACAAAAAACATGGGACTTTGACTGAATTCTGGAATCGCAGGCAGAAACTAGTAGTTTCATATCTGTGACTAATTTTAAAAACAATTGTTTAGTTTTATTGTTATTTTCCCCACTTTTTGTGAAATGATGACAGTAACCTTTCCCAGCACTTCAGGGACTGGTTTAATTAAACTAAATGAAGATAGGAGACCTTGGGTGTGTACCGTAGCGGTCAGTCCGAAGGCCGCGCCGTCAATTCGACCCTGCTGAATTATTTATGTGAACCATTCGAAGATAGACATGTTTCATTAGTAGAAAAGGTTCGACGAAGTATTGCGTCACGTCTCACTTGAATAGTTAGAGACTTTCTGGAAAAATCGGTCACTAATAGAACTGCTTTTGTTTTTTATTTGAGATTATATGCCAGCCCTATTCCCACAGTTCGCGCCCGTGGACGGTGAGCAATGGGTAGCTCACCGTCCGTAAGTTGGATAACGACAGGCCGTGTCGACGGCGCGTTTGTGTACCACGCGCGCCTCAAAGAGATGTCTGCAATATTAGATGGGGCCACTCAGGGCCGATGCCTGCCGGGGCTGCGGGTTGTTCGTAAGAGAAACCGCGCCCCCAGAACGCAAAGGGTACAAGAAGGAACATGGATGGGTTTTAGTCAGTAAAAGCCTGACACTAAGGAGCGGGGGAAGTCATTTGATCATCCCAACAAAAAAAAGTGATTTGATTTGAGATAAACTGCCGAGTCAATCAAACACAGTTGAATAAACACAGTTGAATAAACAGAGTTGAATAAACACAGTTGAATAAACAGAGTTGAATAAACAGAGTTGAATAAACAGAGTTGAATAAACAGAGTTGAATAAAACGATTCAACTGTCTTAAGACCCGCAATTAAATTAATCAGTAAAGAACAGCGGAGAAGTCAGAAAACATAATTTCCACTTCCCTGCACATGCAAGAGACGAAACAGAACTAGGCCAATAGGCACATAGGGACGTTTACAACTGGGAGAAGCCTAGACAGCCAAGCACTACGGTTACCGCTTTTCCGACTCCAAGCCTTGATTTTAAAGCTAGGTTAGTAGGCGAAGGTCCAATAAAACTTTATCGCATCAAAATCCCGTACTCAACTACTGCCATATAACAACAATGACAGATCACACTGTACACACAGGCGAGCAGAAATCTATTACGCATTGGGTGAATTATAAGCGTTATTACTGCGACCAGTACCATAAACCGTCAGATAAATGTTGCTTTCTCCCCGCCTACACATCCAATGACAAATGCATATAAATATAAATAATCTATGTAATTATACTTAGTTTGAACACTGCGTATCTGTAAGGCTTTAGAGTGAAGGGTTGGTTGCAGACTGTACCCATTTTTGGTAGGGCTAAGTTTTCACGCGATGTTGCGTGTTTTGAAATTGATAGTTTAGATTCGTTATATTGTGTGTGTAGATTTTGGTGCGTGACGTAGTGGAATGCGAGGAAAGGAGTTACGTTCCAGATTATGACGTTTTTGTAAATACTAATAATGGTTTATTTGATGTTGAAGTAGTTAATTAAAATTTAGTTTCTAACTGGTTAAGTAGTGGGTAAGAAAAAGTTAACATTATCAGTAATGTTACTAGTATTACAAATACGAGTTGAACGAATCTCTATGAAATTGGCACAGAGATGACTAGTCTGGAATAGCACATATTCTTCTTTTCAACCCGGAAAATTTCACTGTTCCCGTGAGATAATATACATATAAACAAGCTAATAGAACTACATATATTTATAGATAGGCTAACAATATTCGACCCAATACTGAACTGAAATATGCACCACTTGACTTAACGGTCTCCACATAAATAACTGTGACCTGTACTGTTACAATATTCAGGAGACAGTTATTTATACATCGCTGAATAATTTATTCGAGGCGTAAAATTTCATTACGAACATGTAAAGTTTAGCACAAATCACGCTATAGAAATCTGACACCTAGGTAACACCGCTAAAAGTTACGTATGTATAAATTTCAACGTATTTTATATGGCAGTCGTAAAATGTTGAAATGTCAGAAACGAAATATGGAAACTTGAAGCCGTCACTCGTTTACTTACAAGCAATGATAGCGCAAGGTGGGGGGTCGGCCAGAGACATGGAGTAGTTTGTAAATAAAGTGACATGGGGAACAGCGCGAGGTGTCAAAGATGACGACTCGGCAGGTCCTAAAAAAAGGTTCAGCTAGGGTAGAATGACACTTTAATTGGGACAGATACAACTTCAGTATTTAACTACTCGGGGCTAAATTAATTAGGAATCGAGTTGTATGGTGTCCTTTAGGAAGTTAGGAACAATAGCTACTGTATCGCCGTTGAAAAGCGGCACATACAAGCGATGATACATGGTATTAAATTCAGAAAAGTAAAATTGTATCATAGGTATTTAATTTTGCGTCCTTCTTACGAACGTCGACCCTTCGCCTCTGCTGTCCACTATCTTCACATGTAATACGAAACACCAGAACAGCGATGTGCACAGCTGTCAAAGATTGTAATTCAATAACTAAATTTTTTGTTTTTATAAACCTTATCCCGATACAAGGAATTTCTTCAGTATCGTAGAGCTGTGGATGTACACAAACAGTCAGACCCGGAACAACTGAAGGCCATATAAATATTTCTTCCGTTGGGAAATCGAACCCGCGACAGGCAGCCCAGTAGCCAATCGCTTAGCCGCTGCGTCAACTGTGACGTCAATTCTTTGCTTTCATGCAGTCCACAAATGTATATCTTCAGGTAGAAAAAACCCTCCTATCAGCATTCCATTAATGTACCGCTTCGTGAACAGCGAAGTCGCGGGTTTGATCCCGGACGTGCACCGATGAGTTTTTGAATCATGTGCACAATTTATTGCTCAGAATTAATCGTGAATGTTGAATGATTTATTGCGGGAAAATAGCGTTCATAATAGAAACGAATGGTTTTATTACTTGCACGATGATAACACTACACAGGTAAAAGTCAATTGTAAATTAGGCATTCATCCTAATTAATATTGTAATGCGAAAGTACGTTTGTTTGCAAGCTTTTCACGCCTAAATCGTTGAACCGATCATCCTGAAATTTTGATATCCTCACAATTCTTTCCTTAACTGATGTCAGTGATGTCTAAGATAAACTTAAAAAGTACATATGAATTGGAAAAGTCACATTGGTACTTGCCTTATACCAAATCCACCCCATGCATGGTGGACACGTGTACTATTTTTTTTTTCTTTTGGGACAAGCCCGCCATATTATTCCCAACCACTAACTTCTGTAAGCCAGAATCAATAGTGGAGACCGCCAGAAGAGCGCCGAGGCAATGAAGCTCGACGGGTCCCGGAGAAACGATATAACTGTCTTGGATCCCGCAACGAAATTAATCAGAAAAGACTAGCGGAGGAGTAGGAAAATAATACATGTGTACTAGTGGACTATCACGATATTTTACTTACTCTATTTCTTCATCATCATAATATCAGCCTATAGCTGTCCACTACTGAACGTAGGCCGCCCCCCAAAGAGCGCCAACCATTGTGCCCTATTTACCCTACATTAAAAATGTACACTGTAGTGAAATTACTTTTAGTTTTAGAAACTGTATTACGACATCGGTCTTCATCGGCGGACCTTGGTGGATCGATTAAACGTCCAAGCATGATTAACTAACTAATGAGTTTCCTCTTGCTTTTAAAAATCGATAAAAGTGCCCAAGTATGTACTTCTTTTAATTATCATTTTACAATGTCTGGCTGTATACAGTAAAAAAGTTGCTGGGATACAACTTTTTTTAAACATAAATTCACGCCTGTTTTCCCCGAAGGGTTAGGCAGAGGTGTACCTATGGTTTACATAGGTACACCTCAGCCTTTTGCCATTAATCGGGCATACATCCTAACTCCAAGATGCTACTGAGAATTTCATAGAAAAACCCAATATCACTGCTCGACCTGGCAATCGTACCCACGACCTCTAGCGTAGCAGTCGCGCTTAGGACCTTCAGGCCAACGAGGCAGTTATAATAACAATACATGCTATTAAATTACTAAATCACGCGAACGAAGTCGCAGGCAGAAGTTAGTAGTTAAAATAAGTGGTATAGTAGCCGCCATGAGTCGTGAGCACAAATGTCAAGGGATATTTTGGGTTTTTGGAGTCCTTTCGAGGTTTTTTGGGCCGCAGACGCTGCACGCAGAAATTAACTTGACATTTGTGCTCATGGCTCGTGGCGACTACTATACTTCTCCAACGGTCAAGGGGAAGGCCACACGATGTCGATACAGTGGAAGTTTACTGAATTGTAAAATGGGCAGTTGATGATAATGACTTGGATCAATACGTGATGTTACTACGTCACGCGGAAGGCACGACCGCTTGTTTATGGCGTAGTTTTAGAAGGCTAGCTTATGGCTATGACTTATTGTGTGGATCGCCCCGAGGACACGGTGGAGCTTACCGTGGCGGTATGCCCCGCTTGGGCGGAGCATCGCCGAGTCCTCGTGGCGGCCATCGGCGGCGGCGAACTCTCGCGTCCGGCCCTGGTGCAAGCCATGGTCCGGAGCGAGAGGGAATGGGATGCAGTCGCCTCCTTCTGCGAGGCAGTAATGCTTGAGAAGGAGGCGGCGGGACGGTTGAGACAGCGGTTCTCCCGTCCCAGCCGCCGCGGTAGACGCTCCGGACGTCGGGAGCCGCGAGACGACTCCCGGCCACCGTAGATACTGGCCTGTGGACGGTGAGCAATGGGTAGCTCACCGTCCTTACGTTGCATAACGACAGGCCGTGTCGACGGCGCGTTCGTGTTCCACGCGCGCCTCAAAGAGATGTCAGCAAAAGGAAGGGGCCACTGAGGGCCGATGCCTGCCGGGGCTGCGGGTTGTTCGCAAGAGATACCGCGCCCCCGGAACGCAAAGGGCACAAGAAGGAACATGGGTGGGTTTTAGTCAGTAAAAGTCTGACACTCCCTCCCGCCCCGCCCAGGGCGGGAGAAGTTATTTGATGATTTCCCACCCACCAAAAAAAAAAAAAAAAAAAAAATGGCTATGACTTCGTTCGCGTAAATGTCGGTTATTACGGGATTTTATTATTTTTGCAAAGAACCTTAAATATTTTTCTAAAATATAAGTACTTTGCTTAAGGTACTGCTTATAATATTAGCTATCTGGCAGTGAGTACCGTCAAATTAGTCCGAACAGACAGACAGACAAAATTTTTAAAAAAAAGTTCTTTTCTTAACTGCCTTGGTAGCCTAGTGGTCCTAAGCACGACTGCTACGCTAGAGGTCTTGGGTTCGATTCCCAGGTCGAGCAAAAAGTGTTATTGGGTTTTTCTATGAAATTCTCAGTAGCAGCTCGGAGTTAGGATTTGTGCCCGATTAATGGCAATAGGCTCGCACCCTATTACATGGGACCTAAAACATACCGGCGAACTGTGGGTGTACATTGGTACGCCTCTGCCTAACCCTACGGGGAATACAGGCGTGTTGGTATGTTATGTGTGTGTTTATTATTTTAGCAAAGCAAAAATATTTTTCGCAAATATAAATACTTTGCTTAAGTTACTCCTATTAATATCATCTATCTGGCAGTGAGTACCGTCAAGTCTGAACAAACAGACAGACAGAGAAAAATTAAAAAAATATATATTTTCTTAGTGTAACGTGAACTGTGAATAATATGGTATTTACATTTCTAAATGAATCCTAACGTCTAAACCAGGCCGAACCTGTATCGTAGACGTTAGTTATTTTCCGTGATAACAAAACTGATATAACATGGTAATGGACCAATCATTACACTTTTTTGAAGGCTAAGCAAAATTTCTATATTAATAGAACCAAGCAAATACCTAGTTTGTAGAAGAACCTGAAACACCAGTATATCAAAGAGTCACTCAACTCGTTAAACAGAATGTCAAATTTAGCTGCTTATGATGGCATACGCACGCTAATACCTGTTCTATGATTTGCATACGATGTGGTTATCTAAATATAGACAAGACTAAAAGCAGGCTTTTAAATAAATTAACCTTTTGAAGACAGGAATCTGCCATTAAGGTCTCTAAAAACAACAAACGGAGTTTGTGGAAGATACGTCACAAACTTTGCTACAAAAATTATATCTGTACCAGCAATACACCGCGGTTTCATCCATCTTTGGTTACTGGTCCGCTCCCGTAGGTCGTAGTGCGATGTTATATGTCCTTTAACCCTCTTCGATAAACGGGCTAAATAATGCCAAAAGATTTTTCCTAAGCGGACCAATAGTTCCTGAGATTAACGCGTACTAACAGATTTCAACATTATAATATTACTATCTATATTATATACCCCGCGGCGTCACCCGCAATAAATTTCATCTTTTATTACTGCTCCGCTCCCGTTGATCGTAGCGTAATGTTCTATACGTATAAACCTTCTTCTTGAATCACTCTATCTATTGATGAAAACCGCATTAAAATCCGTTGCGTAGTTTAAGAGATCTGTATACACAGACGATGGGAAGCGACTTTGTTTTATACTATGTAAAGATAGGACTTTATGAGAACCTTGCCTTTGGATAAGAAAATACTAGAACTCAAGGACAATATTGTTCCATTAAAGTCAAAGTCAAAGTATTTAATACTCCATTCCATACATTTTAAAGGTTCTGTACCACAAGTAATAACAATCTGATTTATATTTATCTACCAGTTTTCAGTACCGAACGGTAAGTGGACTCGTTAAACCCAGCCAGATATCTCCGCTGTTATCCAGACATTTAGTGAGACACTTCCACACCTCGATCACTTGGTTTTATCACCAATACAACTATTATATTCTACTTAATTGCATTTTACTAAAACATTAATATTTACCATTTTAATTGGTCGTTGAAACTTTTCTTGATCGGTTTCTCTATATTATAATAGTGCTTTCTAATTGCTGTAAATCATTGTCTGCAATTGGTCTGAAGTAACTACTTATTTCTAGATGCTCTTTTTGTATTGTTTTCTTTCTTTTTTAAATTCATATTGTGTTAGTTTGGTCTATTATGATTATTTCGATACTTACCACCATCATACTATCACGCCTGTATTCCCCGAAGGATTAGCCAGAGGTGTACCAATGTACACCCACAGTTCGTCGGTATGTTTAGGTCCCATGTAATAGGGGGCGAGCCTATTGCCATTAACCGAGCACAAATCCTAACTCCGAGCTGCCACTGAGAAATTCATAGGAAAACCCAATAACGCTTTTTGCTCGCCCTGGGAATCGAACCCAAGACCTCTAGCGTAGCAGACGTGCTTAGGACCACTAGGCCAACGGGGCAGTTAAAAGTTAGTTTTTCAAAGAACAGAATCATATTTCTTTTATTATTGATTTGTGTTAGAATCACTAGCGTAGTAGTATCTTCTTTTCCCTTACTATCCCTTTGGCGTTTCGCGTTCAAGGTTTAGAGGCCCAATTTGCACTCCATCAAATATTGGCAAAGCGTACTATTGCAGATTGTCTCGCGAGATTCATTTGTCTGTGGCACGCACTGTTTTGTATAGGTACTAATCTTGTTTTGCTGTCTCATACAATATTACATTGTAAAGTGATAACACTTCCTTATGTTCTGTTCCAAATAGGATGTTCTAGTCATTCATCAAGGCTTATCTAACTTCATCTATTCATTATGTTGTTTTTGTTTTGGGTAGAAACATAACATACCATCACGCCTGTATTCCCCAAGGTATAGGCAGAGGTGTACCAATGTACACTCACAGTTCGCCGGTATGGGTTCCATGATAAACTATTATTTGAATTGGTTTGGGGCGTCATTTTTCTAGTCAACTCTAGTATTATAAGTCACTAAAATTTTGAAAAAAACGTTAGGGTTCCGCGCAAGAAAATAACCTTTTATAACTGACATTCACGCCAAAGAAGTTGTGGACATGTCAGAGTAAGTGGTATATGTATTTCTGTTTTATCAGAATAAACGATGTCGGCGAAGGGTGGTCCCTCTATTCTGACATGTTTTGTTCGACTAATATAAATCACTGAAATCGATTTTCATGAATACGTACAAAACAAAATATAAAAGGCTAATTAAGTGGCTACAAGAAATCAATTGGAAGCAGGTGCTTTTCATGGTGAAAACTTCCAATTTCTACCAAGTTTTCTTCAAAACCAGAAAAAGTTTCAACACATCATTAATAGAAAAAACAAGTACTTAGAAATTTTATTCCCGATTTTATCTCTCCGGACCTTTCTAATGTTAATCTCAGTGGACAGTTGATAGGAAGCGGGCTTATTATCAGCGCTACCATATATAGGGAGGAAGTGGCGACATGGTCGCTATCCTGCGCGTGCGCCGGTGCGGCCACTAGATGCGTTCTAATGATTCTATTATTTTCTGAACTTACTACTACTTTTAGTTGGTAAATTTTGCAAGTAATTCATTTTCTTTCTAATTATTTTTTGCTCTTTTCGTACGTAAAGATATGTATCACTTTTCATATCTTTTAAGTTGCTTACCTACACTTAATTTCTTTGTAAATAAGAAAATCTAGATATACTTGTTTTTTTGTTTTAATGAAATAATATCTGGTAGTACTGGTAGAATTACAAAAATTATTTCACTGATAGAAATCTACACTATTGCCGAGTGGCCATTCGGGCGAAGTCGCAGGCTGAAGCTAGTACAAGATAAGAATTATACGTGAGAACATTAAATTAGAAATATTTTGTATTGTTTCTGCACAACACTATCAAAAATATTGTGAAACTCACCTAGATCGTATCGTAAAGACACTGCTTACTGCCACTGAACGACAAATAATTACAACACACTGAAAGCAAGTACATATAATTGAAATTAATTACAGTTGAATTAGAGAGGACGATACTTAAGTTAACTAAGTACAGTTAAACTCATTTACGACGCTCCGAGACACTCGTATAACATTGCACACGATATCTAAGCGCTGGCCGTTTACCATAATAGTATGTTACATTGATGATACAACCAGATATATGGTGATTTAAGAAGAAAGTGTACACTTTCACACAGGAAGCCGTACTCCCAACAATTTGCACTTGCAAGCGAAAAGCCTCGTATCCAAAGTCGATTATTATTAATAATAGAAAGTACAGAAACTTGTGCCATATTGTTTCGAGTATTACCATCATAATGAGCAAGATGCCGTTTTATTTTGCCCCCTCAATAGGTTGATCGGTTCCGATATTAATGGGCCTATAAACATTATGTTGCGATAGTTAGGGAAAGGGCCTGAATCCGTCGCTTTAGAAGCATAATGGGTGACTTTTACAACTTTTGTTAGACCATAAACGTTTGATAAATCTTGTTCGCCGTCGATATGTTATTTTCAATGAAACGATATGGATACTTATGGTCGACCTAATTTCACACCGATTTTATAGTGCAATCGGGTTGGTTACTGAGCAGATTACAAACAGTTTGATGGACGATTCAATTTGCTGGACAGTTTTATTTAAGTACACTTAAACAGATTTATTGCGGGATTGGTTGTTTAAGACTTTCCCTGAGGAACTTGCTTATAGTTCAGACGAATGAATGATTATTCAAGAATTTGGGTTAGGAAAATTGTATGTGATTATATTAGTCGCCACAAGTCGTGAGCACAAATGTCAAGTTAAATTGCGGGTTTTCGGGTTCCTTCCTGGGTATTTTGGGCCGCCGACCCTGCACGCGATTGGTCCGTCAGTTGGACCGATCGCCTGCTACGTCGGCGCCAAAAATATCCTCAAAAGGAACCCAAAAACTGAAAAATTCACTTGACATTTGTGCTCACGACTCATGGCGACTAATATACCAGGTGAAAGGGAGATTGTAGGAAAGTACATATGAATTGAAAATGTCACATTGGTACTTGCACCTCATGCAATATAAACGTTATAGTTAGTGCTATACTTCTATGTATCTTTGTTCCAAATTTCATCCAGATCCGTTCAGCCGTTCTGGCGTGATTGAGTTAGACACATCCTCTCATCCATCCAAACTTTCGTATTTATAATAGTATAGTAGGATTGATAAATCCAAGGAAGAAAATGATAACGTGTCAGCATCATATCATCTCAAGATGGTAAAAGTCGACTGAGGGAAACTGGAACGAGGCGAAAAAGTAAAAATACAGCTTAAACATAGGTCTGTCAGCAACTCAAAACTCTCTCTTATTAAACAAACTTGCTGTACCCTGCGGTTTCACTCATGTTCCGTTACATCTTTGGTCACTGCTCTGCTCCCGTGTGCCGTAGCGTGATGTTATATATCCTATACTATTCCTCATGAATCTGTCTGTTAAATACAAAAATGTTTTTTCCAATTCATCTAGTAGTTCCAGAGATTAGCAAGCGTTTATACAAACAAACATTTTCAGCTTTATTATATTAGATAATCTAATACCAGGGCTTCTGGCTCCAGTTGACTAAGACCAGTAATTATAATAACTATTAACTCTCCCTTGCAAGTAATTATGTTGGTTTTATACAATAATCGAGTGTAGTCTTCAATCAGCTACTTCCTAATCATCAATCTTCGTGGAGCAGTGCGGGATGCACCGGACGACTTTCTCTTTCTTGGAGAACATTGTGGCAATAATAATAATATGGATTATTATGTATTTTAATTTAAGCCTTTGAAGATTTTTTGAGCCTTTCCAGTATTTAGTCTGTTCTTTGAAACTTCGTGATGCTTGAAGACTTTGTTTTCGTAACAATATTTCTAAGACTAAGCATTTGCTGGCGTCCTCGTCCGTGTAAATTTTTAACGGTTGTCTAATTTAATCTTCTTCGTATAAAAAATCAGCTTCCGTATGTTTGTGTCCGCATAACTCGAAAAGTAGTCGATGGATTACCTTGCATTTTATACTCAACATTTTCTTTTTACAGAAGAGTATTTTTATGCAGGGTTATTTGTAAAACCTCTCAGGACTATGTTACTAACATCATAATCAACAACTTTTGTTCTACGACATTTAAAAATTTATCATTTTTTTTTTCATCAGATTTTCATACAAAAATAAAAACATTTAAATTGAACGCCCTAAATGTTACGAAGTCTATGCGAAGCAAACGAAAGCGATAGTAAAATAGCGAGGGGAGCGGGGTTAGGTCGGCGGGGGTGTTTGTACTTGACCTATTTACAATTTTACGGAAATCCTTCAGTCGGTCATTCACTTCAATGCGCTTGCGTTGCTTGATTCTGTAAAAAATTATAGAACAAAAGTTGTTGTTTATGATGATAGTAATACAGTCCTGCAAGGTTGTCATTGTTTTACAAATAACCCTGTATAAGTACTTTTTTCATTATCTTGTATCAGACTAAGGACCAATTTTTCAATTGTCATTTAACTCTGACAAATAAATATAGCGGTTCGACAGCTTTTGTATAAAAAAAATTCAAAATGTCATATTCATTCTTCAGGTCAAAATTTGCCTATTGAAAAATTTGTCCTAAACCAAAATAAATTCACGAAATGCACCCAGTTTATTAAAGGTACCATTTATTTTACCATGATTAAAAGCCACACGCCTATAGTAACTTAATCTTAGCGTGGCTCCTGATCTCCTGAGCTGGTGCGTTAGCTAGAAAGCATGGGTCCACATTATTTATGTCAGGGTCGAAATATCGATGGCTTCCAATAAAATATGTCTCATTTTCCTCGACTTTTCCTTATACCTGGTCTTGGCATTTACAACTAGGTACTTATGGCTGTCTCTTCATTAGAGCGGAGAAATACTTGGAAGCAATTCTGAAGGGTCATTGTAGTTGAAACAAATAACACAGCGAAGTTAACGTAGAGCGAGTTTTTTAGTTCTACCCAAGATAAGAACGAAATTCACCAAATCAATGTTTACTTATACGGGCGCAGACCTTTATAATAAACTAGTAGTTGCCCGCGATTTCGTTCGCGTTCCCTATTTTATTGGCTACAATTTTGTTTTTGCATAACCCTCTTTATTTTAAATTAAAGTAAATATTAAATAAAAATAGCCTAAATTACTTCTTATAATATCAGCTATCTGCGAGTGAAAGTCTCGTCAAAATCGGTCCAGCCGTTTCGGAGATAAGCCGGAACAAACAGACAGACAAACATTTTTTTTTTATATTAGTACCGTATATACTTTAATATGCATTTAGTGAAAAGCTTGTAATTTGAAATTACAAACAGATCCTTCAATTTTGTTTATTTGTATAGATTACCGTCTACGCTTAAAATTGTAAGCTCCTATAATGTATTCAATGCCTGACATTGTCGAAAAATATTGCCAACTGCTATTGAATACAATAAGAAGTACTCACTTATTCATATAAAAACTAAATGAACGACGAATATTCTAATAATAAGCACTTTTTGTATACCTTGTTCTCATGTGAGCGACTGTCTTTTCTGTGTTTTATGAGAATAAAATTTTTTAAACACAAGAAGCTGAAGCAAAATCTGCTTAATTCTTTATATTTTCTACCTAAACTGATATAATAAATCTAAATAGTCCTTTTTTGTTTGTTTGTTTATACGCGAAGTAACATAACATAATATACCATCACGCCTGTATTCCCCAGAGGATTAGGCAGAGGTGTACTAATGTACACCCACAGTTCGCCGGTAAGTTTTTAGGTTCCATGTAAAATAGGGGGCGAGCCTATTGCCATTAACCGGGCACAAATCCTAACTCCGAGCTGCTACTGAGAATTTCATAGATAAACCCAATAACACTTTTTGCTCGACTTGGGAATCGAACCCAAGACCCCTAGCGTAGCAGTCGCGCTTAGGACCACTAGGCCAACGAGGTAGTTATACGCGAAGTATATGTGGTGAAACTTGGAACGATAGAGTGAGGAATGAAATTATACGAGAACGTTACGGATTAAAAGAGGATGTAGTGACAAAAGTTGTAAGGAGTATGCTTAGATGGTTCGGTCATGTTGAGAGAATGAGTGAAAGGATAACAAAAGGGATTTATATGGCAGATGTGAGTGGCAACGCCGGTAGATACCGCCCTAGAAAGACCTACCCTGACCTTATTGGTGAGGTTCTTCAGAAAGGTTGGGTGCGCAGTACTCGTAGCCTGCGTGCTTATATGAACGTGGACAAGGCGAAAGATGTATGTAAGGATCGTAGCAAGTGGCGCTCTATAGTTTCTGCCTACCGCCTTGGGAAAAAGGCGTGAGTTTATGTATGTATGTTGTTTAGACGCGCTTATCTCTGGATTCTTAGATCTTCTGGATGCTTAGCTCGGATTGAGAAAAATCTTTTTGTAAAATATGATACCCAGATTCATGCGAAGTCTTGTAAGCTTTCATTTTTACTAAATAAATAATAATTAATTAATTATGTAATATTGAGTTGCTTTTACTGTTATTAATTAAGTTATTTAATATCATGTAACGTTTATGGTGGATGAGTAACAGACAGGGGTAAATAATTACATCTTTAGATGTTTTCTCTGATGCTCTACGATAATTAATAATTATATTTATTATTATTGTTGGTAGCATTTTAGTATTATCTTCCTACTTCTTACTAATCTGTACTAATATTATAAAGCTGAAGAGTTTGTTTGTTTTGTTGAACGCGCTAATCTCAGGAACTACTGGTTTAAATTGAAAAATTGTTTTTGTGTTGGATAGTTCTCAATTATCGAGAAAGGTTTTAGGCTTTTTAACATCACGCGGGAGAGGAGAGACGTAACTTAACGTTGGTGAAAAAAACCACGCGAACGGAGTCGCTGGCAGAAGCTAGTAATATTATAAATGCGAAAGTTTGTGAGGATTTTTTTTTTTTGGGGGTTGGGAAATCATCAAATAACTTTTCCCGCCCTGGGCGGGGCGGGAGGGAGTGTCAGACTTTTACTGACTAAAACCCACCCATGTTCCTTCTTGTGCCCTTTGCGTTCCGGGGGCGCGGTATCTCTTACGAACAACCCGCAGCCCCGGCAGGCATCGGCCCTCAGTGGCCCCTTCCTTTTGCTGACATCTCTTTGAGGCGCGCGTGGAACACGAACGCGCCGTCGACACGGCAAGTTTGTGTGAATGGATGGATGTTTGTTACTATTTCACGCTCAAACGACTGAACGAATCTGGATGAAATTTGTCACTGACATAGATTAACACAGATACCACATAGGATACTTTTTATCCCGGAAACATGTACGGTTCTCTTGGGATAATATATCAAATACGACGCGAACGAAGTCGCAGGCAGATGCTAGTATGATATAAAAGCGAAAGGTTCGCTACTTGTTTAATTGAAATTTCACAGATAGTTTATAGGTGGGCACGTCCGCTAACAACTGATTTAACTTTGATTTTCACCCGAACACAGTTACGGGCAAAGATTGTGGTTCTTAGAAACCTCGAGTCTACTCACAATTTGAAAAGAATCCGAGATTGGATCTTTGACACATATTTTCCCGGCATTTTTTCACTGCGATTTATTTATACAAATTGTATCGCCCAGAAGGACCAAATTTGAGGGTCATCATCATCTGCTTAGCCTTTTCCCAACTATGTTGGGGTCGGCTTCCAGTCTAACCGGATGCAGCCGAATACCAGTGTTTTACATGGCTTATTTGACCTCCCAACCCAGTCACTAGGCAACACGATACCTCTTGGTTAGACTGGTTGTCAGACTTCCTGGCTTCTGACCATCCGTGTCGCGTATTAGCGTCATATACTGATTTAATTACCATTTAGTCATGTGCTTTTCAAATACGAAATCTAATCTATTTCTTATTTTAAATTGAGTTTTATTAACATCGCGAACTATTAAAGCATCCTGGAACTTCAATAAAACGTTAATGTTTGTGTTAAAAGTTGTAAAATTCTCGGAAAGAAAAATAGGTTACTAGGTACAAAGATCACTGTCTTTCTTTTAGGCTAGTAGTTAATCAGTACCACGTGATGTATATAGTGATCGACTTACAATACACACGCCTCACGAGACTACGTAGGCGTAAGAGAAATTAATTTATACGAAAGTAGTCGCCATAAATTGTGAACACGAAACTCAAGTTCAGACGGACCAATTGCGTGCAGCGTCGGCGTCCCAAAAAAAACAAAAATGAACTTGGTGTTTGTGCTCACGACTCGTGGCGGCTACAATACCTATCTACACTAATATAATAAAGCCGAATAGTGTTTTTTGTTTGTTTGTTTAAACACGCTAATCTCTGGTACTGTCAGTCGGATTGGAAAAAATCCATGAGGAATAGTATAAGCTTTATAACATCACGCTACCACTCATGGGAGCAGAGTAGTAATCAAAAGTGTAACTTAACGTGGGTGAAAAAAAACATGTCGTCATTGTCGCGGGTCGCGTTGACGTATAACATAGTCGGTCCGAAATAGAATGGATTGACATTTTTCAAATTCCGAGTTGTCACATTTCACTGACGCTTCTGGCCAACACATTTCGTCACGGCCTTTTTTTTGCACGGCCGATCAGCTGTTTTTTTTTTTTTGGGGTTAGGAAATCATCAAATAACTTCTCCCGCCCTGGGCGGGGCGGGAGGGAGTGTCAGACTTTTACTGACTAAAACCCACCCATGTTCCTTCTTGTGCCCTTTGCGTTCCGGGGGCGCGGTATCTCTTACGAACAACTCGCAGCCCTGGCAGGTATCGGCCCTCAGTGGCCCCTTCCTTTTGCTGACATCTCTTTGAGGCGCGCGTGGAACACGAACGCGCCGTCGACACGGTCTGTCGTTATGCAACGTAAGGACGGTGAGCTACCCATTGCTCACCGTCCACAGGCCCGTCTCACCAAGGGGTACCGTGTTACCCAGTTACTGGATTGTTGAGGTTAAATAGGCAGTCGCTCCGTTTAAAACATTTAACTGCGTTCGATTAGACTAGAAGTCGAACAAAACATAGTTTTCTTTTTTGGGACAAGCCCTTCACACTGTTCCTAACCACTGCAACTTCTGTAAGCCAAAATCAGCAGTGGAAACCGCCAGAAGAGCGCCGAGGCAATGAAGTTTGACGAGCCCCATAGAAACGGTACAACTGTCTTGGATCCTTCAACGAAATTAATCAGAAAAGATTAGCGGAGGAGTAGGAAAAACAAGCATAATAAACATAGTTGATAAAAACGCTAGGCAGACGATCGTGGGTACTTATACATTTCAAGGGCTACCAATGAAAGCGCAAGTGCCACGCCCATTCTCTGCATCATAGTTTGATATTACATAACCCTACACAAGCTCGTTCATCTATCAATCCGGCCGGAGTTTGAAAGCGATCGTATCTTTGTCCATCCATCCATCAATTGGTTTATCACCTTGTTCATTTCATTTGGCAAACAATATGTTGACGTAATGATGTCTCTGTTTTTATATTACTCTATGAAGATAGAGACACGAACAATCGCAAATGTTGCGCGAATTTCCTAACCACTGAACTCCTAAAAGCCACAATCAAGAGTGGCTTTTTCCTGGAGGTCGCCACAAATAAAGGGCCGACACAATGGAGCTCAACGAGTCTAAGAAAACTTTTTTAGATCCTGCAATGAAAGAAAAGGACATCAGAGGAGTAAAAGAAACTTAATTCGAATATGATGATATGTGCATTATTATTAACTGCCTCGGTGGCCTAGTGGTCCTAAGAGCGACTGCTACGCTAGAGGTCTTGGGTTCGATTCCCAGGTCGAGCAAAAAGTGTTATTGGGTTTTTCTATGAAATTCTCAGTAGCAGCTCGGAGTTAGGATTTGTGCCCGGTTAATGGCAATAGGCTCGCCCCCATTACATGGGATCTAAACATACCGGCGAACTGTGGGTGTACATTGTTACGCCTCTGCCTAACCCTTCGGGGAATACAGGCGTGATGGTATGTGTTCATTAATATTAAATCCACATCATCTGCCTAGCATTTTTACCCATCTATATCAGAGTCGTCTTCCAGCCTAACTGGATACAGCATACAGCAGATACATTTGGTTACTGCTCCGCTCTCGTGAGTCGTAGCGTGATTTTTAGAGCCTATACATTTCCCCGTGAATCTGGCTATCTTTTACAAAAGGATTTTTTAAAATCTGACTGGTAGTTTGAGAGATTAGCAGCAGCGGGTTAAAAAACTCCGCGAACGAAGTCCCTGGCAGAAGCTAGTATTAGTATAGATTAAGCTGTGTTTAACGACCAGTTGAGTATTTAAACAGTTGTTTAATGTAAATTGTCCTAAGAAAAGTTTAAATTATGCAAACGTTACATAAAATTATGGTAAACACAGACCTAAGTAGGTGTTAATTTTTAATAGACACACGTAAGTGCTTTAGTGCAAGGTCAATGACGCTTCCGTTGTTCATATTAATTATTTACTTATACATAAGGTAATTTTAACGTTTAAAGTACATTAAAAAATGCATAAACGAAGGAGAAATAGTTCATACATTATTATTCAAATTGTTTATCATATATTATGAGTGTAACATCTTTCTTTTCTTTCGTTTGGACAGATGTTATTAACATGTATGAAAAATGTGTTCGCTTGCCCTCTGAATGTACCACCGCTGTTATCCTGAGTTGTACTTTGCGTTTATTTTTGCCTGAAGTAAAGATGTTTATTGCTTTTTTTTTACGCTAAGATACAGCCCTGTGAAAGATGCAGACTCATAGTAATAGGGTTCTACTTGGCACCTTTTGGGTACGGAGAAATAACACAATATTACAATTGAAATAATTGTTTGTAGTAATGAATCATTCAGTTAGTAGTAGTAGAGTTCTTTGTGAAGGAGCTCGTCCGGGGAAGCATTACCACCATACCTATTTCTGCCGCAAAGCAGCGTTGCCGTGATCCGGTCGGAATGGTATGGGTGCCGGACGGTCGTTTTAATTACAAGCACGTGAGATATTTCAGCTTTGTTTCCGGTATGGCAACGCATCTGCAAGACTTCTGGTATTGCAGATATTGTCTATCAGCAGCGGTGACCATTTAACATCAGGTCGATCGTGGGACATGAAAAAAAACCCTTTTCTCGACACGACTCTTAGCTTCGATTTTCGTAGGGAATCCGTCTGGAATATACATAGGGTTATTTTACACTATCAACTTAACTCTATGGTGTTTTTCCAGCTACCTGTAGTTGGAAACGAGGCTAGTATATATCTGGCAGCTGCCTAGACACTCGATTATACATCTGATCTCCTAGTGAAAGTATTTGCAATACTTATTTATTTACATTATTAGCAGCACGTTGTAAATTGTCACGCGTAAGATCTTCCTACAAACAAGTCTGCTACGCAACGCTGCTGAGCTGTCCACTAGTGTCCACCATAGTATTTGTGTTGATACTTTCTCACTTGAGCGTTATGGTTTGTGAGGCGTCAATATGGCGCGGGGGATTACGCTGCATTTCTTGTTTTTGTGAACTTTCCATGATCCGAAAAAGGGCGGTTTTTGCTCGTTTTTTGGTAGACTTGGGTGCTAGAATATACCACCTAGTCGCGAGGTTCAAAATCTAGTCACAACTTCATCTCAATAAATAAAGATTTAAAAAATTTAAGTTAAGTAAAGGCATTTTTGACAGGCATAGATTAGATTGCGATCGTTCTTTAAAGTCAGTACAATTTCCAATTCCCTTCAGATTTATTAAACGTTTTACTTAAACCTTATACACCTATATTTGTGCCAAATAGTTTTTAGTCAAACGAATCTACCTGTTAGTGAAGTTCGATGTTAAATAAATGAGAATGCAGTGGTCCAGCTCGATCATAACATTACCCACATAAACACGTCACAAACCTCCGAGGTTTCGACATAATTGTAAAGATTTTGTAAATTTACAATGATTGATTTTAATCCTATTGCTGGATCGCAATGTACTTGTAACACATTTGGCAAATTGAATTAGTTTCACGTTATTAATTTACTATTGAGAAAATGTGGGTGATGGTTCGGTCATGTTGAGAGGATGAGTGAAAGGCGACTAACAAAAGGGATTTATTTGGCAGTTGTGAGTGGCAACGCCGGGACAGGACGCCCTAGAAAAACCTACCCTAACCTTATTGGTGGGGTTCTCTAGAAAGGTCGCGTGCGCAGTACTCGTAACCGGCGTGCTTGTATGAACAGATGTATGAACGTGGACGAGGCGAAAGAAGTATGTAAGGATCGTAGCAGGTGGCGTTCTGTGGTTTCTGCATACCCCCATGGGAAAAAGGCGTGAGTTTATGTATGTATGTAAAATGTGGGTCGGAAGAAATAAGCTCATTAAACAACTGATGTTAAAAGCAACGCGACTTTCAACTCATCTTACATTGTGTGTTGTCTCTGGTTATTATAATATAAGTACCAATTATGTTTTCCTCGGTGAAATCTGTTTAACACTTCAGACTTATTGAAGAAGACTGCCCACTACATCGTACCGTACCATGACTGAGCTATGAACGTGTCAGGCACGGAAAGAAACATGACACGGATTACTATGGCCACTATGACACTAAAAGCGACGGTGTTGGTGGGTAAAGGAACGGTCTGTTGGACATAGTCTTACATACATAAGTTCACCACTTTTTTCCCATGTCGCTAGGCACAAACCACGATACGATCCTTACATACTCCGCTTCGTCCACGTTCTTACATCTGCTCGTGCAAGCACGCCGGTTACGAGTACTGCGCACCCGACTTTTCTGAAGAACCTTACCAATAAGGTGAGGTGTGGGGCCCAGTTTTTTCCTGACACGTTCCTATCGCTATCATTGTATGATACGGTGTAATAGACAGAGGCCTTTAATTTGCACATAAAATTAACGTCTTTTACACCTTAAAGCTTACTGAAAATCTTTATGTTGATTAGATCTTCTAATTACAAAGTATGTCCGACACTTGAGTGAAACTCGGGCTAATCAGCATACATTAAGTGAAAACATAAATAGCTATGTAGCTTCTGCGCGCGACTTCGTCCGCGTTGAAGTCAAGTAGACCATAAAATACAATTTATGACACTCGGCAATAGTGTAGCTTTCTATCAGGGAAAGAATTTTTGTTATTAGACCAGAACTGTCAAACTATTTTAGGCTAGTTTCTGATCTTGACTTCGACCGCGTGATAGTCAATGTAGCATAAAACATAGCTTGTGCTTGTATGGTACCTACTTGAAGATGGCTTTCTATCAGTTTAATAATGTTTGTAATCGGACCAATAATTTAAATTTTGTTCTTTTACGTTGACACGGTATTTTGACGGCCTCGTAAGCCTAGTGGTCCTAAGGGTGACTGCTACGCTAGAGATTAGAGGTAAAAAAGTATTATTGGGTTTTCTATAAAATTCTCGGTAGCAGCTCGGAGTAAGGATTTGTGCCCGGTTAATGACAATAGGCTCGCCCCCTATTATACAGGACCTAAACTTATCGGCGAACTGTGGGTGTACATTGGTACACCTCTGCCTAACCCTTCTAGGAATGCAGGCGTGATAGTATGTATATATTTTGACCTGTCATGTTATCTCTTCATTACCTTTGGTTTAATGGTAGAGAGTGTCTAAGGCATTAAGTACGCCTTTGCACGTCTTGTTGCATCAAGTTTAAATAAATAAATATGAGTACTAAAACAGTACTCTCAATAAAAACGTCAAATCTTACCTGGTAGATAAAATTCTTAGAATAATAAATTAATAGTTTAAAAAACACTAGAAAAACACGCTTTAATAAATGCACGTAATATTAACTTTGATGGACGGTATGTCGGCTTCATCATCAGACCTTGAAACCTAATCGTGGTCAAAGTTCATTACAAGACTTTTCTAAGAAATCCAAAACAGCTATGATACGATTTTCCATCATGAAGTTCCAGTTCATATCTTCCAGCTCCATCATCAGATCAGTTCGACAGTACCATGTTATTGTATTGTCATCAGAACTACATACAGCTGACAATTTTCATTACGCTACGACTCTTGGAAGATGGTTCAATTAGTTACCATTACATAGTTAGTTACATATAGGTCGACCTAATAAAAGCGTGTTGAAAAGATATTTGATAACTTGTAGTAGCCGTTATAAACTAGGTCCCCAAAGTTATGAAAGTCTAGTACATAATCAGCTGATCGATACATACTAGCAATTTGGCGAGCCTCCAGCAGCCTACACGGTCGCCGTCGGCAGTTTCATATTGATTTTTCCAACCCCCCAATTTGTTAGCCTAAAATAGGTACAGGTTTTTAGGGCTGGCTAGAAGCAATCTACATGTTTTCAGAACATATTCCGTACTGATATTATAAATGCGAAAGTGAGCTTATTAATTTTTTTTGTTTGTTAAAATCCTTTCGCGACCGACCGATCATCATGAATCTTCGCCTACACGTTGTCAGAGGTGCAGAAAATGGCATAGATCCAGAAAAAAGTACAGTTCCACAGGGATAGTAAAATAACTTTTTAACATGAACGAAGCCGCGGTCAGAAGCTAGCTTGCTGTACCACTACAAATAACAAGCATACCCGAATACTACCTTGAATTAAAATCAGGGAAATGGGAAGGAAGTACTAAAGATGCTCATTGCTGATAACCTCTAGATAAAGGATTAGCGGTGAAGGGGGGTGTCATGGCTTCATAAAGGAAACAGCTTGATAATTCAAGGGAACCTAAAAAAACAAGGTTCTTGCGGGAGATTTTGATTGACGTCAAAATCGGCTAACAAATTGATAGTGACCTTTTGAAGATTTCCTTAGCTTTTCTTATTGTCTGGGTATTTCTAGCCATGCTTAATATTCTGTTATTGTTATGATAAAAGTCTTCTTTGTAACTTAGGGGAGGTCGTAACCTTTCCAGTGATGACTTTGGTCAAACTTGATCCGTAACTTAAGTTACTTGTTTTAATAAGTAATCTGAAACTCCGATAAAATACCAGCCTATTATTGTTCGGCCGCTGGGCAAAGGCCTCTTCTCATACAGAGAAAGCACCATGGACCACCCACCACGTTTACTCAAGGCGGATTTGCGATTTCAGACTTATATTAATTGAAAGTCCAAGTTTCCTCACGATATTTTCCTTCACCGATGTTAAAGATTAACTTAGGAAGTACTTATGAAATTGAAAAAGCTACATTGGTATGTCTGTGCTCAATTGTGAACCCATAACTTTGTGTTTAAGAGACGGGTGACCTAATCACTGGACTATCAACATATTACTAGCTTTTGCCAGTGACTCGCCCGCGTGAATTTTCTTACCGATCTATTTTTTTTTCCTTGCTAAATACAGCGTATAGCAATCAGGTAACGTAGCTTTCTACTAACGAAAGAATTTTTAAAATCAGACCAGTAGTTTTAGAGATAAGCACATTAAAAAAAACATACGATTCAGCTTAATCATATCAGTATATAGATCTTCAAAAGACTAAATTTACAGGTGTAAAGACCAACGGCGCTAGGTAGGTACGTTTGATTGTCTTGGCACGAACTTAATTATCATGATGTATTGAGTCGACATTCCGTGTCAAATACTTTCTTCTATGATTGATACCTGATTCATCTTAAATTCAATTAGTTACATCATCAGTCTGATAGTAGCTCTGTCTGGTGAAGCTAGTTCCGTATTATTAGATCACTCTGTCGAAATGTGCAAATTATATTTTTTGGGTTCTGTAGCTCAAAAGTTTATTTGGAGGCTTTTGTTTAATTTCTAATTTTGTTGGCTCTTCGCAATCTGTGGTTGACTGGTTAAGATTGCTTAAGGCATTAATCCGCCTTTGTACATTTTGTTGCATAAATTTTAAATAAATAAAAGGGAAAAACGGAACCCTTATAAAATCACTTTTTGACATTTTGGCTTTACACAAAGGGCTTTTTCCTACCAAAGTAGGACCAGTTTTTAAAATTGGATCAAAAGACCAATTTTTTGAATAAATATCAATAAATATATTACTAAATGGAAACGTCTCGAATCAATATTGCTGACAACAGTACCAAAGTAAGCATGCAACATATTTATCAGTAAAATAATTGTGATCGTAAGTTATTATCACATTCTTCGTCAAATGAATAAGAAGCTTACACGATAACACTCGCGCTATCTGTCAGGGAATGTAAACAAGAAATTCTTTGTAGCAGTCAAGTTGACTGACTGGGTGAAATCGAAAATATCTGTTCTCTTTTTCACTTTTTAATTTTTATATCGTTTACACTTTGTTCTTAACAATTTTCTAATTTTACACATGATTTTTGAGACATTTTATTTTAAAATTATAATAACACTTATTGGGTCGTGATTGCGTAATAACCTAGGAGTGAGACTGCACTAGTTGGTATAGTAATAAATAACTAATAAAAAGTGGGTCTGATTGATCTAATTTATTGATTATTATAATTACACTCTACCTACCCTCTCGCTCTCTAATTTTATCTTACGGCGCTACATTCAATTATGTAACATAACATACCATCACGCCTGTATTCCCCGAAGGGTTAGGCAGAGGTGTAACAATGTACACCCGCAGTTCGCCGGTATGTTTTTAGGTCCCATGTAATAGAGGGCGAGCCTATTGCCATTAACCGGGCACAAATCTTAACTCCGAGCTGCTACTGAGAATTTCATAGAAAAACCCAATAACACTTTTTGCTCGACCTGGGAATCGAACCCAAGACCTCTAGCGTAGCAGTCGCGCTTAGGACCACTAAGCCAACGAGGCAGTTGACTCAAACAAATGATTTTAAAAAATCAACAAAAACACTCAGCTTAAATACTTTAAAATATTATAGGTATTTAATGAGTACACAGTTCTGATATTATTTCATTTTAAGAGGTTATCATTATTTAGGAGTAAGTTTATCTTATATACGCAAGTAAATTTAATTTGCCCTGGCCTCGAATTTGAACTATACATATATTTAATTTGTATAAATTGTAATCAGTATTTAAATATTTGTAAACTCCGCATTTATTTATAAAAGAAATATATTGGAAATGTAGGTGATTAAAGTACTTGTTTTATCTAGATGTTTTTAATTTGTTGAAACGAACATTTAAGACTGTATTTTTAATTAAATATAAAATACAAGTACAATTATAATTTACCTACTTATCTCATGAAACAAGTAATTAGGTTTTTTGTTCCTGTAACTTTTAAACGTTATAATCTCATGTAAAATTATATACACCAGCACAATTGCAACTAACAGGTTCAATTATTTAATAAGCAACTCGATAATGTCAACAAACTAATGTAGCACTTTAAAATGCTGTCAATATTTGCTGAACTCCGGACCCTAGGGTCCCGGGTCTTTGAAAGGCGTGTTAGGAGCCGAAAGTCAACTCGCAGAGGCCTCTTGAACGGCTTTAAGATGACATGAAACATTAACCGACAATTATCAAAATCGAAATCAATAATTACTATGATTTTGGTTTACTATTGGCGTGTCAATTAAATAAATTAAATAAGAGATAATAATTATCACTGGATGAAAAGAATAGACATCATAAATATTCAATTGTGCTATCAGCATTTAAAAATAACTAACAATCATTGAGGTAAATTACTTACAGTAACAGACTAATGAAGTATCTAGACCGGTTTAAAAGAAGAGCATTTGTAATGTAAATGTTGTCTCTAATAATATAATTTAGAGTCAATTTCCAAAATGTCTACTTCTCGTTACAACAACAACACTGAGACGACACCTAACATTCAGGCACGCAGCCAAACAAGGCTGTGCCAGAACAACACGCAGGAATGACGAAAAATTAATATGCTTTCATCGTTCTATGCGCACGCGCAGAGATCCGCGCCAAAGTCCTAACGATTGGGACTAGGAATGATGTAGGTGATCTTATGGTTGACTAGATGGCATGTAGTACCTGTATTTGTTATAAGTTGAAGATTGACAGATAATTTGAATATTTATTATGTATCTATGGATACGTCACATCATTCATGGGTAGCTGTTAACGCGAATGAAATCGCGGGGTATTGCTAGTGAGATATTTTCTAATTTATTATAACCCTTTATCAGTCAAATCTTCAAAAAACAACAATACCTATAATTTTGTCAATTCAACGCAATGGATATGCGTTTTGTCGTTGTCAAGCTGCGAATTCTCCAAACATATGAAGCAATGATTAGAAATACCTTTCAAAAACTTTCAGTTAGTGATTGTTTGTTACGCAAACATATTTACTTGTAGAACCTTCATATTTACAAAACAATAGAAGTGGCAATAGGATAAACTACGGTAGCTTAACATATTAGTTAGGGTCACTATTTGAAAGTAACGTATTGTTTGGGTTTAAGACATACGACGGACCGTTAGTCAACTAAAGTTCATGAAATTGTTACAAAGATATTTCGTAAATACTATTTGTAATACGAATACCTGCGCTTGTTGTTTTTGTCACATTCGGGTTGTCTCTTGTGACATTGTTCCTACGTTTTTACTAACATTATAAAGGGTAAAGTTATTTATCTTTTTTTTTTGTTTAGAAATACTGGTCCTTATACAAACATTATTTTACTGATACAAAGCTACACTATTGCCGAGTGCTATAGGGCTGTACTTGAATTGTCTTCTACTTCGGGACTTCGGGTAAATAAAAAGTTTTCGTACGTCACTGTCATGTGAAGGGGCTCATAGAAGTGTTCTACAGATAAATCTCGTTACCCCTTGTGATAATATCGCATGTGGATGGAGAGTCTTTGTCTGAGACAGTTTATGGTCCTAATTTAAGCATTCATCTCGATCGAAAGGACCACATGTTTACTGAGACCTAAATAAAAGCTTCTTTGCAATACTTGACGTTTTCACTTTTAACTTTCAATATTTATCAATAGACTTAAGTGCTCTTGTAGAAGAAATTCAATTTAATAGCTTCCAGATAGATACGACAGACACTCTATTGCGATAGACATACTAACAAGTAAGCGTTCTTGGCTAGGCGATTTTCTACGGGACGGAAGGCCATACAGACACAGGTGCGGGGACCTGTGACTATCTGGCCTTCCGTTTTCCCGTTCTTCCTTCCGTTAAGACGTATCTTTTGAACTTAATTTTTACAGAGTGTGTATTATTATTATAGCCGCTATAAAACAAAACTGCCCCTTTGGTCTCACGGTCTCAAGCGCGACTGTTGAGCGTGGGTTAGATTCCCATGTCGGGCAAAAAAGTGTTATTGGGTTTTTCCATTACGAATTTCTCAGTAGCAGCCCGGAGTTTGGAAGTTGGTTGTGTGACACCCCCGTGTCTCAGAAAGCACGTGAAGCCGTTGGTCTTGCGCCTGATCTCGTTCTGGAAGAGAATACATTTACAGACATTACATACAACAACAAAATTAAAATAAATTAAAAAACTAAAGGTTTTTTTAAATTGTTATACTCGTATATTGTACGTATCCATTCGTATGAGTCTGACTGGCACTTAGGTGGTTTTTTCGTTCATTTATCACCCTAAGTACGCGAACTTTGAAGTGACGCATGCACCAAAAGGGACGCCAGACTATAATTACGCGTACTTTCTTGTTCGTACTAACGTCGTCCATCGCACATTTACCGAAACTTTCCAGTTTTCTAGAACCAATTAAAACATGCCACCACAACTGTGAATAGAGCTGCTTATAGATCATGGTAAAGTATACGTACAATGACCTGGATGCCATTGTCTCCACCTGTCAATGTATTAGACTAGATACATTTATTAGCCATTAGATACTTAATACAATATAAAATTAAATTAATTAGAAAACTGTTCGTTTCCTTTATTTAATTTATTTATCTCTGTAATTAGCTTATTAGTCCTCGAACGAATACTAAAGTAAACTGAATACAAATTCCAGTTACTTACACAAAATAACAATAATGATACACATACACACCATTACGCCTGTATTCCCCGAAGGGTTAGGCAGAGGTGTATCAATGTACACCCACAGTTCGCCGATATGTTTAGGTCCCATGTAATAGGGGCGAGCCAATTGCCATAACCGGGCACAAAGCCTAAACTCCGAGCTGCTACTGAGAATTTCATAGAAAAACCCTATAACACTGCTCGACTTGGGAATCGAACCCAGGACTGCTAGCGTAGCAGTCGTGCTTAGGACCACTAGGCTAACGAGGCAGTCTATAATAATACTGCCCCATTAAAATGTCCCTCTGCAGAGCAAAGGAATCTTCTTATTCAGAGAAGGCACCAGCATTGATTACGTTTGCTTAAGGCAGATTGGCGATTACAGATTTGTATTAATTATAAGTCCAGGTTCCTTCACGATGTTTTCCTTCACCGATGTAAGTGATGTCCAAGATAAAGTTAGATTAACTTATTATCGTATTGTAATCAAATCAGGGCCGCACAGTGACAACAAAAAAGTAATTTCCCGATTATAAAATGCGTAATCTGATCTGTATGCAGTTATCTATGAAATGTATTTAATTATATAAATTCGACGTATAGCAATCGTGCACGGTACCTTCACTTTATCAATATTCTTTTTATGAATAGTCTTCATAAGATTGGGGAATTCTTTATTTGCTATACCGATAAAAATATGGGGATTTATAATTATCTGTCTTAAGTAGGTAAGGTAGACGAAACTGCAATAACAAATTCAGTGACGCATTGTCGAACACGTAGATCTATATAATAAAATAGAGGTGAGGAGTTTGTTTGTTTAAACGCTAATCTCTAGAATTATTTACCAGTCGAATTGGAAAAAAATATGTGTATATGATAGACAGATTTATGAGTAATAGTATAAGTTTAATAAGATCACGCTATGACACATGAGAGTGGAGCAGTAAACAAAGACGTTACTCGCGGGTAAAAATATTCACGCGGTCAAAATCGCGGGCAGAAGATGATTTTATGCTTTCGCTAAATCAAAATGGATCATCGTAGGTAACCAGCGAATGTTTGCAATTACGCCAAGTGTAACACAAAGATGTTTAGCAAAACAAAGGATAAATTGGTTGGATATGAAACAGAAACATCCCCTAACAAAGAGGAATCATTTGGCGTACAAATATGAGCTATAAACGTGTCACTCACGGATATGAGTCACAGTCAGGAGCTAAAGGATAGGATATACAAACGTTTTAATACTGAACATAGTCAGTCCTTCGTGGCGTATAAATGCAAATATTTCTGAAGTTACTTTCAGGGCTGCCTCCAGCACGGCGTTTGATCAAAATCGTGCTACATTGACACGTGATTTGTTGGAGTCCGGTTCGAAATTCTCCAGATACTAAGAATCCAGTTCACTTGGAGTTCGAAGAATGTAGATATCCTTGAATTGTAAGGGAATAAGAATGCAGAACATTTTTTGTAAAAGATTACAAGAGACCGAGGACAAAAGGACCAACTTTTATTCCATTTTAATGAGACTGTAGATCAGAACGCCTCTGTAATAGACAGCTACAAATAGTGATTCTGACTTAAACTACCTTAGTTTTTGTTAACCATAAATCTGAAAAGGGGTCGTCGGACTCATCTTTATGACGGACTTTTGCTCTGGGGCCTGAAATCACTATAAAAATATCTGATGATCCATACACATATTTGACGACTTATTCGAAAGTGATGCATGGCTGTTTATTTTTTCTTATCTTGACAACCATTAAAACATCCCGTTTATTCGCGTCACCCGCAAGCCGGACAACATGAAATATTGACTCCAGTACCTTACACATTTTGTGTACATTTGAATTAAATTCAATCTGCCTGGAGCCGTAATGCTTAGGTTTACTGTCGCATGGTAATTGGCTTCCGTTTGGTCTTTGTGCGTTCACTTTGTGTATTCTGATTTGAAGTCTATTCAGACATTGCTATTGTTGTCTCAATCTATTTATGTCTCTTGAAATCTGATACGTATTACATTTAACCCGTAATGACTACTTAGTTTTAGTTTATAGTTGGCAATTTCGACATTGAGTGTAAATTCCGTAAACTAGGTTATAGTAATGGAATGATAATGATACCATTACTTAAATGCTTTTCATACGCACACTTATTTTACTAAGTAATTATTTTTGTCGAAATCTAATTGTATTTTTTTTGCTGTTTCAGGTAAGTTCCTATCATGATGTATAACTATTTAAGATGTAACAACAAAGGTAAGTAGTTTAAAAATTCTAAAGTTCCTTCTGATTATAAACAAAATGATTAAAGCCTGAAAAAAAAAATTCAGGAGCAAAAGTATTCTGCCAATCGAACTTCTAACAGAGAAAATACTTTCTCTATTTTATTTTAAACAAAATCTTGGCATCTGCCCCATTTCTAAACATGATATGTAACGCTTATTGTTTACATCACTATCTGGTATCATTGCCTGGCATATCTTAAGAATTCGTAACAATTTTGGAGTGGCGTCTAGCAACCGTGCCAAGTACGCTTTGTAGGTTGGCATGCCAAATAGGTAAACGGTATAGTGGAGAATCTACACTTGTCGTATCGTAGAGACAGTATTTTGCTACGAAAAGTCTTTAAATTGAGGTTTACAAAAGTACAGGCTTTTTATATTTACTCGCTATTTTTAAGGTTTTTTTTTGTGTGAATTTACTCATAAATATTAACAACTTTTACTAAAGGACCATCACTGAAATTTTAAGTAAGAAAACAGCTGTTACTAAACATTTTGATCGTATTGTACGTAACAGTTGTTTTTATTCTCATATTCCAAAGTTGGTCCTATGATAAAAGTTGTTCATATTCATGAGTACTTTCACCCCTTCGTGCTGTCTGGCTATACCGACGCTTAATAGCGTCTGGCACGTATGATGAATCATGTACGATCGATAGCGGTGACGTTCGCTTGTATCGTAAAAGTGCATGTTCAGTTCATATTGACAAACTTGATGCTATGGTCTTACGTTTTATAGTCTCTTTAAGCCACTAAGCAGTATTGCAAACTGTAACCCGGAGCAATGGCCACTTATCAATAGGTGACTAGAGGGCCAATTCTACTCAATGACATTCTAATACAAATCGCAATCGATTCTCAGTGTCAAAAACGCCAAACCTCGGAACGCTTGAATGCTTTTAGCATTCGAAATCTAGTCACAATCACCGAACTGAACTGCCTCGGTAGCCTAGTGGTCCTAAGCGCGACTGCTACGCTAGAGGTCTTGGGTTCGATTCCCAGGTCGAGCAAAAAGTGTTATTGGGTTTTTCTATGAAATTCTCAATAGCAGCTCGGAGTTAGGATTTGTGCCCGGTTAATGGCAATAGGCTCGCCCCCTATTACATGGGACCTAAACATACCGGCGAACTGTGGGTGTACATTGTTACACCTCCGCCTAACCCTTCGGGGAATACAGGTGTGATGGTATGTCACAATCATATCTCAGCGACAATCAATTTACAAAATGTAGACATAGAAGTATTTTATGACAAATTTAAATGCAATCATTGTTAAAGTAACGAGAAATGCCCCTCTGGCAGGTAGCCACTTTTCACGAGGAAGCTAACAGTAAAAAAAGCCGAATCGATTAGTGTGTAGACTCCTCATCTTTGAACTTTCGTCTAAACATCTGTAATGCTAACGACCTGAAAGACTTTGATAAGAAGTGCGTTGAACTGAATTAAGGAATAAATGATGTAGTGCATACGATCTGGATCAATGGACCTTAGTTGTTATTCATTTTAGTTACTATCGTGTTAATTTGTTCCATTGTTCTTTGATTAAAGCTGAGAACACATTTGCCAGTACCTATTATATTATACGCTTCGAAGACGCGAGTCCAAATGACGAACACTCATTGCATGTCGTGAGTGTTGGCATCTGTTCCAGGCTTTAGTTTTTGATTGCGGATAAGTTTTACTTATTCTAGATTTGTTTGTAGGTCATTGACTTAGTGTTGTTTGTACAAAACTGCTTTTTAATGACTTGTAATTCTCTAAACTTAGTGATGCACTTGGTTATGGTTTGTCTATTCAATACAATGGTTCCATTTTTGACTTATTTTTATTATTATCAGGGTTTTGTTTCTCCTTCACTGGGCTGGTATTTGCTACATCTATGGGCTAAAGCCAAGTAAATGTAGCGTATGTAGAATCTGTTTATTGTATTTATTTTATAAATAAAGATATGTCCTTAGTAGCAGCTCGGAGTTAGGATCTGTGCCCGGTTAATGGCAATAGGCTCGCCCCCTATTACATGGGACCTAAATAAATACATACCGGCGAACTGTGGGTGTACATTGGTACACCTCTGCCTAGCCCCTCGGGGAATACAGGCGTGATGGTATGTAGATACGTTTGTATCGAACTATCAGATAAACGTGAAAAACTGGCAACCTTCCACTCCCCAAACGGCGACGTTTTAGATAATTGTCTTATTAGGGCAATTGTAAATTTGTGATTCATGAGGATATTACCTGTAATGGTACGAACATTGACAAAAGTTTACTACCAAATGCAATATTACAACGTCCTGGTCCTTTGACATTTAGTGACTGAACCATTTAATCTTCAAAGAACTAAATAATACCAGCCTATTATCATTCCACTGCAAGGCAAAGGCATCTTCTCATATAGAGAAGACAAGTGCGTTGATCACATAGCTTGCCTTTAGCCGATTGGCGATCTTAGACTTATATTGACAATAAGTCCCAGGTTTCCTCACGATGTCTGCCTTCACCGATGTGATTGATGTCCAAGATAAAATAGTACACATTAAATGAAAAAAAAAAAAGGTAAAACACATTCGTACTCTCCAGGTACGGAACTCGCAAGGTCGCAACCTCATGCATGACAACACAAAATATTTTTCTATAACACAAATTAAGTTTAATAAGGTTTCTTGAAAAAATCCAAGCTACCAATCGTCAGCACATAATCTCCACGAGTTCTGCATCAACGTAAATCATAATAGGATCGGATCCGTGACACGTGCTTCCGTCCGCGTGTCTCGCCCCGTGGCAGCCAGGGCCGTGCCCTACCCGCCAGTCACGTAGCCCGACCTGGGGCTGTTCGATAGCTCACAAAGAGACGGGCAATTTCCTGGGTGTCATCATTGTTAACGGTTTTCCATATTGTTCTTGGCTACATCAAGGCCTGGGCTTGTGTGTTGCATAGCAAAACGGAATTTATTCACTAAAAATAGAGTTTTGATTATGTACTACACTTCTTAGATCTGTATTTTGTAATAAGTCCCGCCCCTATATATTTAAAACTAAGTATTTAACTATGTACGGAACCTTGTTCATAAAATACTTAACAATCGTATTTTTCTATTAAGCTCGTTAACTAAAGGAAAACCTTGCCTTAAAAATGCAGTTAACTATTTTAATAATTACAAAGCATACAAAAACTTACTGTTGTATTGTTATCTACTCCGACTTCTAGTTATTATTAGTCCCTAATGATCCGCTAAGCGCTCTTATCTACTAATTATACCGTGAACTGAATCCATCTGAACTTTAAATGTCAAAATAGTGCGAGACAGTGCAGCGTATAATGACGGATATCGAGATATGTATGTCATCATTATTTTTGGACTTTGGTCCTAAGGTCCGCACGAGTTACGAAGTTCTAAGTACGTGGTTTATAAAATGTAGGTTATACGTTTTTTGCGTTATGACGTGGCTGAGAGTACCTACACGTTTTAAGGCGTCGACTACGGTTGTCATGAGAATTAACTGACAGCTGGAGCTAACATTTGGTGGTGGCGACGTAAAAACGATTTTGTCGGGACTTCGCTCTTGTGATTAATTCATGGCTTGTGCAGATCCCAAGCTGCCTTTTCGTCAAACTTTATCACAATTGGTTGTGGTTTTACCGTGATATGGTCACAAACAAACAGACAAACAGTCATTCGCATTTACTTACATACTACTAGTGACATTGACCGTAACCAACTAAAACTAATACTTTGAGAGGTGGTTCTGTGTAGTATACTGGTTTTCATTCCAAGTACATTGTATTCGTGTGTTTTACATAATTCATGCATACAAAACATTGTAAAACATTTGTTTTAACAGTGTACCTAAGTCTGGAGGACTTTAGACTTTGGTGAAAAAACAAAAAAGAATAAAGATCGCCTCCTGCGAGGCTGCCTTTGTACCTTTTGTTGCAAAAAGCTTAAATAAATAAAGATATCGAATAAACTATCACCGGGTATAAACACGGGACAGTCAACCACAACATAAAACTTCCATTTCACGTTCGCCTTAATCCCTGAAATATGCAAGAGTACAATCGGGTACTGCGGCCGGCTCCGGTAACCCAGTTAACCCGTGGACTGTATACGGGACGCGGACGTTGACTCGTTTATGTAAATGGAACTTTGTGAGCGACTGTACATATGGACATGTGCGCACAGGATAATTTAATGTATTTAAATTTAAGTGTTTTTCAAATAGCGATGGAAAAGTGGGTAATTTTCCATAAAATACGATGTCTATAATTGATTTACTTGGTTTTGGTTCCCTTTACGTGGAAAACACCAAGAGAAATGAAATGGAGAATGCAAAACCAAGAAGCTGGGGTATCTCTTAAAGCAAAGGATTACAGGACTGAAGTTATGTAGCTATAATTAAAACATAGAATGTATGTGCTCTGAAAACTTTCTGAAATGCGTTAGCCCCAATAGGACGTAACACAAAGTTACACACATTACAACGGTCCATTTGTCATTGAGTCGAAGAGGACATACTTCATAAGAGTTGTTCCTCAATACTTTACAAAACTCATAAATATTCAAAACCTTACCCTACTAGTATTGTTACACATACACCCATCAGATTTAACTTTAAAGTATTATGTAAGGTCACAAGCACACATGATGCGAGGACCAAATACCAGGTTCCCACACGAGGGACTAGATGCAAGCGGTGATAAGATTCGTACGTGATATCTAGCTTGCATCATGGGGAAATTAGCAAATGCATTGCTCGCGTTTGTAGCTGTAGATACAGATGATCTAGAATTCACTTCATGCAGCACTGACATTTAAATAATAGAATTAAGTTTCATGTTTACGCAAAAGGACTCCAACGACATTATCTTTGAACTAGCAATTTGTTAGAAACAATGTTTTGGTCCTTATACAAAAACCAAAAAAATAGTCGTGATGGCCCAGTGGTCGCCGTGGTAAAGCGCCGCGAAGAAATATCAATGTAGCTTTTTTAATTCATATGTACCTCCTAAGTTTATCTTAGACATACTGAAATCGGTGAAGGAAAACACGTGAAGAAACCTGAACTTATAAATTAAAATTAGTTTGGAATCGTCGATCTGCGTTGAGCAAGCGTGGTAATCATGCCGTCTTACCTTTCTTCGTAATAAGTTAATATTTTTATGAAAACAGTCCTCACGACTATCAAAATTGTTTCAAATTTTGTTCACCTCAGCTTATTTCATCCAAGCAGTTAATTTCTACTACTATTAGTCTGAAACTGCTAATTGTAATCGATGCGAGTCGGTTAGGACCAAAAACTTAGGCGCGGTCCAAAAGCCTATAGCTTCTGAGTGAATGTAGGCTCAGTAGATAAACATATGTACAGCCAGATCAAGGCGTGGGTTAGGTCACGTTTTCCTTCACCATTTGATGTAGTATATTTATTTATAGTTAACCTAGTTTCGTGAATTATGTCTGTTTCTCTCGATTTTCCCCTTTATGAGGCGAGGGAAGTACTAAATTAGAATACCAAGTTAATTCACATAGCTTGAAGCTATTACTACTTGTAGGGGTAACAAATTGAGTTAGTTGGCTTTAGTCTTTATGTTGGGGTTATATTATTGATTTGTTCAGTATTAATCTTATACTGGGTTCACTTCACTAAATAACCTTCGTATTTAACCCCCTGTTATGTATATTTATTATCCAAGATATACAGGGCTTGCACTTACTTTACTAACGCATTTATAGAAATATGCAAATGTGAACAATCTTAGCCATGTACAAAATTACAAACATTCCCACCGAAACAGGCACAAACATTTGTACAAAATGTTTTAAGTACTTTCGCGGGCAAAACTTTGCACCAAACATTGGCTTTCCAACTTTCTTCGCTTTGATGTGCGCGAATATCCGACTCGCATATTTCAAATGCACTCAATGATATGCCTACGCATTCGTGAGATTGTGCATTTGCATATAATAAGTCTTTTGATAGGCCATAATGTTCTAGAATTGATAATGTAATAAATCATAGGTTTTCATTCGAATGATTTAACCAATGATAGCTGCACCTTGGTAGTAAAATTTATCGTTTCAAAGGTTTATAATAGTGGTATTTTGTGAATTTTCATTACATTTTCTCATTAAAGTATTCTGAACAAAAATTTTTAAGAAAAGAATTCCGGGCCACCACATAGTACTGATTCGAAAATTCTCGGAACATGTAAAAACATCTAAACAATTTCTGCCAATTCACGTTCCCTCGTACACGAAAACTTAACTACACTAAATAAATACCTACTTGCCACGATCAATGTGTGCTGGGCCCTAAGGTCAGGTTTTGACCGCGTATTTACGTAAACCATTGTCTCCACGTAATTAATTCTAAATACGCGCCTTATAAAGATATTCACGTCTTAGAAAGCAGTACATGATTCATAATTAAGTTCATCTGGTTTTACGTGGGTTTAGTGGGAATGGCTTTGTTGGTTGTGTTTGACTTTGAGAACTCAATACTTGATACTCAGTGGGTTTAGCTTTAATGTTACTTCATTTCGTATTCTACTTGGTATAAGAGGATTACGTTCAGTAGTATATGGGAGTATTAAAACGTGGGGGCTCTTGGACTTGGTCCTTTGAAAGCGTAAAAGGACCAATAGAAATATTTAGTATACCAAGCATGTATACTTAAAAGATATTACTACGACCGTCTAGATGAAGTTCCGGCTGAACCTGGTTCAAATTCCATAGACATGAACTTTAGACCGTTCAATACAGGAGTAACTACCGATATTGTTAAAGTGTTATTTTAACGTAATGTCTTTCTATAAATCGGACTCTGTTAAAGCGTCGTTACAAAGTCGCACACAGGCCCGCTAATCCTGCTAACTCATGCTGCTATATCCTAGTATTATAAACATTACCTTTTACTGCTTAGAATCAATAAAGCTGTAATTTATTACCTAGTTCCCCATATCTAATTCTAAGGCTTTAATTCTAGTCTGCTCTTTGACACGGCTACTATATATTCCTACTGGATAATAAGGAGTGAAAGCCTACACTATATAACAAATTTATAAAGATATATATATTTATGCATATGCTCCATAAATAAATTTCTTTTATAAGGTCCTGAATATACTAAGTTTATACTTTAAATGTCAACTTTTACGCTCCATATTCCTATAAAAACGCAACTTCTCCCCTAATATCATTTACTTAATTTTGTCCACTTCATACGTTCTTTTTTTAAGGATGTGATATCATCAAATTACTTGACTCAAATGACTACTTACGCTTTGCGCGGAGCGGGTGTGTCAGACTCTCACTGACTGAAACCCTTCCGTGCTCTTCCTTATGCCCTATGAGTTCCAGGGCCATGGTGCCTCTTTCAAAAAAAAATCCGTAACACTGCCGCATCCGCTTAAAAGTTAAAGTCAAATCCATTCTTAGCTGAAGTCTACCTACAAAGTCTACCTTCAAAAATATCCTGCCAAATATCAGCTTTATAGGTCAAGTAGTTTTCGAGATTTCGTGTTTAATCAGTGATAGAATGTGTGACCTATCGATTTCATAAAGAAGTTCAATCCTTCGACTAAAAACGCCACCTCCAACTGTAAAACTATAGTCTCTGAAGAATGAAGAGTGAAAGTCCAAGTTTTAACACCACATAACTCCATAGGAACAAATCTGTACACATCTCCCATCTGTTAGATAGTTTAATTCCCCTTTTACGTCTTGATTATCAGGCGCGTGAGTCACGATCTGGTGCCAGTGTGAACTGTGACCTGTGACGTCACAGTGGGAAATGTATGAACTGTTATGAAGTTATTGTTTTAGTGCAATATTGTTATGTGTTTGAGGTGCTGCATGAACTGTGGAGTGCTGGCCTCGGTATTCATTAAACACCCGCTAATCTACATAACTTTGTAGATTATAACCATTAACGCGTAATGTATGCGCACCTGTTTATGATCTACATAGCTGTTGCTTTTTGATGTATAGCGGAGAATAATCCTTTATATGTTTTAGGTAAACCAACTTATTTTAAGAATCTTAGAAGCATAAAATTCCTTCTGAACTACCAGTTTCAACACTAAGTCTGTAAAAAGAAACCGTAGTAGATAAAGAAAAAGTGACGGTTCGAAAAGAAGAAGAACAGTAACTCGTTTCTGGCTTCCATTTTCATGAAACATTCATACGGCAATCCTCTTGTAACTCTACTCTCAAGCTTTTCATCTTATCTCTGATAAATCCGAACTGCTCTAAAAATACAACCAAACAACTCGAGCGTACTCGTAACTTGACGTTGTGATTTAAAAATAACACCTTCACTATTTGCGTATATTTATGCGACACCGCGCCCACCGACACGGCAGCCGTCACAGAATCAACGGCTTGGACGAAATCGTCTGCTTGACGTATAATTACGTCAGTGACGTTACCACTGTTGCTATGTAGAACGATATCATACAAGTGTGGTTGATATTATATTGATTAAGAATAGTTGGATTCATCATATTAGCCTAAGGCCGTCCACTGCTGTACGTAGGCCTCTCCCAAAGAGCGCCAACCATCCCGGTCCTGGGCAGCCCGCATTCATCCGTTGCCCGCCACCTTTTTTCAAATCGTCGGTCTTCCGTGCAGCAGGGCGTCCCACACGGTGTTTGCTTAAACATGGTCTCCACTCCAACACGTGTCTGCTACACCGACCGTCTGTCCGTCTATAGAAATATTTGTTTTGTGTGAATCGAACCCCCGCGACACGCAACGCAGCTTGGCCACTGCGCTGACCGCGAAAGTTTGTGATATTTTCGTCAATTTTAACCTAAACATTTTATATGAAAAACTAGACCTTTAGTTCTTTAAAACCTTGAACTATCTAAAGGGTTTACATCGTCACAGATTTTTAGTCTGTCGTATTATTTTTGGCAACTATCGCGCCACGTGCGTCTTTCTATTATTGTTCTAGTTTCAACTAGCTCAGGGTTCCATCTTTAATTAGGGTCAAGCCATCTTCAAGGGTCAAATACTAAAAGATAACGAAAGCTTTTACAAATACTGTAAGTAGATTCAGTAGGTACATGATTCTAGACTATCAATCAAAAATTTACGTCGTTTATTAAGAAAGATATCTGATGTTCCATGCAAAAGTGCTATACCTGTACGGGAAAAATCAATGGAGTAGCAAATTCATGTACTGAATCCAGGATAAAAGTTCTCGTTACGATGTCCCTTCTACCGTATACTGCAATGGAGAAGACGTACATACATACATAAACTCACGTCTTTTTCCCATGGGGGTAGGCAGAAACCACAGACCGCCACCTGCTACGATCCTAACATACTGCTTTCGCCTCGTCCATAGGTACATCTGTTTATACAAGCACGCCAGTTACGAGTACTGCGCACCCGACCTTTCTGAAGAACCTCACCAATAAGGTCAGGGTAGGTCTTTCTAGGAGAGGACATTAATCTGATGCAATACAAATCTTGTATGACACGTCTTGTGTCCTTCACTTTACATTTGCTTCAATTGTATTTCCAATAAACAGTTTCATTAATCAAGCAAATAGTCCAGCGCCCGCGTTGTCGTCAACACTCGTTTGAAACTTGTTCAAATAATAAATGACGTCAAAAATGAGGATGTTTTCTGTTTTATTTAAATGTTTCCTTCTAGAACTTGTTCTTTCATAAGGATAATGTATGTTGTAACAAAACTGTTTGGAAGATTTGTTATTTTCTAAGTTAATGTGTGTTTTATCAATAGGAAATATTTGTTGCCTCTATTTATACAACTTTTTATTTGACTTGCCTTGTTTATCAGGAATTTCCGTAAGTTAACAAGAATCGCCTTTTAATCCTAATCTCAATTTGGATAATTTGGACTGGAACTTCGAGTCGGATTCGAAAAAATATTTTTGTATGTGAATGCCAGATTCACGAGCAATAGACAGGCTATAACAGCTTACGATCCACGGAGCATTAACCAACTTAACGCGGGTGAAACCGCAGGGTAGAGCTGTAAATAAATTAATATATAGGTAGATAAACATACATCCATACAGTCACGCCTGTATTCCCCGAAGGGTTAGGCAGAGGTGTACCAATCTACACCCACAGTTCGCCGGTATGTTTTAGGTCCCATGTATTAGGGGGCGATTACCATTAACCAGGTACAAATCCTAACTCCGAGCTGCTGCTGAGAAAATAAATAAGCAATGTGGTGCAATTTTAAACAAATTATTCTAGCCCTAGTTATGATACAAGAATGGTCATTCTGATCTTTAAAATTTACATATTCGTGGGTATTAAATTAACCATAAACTTTTGGACATTTATTGTTGTCAATCTGCCATTTCCTTATTAATTTCGTTTAGTAATATCCTGTTGTAACCATAGATTATTAGTAAATGCGGGTTATTTGTGGACTTATGATGCGATACACACGATGATGCGATACATTGTAAGTGGCTGTATTGCTGCAATTATTTAATGATAAGCCATACTAATTACGTTGAAGAGTTTAAAAACGATTGAACGCGCTAGTCTCCGAAACTACTGCCCCAACTCTGAAAATTATTTTACTAATAAGAAGTCACGTTATCCCTAAGTGCTATAAGGCTATATTTTATTCACAAAAACATTTTGAGTTCAAAAGAAAATTCACGTGGACGGAGTCTAGAGCAAAAGTTAGGAAAAAATATCTACGAATCATTCCTACCTGTCATTAGTTAATAGTTTTCACATCAACAGACATTCACGAATTCATTTCGCCATTCCCATTATGACTTATCAGCTAATTGACCAGTGTTTATCACTTTATAGTTTTCATCATGCGATATTTTATTATCATTCACATCACACGTCATATAATTTATGTTAGCGCCGCCAACACGCGTCGATCTATCATACAACAACATTTTTGCATTAAGCTATGACCCATTCTGTTAACATGACTTGATACAATATGTAAGCTTTTAACCTACGTCGTTCAGAGATGTTAGAATAATAATATCAAGCTATTATTGTCCCACCGCCTGCAGGGCAAAGGAGAGGCCTTTGCCCTGCAGGCGCATACAGAGAAGGCATGAGAATTGATCACCACGCTTGCTCAAGGTCGATCGGCCGAAAGTCTGCACAAGTGTGTGCACCCCCTCTTTCCTAACTCTCATAGTCCAATGGGACGGCAATCCGTCACAACCGGGGAGAGACCAACAGCTTTACGTGCTTTTCGAGGTACGAGTATGTCACCACTAAGTTCCAAGCTGCGGGCTGCTACAGAGAAATTCGTAACGGAAAACCTCAATGACAATTTTGGTCCGACCTTGGAATCAAACCCAGGACCCCACGCTCAACTTGCAACCACGAGACCAACGGGGCAGTAACATAATGGATAATATGGATGTGACATAATGGGGACATGGCCTTTGCGCTCAAAACAACGTGGCGTACAGCTATGACATAACGTATGTCAACGAGTTATATTCATCACAATAACGTTGCAATAGTTTGATAAGAAGCACATCTATACAAATCTAAACAAATGAATAAAGTGTCTGTTTGTAATGTTATAATAACAGCTTTTACACGGTAGGAACTAACACGAGAAAACTAATTTAAAAATATTTTTCTGTCTTTCTATTTGTTCCGACTTATATGCGGAACGGCTGGATCAATTTTGACGGGACGTTCTCTGGCAGGTAGCTGATGTTCTATGAAGTACCGAAAGGCAACTTATAATTTTGAAAAAACAAAAATTAAGTTCTACATTTTGTCTGGGAAAAGATACCAATAAACCTGATCAAAGTCTAGAAGGCTAAATAACTCATGCTCATCAACCTACAAGCCCGTGACATCATCATTGAAGTTGCAACAGATCACGGAGCTGAACCGGAAAGGAATTACTTCTCCCATGTCTAACTAGACAGACCCAATAAACTATCAACTACCCACCACTCCATCTTAAAACTAGTTGCGTTTGTCGTAAGTAGTTTCTAACGGGAACCGATTATTTGTAACCTCGTCTTGTTACTGCTTACATTGCTGAAGAAAGTAATTTTGATAAAACAGAACTGGAAGTGTTTGGCATATCTACAATGCTATGTGTTACGTTAATCTGCCTGAGAATTCCATCGTGTAGTTTTTTCACCCGCGTTATGTGCCCCCGCTCTCATGTGTCGTAGCGTGATGTTAAATAGCCCATACTATACCTGATGAATCTGTCTATGATGTACATTTTTCCTATTCGGCTGATAGAATAGCGCGTTTAAATAAAAATATAAACAAAAATACTCTTAAGCTTAATAAATCTTATAGCTCTGAATTATTAAAATCTTAAAGTTAACATTATTTATTTCAAATAGACCATTCGTACATACATACCATCACGCCGATTCACGCCTGTATTCCCGCCGGTATACTTTTAGGTCCCTTGTTGTAGAGGGGAAGCCTATTGCCCTTAACCGGGCACAAATCCGAACTCCGAGCTGCTACTGAGAATTTCATAGAAGAACCCAATAACACTTGATCGACCTGGAAATCGAACCTAAGACTTCTAGCGTAGCAGTCGCGCTAAGGACCACTAGGCTAACGAGGCAGTTAGTTAGTTTCAAATAGGCCAATGAATTATTATTATTTAATTAAGCATTACCTTCCATAAATTGTTGCCTTGCAGATTCTATTTTGCTAGACATATCGAGACGGCCTACATTGCTGAAATGCTCATCACAAAGACATTAAATTTTTTTCGTCTAATTTGAAATCACAACGAAATAGTAACACTAGATTTGGAAGATTATAAATTCTAACTTTCTATTAACACAGAGAGAGCCGTTTACAGATTAAATATGTAGATGTTTATCAAACTAATCGAGCATTTATAATATTATTAACTACGTTTGCAACTGTGTGTTTGTCTTTTATGGGCGCGTAAAACTAAACTGATTACGACTCACTATCGGTCAAAAAGCTAAAGACCTACGTGTCAATTTCCTGGCAGACTGCGAATTTCTCGTGTTCAACCTGTTTGCACGTTGTAGCGAAAAAAAAATCGAATTCCCCATTCAATTGTGAACTTTAAAACGTAATGAATCAGGGCTCATTTTATATTGATAGGATTAGTCGTTCGAAAACCAATTTCGCTCTCAACAGTCGGCGCAGTACTCAGTAATAATTCAGTAAGGCGCGTGACTGCGCACATGGAAGACGTGTGCACTGCGTTCGGACGGAAAATAAATTTTATTATCCGCGGCGATCGTGAATTTTGCGAAGTTAAATTTTCTTTGAACGAAAGCGTGTTTTAGCTTTCTATTTTATTTGAGTGTTAGTGCTTGAAATAACAAAAAATTGGATTGTGTTATACCTTCAGTAACGTGAGTTTTCCCGTGAATTGGGTAAATCCCTTTACGTGTTTGCAAAACATTGATTGTTCAACACATAAGGCATTTTTTGTTGTCCTATATCACACGAAGACGCTACCTTTGACGTAAATTTCCTATTTATTTAAAGATTACAATATGAAATGAGAAGTGCTCGTGACAGTTATATCTATTAACATAACTTGAGCAGATGAAAATTAACGATACTGTGCAAATTTTCCAAAACTATTTTACAAGTTAGGCGGACTGCGTCCATGCTCTAGATTCGGCTTCAATCGATTTCCTAATGGATAACAATGCCTGTTATTATAATATTGTTTGTTCTGTTTGTTTATCTTTACACAATGTAATGCTGTCATGACTGTTTATTATTTCTTGTTGCCAACCTTTATCAAACGTCCGCATGGCTTCCGCCTGCGACTTCGTCTGCATCAAAGTCAATATATTATCCCGTGGCAACTGTACATTTTTCTAGAATAAAAAGTTGCCTAAATTAATTTTCAGAGTATAATCTATCTCTGTGCCAAATTTCATCCAAATCCGTTTAGCTGATATGACGTGATTGACCAACAAACGTCCATCTATCCAAATATTTGTATTTATAATACGTAGTAGTAAGATTTGTTCCAAAATAATTATCCGGGCATCGTTTAGCATTACTTTTAGTACTTACATTAGGTTAAACATATCCAAAATCATACGATTTTTCTTTCTCTATCCATTTTTAATCCTGCTACATTCAATGGTGGTCTTGTTTGTTATTTTTTTCTTCAACTTGGCATTTTAGTTTGTCTAGAGAGTAAACATTGTACTTACATTAGGTTAAACATATCCAAAATCATACGATTTTTCTTTCTCTATCCATTTTTAATCCTACTACATTTAATGGTGGTCTTGTTTGTTATTTTTTTCTTCAACTTGGCATTTTAGTTTGTCTAGAGAGTAAACATTGTACTTACATTAGGTTAAACATATCCAAAATCATACGATTTTTCTTTCTCTATCCATTTTTAATCCTACTACATTTAATGGTGGTCTTGTTTGTTATTTTTTTCTTCAACTTGGCATTTTAGTTTGTCTAGAGAGTAAACATTGTACTTACATTAGGTTAAACATATCCAAAATCATACGATTTTTCTTTCTCTATCCATTTTTAATCCTACTACATTTAATGGTGGTCTTGTTTGTTATTTTTTTCTTCAACTTGGCATTTTAGTTTGTCTAGAGAGTAAACATTGTACTTACATTAGGTTAAACATATCCAAAATCATACGATTTTTCTTTCTCTATCCATTTTTAATCCTACTACATTTAATGGTGGTCTTGTTTGTTATTTTTTTCTTCAACTTGGCATTTTAGTTTGTCTAGAGAGTAAACATTGTACTTACATTAGGTTAAACATATCCAAAATCATACGATTTTTCTTTCTCTATCCATTTTTAATCCTACTACATTTAATGGTGGTCTTGTTTGTTATTTTTTTCTTCAACTTGGCATTTTAGTTTGTCTAGAGAGTAAACATTGTACTTACATTAGGTTAAACATATCCAAAATCATACGATTTTTCTTTCTCTATCCATTTTTAATCCTACTACATTTAATGGTGGTCTTGTTTGTTATTTTTTTCTTCAACTTGGCATTTTAGTTTGTCTAGAGAGTAAACATTGTACTTACATTAGGTTAAACATATCCAAAATCATACGATTTTTCTTTCTCTATCCATTTTTAATCCTACTACATTTAATGGTGGTCTTGTTTGTTATTTTTTTCTTCAACTTGGCATTTTAGTTTGTCTAGAGAGTAAACATTGTACTTACATTAGGTTAAACATATCCAAAATCATACGATTTTTCTTTCTCTATCCATTTTTAATCCTACTACATTTAATGGTGGTCTTGTTTGTTATTTTTTTCTTCAACTTGGCATTTTAGTTTGTCTAGAGAGTAAACATTTGCATTTAACGACTATAACATCCTTGTTCCAATAGGTGTTCAAATTAACCTTGAAATATTCAATATCATTGCCATTTTCTTAAAACATTTTGTTAGATTAATGATTATATGTTCAAGACTAAAAAAACGGGCGAGATTACCTCGCTATTATGATTATTGCAGAGCAAATAGAAATTTTGTAGATAAGCTTTATTTTTTTATGACGTTCGTCAAAAGATTCTAAACCGAAAGTTACAAAATGTTCCCATCATAGCGATATTTTTCTTTTCTTTTGGACCAGCTTAGAGTTCCAACTTCTTATTATTGATTTTTGCGAAAACAAGCAATAAATGTTCTTACAAAGCGAGAAATATAAAAAACTAGCAAGAGCTAGTTCTGTGTGAGAGAATTTTGCCACAGTCCTAAATTAACCCATGGGAACACAATCCTGGGATTATAATTATTCTATGTGTACAAAATTTCAGCTAACTCCCGTTTAGCCGTTTAAGCATAATAATGAAACAAATATCCATCTATTCATCTTCACAAACTGTTTATATTAAAAAAAGGATAAGTGTAATATATAGAAAATCATTATTATATTGTGAAGGTCTATATTAAACCCTTATCTTTCATAGTTTGCATTAATACATAATCAGAAGATATTTCTTATACCACCACGTTCAGCAAGCTGATTGGTGATAGCAATGTACTGTTATCAACAGGTATGCTTGTCCCCTCACGTTATTTAATACTATCTGTATTATAATCCATTATTTGCCTATTATGACATCTATGACAAATCACTGGGTTTTCCAGTTCGCGGGTGAAATTCCTGAAAATGTGATAATATTATTATGATTAATGATGTTTATCGATGAAATCGAGTAAAATTTTACGAGGTGGAAGGGACATCGTAACACAAAACTTTTACTATGGGTTCAGTAATGATCTCAACGTGGCCAATGATAGAGCTGTACAGGTTACTCAATCCTGGTCGGACAAAATTTAATGAGTTTATCGACACGAGAAGAATGAGAAGTACATGATTCTATAATAGCTAACGATTAAAATTTTCGTCGCTATTAAAAAAATAGAAATAACCTAGGAAAAATTTCACAAAACCACACGGTCAAAACGTATTGAACAGCCGATTTTTCTTTAATAACTGGCGGAAATTGTTAACACTTCGAGTTATTATACTTCTAATTTTGCGAGTATCAAATTGTTTTCTTGTTATAACCTACTATTTTGTTTTCCTGACAGTTGGTTTTAAAATTGCTACAAGAATTAATTTTTTGAAATATTTAACCCCCATTGACCGTCACGGCCGAACCATTCTTACTTCAGCCAGCTGTAATTTACTAACAATACACGAACAATTTGCTAGCTATGATGGCTCTAAATCGTCTCTAGCGGTCAAATGGTCAAATATGCAATTGCACCAAACACGTTGACAACTCATTACAAAAGGTGGTCCTTTTGCCCATAAAAACTGGTCCTTTTGAGCAAATACCATACCATATTTTTCTTGAGATAATTCTGTCTATTGCTAAGTTACCATTACCTGTGGGTTAAATTCTTAAGTCTAAGAAAGCGTTATTGGTTTTTTAACATTAATTTCTCAGTAAAGTTGTGTGGTAGTGTGACATCCCCGTGTTTCGGAAAGCCGTTCGTCCTCCGCCTCATCTAACCCTAGTCGTGTCGAATTTCCGTCTCCTCGGACCACGAGAGTGAGGAAAGAGGAAGTACACCTGTGTTTGCGCACACGTTTGTATACTTACTATACTGTTACTGTATCTTATCAGATAATGTAATAACGTATCACTAATTTGTGGTACACTATTACATTATCTATTAAGTTCACTCTCTTAAAGTTTATCACTCTCTACAGATCCACGCGTGTCTCCACAGACGCACGTGTTTAAGTATTTTGTATCATAACACCACTATCAAAGTACGGCTACGTAACTAAGACTCATAATTATTTTATAAATATTCTCCGTTTATTGTTCTATACTTCGCTGAAATTGATGGTCACACCGGCTAATGTAACGACATTCTGTAATATTATACACTAAGCAATGCTACACGTGATATCTTCGACTTTCTTTGAAGAGACGAAACACTATAAGTATTTGGTAATTTAATTTATAATTGAAAGTATTTGGTTCACGCCTTCATGTAACTGTCATACTGGATATTATCTCTCAAATTATGCAATTACTAGTATCTAGTTGACTTTTCTCACAGCCTTTAATGAATAAAGATACTATCCATTAGATAAGAGTATGATTCATTTTTAATTCGACTAATATCTTAGAAATTGTGCAGAAGTTTATCGTGACTGACGGTTCCGTAAGTTAGCGGAACAGTATGATTACGGTATGATCAATATTAAGTACCGGAAGTAATAAAATCAAATGCTCCGCGGCGTCGTACATAAGGACCAATATTGCACATGATTGGTGTGATGACGTTTGGAGCATCGCCCACTGGCACAACAATAATCCACTTCTATCAAATAGACATTGTCGGTATTGTAGCTATTGAATAATGTTCATATCAAAATAGACTGGTCGGTCTATTCTGTAAGAATTTACCTAGATGAATTTAAGTGAACTGTTATATTGATGCAAGAGTTTGGCAGCTCACATCAAGCTCACTTCACCTAAATTTACTAAGAGAGATTTGTGCAGAATAACACTGCTAAAAGTATTTTGCTAAGAATCTATGATGGATTTAGTGAAAAGATATGAACCTGGCTAATTTCGATTATTGAAAGATGAGATTATAATTAAAGCTTTGACGGCTTACAAGTGTAGACAAAATTCCAATTTCAAAAACCCTAAATTAGCTGGTTTAAGTATGCTTTCCACTCACTACTAGCTGTTTGTCTGCTCACGTTTCTTTATTTCCAGTTAAGTTTCCCCTAATTAAAATAAAACTGTTTTTCTGTAACATTGCATTTATCACCACCAACTTACTACCAGAAAACTGCTTCCCTTGAAGAACTGGTCTTGCTCTAATTATAATTTATGAGGTATTGCTGCGTTGCATAATAATCTTCAAACAAGATTCAAGGCAAGACCAGCAATCTAATCCGTTTTAAATGGCAACCTGTACTCGTTCGGGCTGATGCCTGATAGTATATTGACAGTTAAATAAATGAATGAGTCTGTTGCAATGGCTGGGCAGATGTTTGTATATAATCTAATGAGGAAGAAAAAACATGCGACATACAAAAATACATCAATATTTTAACAGGCTTAAACTGAACTTTTTAAATTTTCAATTTTTTGTCCTTGCTGAGTGAGTGAACCTTAAGATCTCTATAAAATAATTATATTCCTAGCCGTGAGAACCTGTAATTGGCATTAATGCAACATACTCCATATTTTTTTACTCTATCTATTAAATCAAAATGAAAGGCTAAATATGTTGCAAAGCACAAAGTCAAGAAAAGCTGGACTGATTTGGTTGATTCCTTTTTGTTGTGTTCCGGATAAAGTTTACATAAAAGTTTTTTTTTTAATCCCATTGCAAAGGTCATTAATTTGCATCCTTGCGAAACTGGGGCGCGGTTTGCTAGTAAAATAAATAAACCTGTAGGAAAAACAAAATACATTATACGTAATTCTCTGAAAGAGTACAGAAAAAGCATTTCCACACCTAGTTAGTCAAAGGTTTCTGTCAAAGACTATTGACCTAGTGGAACCAAAAACGCGCCACATAAAAGATGAAAGAACTGACGGAACGCTAATGAGCACAGAAAGTTTCTTTGGGCAAACCTGAGGGCCGGGAAAACTGCTGAATAAAACTCACTTGCGAATTATCGCACCTACATTTTCACCCATCACACTTTCAGACAGCTGGGAACGGTTAAGCAAACCAATTCCCCGACCGATACCGCCCGAAGTTTTGTTCACCCCTTAAGGCGAAATAGATTGACAATCATACAATACTCGAAATAGTTGTAGAAGGCGCGAAAGCCACCTAATTGACGTTTCACGGGCACTGTAAATCTGTATTTTCTCCTTGAAATAGAAAACTTGTTCGGTCGGCCCCATGGCACGATTTACATAGCTTGCGCCCACCGCGGAGTCGGCTGCAGTGGTGGTGGGTGTTGGACATAGCTTCGTAATTATTGTTAGAGAAATCTATGTAGCACAACATTATTGGCATTGTATGGTAAGCATGAATGTATACCTGATTGCTTTGCCTGTTTAGTTCTGGAATGTTCCAAAACTATTAGCATGTGGGAGTATTATGAAATGTCAGTTTGTCATCCCGCCCTATCGAAGTGGATAGGTCTCTCTTTTCCAAAATTAAATTTTTGGTTTTATTTCCTTTATCTGCTTCCTATCCTGAATATTCTTCCAATCCTACTGATTTTTCGCCAGCAAATGAAACAATTAATACTTTCTTTTCGTGCGTTAAAAAAAATAACCTTCACACTAACTATTTAATCATTTTTTCATTAATTTTGTTTTCCTCCACCTTTTCTTGATTATACGTGCACTCCTGTGTTGCATTAACAAAGCTTTCCACTGGTATTGTTTGCGATGCATGTGTTTCATCACTGTGTTGTGTACAATGTCTGGCTGTGTTTTTTTTTTAATTTTAAATTATGTAAAACAGAATAACATGCAATCGTTTTTCTACTGTTTACGCAAGGCTACTTAGCATGTTAAATACTTTAGTTAACTAGAACCTGGTAAGTGTGACTGCCAGAGTTACATTGTTTCAAGCATAGTTTCTTCATATTTCTCTAGTCATAGCTTGGCTTCCATCCTCATATACTAAAGATTACTAGCTTTTGCCCACGACTTCGTTCACAGACGCAGTTGAAGTCGCGAAATAAAAAGTAGCCTATGTCCTTTCTTGGGGTTAAAACATACTCCGTACCAAATTACATAAAAATTGGTTCAGTGGTTTAGTCTTGATAGCGTAACAGACAGAGTTACTTTTGCATTTATAATATTAGTTAGTTAAGAGTTTCTGAAACTCCCTCTATTGCTTTAAGAACAAAGTCTACCCCCAGTTAAGCTTTTACAGTCTTTGACATTTTTTTGGTCTTTGAGAATTTGGTCTAAGTGGTATCAACCATCTATGATCTAGTTTTATCCTACAGTAAACCCTATAGCTTACGCAATCGTGACGTTTATAACATGTTATTATTATTTAATGTTAATATTGGAACATGTAATGAAACGTCAACCAAACGCGACATTTCCAACTAATACCTTTCACAGTTACTTTTGTAATGTTAGTGTTCGTATAATGTCACGTCTTCTAATCGCTTTGTCATCCATCATGTGTAACAGCCCGTTTGTTCTTGAACAAGTTAGATTAAGGTCAAGAAGTGTTGGACTTGTTCCAACTTCAATAGCTTTGTCTGAATTGATATTGCCTATTTCGGCAGTTTTTTTATGGGCCTTGGAACGTCTGCAGTGTTATGTCATCGTACAAGTTGTATTGCGTCTTCTTGTTGCTTTTGGGAGGGTCGAATCGATTCTATGCATTTATTTATTCCGTACCAAAATTATGAAATAGTGTTCTCAATTCAATAAATCATAATCATAGTCAATTTTCCATCAGCAAAAGTAACGAAATGTGAGGATACAACCAACTTTTCATATAATGTGTCCAAGCTGTTTTCATAATTAATTAGATACTTATAGTATCCTATCGCTCTCGTTTCCAGGGTAGATCACGATCTACTCTATGTAGCCTATCTTCCAAACTCAACATGACAATACCTGCGGTGCTATTCTGTTACCATCTCCTTTGATGAATACATAGGAGACATGCCAGTCATGCCACCAGCTAATGCCAGAGATTACCTAACATCTCACCTAAAGCTCAGTTCCCCAAAATTAACCGAGTCAGATTTTTCCAGAATACCCCTTCTGATTATCAACAAACACGTCAACGGTATTTGGCAGTGAGTGTAACTGAAACAGTGCATTAGGCTTATCTTCGCCCGCAACTTGTTATATTGAACCGAGTTGAATTGATTAGGACACAGTTCTCGTTACGATAACATGGCTGTGATAAAACTTAGCCCGTAGCTGTTACTAACATTTCTTGGAATTAAATATATATTTCTAAATTCACGCGTTTTTGCTTTGGGCTAAGAAGAAACTATGATATACGTTACATAGTCCTCGCGTTGCTTTGTTTCCGACACATGCGTGCGTTTTGTGGGATCGACATCATTATCACCATATCACCCGAACAATGCCCACTGCTAGACATAAGGCTTCCCTAAAGCTAAAGATAGCCACAATTACTAATGAGATAAGGCATTTTGGTTCTTCTGCTGTACCAAGTTTTTTTTTTTCCTTAGAAAGAGAGCTTAAAAGCTGAGAGCTTTTCGGAATTCTCGTAACCTTTACGAATTTCTTTTAAGCGTGATCGGAACTAGATTTTAAACGTTTTCAATTACGAAAATTGGTCTTTTGGTGCTAGATCGCTCATTGACGGCTCTAAGTGAATGTCGGATATCATACTATTTTGTTATTGACGATAAAAATTGGCACAATACAAAGATTTAAATAATAACTGTATTGGATTATATGGTTCATAAAGATATCGCATTGCGCTGCAATAAACCCAGAAAGGCGGATTTTGTTTTGGCATATTTTCAACTAGATAAAAAATATTAGTAGATTAAACGTTGCTTTTAATCTATCTGTATAAATAAACTTAAATGGCTAATGAAGCCGGGCGATTCGCTAGTGTCTAATAGCTTTAGTCATTACAAATCGACAGATGGAGAATATTGTGTTATGTTTTTATTACTGATATTAATCGTTACATGTTATATTAAATCCATTAAGCTGTCAAACAAATTACATATTATGCCATAATAGGTAGGTACAATAACGTAATGATTACCTAAACTTTTTCCATCGGAGGCTTGTCTTAATGAGGGAGAGTGAAAGTCTAGAAAGAATACGATCACTTTCAATGAATACAGTTTTTTGTTTTTGTCTAGGAGATCGTCCATTAGTTATTGAGAAGATATCTTACTCCGTTTCACGAACGAACAATTAATGTGATTTATTTTCAAGTGCGTGTAAGCTGCTGTGGTTGGTTGTTAATAATTCAGTCAACCAATCATAGTAGATTATCGGCGGTTAATTTTTTTCGCTCGAGAAACTGGGAGTTAGTGTGTTATGCTAAAGCTGTACGGGACCAAAAATTTGCAATCGTATTTTCTTTGAAAAATTATTTCAATATCAAACGTAGACATGTACCCGACCGTAAACAAGCGTGCTCAAAAACACTCGAGACATTTCGCAAAATGCAAAACGCGAGCCAGAAAATGGACGCGAATTAAACGATGTTTTTGAAATATTTGTCGCTTGTTAACATTGAATTGTCATGTGTCCTTACGGAAAATGTTAACAATTCCTAATAGAAATACCCAATAACACTATGCCCGCTCAGTAGTCGCACTTGTGACCACAGTCAAAGCTATAAAGTGAGAGAGATTTAATACAATAATCCTATATACCTAATATATAAGGTAAGTATGTGGACCGCTTAGAATCGGGGTCAGCACTCAGTAGAAAACTTTGATAGCTAGATTATCAAACCACTGTTTTAGGACTAGGTATGGCCGAGTCTGAAGTAGGCATTGAATTGTGGACTTTTAGTCTTTTAGTTGCAGTTTTGAAATTCTGGTAATAGATTTTCCTGTGAAAACGAATGTTCGATCTAGTTAGGATGACTTTACTGACACCACTTGAAAATTAAAAAATCTAGGGAAACCCAAATCTCTGCCCACGTGTAAAGAAAATACCAGCCAAGTGCGAATCGGACTTATAACATGAATAGTTCCTTACTATCGTCCGGAAAAGGAGTGACATTTTGCAAGGTATAAAACTACCTGTCCGTAAAACATCAAAATCGGCATAGCATATTCGGCATATTTAGCATATTTGGCTGATACAGCAAACCAGACAAACAGAAAGATCTGTAACCAAATCTGCATTGGCAAGAGTGTGAGGGAAACACAATAAATTGTTTTGACGCACAATATAAATTCTCAGTATCAGTCAAGTGGTGGGACAGTAATTACATTGTTTACTATATTAATGCGTTCATTGAGGACATAATTGACACAATAATGGCTACGACCTAATCAATCACTAAATCATTAATAACAGTCACACTAAACTAATGACTTACCGTAACCATTACCAGTTAAATCGACGGCTTTGTAACGATTTTCTTTAATTGATTCAACGCTCAAGGTCACTCTAAGTCCGTAAGTACATAAAAATAATTGAATTATGAATAAGTAGTAATAAACTCATGGTCGTATTGTTATAAGTAGGTTACAAGTTGTATTTTTACTTGGAAAAGCCAAATACTGCTGACTTTTAATTCGCTTCACATCGACCAGGGAGTGAAAATCTGCGGGTTGTTCGAAACTGTGAGTTGTTCGAAAGTGATACCGCGGCCCCGGAACGCAAAGGGCACAAGAAAGAACATGGATGGGTTTATAAGTCAGTAAAAGTCTGACACTACCTCCCGCCCCGCAAAGGGCGCGGAAAGTGATTCAATGATTTTTTATCCGAAAAAAAAGGGGGTGACAATATACTTGCCATTTTTCGGGAATTGAAGTATTCATGTAAATGAATAACTTTTAAATGTAACCGACTCTGAAATATGAAAAAAAAAACCTAGTTGCCCCATAGATTTTAATCGTGTTGCAGGCATTTTTGTTTGCATATTTCAGAGCAGGTCTCTTAATAAAAGTTGTTTTATTCATAAGTACTTTACAAATATATAAACACCGAATTCGATTAACAATTATGTTGGCAGACGGCTTAAGTGCATGATAATATTGCGATATTTGATTTCTTGCACTATTTATGCAAACATTAATTTTATTTGACAAAGGTTAATAATTTCATCACCATATCGCACGCAATCGTTGATCACAGGGTAAATGTTGATTTCACTGTTTTTATCCGGGAAAGTTAGATGTAAACACAAACACAATTTACCTCCGGTTTCTCGAACGAAAATTGTCTTGTCGCAATATTTTTTTGTTGGAAAAGAGGCTTAGCCATATCTTTAACTGGATGTTTTCCAGTTACCAATCTATCTGCGAAATGTGGTCCTTATATCCGCGCAAGCCTGCTTTGTATGCTCCCTGTTTGTATTCGTCCATTTCAGCTGCTTAAATATTTCATAATTTTCCGAAGAAGTGAACTATGGGTCAGCTAATATCCCAAGCTAACATCCTAGGATATCAGCTGGATTGACAGCTCACCTCAAACTCATCATCATATCAGCCGTAGGACGTCTCCAGCTGAACATAGGCCTTTCGCATTGATTTTCAAAAGGACCGCTTGGGAATTCAGTTCAACAAAAGTTACCGAGGGCGATTTCTATGAAATAGCATTGGTCTGTTTTATTCGGAATATTCTCGTCTTGAAAACACAAGCGGTAACAGCCTTTTCTACATATATCGGGTTTCATACGCCTAACAAACGCTTTTCTTAATTATTGTTGTTTATTTTTTTACTACATATTTACTAGATATTACTCACTAATAAATGTATTCTTATCGAAAATTCTTCCTCGTAATAATGCTTCCGTTCATCCATATGGAGTAAGCTTCAACGGTACTGATATGTAGTGTTACCGTTTGAAAGTCACGTTTGACAAATAACGCGATTGGATTTGAATAGAGCGCGTGCGCCGATGTTTCTAGTTTATGGACTCTAGACATCTGAATTTTCATAGACGAGATGTATTATTGAAATTTCCTAGTCATTACTACTCGTGCGCACATAACTGTTGATATGATTTCATAATCAATAAATCATTATAAAATATGCTCTTATCGACTAATGACTATGAGGCGCTACATAAATAGCGCGCGTTTAGAAGAAAATACTAGAATGCTATACATAGTTTCTTGTAATTACTATGATAAACCTTACAAATAACTTACATAAGAACTATATTTCTTGATATCGGCATTGTCATTCATTCTTCGCTCTCTGAAAATCGTAAATCTGAATAGTAATTATACCTCATATAACAAAGAACAGATAACATGTCAAATACCTTCATTCAACATTGTGTATCAAGTGTTCCAGTGAATAACCGCAAATAAGCAGATGCATCGTCTGCCCAGCTAAGCGTGTTCACTGCATTTAGTACCCAGAACACCAATATCAAAGCCTAGCTGTAATTCTAAGCAAACTGTTATAGTAAATTAAAGACGCTACTAAACCGCTCGTAGGTTTAATAGCAAAGCTGTCACTATTTATGACGCTAGTATCTCTATCGATATTGCTAGACTACGATACTGTAACGGTTATCGTACAACATGCAATGCACCTTAAAGAGAATAATGTAATTGAGAATCGAAACATGAATGGGAAATGTCTAGCGAATAATGGTTTGAGGAAACATGGCATAGAACACAGGAATATCTCGATAATATTACCTTTGAAAGTAGAATGGAGGTAAATAATAGTGTTGACTTTTTCAATTCATACGTCACTGATGTCGGTGAAAGATAACGTCATGAACCTAGACTTATAATGAACATTGCCAATCCGCTTTAAGCAAACATGGTAATGAAAGCTCTTGAATTCTCTGTATGAGAAGGCGCCTTTACCCTGAAGAGACACAATTAATAATAGGCTGGTATTACGTTATCGTCGTCTGGGACGACGATAACGTAACGAAAAGAATTGTGTGAAAAATGACAGCCAGAAAGGAGACAAATACTGAAATGCCGGCTATTTCGCACTTGAATGATTATTAAAATGATTTCAGACGAAAAACAAATGCAAATAAGTATGCCAATCAAATTCTTGATTTCGAGTCAATAGTTCAAGTTATTCCTTTTTTAAATATGTCAATCAAATAACATGCAAAGTTTTCGCTTCAGGAGTCAACAAAGGAACATGTTACTTTTTAATGCTTCTATCTAGACTACCGATCTTTAACCTGGTTTAATAATCAAGCCTTTAATTGCGCTAACGCAATTAGCAATGTAATACGCAAAACGAAACATCGATACACGTAACTACCTATACATCTTACATAAATACATTGCTCTAAATACTATCATCATTCAAAACAAGTACGTCAATTATTCCCTCTTCTACAGCTTTCACTACATCCAATAAAATGGTTGTTTATATAAATTTTATTATGATTACACCGTTTGCGCCTTGTTACACAAACCATTGAACGGTTCCTTCGTTCAGTAGGTCAGCTGTTTCTGCGCCTGCGACTCGTAAACGCATCGTGTTAGAATTGGGTTGAGTATGCTTCGGGATATGATGTCATCGTATGTTTTACTCGACGGTTTGACAAGTACGTAGATTTTGACCTTTACAATTTGTTTGCGACGAAAAAACTAAATATCCATTTCTATCATAAATTGAACCACATTGTAAATAGGATGAAGCTACAGATAAATATTGAAAATGTATCTCGCAACAATATTCAAACATAGCAGCTAACTAAATATTGTTTTAATAAGCCAAGATCACGTACAATTTTTGAGAGAATTTACTCACTGCAAATATTAACCAGCCCCAAAGCTCTTGCATTCAATCATTGTGTACTTACCGTCGCGAATCTTGGTAAATTATGTGTTTAACTCTTCATCGTTACATCTGTTATCATCAAACCAAACCCTGCAAACATTGCGATTTGGTCCTTGGAAGCGCATGGTCTTTCGAGTCTATGCAAACTACGAAACTTTGAAATAAATAGCCAATTTATATCTAATCAGTGATATATCTAGCAACCAGGAACCAATAAATAAAATATTCAATTAACAACCCAGATTGACCCATGGACCTCGCAGCCATCCACAATGGCTGTCACAATTATACCTGGCTACAGATTTCGCCATGCTAAGACAATGGGCAGTAAACCCTAATAAACAGTAGTATTACAGTATTTGCAGCGACAGTTGGTAATGACTCGCCCACTACCCGTGGGCGTACGTGGGATTTGACTTAGCACCGTTCGAATGCCGTTTCAGTATCCTTTTTGTGGTTATTATATTTCGGTACAACCATTTTTGTTATATGGTCTTTCGGTCCTTCATTTCTTGTTACCTTTAAAATGTAGAAATTCTTGAGAGTCGGAAAATCATTACTGCGGTGTAGCTTTTCCCAGCCGTCTACCAGAAACCGCCTTGCTCAAACAAACTGGTCCTATGATCGTTAACAAGCGCACGATACATTCGCACATCTATAGTACGGCGCGATTCTAGTTTTATCACAGGTGTACCATAAGTCGAGAAATCTGAACAAGACAAATAAATTTAATTTTAGCATTGAAGTAAATATCCCTGATTAATTTCTTCCCCCGACTGAGCATGAAGAATTTCTACAATCAGTCATTTACTTAGATGATATGATTGAGAAACAAACTTCCTAACATATTTTCTCATAGTTATCGCCTAGGATTGCATGTCAAAACTGCATTCTCCACCATTTGATTTGTTGGTACCAATAAATTGCTTGTGGATTTTGATTAATTATCTGACTGTTCGGCTGCAGCATAGATTTATGATAGCAAACGACTTTGGTCCCCTGTTCTTGCCTGTAAGACCTCAACGTCTCCTATAGCATAATGATCGTTATTTGTCTTTTCCTAGAAACTATAATTCTTTGTACTTTGTATCTTTAAATTCGTCCCATTGCCACGGTCAGTTGAATGTCGATAATTTTTATAGCGCTTTGATAAAATTCCTGTTTGCAAATGAAATGGCTAAATTGAACAAGCAAGACAAATTTATAGGTATTTAACTAAATGTCGAGTGTTTTGTGCAAAGCTAATTATATTTTGAATCATATATCCTTTAACATTTAAGGACGACAATCCACAGTATGCCACCTGCATGGCTGTTTCTTGTTTTCTCATCTTAAGTGGCACTTAGCATCTGTTTTATTGAGAGAAAGAAAGAAAGGCATTTATTTGGCCACAGCTGACATGAAAGCGCTCCTTTGGCAATCATTCAAAACGAAAATTCTTTCTTCATGTAGGTACTTTCCTAATCAAATGTGGTTCAAGGAAATCTCAATAACTGGTCAAGTTAAAAGTACAGTATGCTGTCATAGTCTAGATTCTGCAAACTGCTTTTTTTCCATACAAATAGCTGACAGTTTTTGCGACATTCCGACGATGCAGGGCGTCGGATGCACGACTGAACCCGCTAATAATATATCTCTACCTAGTAACAGACTGTATGAGAGGGATCAGCTGTAAAATATGTTTTGAATATTTATAATTTTTCCGACTTTAAAAAACAAAAATGGTTTTTTTTTCTCAAAGTCTTTCTTGTAATTTTGTTATTAGTATTTTTTACTGTTCCGTCAATTTTATGTATTTTTATTAAGTAATATTTTTTGTCTCTTGGGTATTCATTTGGGTTTCAGTATTTAGTTGTTGTTTTGGGCTGACTTTATGGAAACAATAGCCCTTTATTAGGATTGACTATCTATAAAATATCAGTTTCCGTGATGATGCTAACAATCGTGATAATATTATTATAGTGTTGAATGTGACAGGAAGTAAACACGATCTATTAGAAGCATGACATGAATTATATTAATTACAAAGTAATCATTACAATGATTTTAAACTTGATTAGGTAATCTGTTCATTTATGAGATGATGCAAAGTGAATGCTGTTTTAGTTGTGTATTATTTTTAAAGTTTTTTGTATCTTCAAACACATCTATTCAGGTGGAAGACAGATACCATCGTTGCTAAAAATAAATATTGTGATATAACATACTTATAACATCAGGTTTTTTTTATATTTTCGGTTTATAAAAATTATCTAAAACAGGCTTAATTAGATAATTTATATTCAGATGCATCTGGCAAAGCAAATAAATAAATCTGATTAGATTAAAAGCTGACACTAAAGTATTTTAAAATACCTAACTACAATAAAAAATAATGGTAGTGGCGTAGTAGATTTAGCTTTAAAATATAAAAATAATTATTGGTTGCATTATTAAACGAATTATATCGTCATTGATTTATTTTTAATTTTATATGTAGGGTATTCAGGGACCAACTTAAACACATACAAAAAGTCATTAAAATTGGTCTAGGCGTTTAGGAGCAGTTTAGTGACAAACACACGTACAAAAAAGCAAGACCATTTTTTTTTTGTGTCTATACTAGAGGTTAAAAAGTATTAAGTTACATTTTTATTATTATTCAACCTCCCTTACCTGACGTAGTATATGGGTAGACCCTCGCCAACTAGCTGAGTATGCAACCTGTCCCGCCCACTTCGGGCGTTGGCCTCGCGGCGAAAGCTATAGTATAGCAGAAGCTTATAAATTGATACCAAGTAAATGATCAGCGAATATTGTGCCAGCATCAGTGATTGAAAACGAAAGTGCTTGATCGATGCGCCTGCGTCGTTAGTTCTCTATGTAATCTGTGAGGTAAATTATTTAGGTATATTAAGTACTATAGGCTATACACCCCGCAGTTTCACCGCGGTTACATCTTTGGTTCCTGCTCCGCTCCTGTGGGTCGTAGCTTGATGTTATATAGCCTATACTTTTCCTTAGGAATCTGGCTGTCGTATATTTATATTTTCAGAGATTAGCGCGTCTAAACAAACAACTATCATTAGGTATATATTTTTCTAATAATTGCGCTTGTCTTGTGTATCTTTAGAGTATCGATGGCAAATATTTTGTATAAATGGATTGAAAAAAAAAACTTGTTTGGCTCAGTATTCAGCTACGGCAATGTTATCCGCTGACGCAGTCATTAAGTCCTCACGTGTGCAGGTGACAGGGCATGCGGCACAAGATGAAAGGTGGGCCATAATTTATCGAATCAGAAGTGAAAAGTAATCTTTTTATAATTTATTTTCAGCGATTATAAAAAAATAAAGCACCACTCGCGCCACGGAAATTACAGTATAAAATAAAGAATAATGAGACAAAAACATTGTCCAGTTGAAAGGCGGAATGAGGACAGATTTGTTACACAAAATACCAAAACGCTCGAGATGAATCAAATTACTAAAAGAAATTCCTTTTATTTAGAACAAATCTAGGTTACTAACAGCTTGTCACTCTAGCCATAACACATGAAACAAGATGGGATGACCCATTTCCCAACTCGACCTGTCTAGCTGGATACCCACCAGCCGATACACTTGGCTCCACTTTCATTCTACATACTTACTAGACGTTCTAGGAATATAATCTATGAACAAGTATAGTACTCGGTGTCTTAAATAATTACACAACAAGGTTTAAAAAATGTTCAGCGTTAACTGACACACAAAAGTAGTGTACACACGGCTACGTATCAAGCTATAAATTATCAGTTTATGCTGATCTCTCGTTGTATATGATTTCTATACAATGACAGCTCAGCTTATGCTGGAAATGTATAGCTTGATATGTTGCCGTGTGTACAATCAAAATCAGTATCGCAAAAGCTTGTTGTGTGCAGCGCGCCGCTAATTTGGGAGTTGTGACGTCTGAAACGTCCAGCATTATTCACAGTTGTAGGAAAAATAATCACGCCACCTTATGATAGGGACATTTGGCGACGTCACAACGCATCGCTCAGCGGCGTTAATGTGCGTCGTCTCTTGTCAGTGAGACAATCTCTTTCTCTTTCTCAACGTGCCGAAGCTATGGGTATTGTGCCTTCCATAAAAAGTCGCTTATAATAACAGCAAAAGTAAATTAAGTGTATAATTAATTGAATTCTCACGCAATATTAATGGATGCATAGTTTTCACCGCGCAGATTTATTTGATACAGTTATTTAACTGAAAATTTGATTACCAATAGCAGTTAAATATTGAATAGTTAAGTGATAAAAATACCGCTCTATGTTATTGCATTTCCTATCTCGGAACCTTAATGCCAATTCATGTCAGTACTGCAACGAGTAAGTCTCGAACTCACGACCTCTGTTCTCCAGTACACAATATTGTTTCCAAACCCCAGCTATTTATTAGCCTAGATACAACAAATTCTAATTTAACTAAACCGCTAACAGAATTCCTTTCGAACGCGATCAGTTTACAAAATCTACGTCACTTCAAAAATATGCTAATACTATTCAATATTTCATAGTAGATAGATAACTGTGGTTATTAGACGGCTTCAGACACCAAGCAGGCTTTATTTAATTAGTTTATTGCTTTACTGATAACTGTTCGCTTAGTTAGATACTACATAGTGTTGGGACTTGCGTAATGCAACTCAGTTCGACCGCTCGGCTCGGTCGTTACGCGAATTTAAGGTGGCAAGTTTTCGGATAAATATCCGATTTGTTTATTGTTTAGCAGCTGTTTGCAATGTTGTTTTCACATTAATTTTGTGTGCGTGTTTTAGTTAAAGGGTAGTAATTATTTCTTGGTTTTAGTTTAGCGCCTTGGCGCTGGCCGATTTTATTGCCTAACAAAAAATCTGAAGAATTTCTTATGTTAATTAAGAAGGTTTGAACGGAGCATAATGTAGTCCGCTCATGCGTTTCCCTTTGGTCTCTTAGTCGCAAGCGCACCTGCTGAACGTTCGGTCCTTGGTTTAATTTCCAAGTCAGGCACAGTGTTATTCGATTTTTCTATTAGGAATTTCTCAGTAGCAGCTCGAAGATGGTGGTGTGACCCCCCCGTGTCTCGGAAAGCAAGTAAAGCCTTTGGTCCTGATCTCTCCCCGGTCGTGTCGGATTGCCGTCACATATATATGAACGAGTAGGAACGACAAATAAGTATTTGTGACGTCGTTCACCTCTTCATACATGTTAAGATTTCTTCAAGAGGCTTACAATAAACTTTAAATAGATAAAAAATAATCTTCAGTAAATAATATACTTTTATGATAACTAACATAAATATTTATACAAACAGATACGTCTGCTCGTACTAAGCTAATTAATTATAATGACAGTATATGTAAAGTTTGATAATATTAATTATACTTACTATAATATTTTTATAAGGTTTAGACTAGAGATAGTATTCTTTACGTGTTCCATTGTTTTCCGCACTAGATAAATATATACAAAGTTGTCACAGTAAAAAAATCGTTCTTATTTCTGTATTCACTTGTGCCCTCGACTTTGTCCGCGTGAATGCCAGTTATCGCGGAGGTAGAGGAAGCTCTCCAGTGCCTAAATCTGACCATTGAATCGGATTTTTTTCACAAATTCATGTAGGTAGTTAATTTTTTTTTTGTGTTAAAACAAAAGCGGCCTAAGTTGTTTCTTATATCATTTCGGAAATTAGTCGGAACAAACAAACAGACAGACAGACAAAAGTTAAAAAAATGTTTTTTGTTACAAGTACCTCTACCTAACGTGTAAATATTAATATGCATTTAGTAAAAAAGTTGTAATTTTTACATTACAAACAGACACTTCAAGTTTATTTATTTATATCTAGATAATTATGCATCCACGTGTCGCTTCAACGTGTATGCACGTTGCACGTATGACTGGAATTATCAAAAACAATAAATTTCCCTTCTTCTTTGTAGCTTAATTTAAATCTTAAGCAATAAAAGAAAACTATAACTTTAATTAACATTAATAATAGCTGTCCAACCAATGTCGATTTATTGACCGATAAATGTAAATAACAACTGACAGAATTTATGGAACAGCTGCACAGATTCCTATCTTTTTCATTAAAATCTGCTATCGGTAACCGATAATGCAGCTCTCTAGTTGATTATTGAGTGGACCATAATAGTGATTCATTAGACAATACGTGCACTATGATGCAGCTAATTAAATCGTATAACTATGCAGATTTAAGTTATGCATATTTCGTACTGGATATTCTTATGTAATTAGCGCTAATTTATACACGAACACTCTATAGACACTGTAATCATTCAAGCGTGTCCTAAAAACCTAAATACATGCCCAAATTACAACTTTTTTCCTTAATCTTATTTTGACCTTTTTTGCTCTGTAAACAATTAATAAAGTTTTTTTTGTTAGCCTATTCTGTCTATCCTACACTCCTTACATTATTCACGCTTCAGTGCCTTATCCCTTCAGTTCAAGTCAGATCAATCCAGTTCGTCCAACTATCTCCTTCGTGGCTTCCGCGACCCCGACTCACTGTGTCATGGCACCCAGCTGTGTGCTACCTGGGTCCACAGTTTGTCTGGCAAGCGGCCGACATATCCTACCCAGTCCCGTTTAAGTTAAAGAATAAATAATGAAGTCAAAAATAAAATAAATAACTCTTAAATAAAAACATTGTTTGCATTACAACGCGCTTCAAATACGAAGACACACCCAACAACTCAATCTTACAACTGCCCATGCAACGTAAAAATTCACAGATAATGGAATCCGCGCGTATATTTATCCGAAGTGACCGCACGTCACTAGCAATTACACAACATTTCCCACGCGTATGAGTTGTCGCGTCATTTGATATGGTACTTAATAATGAATGCTTTATTGTTTTGTTGACTGCCTCGTTAGCCTAGTGGTCCTAAGCGCGACTGCTACACTATAGGTCTTGGATTCGATTCCCAGGTCGAGCAAAAAGTGTTATTGGGTCTTTCTATGAAATTCTCAGTACTAGCTCGGAGTTAGGATTAGTGCCCGGTTAATGGCAATAGGCTTGCCGCCTATTACATGGGACCTAAAAACATACCGGCGAAGTGTGGGTGCACATGGGTACACCTCTGCCTAACCCTTCGGGGAATACAGGCGTTATGGTATGTTTATTGTTTTGTTTTTGCACACGTGGTCATAGTGTTATGTGTCAGTCGACAACCTTAGTTATGTTAAGAGTGATAATACGGAGATAAGCCACATGGCTGCAAGTTCATAGACATAATTAACTGGTGGTGACCACGTGTTTGAGTTTCGATTTATCGGGATTATAACGCGAACGGTGGCCATCGTAACGAAGATTTACCATGGATTTAAGACATAATTCTAAAACAACATTTTTTATAGGTTAATAAAAAATATCTGCTGTTTTATACATTTTCTTCGTGTAGATGTTTCACAGGTCATTTTTTTTTTCATAATTAGCGAAAAATGACTTCATAAATCAAATCATTAGTATAGTAGTCGCTACGAGTCGTAGTACGAATATCAATGAACTGTCGATAATTAATGTATTTCATGAATTTGCTTCACATACAAGGTGAACTGAAAGAATTATTTTCTTCATTGAAAGAAATGAATTAGATATTTTTTTTATACTGTCCTAGTTCGCTTCATCGCAGTAAAGTAGAATAGGTTACTCAGGGTGAGAGCTACCATAAACTGCAACCCATCAACTGAACCCCCCAAATACAACTGTCATCTCTACCCTATTTATAACTTTAGCACTGCAATATATCGGGCCATCGAGGTTAAACAACATAACAATAAAAAAAATATTCAAGAAATCTATGCTAAATAATGCTGAAGAGTTTGTTTGTTTGGTTGAACGCGCTTATCTCAGGAAGTACTGGTTTGAATTGAAAAAATCTTTTTGTGTTGGATAGTTCATTTATTGAGGAAGGCTATAGGCTATATAACATCACGCTTCAACCAATAGGTGCGGACCAGTAACCAAAAACGTAACCTAATGCGAGTGATAAAAATTACGCGGACGAAGTCGCGAGCAGAAGCTAGTATACAATATACATACATTGTAGTCTCACAATTCATTCGAACAAGAATTTCATTTATTCAACAGATGGTTATGCAAGAATTCAGACTTGCTCTGTGCGCGACAACGGCAATGTGTAATTGGAATCATTGTTATATTTATTAGATGTTTTCCAGAAGAATGTACTGTGTTTGTTGTGTTCTTGAAATATTGGCGTAACTATGTGGGCTGATTTGGATGTTTGCTTTATGAAGTTGTTGGCAATTATGGCTGTAAAGGAGCGTCGTGGTTGATGCATTTTCCCACGGGGACCGTACATTTTTCAGAGATAAAAAGTAGCCTATGTGCTCGTCCAGACTATAATCTATCTCTCGTGTCAAGTTTCATCCAGATCCGTTCAGCCGTTCTGGCGTGATGAGCAACAAACATGCATCCATCCGAACTTTCGCGTTGGCAGTTGTAATCAGATTCGAAGGCAAGAGATGATTCTTAAATTTTTTAATAAATACTAATACACAAAAGTGGAGCTGCGAGGTGCCACAAAGCATCCTGCCGTATCGTAAGGTGACCATTTTTCCTACGATCGTAAACCTTCCTGGACGTGTAAGACGTCATCACAACGCTACAATGCGCGGCGATTTTCACGTCGCTTTGTACGTTAAGGCGGCCGGCTCCGCCGATGTTAGTGCTGTCGCACCGCACCGCTTCTATGTATGTCGTCAATAACTTGTGCATTGACCACAAATCCTTGGGAGTCATTTGAGTAATAGATGGATTCTATTAGACACAAAGTAACGCTGTCTCAATATAGATCGTTGAAAAAAGCCGCGGACTAATTGAAATAGAACACTGTTTGTATTAAACGAAACGGTGTTGTCATATCATCATGTTGTTAAATACATTAAAAACATTCGTAACGTGATCATTTTGTTAGGTAATAAATGATAAACTAAAATATCAAATTACTGTTTTAAGAATTTGACTTGCCACAAGCTTACTTTTGCGTTCATGACTACAATCAACATTATCAATTTAATCGGCCTAGCCATATGATCCGGGGCTGCGGGTTGTTCGCAAGAGATACCGCGCCCCCGGAACGCAAAGGGCACAAGAAGGAACATGGGTGGGTTTTAATCAGTAAAAGCCTGACACTCCCTCCCGTCCCGCCCAGGGCGGGAGAAGTTATTTGATGATTTCACACCCACCAAAAAAAAAAAAAGCCATATGATGAGTTCCATACATGTATGGGTCTAGTCTGCCATTCAGTTCTGGTCCGATGTCCCCTAAAATGATAAAATACCTATATTCCTGCACTAGACTAAATAAATACAGAATAAGCACATACATTGTGCCATTAAAGAAACAAATTAAAAAATGGCGGCCAACAAAGGAAATTGTCATGCTATTTCACTCGCACAGTATAGCGAACGGAAAAGACGAGATTATATGTCCATTTTCAATTTGTTTCGCTATTGGAACGTGCATTTCCTTTGCCTATATCCTCAAATTGATAAACAAACCAGATTTATTGGTAGTTGTGTGTGGTAAGTGATGGCATACAAACCTATTGTGTACGAACCTTCTCACAAACATTGTTTTGCAAACATCTGTTACACCGTTTATCGATTCTTTAGCTAGGTCTTACTCGAATGGACATCAGCGGAGACAGTGCGCAACCGAATTATAAAATAAAAAGGTGAAATACCGTAACGTGTCCGCATCGTGTCACACGATTTTGTCGGACGAACTTTTTATCGGACGATCAGACATCTCATAGAAAAGAGAAGTGAGAACTCTAGTTGTGTGACATTGTCGTGTTGAACGTTCGTGTCGCATCGGTGGTGTGGTGTCGTGTCGTATCGTGATAGGTGTATCGGCGCGTCGCCAATGCGCCGGCGGCGGTTACAGGATGTCGCCGGCGCGGGCGTTGCTGGCGGTCCTGCTTATATGTCAACTTCTATCGTACGGTGGCCACCAAGGACTCACCAAGATATTTTGCACGTAAGCATTATTTTTTATCCTAAGAATTACATAAATGTACATGTACAGGGTTATTTGTAAAACAATGACAACCTCTCAGAACTATGTTACTAACATCATAATCAACAACTTTTGTTCTATGACAAATCTAAAAAAAAACAAAAATCAAAAATAAAAACATTTAAATTGAACGCTCTAAATGTTACGAAGTCTATGCGAAGCAAACGAAAGCGATAGTAAAATAGCGAGGGGAGCGGGGTTAGGGCGGCGGGGGTGTTTGTACTTGACCTATTTACAATTTTACGGAAATCTTTCAGTCGGTCAGTCGCTTCGATGCGCTTGCGTTGATTGATTCTGTAAAAATTTGTAGAACAAAAGTTGTTGTTTATGATGATAGTAATACAGTCCTGCAAGGTTGTCATTGTTTTACAAATAACCCTTTGAGATAAAAGCTATGAATGAAGCCTTGAGGAAGCAGATTGTTTGGAATGCCACTTCATTCATCATAATTATCACAATTTATGCAAAGTAACTTAAAAAAATATTGTCGCATGAGTTGATAGATATGCAAACGTCAACCGTAAGAGCTCTTTTTATTTATGCATTTGGTGCTGGACTGGTGCACCACTAGAGCAGTGTAGGTGGTGGTGGTGGATTGCACACGGATAATTGTCTTTTTTCATACCGTTGACATGTGACGTTTGTCGTCCTGTCTGACCATCCTTAGAACCTCAGAACCATCCTTGTGCAGTCTGTCATCCGCACAACTCCAGGACTGCAGCAGTCCGGCGTCAAACGCTTAAATTAAAACCAGCTCTAAGAATGAAGAATTGTCACATTCTGCAGTTCACTTGGCTGAACCCTGTAATGAAAAGTGGATAATTTTAAACGCAGCTACATCATTGACTAGCTTATAAGTCAAAGCATTTATTTCAATTAGACTATTAACAGACACTTTTGAATTGTCAAGAAGTCGGCCAATTAGTCAAAATGTTGAAGCTTGAAAGTTGCTCGCAGAGAAAACTTACTATGAATTTAGTAAAAGAGCGTTTTTTTTTTAATAACCGACAATTTTTTTTTAGGACGTGTGTCTAGAATCTTGTGCTTACTGAATCTATGGTTAAAATTTTCATTACGATGTTCCAACCGTTATTTAAATTTCTTTGAACGACACTGTAAATTTAAAAATAACAGTAGGTAATTAAAATTTAGGAGAAACATATAATTTTCCTCGGCCACGTTTCAGGGTTTTTGAGTCATTCATTTCTCTGTTATTCCACACAATACTAGTGACCTCTATAATAATAGTTTAGTTCCAAGGCTGGTCACACCTTGACTCGAAGGCCTGTTTGAAATTGGAATAATGTTTCATATTTCATAACGAATGACAAATTGACATCATGAAATTTGGAACACAGAAACTATTTAATGGAAATTGAATTTCTTTTGTAAAAACTGTATTGTTCTTGGAATTAGATAAAAAATACTTCGTGGTTATGCCGTTTCTTATGGTTGCATACTTACAAGTTTGGTATGAGGGATAATACAATTATTTATATAACCATACCATCACGCCTGTATTCCACGAAGGGTTAGGCAGAGTTGTACCAATGTACACCCACAGTTCGCCGGTATGATTAGATCCCATGTAATAGGGGGCGAGAATGGGGGGCATGAGGGGTATCGTATCAATATATTGTAAACGCAGTTTGGTTTATTATTTTTTCACATCACTTGTTTACATTTTAGTTAAGCACCTATCTACCTGTATTTTAACTGCTCCGTCGGTCTCGTGGTGGCGAGCACAACTATTGAGCGTGAGGTCCTGGGTTCGATTCCCAGGGCGAGCAAAAAGTGTTATTGGATTTTTCCATTAGGAATTTCTCAGTAACAGCCCGGAGTTTGGAAGTAGGTGGTGTGACACCCCCGTGTCTGGGAAAGCTCGTAAAGCCGTTGGTCCTGCGTCTGATTTCTCCCCGGTCGTGTCGGATTGTTGTCCCATCGGACTATGAGAGTTAGGGAAGAGGGAGTGCACCTGTGGTTGCGCACACACTTGTGGACTATAATATCTCCTGTGTACTTGGCTAGTCTAAATAAAGATTAGCCGCCGTGTCCGGAATCAGTCGGAGAATACATACATACCTGTATTTTGATTCTCTGAGACCTTGACCGATATTGAGAACAATAGCAATAATGGTTTATGTAGAGAATTAATATCGCATCAAACTATTCTAGCGTATCTCCCGGTAGTTAGGTAACCGATTTCGAAAGGAGAATGTTAGAAAAATGACATTAGTCCGATAAATTAATAGTTTTGGATGAAAAAAATCTATCAAAATGATGGCCGATTTATCAATCATCAAATAGTGGTTATCGGAAGGGTAAATACAGCAGTTTCGATGCCAAATATTATCTATTATTTTACACCTTTTAGTGAGATAAATTGCTAGACAACCTTATATCGTTATGGATTCTAAATGGTCATTTGAAATGAAAAATGGTAACAGAAACCTAAAGATAATTTTCAAATACTTATTCAATAATAAACCCTTTTTTGATACCCCACTAGACATGGTCTGAGGAAATTCCGAGGATTTCTTTTTTTTATATATTATTTCACCAAAAATCGGCCATTTAATTTTGATATATCCAGTTATACTCTCTCAATTTCAACAACTCTAACGACACCGTAAGCTATAATCTATCAAGCCGTTTAGGCTACAGAGCGTACCAAAGAAATACACATACATACACTTAAAAAACTTAACACTCGTTCTGACGCAGTCGGGTAAAAAAATAAAATCAAAATATAACTACACAGTCACCCACTCCTTGACACAGTTATTTGAAACGTCTGAAAATGTACCTAATGCTGTAATTTTGAAAATTGTCTTCAATTACGCACAATTCTACGGAACCTTGAACCTAATTGATGAGGAAAGGAAGGACGAAGCTCTCTCCCTCTAGAACCTTATTATTATCCACGGAAAAATGTGAATTGGATCTTGTTTTTGATTGATTGTCTTGTCTTAATGCCTTATCAAGTTACCATAGAATTATAACGTTACAACGCTATCGTTTTTTCAGTGTAATAAAAAGCTTCGTTATTTCACAATAATTATAAAGAAATGTGTACACTATAATATTAGGCATTAAGTCCGCCTTTGTACGGTGTATTTTATTTTACATTTGTGCATAGAGCTTTAATAAATAAATATTGTGATAGTACAGACAGCGTCATCAACTGGTAACCCCCTTTTCGAACAAATTTTTATGCAAGAGGGGTAACTAATTGATGACGCTGTCTGTACTATGGTGTTTTTTTAATATTATATTATAGCTACATTTATAACTCGAAATAAATATGAGACATTTCAAGAATATAATCCTTGTAACTGCTTTTATCAATAACGTAACTCAAGCTAAGTGGCGTGCGATTGGAGAGCCTTCTGTCCAGCAGTGGACTGTAACAGGCTGATAATGAATTGCTGTTATTTGGCCATTATATGCATATTTGTTTCGTGCGGGAACTTAACCCGCGACGCGTAGCTGATCGCTCAGCCGCTGCGCTAACCGTGTAGTCAAAATAATATGGTCTAAAAACAAATTATGGTGGTGGTATGGTGGTACCTACTTCCCCGGACGAGCTCCTTCACAAAGAGCTCTACTACTACTAAATTGCGCTGATTGTGACAATTGGATGCATTGGTATCAATGATCATAAATCGTAGAAATCTTAACGATATATTGTGTGTCCCATTGTGGGTCGTATGGTCGGTAATGCGGTATGGCCGCGCCTTGCCGCCCGCGAAATGGAATGCGGCTGATTTTTTATTGGCTATCTAGTTTATGTAATGGCTTCATAGATATTGGGAGAATGTTTGCTGGAAATTTATTCCAACGTTTGTTAGTTTTTCATTCAATGTTCAAGGTAACTTTTAGAGGGAAAATAATAAATGAATGTTTTCTAAAATAATGTTGATCAATGTGTGTTTACTCAGACTTTTCCAACTACATTTAATCGATAATTATTTTCTCTGTTTTCTCACTTGTGTTTATAAACAATTAAAAGTCGTGTTTATGATAAAAGTCTTGTAATGTTTGTGTAATGTTTTCTGCAACATAAAATAACAATTACATGTGTATTTCTTGCACTGAGTCATACCACTAAGAAACTAATTCAAGTAACTACTGAGAACAAAATAATCGCATTTATTTGAATTAAAAAATCTAACGTCTGAATTTCCGGTCTTTTCCAGGTTACCTGACACCGGGCAGCCTCCAGTGCTCATATCGCTAGCAGACAACGCCAAATTGGAATTGAGACATCCAGACGAACTACTGTTCGTCAACGACTCGGAGGAACACAATGACACCAAGATATTCTCCATCATTGACGGCGAAGCCGTTGAAGATGACGCAGAGAAACCACCGGAAGACGTGGAGAAGGAAAGCACAGAACCAAGGCTCGTCGTTAAAGCCAAGCCCATGCATGAGACCAGACAGGTAGAGGAAGCATTTCAGGCACCCACAGTGGACATAGAAACCACAACAGAATCTCAGATCGACGAACCAAAAGAACAAGAAACAGAAAACATTCCAGTCCAACCAGAAACTCCCCAGGAGGACATCCCCTCGTTCTCAGAGTGGGCACAAAAACAGCTGGCCGAAGCCGAGAAAAAAGACACAGTACTGAACCACTCGAGTCAACCTAGTCATAGTAATACGAATTTTAGTAGTAAAAGCACTAAACTACGATCGAAGAACTACGCTTCGCTCGCTTGCGGCGCCAAGATCGTCGCCGTCAACCCCGAGTCCGGGTCGGCCAGCTCCATCCTGTCGCCCAACAGGGACGAGTACATGCTCAACACGTGCACCAGCCGCATCTGGTTCGTGGTGGAGCTCTGCGAGGCTGTGCAGGCGCAGAAGATTGAGATAGCTAATTTTGAGCTGTTCTCATCGACCCCCAAAGATATCGCTGTTTATTTCAGCGACCGGTTCCCGACCAGGGACTGGGCCAGCGTCGGACAGTTCACGGCGCAAGACATGAGAGACGTGCAAAGTTTCGATCTGTACCCGCATTTATTTGGAAAATTTATTAAAGTTGAGATGCTCTCCCATCATGGGTCCGAGCACTACTGCCCTGTATCCCTTTTCAAAGTGTACGGCACGTCAGAATTCGAAGTCTTAGAGAAGGAGAACTCGCAGCATCCCGCTCATATTGACGAGGATGAGGATGATGATATAATAGACGTGCCAGACATACCCGCTGCCGAGACAGAGCCCTCGAAGAACCTGTTCGGTTCCGCTCGAGACGCAGTGATGTCTATCATGAAGAAGGCGGCACAAGCGCTGGTGAAAACTGAAGTTCCTAAAAACGTATCCTCAGAACACAACGATACGTCGACAGACAAAACGTACAAACGGTGTTGTTCGCCCAGCCATATTATAGTGTGTGATAATTGCAGTGAGACGCTTTACAATGAAGTGTACGAACTAATTAGCTGTAGCTCGGACAAATTAGTGACTTTAGTGCGCCAGGTGTTCCTCCGCGAGACTTTAAAGTGTACCGGCATTTGTCAGCCGTACGGACTAGATTTTAAAAGTACAAAGACAATAGAGTTTAGTGATGAACGCGTCGCTTATATGAATGCTTTGTTCCCTCGGAAATATTTAGCCGCCCTCTGTAATATCTTAGCTATTAAAGAAAAAAAAGTTGTTTTGAATACGAGTTTTGAAACAGAACTGAATGTTACCATGAATGTAACTGTTGATGAGTCGCCGCAAACTGTAAATAGTGAAACGAATCCAGAACTGGAAACTAAATTAGTTCCAGACAGAAATACAGCTTCTGATGACGAGAGAGCTAACGAGACAGCTCAATCAGAAGAGAGATCCACGACGGAAACTATGACGGAAGGCACTAATGTTCCTGTTGAGTTGCCAAAAGAGCAACACGAATCAGTTGTTGAAAAGATCGACGATTTGCCCTCGATTGATGAGAAACCGGCACAGGAAGTACCAGAAATTGTACTAGACAATGACAAGACTAGTGAAGCTATCATCGATGAAAATAAAGATGTTATTCAGAAGACTGAACCTAAAAATGGTAAAATTGAAGTGAACACAGATAAATTAAAGGAAAACAACATTGTTGAAGAAGTGAATGATCCGATAATCATAGATACAGAGAACTTTTTGTCAGACTTTGACCAGATGGCGGTGGACCCGACCCCCGCCGGGGTGCCAGCGACGCAGAACCAAAACCAAGGATCGACGACGCTGCAGAAGGAATCTGTATTTCTAAGGCTTTCTAATAGAGTGAAGGTTAGTTTCTTGTTTTTTTAAAACATCTCACAACAAGACAGTTCTATTTCATACTAATTATTCCTCTTAACATTATTATCCAAAATAGATGAAGAATTTCTTAAAGAATAGGAAAACTAGTAAACTAAAAAAATTGTAACATAATTTAAACAACAATGAGATAGATAAAGCCCGTTACAGCCACTAAATATAAAAATATCTTCACTCACCTTTAAAATATTTGTATACAAATCATAACTTTTCTTAATTTTCTATTTCAGACGTTGGAGCGCAACATGTCTCTTTCTGGTCAATACCTGGAGGAGCTGAGCAGGCGGTACAAGAAGCAAGTGGAAGAGATGCAGAAGACCTTCGAGAAAACAGTGCAGCAGATGACGGAGGAACGACGGAAGAGCAACGATCGAGAGCAGAAGTACCTCGAGCAGATGACGAGCCTCCAGGAACAACTGGGACAGATGGCCGCCGCCATCCACATTCTCATGGAGGAACGCGACAGCTGGTTCGGCAACATCAACTTCTTCAAATTCATCGTGTTCCAGTCCATCATCTTCATCCTAGTCTTCTACTTCTTCACCAGAAGACGGAAAGCAGAACCAGTCACTATACCAGTAATTAAAAAGACCAAAAAGAAACAAGATAAGTTTCGGAGAAAATCCGTCGAGGGTGTCAGTGGACATGAGACTCCTTCGGCGAAAAAGCGGCGTCCCAGTGAGGAAGCGTTGCAAATAGCCAGGCAGTCTACTGAGGAGATGAGCAGAGAGGAAGACGACGGCGAGTGGCAGGTGGCGCGCAAGAACAGAAGAAGAAAAACATCGATAGTACACAGGACTGTGGAGACGGAACCCAAAGAATGGATTCGACCAGACGGTATTGGGAAGCTTCAGGACAATCCCATAGCTTTAGACGAAGAGGAATACTTCGCTCCAGTGTCTGAACCGAAGGAGTTCAGCGAAAGCGAGACGTCCAATCCTCCGAAGCAGGAATTACCAAAAACGAACGGCTCATTCTTCAATAACTTGAAGTCGAAAACGATGAAAACGCGGCGGCTGTCTTCACCAGCATTCCTTCGGACACTGAGCAGGCAGAGTAGCAGGAGCACTCCTAGCCCTGTGGTCAGGACGATCTTCAACGGGAACGTGAACAAGAAAGCAGCTTCAGAGTCGCCCACGGGCAGCTTGTGGTCCGAATCAACAGAAATATCTCAAAACGGACAGCAGGACATCGAAAACAGTGGTGGCAAAAAGAAGAAAAGCCTTAAGAACATTCTGAAGAAAGTGTTTTGAGGGACATTATTAGTGATGGAACAGTGTCGTGTATTCCGCTTAAAGTATTAAGCGCGTCGCTATTGTAATTTATTTCATTGCGAATATTAATGTTTAAATTATTGTATATTTGTTGTTAGTAGACCTCATAGGTGCCAATTGTGATAAATTAGGGAGCCTAATTGTTAGCGTGTTACATTTTAATTTCGTGCGATGATGTTTGCTTGTGGATGTATTGTATGGCGACAATAATGCGAAATTGGTAAGACGAGTGCTAGTCCGTGGGGAGCGATCGGTAAACAAAGAAACGGCATTAAATGCATTAATTTTATTTCGTGGTTTCAATTTATAACGTAATACCTATCACAGAAAAACATACTCTTAAACCTTAATTGATAATGAACTAGAACACAATGGAAATAGAGTTGAAAATTGCTCAGAAGATGAATATGTATAAAAGGACTTTTAGACCACTAAAAGTATACTCTTAGTTTACACACAAGATCAAAAGTTGTTTATTTGAGTCTCACATAACTATTATAAAATCACAAGCAATGCATTGACATACCACATAATATTTATATAGCCCTTAGTTACATTATTTACAAACAATGTCAATATGTGATATTATCTTGTTGTCATATCAATATTGACATGTTCATTAAAAATAAACATGTCAATGCAAAATGCCCAGAAACAGATACTGTAATAACAAAAGCAATGTGTCACATATTAAAAAAAAATACAAGACAAGATTTATTCATGGCACGAATTCCGCCAATTTCATTTGAAACCTATGCAATACATATAAGACTACAGAATCAATTGGTCAAGAATTCAAAATAGCTTAATTAATAAAACTACTCTCAACCACCTAACCCAGTTTCGCCGAGTGCAAATTTCCAAGTATTCCGGAAGATTAAAAAAAAAATATTTCTTCAAAACCTTGTCCGGGAAATTAAACACAAAAAAAAAAGAATCAGGCAAATCGGTCCAGCCGTTTTCAAGTTTTGCGTAAAAATAAAAAATAAAACTATGAAGATACAAAATATTTTTGGTTTGATATAATTATGTAGTTTGAGTATACAACGGTCAATTGATTAAGAGACCTGGTGGTCTCTTAATCAATTGACCGTTGTTTGTTCAGAGAAATAAGCGTCTTAGTGGTCTAAGACGCTAAGTACTTATTAAGGACGAAAGTATTTATTCAGAGAAATAAGCGTCTTAGACCACTAAGACGCTTATTTCTCTGAACAAATATTTTCAAATTCTAGTCACAATCTTATCTCAGTGAATTTTAAAAATCTTTACAAATGTCATGTTTTAGTCATATTAAAGGAATTGTAAATAGAGTACCAGGAGGCCATATATTACTTTGTAATTTCAGTTGTTGGATTTTCAACTCTCGGCGCTAAACAGAGGGTTGAAAATCCAACAGTGAGCAATGCAAAATTAAATTATTTCACCATCGTCACAAAAACATCTAACAACACTCACGTCCAAAAAAAATTGGACACTGCAAAATCCAGAAGCAATTTCCTCATTAATCTAAAGTTTACGTAAGAATCTTCATACGATTACTTGTAATCAATTCTTTTGCACGCAAGTGTATTTCAAACAAACCAACAGTAGAACTCTATCGAAAATCTACTAAACGCATTCATTCAAAATAAAATACTTATTCAATAAGAAGGAGATCTACGTAATAACATTTACAGACTGCAAGAAATCCTTCAAATCTACACATTTGACGTCAACAAGTTTCTTCTGCCGCGCAGAAGTGTTCAACTCCTTGATCGCCACCTCAAAGTTATCAGGACTATAAACTTTACCGCTATTGGTGGCGAACACTATTTCGTTAACCTCTTCGTAAAGTTTAACTGTAGTTAAATGCTTGAAATGGCGCTTTAGAGTGTCCAGTATTGACTGCTGCAGTTCGACGTCGCGGCAAACTAAGTTGAGGATGAAGTGGCCTGAAAATGGATAAGTAAGTATTAATATTATGTTATCATACCTTTGTCCCAAAAAAGAGGTCCAAGATCGCGTTCATGAGGTAAGGGAGGTAATTTCGTAGGGGGACAGTCGAAATAGCTCCGCCCAACTTAGCCGTACAATCAGACTCAAATAAAAACTCCGAGCCTTGAGCAGATTTAGAAGGCCAATTGGGTAGATGAAACCATTAAACAATAACTCCCAAGACACAACTTCACAAAAAGAACAGTATATTTTAGCCTTGAAAACCTGATGAATTTTTAAATAACCATCAAATTAGATATTTAATTGCTTTGAAATCAATGAATAGCTAGTGAATTACATGTCAAAAAAATGAAGGTCATCATCATGTATTGTCTTACCAAATCTCGGGGATTCGTGTTTTGACAGCTCATAAAAAGTGCGATCTACCCAATTCTTGTAATTAACTAAAACTTGTCAAAATTTATGTAATATATAATTTAAAACTTGTCAAAAATGTATGTAAATTAGAGGTATCTTTGACAGATTAAAGCTAAAAATGCCAACGTTCTTAAAAATACGGGAATTTCTCCGCTGAACATCATTTTCGGCAGTTGCGCTTATGATCACTACACTAACAAAACAGTCCCTTCTACAATGAACATAGGCACAAGTCCTTACCATCTTCCGTAAGTATACTCTTGACGTCATCCAGCACCTGATTTTCCAAGAACTGTTTGGGTGGACACGAGAGCCCCACTGTCCGGTCCTTGCTGTCCATGTCAAACATCACCGCCTCGTAGTGGTTACCTGAAGATGAAAGAAATATTGGTATCAAGCTTAGGCTGGCAGACAGGCTTAAATAATGCAGAAAAAAAAAAGTTGTAAATTGAATATGACAAAAAATTTAGAACCACCTCTTTTTTTTGTAGTCGGTTTAAAAAAAATATAGACTCACTCGACTCGGGGCCTGTTTTATTAAATCCGAATAAGTTTTGTTTAACAGCTTATCTGGGGTTTTTATTTATTTGGTAGATTGGACTCAGTGAAAAATTATCTTAGCTATTAGAGGCACAATATTTTAGAATTTAGCTGACAGATAATGTTAACCGGAATTTATCGAGAAGCTGACAAACAGTTGAATTAAAATAAATTCTCACAAACCTTTCTTCACCTCATCCTTCAAGAAATCCAAGCCGTCTTTAATTTGTACCTCCAACCTGTCATCAGTTTGCAGTTCAAATAGGTTCTTAGCGACGTCCAACATCGCGGGATCAAGGTCAACGGCTGTGACGTTGACATTGTCGAAGCACTTCCTTAGGAACATGCACAGGCTGCCTCCTCCAAGACCTAGGACGGCCACGTTGGTGGAAGCTGTCCTGGATATCTGGACTCCGACACACATGAAGGAGTGGTATAGGGAGATGTGACCGAAGTCGACAACCAGCCTGGTTTTGTGTTTTCTTGTTACTGAAAAAAGAGTAGGGTATTCTAAGTCAGGTTACAAAGACTATGGAGGATGGTGGTAAAAACTACATGAATTGATTATTTCACACCATTAACCAGTGATTCCAAGACAAAATATACATATAAAACAAAAACACTTTTATGACGTGAAATTTAAATTAACTGCAAAAGCAACAAAAATCAGCGCAAATATGTGACGTCACGGGTTGCTATTCTCATACAAAAAATGTATGAGGGACCGCGTTGTGATTGTTGATCGCTCATTAAAAGTAAGTCAATTGATTGGTAGTATGTAGGTACTAAACAATTTAGAAAAAAAAATATCGTGGTTTAACACGAGGAATTTTTCCTATAACGTGTGTTTGTTTACCAACATATAAACTCACATACACAAACAAGCACACCCGGAACAATCTGTACGCTAAAATACATGTTCCATACGAGAATCGAACCCACGACACGGTAGCGCATCAGCCAATCGCTCAGCCACTGCGCCAACAGTGTCTTCTATCAATTCTTCACACCAAGGCAAGGCCCGACTTCCGAAATTAAAACTTTCTATCTTCCTTACTTGTCTTTAACTTAGCTTCGGACTGTACCAGGAACTGATTGTCCAAAAACACGAGTCTGCGATGAGTGGCGCCCTCTACATCCACGTCTTCGACCACGAAGTCTCCGGAGAACTGCGAGGAGCCTTCGAATACCTTCACTCTTCTACCTACGTCGCTGCCAAGCGAGAGGAATGGGATCTGAAATTATACACAGAAAATCTTATTAAGTACTATTGTATAAATACGAAAATTTTAATGGTTGGATGTTTGTAGCTCCTTCACGCCGCGCCGGAAGGGCTAAAGGGATCTCTATGAAATTTGGCACAAACATAGATTATTGTCTGAAATAGCACACAGGCTTTTTATCCCGAAAAAAGTAGGGCTTCCGTGGGATAATATTTATTATCAACTTTGACGCGGACGAAGTCGCGGAAAGAAGCTAGTGTTTACCAAAAAAACACGTGGTCGAAAATGACTGTTGAGCTGGAAGTCCTAAGTGTAGTTTGATAGCCGAGACGGGAAAATTGTTTTTTCCATAAGGAAACCCCGACGTCACGACGTCATGATTAGACCTTCCACCTTGCACCACGTATACTAGAACATATTAATCCTAGCTAGATACAGTCGCAGATTGGTTTATTTTCTCTTATATAAGGTTGTTAAAAACTCAACAAATTCTATCTATCTTTTACATCTAATTATGTTGGGGTCACTAACTATATCGGGGCCGGCTGCCAATTTAACCGGATGCAGTTGAATACCAGTGTTTTACATGGAGCGACTGCCTATCTGACCTCCACAACCCAGTTACTGGGCAACAAGATACCTCTTGGTAAGACTGGTTGTCAGACTTCCTGGCTTCTGACTATCCGTAACGACTATCAAAGATCTACGAATCACAACTGGGACTAAATAATTACCTGGCCCGTTAATCCATAAGGTATGAGCATCTTGGCGGCGTGTGCCAGCTCCTCCTTCACGGCGTCCAAGGACTCGAACTGGTGTCCTCTGCGCAGTACTGCGACCACCAGTCTACCGAAGCGGGCCGAGTCCTGCAGCTGGCGACGACCTGCCGGCGTGCCGAACAACCACTCTGACTCCCTGGAAGATTCGAGAAGAGATGGTGGGTTTTTTTATTTACTTGAATAAAACTTGTACTTTGGGTCTATTTACATAACCCAAGCAACCATTTAGGACATTGTGAGAATATAATAGACAGGCGTAAAAGATAGGTTTTGTGCCCGGTTAATGGCAATAGGCTCGCCCCCTATTACATGGGACCTAAAAACATACCGGCGAACTGTGGGTGTACACCTCTGCCTAACCCTCTGGGGAATACAGGCGTGATAGTATGTTATGTAATAGACAGGTATAGTTATTTAAAGAGGTACCAAAGTTACCAGAGTCGTCAGATAAGACGGATTTTCACGAAGACCGAACCGGCCTCCATGCGAAATCCGTTCCACTTGCAGTGGCAACTAGGCTTAGTAGAAGTTCCATTAGATACCGAAAGGTTTTAAGGATTGGAAGTAAATTTCATTTACTAAAAGATGTTTATTTTCTATCAATTACTTAGCTTCTAATCGTCAACCCAGACCATGATAAATACAATGCGACGTGTAAAGTTCTGTAACTATAAAAAACCGCTGAACTTCGTTCAGCTGTTTTGTAAAAAAGCTGATTTTGCAATCCATCTGCGACATATCTATTATTCTGACTGGGAATCGAACCCGAAACACATAGTGCATAATACGATCATCCCGATATAGCACGTAAATGAAACTGTAAAATTAAAAAGACTTTTTATTTACTGTCAGAAAACAACGCAAAAAATAACACCAAATCATTTGTTTACCAAAACAACGTCCTTTGACGTAAATATTATCGTTTGGAGTTCACCGGCTCGCGCGCAGCTTTCTTGTTGATCAACACTTCTATTTTTAACCGACTGTGCACCAAACAATGTGGGTGTGGTCTGGCAAATTTGATGTGAGCGTGATGTATGTTAGTATACGTTTATTAGGTGATAATTATCGCGAAACCATTTTAAATATTTACGTGTAAAAATAATCTTCTTCTTTGATGAGTTCGGATTGATTACAAGCTTTTTTTAAAGTATAAAGACATTCTCATACGCAATAGTATATCTTCAAAAGCATACTTATAAATAATTAGAATTAATACTCGACTATTGATTAAGACGGCGTTTCCACCAAAGATGTGCAAAGATGCGTAGCGAGGGATGTGTGTAAAAATGACTAAAGATATCACTTCATTTTTTGTATGTTAAGCTGAGCTAGATATAATTAGTTTCACACACATCCCTCGCTACGCATCCTTGAACATCTCCGGTGGAAACGCAGCCTTAAAGTACTTAGCGAGGAAATTAGTCTGGAATGATGGCAAGTGTCAATTTTGGCACAGGACAAATTCCTATTGTATGGCAACATTTTACAAGCGTCCTTAAGCTATTGTGATTGGTTGTTGACAATTCAGATAACCAATTACATCAGCTCACAGGTGCTTAACAATTCGTTACAGAAGAAATCGGGGTGTCACCTTTAAAATCTTATTTATTTAACTTTGAAATGTCACAACTCACAATAAACATTCAGGGACAGTCATAATTAATACTCGCTCCAGGATCTATTTCTGGACAACTATGATGTATGAGCGACTGCTGGCAGAGACACGGACGGATTCGCGCATTATATGAGGTAATCTAAGCGGCAGAGATGACTGTGGACGTCATTTAACATTATTTATTAGCACATATTTCAACTGAAATGAGACTGGGCATACGGCAGACTAGTCCAGCCCGATTTTTTGCCCGTTTAATGGCAATAGGTTTGCCCCTATTACATGGGAACTAAAGATATCGGCCAATTGTAGGTGTACATTGATACACCTCTACCGTGATGGTATGTGTTGTTCTATTTTTGTGAAAAATGTTGCCCCACACTAGAAATTTCTCCTGTGTCAAATAAGGACTCTTGAAAACATTCAAGAACAATTTCCTCGCTAAGTATTAAAATACTTAGCGACGAAATTGGCTTACAAGGCAACACAACACAAGGCCACAGCCTTAAAAGGCTGCGTTTCTATCGGAGATGCGCAAGTATGCGTAGCGAGTGATTTATGTGAAACTAATAATTACAGCGCCAGCTCAGCTCAACATACAAAAATGAAATGATAACATTACTTATTTTTACACACATCACTCGTTACTCATCTTTGCACATCACTGGGTGGAAAAGCAGCCTTAATCAGTAGGCTAGTAGACCAACTGTAGGCTGAAATAGCATAGAGCTGATGACCTGAGACAGTGAGACGAGGTCGCCGCAGGACACGAAGGTCATGGCGGGACGAACTGGAGGGATAAACCACTGAATAGCGAAAGATGGAAGGATTGGAGGGAGTATGGTATTACTTTCCTCATTAAAATATTAGTATAGATTTTCAGTCGTTCCAGTTGTATCTCCGAAGTGTGGGCAGACGCAGGTTTAACGCACTTCCCTCCGCGCGCGCGCTCGGTGCAGTTGCGATCTATTTCGCTGCTAATTATAATTACGTTTATTGTGTTCTGTGATCGATTCCCGGCTCGTGAGTTGGTTCTAGTTGTGTACTATTGTGCTAAGTTCTGGTATCGTAAGTTTTTATACGTGTTTCATTCCATAATTACTGGTAATTAGTTAATTTCGTCAGCTATCGGTGAGTACATTTATTTTCTTTAGTGTGAGGGTATCGCGAAAAATCTAATCGTCCGTTATTTTATTGTTTAGTCTTTTTTCACTTACTTGTTTGTTGTAGTTTTATAATAATGATGTCGAATAATGATGACCCACCTGATCGTGGAGGGGAAATCTTTCGGAGAAATACCAAGACACCAAGGTCGCCGCCCGCGCCGACCTCCGCTAATACTAAACGTTTGTTTAGCGACATGTCTCCGACATACGTGTCGCCTGAAGATAGATCGAAACGTTTTCAAATATCGGAATCTTTAGAAAAGTCCTCGCCAAATTCAAATTTAAACACCAGTAATGTGAGCAACCCGGTCCAAAACAATAACAGTACCGACTATTGTGATTTAGTTTCCGAGGCATCTTCGTATCTTTCTAGAATAAATGATCTCGTCAATGACCAAGGGTCCCGCATTAACGTTGCAAATAAAGCCGCTATCATGGACATGACTCAGCGAGTTACGGCCATTGTTTCTATGTTAGCATTAAAATCATCTTGCAATGAAACTAAGTTAGCCAATACGGAACGCGAATTAGACAAACTTAAATTAAATCCCGGTGTCACTGGTGCAAATAATGCAAATAATGAAACCAAAAAATCCTATGCAGATTCGCTAAAACTTCGCTTGCCTAAAGTGGCTCCAGTGATGGAGTCGCGCGCTCCGCTGCCATGTGTCGTCGCGTACCCCACCGCCGAGCGCTCAGCTGATTACGCGTCATCATCGGCAACTAAACAAGCCCTTATGAAGGCAATCAAACCAAGCGATGACGGTTTTCAGATTGTAGGCGTTAAAAAAACCGCAAAGTCTGGCGTTGTACTGCGTGTCGCTAACGAAACGCAATTAAAAAAGCTACAATCGGTTGATGCCATTAAGTCCGCTGGATTGCGTTTAGAAAAACCAAAAGGCCGTAGGCCCCGCATACTAGTTAAAGACATTCCATCATCAATGGAAGATAGCACTTTTTTGCTCGCGTTATACCGGCAAAATATTAAAGATGAATTAGCCATCAAAGAGGATGATTTTATAAAATCAACAAAAATCATTTGTAAGCGTTCCACTGACAATGGTCGGAAATGGATAGGCATTGAAATTGACTCTGCGATACGGAAACACCTAGTATCGACCAAAGATAAATTATTTATTGATTGGGCCACATGCCGTTTCATTGATGATCTCGACGTAGTTCGGTGCTTATTTTGTCAACAGTTCGGTCACGTGATCAAGCACTGCACTAGCAAAAAACCTGCCTGTGCTAATTGCTCGGAGGCACATGAAACAAAAGAGTGCCCCCATAAGAACAAATTAGATTACACACCGACTTGTGTGGCGTGTAAACGTTTTAAAAAACCGTTCGACCATAGATGTGGGTCTGAAAACTGTTCCACCTACAAATTAAAACTTGAGCAACTTATTCTAAACACTAATTACTAATAAGATGGATAGTTTAAAAATAGGACAATTAAACCTTCACAACGATAGAGTGGCGACTTCCGAGTTAGATAAATTAATCATCGAATACAATTTAGACATTGTACTTGTTCAAGAGCAATATCAAAATGCGCGCTTACGTCACAAAGTAGTTCAGCTGGATACCAAAGCACGAGCCGGAATTTATGTAGCACGTTCTGCTAACTTTACAGTAACTTCTTTGCGCAACCTCATGACGTCTCACTGTGCTGTTGCGGAAGTCTCATCAGCTTCCTTTAAAGTTTACGTTGTGAGCTGTTACTTTCAATATTCAGACCCTGTTGCTCCTCACATACATAACCTCCGTCATGTCTTGCGGTCGCTCGCGGGCTGCAAAGTCATCGTTGGCGCGGATGTAAACGCGTCATCGTCCCTATGGTATGGCAAGGTTCGGTCTACGGATTCCGAACGACGTTGCGCTGTTGAGGATTTTATTGCTGAAATGAACCTGATGATCCATAACACCCCTGACGCACCACCTACTTTTTGCAGCCAAATGGGCGAATCTTGTATTGACGTCACACTTTCTAGTGTAGACGTTCGCTTAGCTAGGTGGCGTGTCCTACCGGACGCATCTTGTAGTGATCATCGCCTGATCGTGTACGAATTTGTTTCTATGTTTACTCAAGGTCCGTCCCATATTACGGGTAATTTTAGATATAAATGTAAAGGCGCGAACTGGGAATTTTTTAGCTCGCTTTTTGCGTGTCACGCCAAAGACTTCACTCACGACGGGCTGTCGGCTGAAGAAAGTGCTGAGATTATGTCAGACACTTTTACATACTGTGCTGACATAGCTATTGGTCGCGGATCAATCACCAATATTCGTAGATGTGATTGGTGGAGTGAATACTTAGTTGAACAGCGCAAAAGTTACCGTAGAGCGCGTAGACAGGTTAATAAGCTTAAAAAACGTAAGGTTACCGGAGACCTGCTTACTTCTGCTTTAAATACTCTTAGAATTGCCAGATCGCGCTACAGAGCAACGGTGGAAAAATCGAAGGGTAATTTATTGCGAAAAATTGTAGAAAAACTAGATAAAGAGGGTCCATGGTCTCCCTTGTATCACGAGTTTAAAGCTAATAGATTGGTCGACCTTGCATACATTGAAAACATTAAAGTTAATAATAAACATACCACCGGTATCGAAGAAACGACGGAAGTTCTTCTCAATACCCTTATACCCGATGATTCAGCGGCCAGCGACAGCGAATACCACCAACAGATTAGAGAGTGGGCTGCTGTGCCACCTGAATCACCAGCGTCAGATCTACCATCTACTGACGAGTTCATAAATGTGGTCAGAAGGCTACCGCTCAATAAATCATCAGGGGAAGATAAAATATCTAATAGAATGATCATAGAAGCGTGTAAAACAGCGGCAGACGCGATCTTAACTGTTTATAACCGATGCATTGCGGGAGGCATTTTTCCTCGAATTTGGCGACATGGCTTTATACGGATAATTCCAAAGAGCGGCGACAAGCCCCCGGACGATCCAAAGTCATATCGACCCATAACCCTACTACCATCTTTGGGAAAACTACTTGAGCGCCTTATAGTACCACGCTTGCTACCGGACGGGCCAAAATTTCATAACAATCAATTCGGTTTCACAATAGGTAAATCTACTGTCGACGCGGCCCTTTCTGTTAGAAACGCTGTTAATTCATCCGAACATAAATATGTAATTGGGATCTTCCTCGATATTTCTGGGGCTTTTGATAACGCATGGTGGCCTATGCTTCTACTTAAAATGAAAACCCGTGGTTGCTACAGAAACATCTATTCTCTTGTTTGCTCTTACTTTCTAAATGGTTCCGCGAAGCTCAAACTTGGACATTATTCCGCAACGAAGTCGCTAACCATGGGATGTCCTCAAGGTTCGGTTCTCGGTCCTTATTTATGGAATTTAGGTTTTGATGATTTCCTCGCGATTCCACTTCCATGCGGCTGTTCCTTAACCGGTTACGCGGACGACGGCCTTCTGCTCATTCAGTCAAGTACTCGGGCTGGACTTGAGAATTTAGCTGACACATGCCTACGTTTAATATCTCAGTGGGGCGATCGAAACCGTTTAACCTTTGCACCGCAAAAGACCTATCAACTCATTTTAAAGGGTAATCTTAAGTCATGGCCTAGTATTAAATTTAATAATGTTCCCGTTAAACGAAAACAATCCGTGTGCTATCTTGGTTTGTTCTTGGAGAAGAACTTTTCATTTATTGACCACATTAAAACTGTAGGAGAAAAAGCCAAAAAAAATTTTTATGCCCTAACGAGAATATCTAAAGCTACTTGGGGTTTATCCTTCTTAACTTTAAAAACTATTTATGGGGCTACTTACCTAGGTTGTATGTGCTACGGTGCACCTGTTTGGGCCGATAGGGCCACCATAGGGGCGGTACGACGTAAATTGCTACAAAGTCAACGGTTAGCTTTAATATTTTTATGCAAAGCGTATAGGACCGTTAGTACTGAGGCCCTACCAGTACTTGCAGGTGTACTTCCAGTAGATCTTGAGGTGCAGCGACGTGCTGCAATGTACTATTCTGCGCGAGAGACCATGGACGCAAGCTTTCTAACACAACGGGACCGTGCTAAGATCTCTAGATTATTTAAACCGCAGACTGACGTCTGGGAGGAACTTTTATCCGAATGGCAATGTAGGTGGGATAATTCCATTAAGGGCCGGCACCTCCATCAGTTCTTTCCCTCAGTTCGTGAACGGCTGGCCAGAACATGGCTGGAGGTGGACCACTGTGTTGCCCAATTTCTCACAGGTCACGGCAACTTTAAGAGTAAATTGTTTTCTTTCAAGCTTGTTGCTTCTCCCTTGTGTCAATGTTCTACATCTGACTGTGAATATGAACAGTCTGCTCATCACATTTTATGGGAGTGTAATCTTTGGCAGAATGAACGAAATATAATGTTAGACAGTATACTGGTTACATCCGGTGTAGTTTATTACGCGGACCTCGTAGAAACTAGAACTAATTTCCGTGCGTTCAGGCGTTTTTGCCATACCTATTACTGGAATCAAATGTAACAGCTCACATTAGGACCCACTAAGTTAGTAACAATTGCAAACCGTGGTGCTTGGCAATCTGGGCTTCTCCCAGTTGTAAATATCCCCTTGTGCCTATTGGCCTAGTTCTGTTCTGTCTCCTGCTTGTTTGGAGGGAAGTGGAAACAATATTTTTTCCTACTCCTCCGCTAATCTTTTCTGATTAATTTCGTTGCGGGATCCAAGACAGTTTTATCGTTTCTCCGGGACTCGTCGAGCTTCATTGCCTCGGCGCTCTTCTGGCGGTCTCCACTGTTGATTCTGGCTTACAGAAGTTGCAGTGGTTGGGAATAGTGTGGCGGGCTTGTCCCATAAAAAAGACGCAGGTTTAAGCTATCGTAAAATTGTTAATTGTCAGAAATGACTCAGTCTAGAAATTAAACCGGATATATTTAGAGGTTAACAACATTCTGGAAAATTTAATGAGACACTTTTCAAAAACATAAAATAATTAATGAAAATTAAAGAGAAGATTTTAAGAGATAAATAAATATTAATTTAAGACAACTTTTATGTTAGTTATTAATTTTGTAAAAGATAATTAGGATTGCGTCTTTGCCACTTTATCGTATGTTAATCTTCAAAGGTTATTTGCGCATCGCAGTCATCAAGATTTAAAAAATACAACGAAGCAACTTTGAGCATTTAAATAAAATATTATTTACCCTGTGTCTAGTTTTATTATCACTATTAAGTAATTCGTAATAAGATATTCTAGCAAAACCAACATCAACAAGAAATTTTGAAATAAAAAGAAGCATAGATTATAATTATTAAGTAATCATAAAATACCTACCTAAAATGAGTGAGCCTTCGTTCAGAAACTTTAACACAACAATTTTTTTGATACAATTTTTTGTTTCAATCCAAAATCCTTTTTAAGTAACAAAATTCTTTTCAATTAGTTAAAAATTAAAACAATATCGTATGCACTATGGCACGTCCAGCGCGGTTTCCAAAAAGTGTACACAGGTGGCTATCACCGCGCTCAACGCTTCTTTTATATGCGGCTAATTACACTAGGTAGACACTGTGGGTGTTCTCCCAAAATATATAACGTAGGTATTGGATTTATATTGGTTTGTAGCGATATTTTTCAAAATATTATAAAAAATATAGAAACTGGATAAGACCAATCTATTATTGTCCCACTGCAAGGCAGAGGCCTCTTCTCATAGAGAGAAGGCACGATCATTGATCAACACACCTGCTTAAGGCTAACTGGCCATTTCAGACTTATAAATATAGGTCCAGTATTCTTCACGATGTTTTCCTTCACCAACGTCAGTGATATTCGAAGATAAACTCAGAAAGTACATTATGAAATATAAAAATTCACATTGGTAGTTGCCTGACCCGTTTGCGAACCCATAGCGTCACGCATGAGAGGCAGGCGTCTTAACCTCTGGGCTATATCGACATTTTTCAAAAAATTGATTTCGAAAAAGGATCCATGCAAAATCCTTACAACAAACATACAAAGCTATTTTCTCTTTTCCATATCCAAGATGATATCCTCTTTCTCAATAAAACGCACCCGTGGGCGATGTTTACGCGGAGCTGCTATTTTCGACAGCCATTCAACAGAGTACTTATATAGGTAGTCAGTTGTTATACTGTTTTGTAAGCTTTGTTTTTCCTTACTGAAATAAACACACCTGGCAGATTCTTATCCTTTTTTTCTACGTAAACATAGTCTCGCTCTAGGAATTTCTTCTGCAGCATGACTAAGTTATAGAAACACATTTATTTACACACTAGCTGCTACCAGCGACTTTGTTCGCGTGGTTTATTCCACCCGCATCAAGTTAGGTCTTACTGCTCCTCTCCCGTGTGTCGTAGCGTGTTGTTATATAGCATATAGCCTACCTCGGTCAACACAAAAATATTTTTTCAATTCCAACCAGTATTGCCTGAGATTAGCGCGTTCAACCAAACAAACAAACAAACTCTTCAGCTTTATAATAATTATCACTATAGATTACATTAGAAACTCAGTCAGACAAAAAAGTGCTGTATGTCTCTATACAGTTAGAACGAAAATGAACTAAGTATATTAATGACAACACGATCGGCGCAGTAGCTGAGCGAGCGCGTGTCGCGGGTTCCATTCCCGCACAGAAGAAATATTTGTATGGCTAAGAGATTGTTGTCTATACGAGGGATATAAGGATTGTTAGAGATATAAGGGTTGTTTGTGTACACGAGTTTATCTAAACTAATATTATAAAGAGGAAAGTTTTTTTTCTTTGTTTGTTTGTAATGAATACGCTCCGAAACTACTGGACTGATTTGAACCATTTTTTCACCAATATATAGCTACATTATTCTTGAGTAACATAGGTTTTATAACATCACGCTGTGACCCACGGGAGCGGAGCAGTAACCAAAGACGTCACTTAACGCGGGTGAAAAAAGCCACGCGGACGAAGTCGAAGGCAGTTCGCTAGTATTTTATGTTTGTATAATTATCTTTCATTTTTTTCTATCATTTTTTTTTAAGGATCTATAATCATTAAATGACTTTTGCCGCCCTGTGCGGAGCGTAAGAGAGTATCAGACTCTTACTGACGAAAACCCATCTATGTCAATCTTCCGCAACCCTGGATAATTATGTACCTAACCCAACAGGAAACATGTACTAAATCCATGGTAAAAGATGGCGTTACTATAGACCTTACACCCATTTTAGATATGTTCAAGAAACTCACCTTCCTTGTGGCACAATAAAAACTGCATATTTGTTGATAGCTTGTGACCTCTTCTGATCGACCACGTACAAAGTATATCGCGGATTCTCCACTCCAGGCTGCATCAGGTCCAAAGACACCTGAAGACAATAACATTTACAATAAATATTCAGTTTTTTTTTTTGGAACTAGCGCTGATGCTCGCGACTTCGTCCGCGTGAATGTTGGTTATCACGGGGTATTATTTTTTGCGCGGAACTTTGTTCTTTCTCATGTTCAACATTCTTTCTACATTTATCTTGGATATCATTGGTTTTTTTGAAGGAAAACATCGTGAGAAAATTATGAATACACATACCATCACGCCTGTATTCCCCGAAGGGTTAGGCCGAGATGTACCAACCCACAGTTCGCCGGTCCCATGTAATACGGGGCGAGCCTATTGCCATTAACCGGGCACAGATCCTAACTCCGAGCAGCTACTGAGAATTTCATAGAAAAACCCAATAACACTTTTTGCTCGACCTGGGAGTCGAACCCAAGACCTCTAGCTTAGCAGTTGCGCTTAGAACCACTAGGCTAATGAGGCAGTTAGAATAAAAAAAAAACAATTTATTAATATAAGTCTGAAAACGCCAATCCGCTTTGAGCAAGGGTGATGGGTGATCAATGCATTTTCTGGAAGATAAGAGATTGTTGCCCAGCAGTGGGACAATAACAATTTTACATGTTAAATGTTTGATTCTTTCATCATTTTTCTTCTACTTCTTAATATCAAATGGTGCCTTATTTAGTAATTTGTTAGGCTCAAATAATTCAAGCATCTTAGTGGTATCACAGTTTCCTAATATTCTACTTTCTGAAGAGGAAATGCTTAGCAAACAAATTGTTTTGGCACATACTTCATTATCTTCATCCAGGCTAGTTTTGGCAAGTCCATTGGTGACAAACGCAGTGTCCTGGGCTGTCTTTACGTACGCCTTCAACTCCTCAGGAGACTGAAGTCTTTGCATCTTGTCCCCAGCCATACATACTTCCAAAATCTGCAAGAAAACAATAGGAAATTGTAGTGTTTTCTGCAATGTCAATGTTCAAATTGTTTATTTGAACTAGCTTTTATAAGAAGGATATTAAGAATACTTACTAATTGTGGCAAAGCCTTAAACTTTGTAGCAACAACAACAAATACAGGTAACGTAGGACCATCAGTGTTCTCAGCATTCCTCTCCTCAGCCTCATGACACCTCACGACTCTGAACATCCAGGACTTATTACAAAATGTCTCCAATAACTTACTGAGAATATGGCTCTGAAGCAAGGATATGCACACAAACCGACCTCCAATCTTCAAAACTCTTTTGATTTCTGAAAAGTATTTGTCTATGGTTTGTTGTGTCTCTTCCGCATCGTCCGGCATTAGAGCATCTAGGGTACCTTTGTCTAAAACAACATTGAACTGTTCGTCAGAGAAAGATGTGTTCAAAGCATCCATACAGAGGAATTTCATGGCTTTTCGGTGAGAATTTATGGAGTTCATTTGCTTTATGGCTACTTCTGATACGTCTATGTTTGTGATATTCTCATATCCAACATCATAGAGGTCGGCACTCAAGCTCGAGTTACCACAACCAGTAATTAGTATGGCATCTTTTGTTTTGATGTACTTATGTAACTGTCCACATAGCTCTAAGTATTCGCCATACCTGAAATATATATATTGAATTTTAAGTACTTACTGAGTATCTGGTTGAAAAAATTGGGAATAATAGATGATACAAAATATAACCTACCACTCAAATGCTTTATTTCCACGTTTCTTGAAGAACTTATTCCAATAGTCTTTTTCACTGAATTCCTTGTGGGTTTTGGGCAGTAGATTCATTTTGGATTTATACTATTTAGCTACTTATTCATACGCTATACAGAAAAACTTAAAGCGCACACATGGTAAAATAAAACAATGCGTTTGTTTTCCTGTCAATGTCATATGTCTTGTACTCTTGTCATATCACTCACATTCGCATAGTTATAAACAAACATAGACAATTCATAATTTCCATCTGACAATTATTATTTTTATTTCTCAGCACCTGTTATATTTCTTTGATAAGAGATTTAGAAATGTATTATTATAGATTTTTACATTTATATTGTTATTGAATTATTTTTTGTCTCATTACTTATTTTGACAACATCGTTAAAGTTGACTGTCACTTTAATATTTCTATCTTGTCTATAACTATAAACCTAGGGATGTTGTAGTATTGTGAAACGGTATTGTCATTGAATCGATTTCCAAATGGCATTGCTGCGAATCGATTTTATAAAAACATAATAATAAACCTCTTTCTATTACATATAGGGCAGAAGCCTTAAGGTCTTCCGAAATAGTTGCAGAAAGTTCAGACACATTTAAAAAAGCTGTTTACTTAAAAGATATTTTTTTTTAAAAGATATTTGCTAACAAGACAATATTGTGGTATTATCGGTAGATATGTGATCTAGATGATTCTATACACTAAACCCAAAAAAAAATATTGACCAATTGGAAACTTGTAAAATAAAGTATCGATGACATTAAGGAATTGTTAAATACGGGACGGGACAGTGAAACACTCGCTAGCTGTAGACGCACTGACGCTTTATTTGAAATCAACGACACAAGAGGCGCGGGGTGGGGACTCGGCAACTCCCGCGGCGCGGCACCGCGCGGCCGTTACATTTTGGCGCGTAGTCGTAGCGACATCTACCAATACCTACAAAACTACAATGTAGGTATACAACAGGAATCGAATACAATAACACAATTTTCATTAAAAATTAAGTGAATTGGCCATCTCTAGTTCAGTCAATTTTTTATGGAGGAATCGAGTGTGTGTGAAATTCATCGTTGTGTTATTTTTATTAGTTTACGTAAATTAGTAAAACTTGGCATTTCTCATGTTTTGTAGTGAAATCATAAATATAAAATGGCTCTTTGAGTGCAATGGCGTTTCGCGACTTTAATGAGTTAAAGTCTTGGCTGCAGTATTCTTGTTATTGATCATCTGGAACAGGAAGAAAAGTATAAGACCATGGAGAAACAAATGCAGGACAAGTGGAAGGCTTTAGCGACAATTAAATCCTTTGATTTAGGTGAGTGTTTAACTTGGAATAATATTTCTAAAATAACTACATTGCAATGTGCTTTTCCTTTAGCAAAAATAGTAGCCTTGAAACGAAAACATCTACGTAAAAACACGTAAGTATATAATCAAATTTGTCCTAGTGTAACTGACGTCACTGCAAGAAAAAAAGATTAATTTCAAAGTACTGGCAAAAGTTTTGCCTCATTCTACCTGGTACCTATTTTCGTACCTACACGACTTGGTAAAATGATGAAATTCCGCACATAGTTACCAATATTGTTATATTAGCAGAAACCTCTGAGTAGTAACTGAGATCAATGTACTGTATTGAGAAAACGAAAAGCCTACTTGGAATGAGGTGGAATCAACCTCATTCCAAGTAATGAGTTGTTACTGTCAGCCTAATCTATTATTGGACATCATATTGATGGCAGCAAAGTATTCATATTTATTTGTGTACCATAATGTGTATAAAACATGTTACAAGTACAGTTATAGACCCTGTTAGGGCACAGCAACGAGCCAATAATTAAAAATCAAAATTAAATTTATAAATAACAATTCTTATAAAACTACTTGAACTTAATTTAAATAGATACAAACATCTGCTTTTTTTTACAAAAATGGTACTATTTTCATCTTATTCTGTTAATGGTTGATGCATTTTAATTTTGACTGATCATAATTGAGCAACACACACACATTGACTTGTACAGCCCTATCGTTGCCCTCATTTAGATCTCGGAAGGTGCAGGTGGTCGTGCAGGTAGTCGTGCACGACTGGCAACTAAAGTAATGCATGTCCTGTGATGGTGTTCCACATTGGCACTGGAATGAGCTTATAATCAACCCTATATACAAATATACAAGTCTGCATTTAATTTATTTAGGTTTTCAAAAAAAATAAAAATAAACTATTTCCATTCTTAATGGAAAATTTTATGTAAATCTGTGTAAAACTTTCTAAATGGCCACAAATGTTTACAAAACATGCTCTCCTGTAAAATATTGCTTATGTAGATGTCCACATTTACGTTGCTGCCATCAATGTCTTCTAGAAAAGGTTACTAGCACTAATTTTCTAAACACAGCACTAAACAAGAATAAGTTGGAATTTACCATCACCCCTGTATTCCCTGAAGGTAAGGCAGAGGTGTACCAATGTACACCCACAGTTCGCCAGTATGTTTAGGTTTAGGTTGGAACTTGTTAAAAAAAATACGGGATCCACATATTCCACACTGATGATAATAATGCAAAAGTAACTCCGACTGTCCGTCTGTTACCTCCTCGTGATGTAACCCACAAAACGTTTGTAGTCTAATTCGGCAAACTGGTCACTCGGGATCTGGATATAGACTACTTTTAATCCATGACTTTCATCTGTGTTTACAACGAACTAGCCAACAAAATGAAGTAGAAATTTTTTTGATTACGCTATATTATCAGATAAGAAATCTGATGTAAATCCAAATTGATTTGTGAAAGGCTTTTATGAATGGATAATAAATGAGCCTTATTATGAATGAAATAGTAATGATAACACATACACACAGTAGTCACAAGTCTACATGTATACCTGCATTATCTGGCATAGTAATATAATTTATGCGTGTTTTGGCAAGAAAAAAAAATGGGTATGTATTTATTGTTTTTTTTTTGAGGATTCAGACCTCTATCTCGAGAACATATGTAAATTTTTGTGTAAGACTCTTGTGCTGAGTTAGGGTTTTTTTTTCTGTATGCTAACATGCAACCAACCCGATGACTATAATCAGATGTGTCGCCCAATTAAGTGCACCTGATCTCTCCCCAGTTGTGTTGGATTGCTGTCCCATCCGACTATCGGAGTTAGAAAAGAGAGGAAGCTTCTGTGTATGCGCACAAACTTGTGCACTATAATATCCCCTTCGGTTTAAATATAACGTTGGTAAAACAATATCTTCATAATAACAAACATGGTACATTTTTATTTTAAACCCATCCCAAACAGTTGGCTGTGTGCCTATTAGATCCAAGGATATTTGTATTAACCTAATTGAAATACTGACATAGTCTAGATATAGTTGGGCACGCCTTAATAGAGGCGGTAAGTCCCCTCTTTGAGGAGTGGCTGGAGAGGCGCCACGGCGCCCTCACCTACCGCCTGACGCAGGTCCTCACCGGACACGGGTGTTTCGGGAGGTTCCTGCACCTCATCGGGCGGGAGGAAACGTCCGGGTGTCACCATTGTGTGGATCGCCCCGAGGACACGGTGGAGCATACCGTGGCGGTATGCCCCGCTTGGGCGGAGCATCGCCGAGTCCTCGTGGCGGCCATCGGCGGCGGCGAACTCTCGCGTCCGGCCCTGGTGCAAGCCATGGTCCGGAGCGAGAGGGAATGGGATGCAGTCACCTCCTTCTGCGAGGCAGTAATGCTTGAGAAGGAGGCGGCGGGACGGTTGAGACAGCGGTTCTCCCGTCCCAGCCGCCGCGGTAGACGCTCCGGACGTCGGGAGCCGCGAGACGACTCCCGGCCACCGTAGATACTGGCCTGTGGACGGTGAGCAATGGGTAGCTCACCGTCCTTACGTTGCATAACGACAGGCCGTGTCGACGGCGCGTTCGTGTTCCACGCGCGCCTCAAAGAGATGTCAGCAAAAGGAAGGGGCCACTGAGGGCCGATGCCTGCCGGGGCTGCGGGTTGTTCGCAAGAGATACCGCGCCCCCGGAAGGCAAAGGGCACAAGAAGGAACATGGGTGGGTTTTAGTCAGTAAAAGCCTGACACTCCCTCCCGCCCCGCCCAGGGCGGGAGAAGTTATTTGATGATTTCCCACCCACCAAAAAAAAAAAAAAAAAGTCTAGATATAGTACCGGCCACGAGTCGTGAGCACAAATATCAAGTTCATTTTTGGGTTGCTTTCTGGGTATTTTTGGGTCGCCGACGCTGTATGCGATCGGTCGGTTTAGGCGCATTAGGGCTAATTCTCATTTTGGCAACCGACTCGCTAATGGACTACTTCTCATTATGGCAACTTCTCATTTTGGCTACTTCTGATTAGGGCTACTTCTCACTCGGACTATTTGTCACTCGGGCTACTTCTCACTAGGGCTACTTCTCATTAGGGCTATTACTCATTAGGGCTACTTCTGAAAATTTGGGAATGTTTATTGAAACAAGTACTGTCTTTATGTATATAAACATGTTTATTCATGAAGAAGTAGCCAAAATGAGAAGTGGCCATAATGAGAAGTAGTCCATTAGCGAGTCGGTTGCCAAAATGAGAATTAGCCCTAATGTGCCTAAACCCTTGATATGCGTGCTCACGACTCGTGGCGGCTACTTTACTAATATTTTAAAAGCTGAAGAGATTTTTTGTTTGAGTGCTCTAATCTCCAGAAATGCTGGTCTGTTTCAGTAAATTCTTTCACTAATAGGAAGTTTCCCCGACTAGATATGCGATATTTTCTTATCAGAAAATTTAGGGATCCGTAATAAAATTCGCGCAGACGATGTTGCGGACAAAAGCTGGTATAAAACAAAACTGCCTTAATATTGTGAAGCGCTCATGAAATTACAGATCTATGGATGTGGCCATGATCTAGGCCAACATGAGCTCTTTCATGAGTGCCTCCAATCATAATGTTCAACAACACCAACATACCATCACGCCTGTATTCCCCGAAGGGTTAGGCAGAGGTGTACCAATTTACGCCCACAGTTCGCCGGTATGTTTAGGTCCCATGTAATAGGAGGCGAGCCTATTGCCATTAACCGGGCACAAATCCTAACTCCGAGCTGCTACTGAGAAATTCCAAATGGAAAAACCCAATAATACTTTTTGCTCGACCTGGGAATCGAACCCAGGACCCCATGCTCATCAGTCGCGTTTGCGACCACGAGACCAACGGGGCAGTTATAATGTTCCTTTTTTTTAAAGCACAAGGATCAATGGATCTCGCTTTGTATAAATAATTTGCAACATACAAAAATTGTTTCGCTCGTTTTTTGTTTGTATTGAGACGATATGAATCCAGTCCCTGACACATATTTGAGGAATAAAGAAACAAAACATTTTCATTTGTATATCGTCCATTTTATCGTTTGCGGTTTACTGTTCCGCCCCATGTATGTACCACGCGGTACGAGTCCGCGAATATTCCAGATTTTTACCTACGCAAAAGCTAAAATCAACCTTATGTCATAAATTTTTAGTACGATATTTGGTCAACGTAAAGACGTTACGTGTGGAAATTCAATGAGCTTAATAGAATATTTTCATTATTTTAAACCTTATTTTTAATATGAAAAGGTGCGTTTTAAGTTGTTTTATAAAAAAAGGTGTTCGACACCATGATGGCGTCGACCCCTCACAATTTATTGTTAGCTGCATATGAAAGAAACAAAAACTACAGGACCAGATGTCATGATGTATACAGCAGAAGGACAAATTTTAAAACATTGAATTAAAAAGAATAAGTATGTAGTTTCTTGCCCATTCTTCTGCATACGAAACTACTTTTTGGAAAGAGCAACTAGATACAATTCTTTTTTTCTTTAAGCCGTGCGAAAGTCCCTTTTAATGGCCGAATTGAAATAAATGATTTGACTTTAACTTTGAAGTTGTTGCGGTCCAAAGACTACTTTTTTTTTTTTTTTTGGCGGGTGGGTAATCATCAAATAGCTTCTCCCGCCCTGGGCGGGGCGGGAGGGAGTGTCAGACTTTTACTGACTAAAACCCACCCATGTTCCTTCTTGTGCCCTTTGCGTTCCGGAGGCGCGGTATCTCTTGCGAACAACCCGCAGCCCCGGCAGGCATCGGCCCTCAGTGGCCCCTTCCTTTTGCTGACATCTCTTTGAGGCGAGCGTGGAACACGAACGCGCCGTCGACACGGCCTGTCGTTGTGCAACGTAAGGACGGTGAGCTACCCATTGCTCACCGTCCACAGGCCCGTAGTAATAAGTAGTTGGAGCTGACTTTTAATGTGTCCGTTCCCAGGTTAGGAAGAATGTGCGTAACTCTCCGCTTAGTTGTGTATTTTTTGCACCGTTTTTTGCAGACACAAAGGTTCCTAATTATGATACATAGATGATTGATGATCTAATTCTTAGCTATCAACAGATAACATATGTAGGTACTGGTAGGTTTTTAAGTAGTTTATCTTATCTCACTTCGCTTTGGTCTAATCTCATTCATTAACAATCAATTTTAACTTCGCCTGTCATTGTACTGATTTTATATTGAATCCAGTTGTGACAAAAGATTCTAAATTTCGGGATGGAGAGTCCCCTTTCTCCTTCTTCAGTTACGACGCTAGCTCGGTCGAAATTGATCAGTTTTTCTGTTCCCTATGGTCCTAAAAATATACCAGAATTCAGTTTTGTATTCATAAATACGGTAGATCATTCTCGAACTCCACAAAAGTTCGGCCTAAAGCTACGCTATCCTATTCAAACCCTCTGTCAACCGTTCAAGATAACATCTCATCCATTTTGTAACTTATTCAGTATTCGTAAACAATAAACATGTATTCAATGTCAGATCTTACTCCATGATAAAACTGTTTACCGAGAACATTGATTTGCATTAAAGTTTAAATACATAAGGGTGATAGAAAACGCGGATTATCGACAGAAACTCACTTGATTCCCAACTAGAAAGTTTGATTATGAGGGGTTACAAAACCGTTTAAAAATGTATTTGAAATATCGTTTACTTCATGCAGATTTTTTTCTGTGAGTTATGAAAGTAGGCCACATACTTAATATGGACAATAATAATGGTAAAAATTTCATATTTTTACAAGGGATGTCTGCCACGGCTACTCCAAGGTCTCAACGGATGTATCTAAGAATCTACTTCAGCCGTAGATAGTTGTTACAATTAGTCATAGCATGAATGAAATAATTAAAATGTGCAGACTACTTACGTCATTGTCTAGCGATAAAAATGATATTGGGTTCTACTTTCGAGTGACAAGATTACCAAAATGTAAGCGTAGTTTTCGACATGCACAGTTTTAAAGATCTAACCGTGTATTATCCTTATTATTTCAGGAGTAAACCACAGCAGCATCAACCAGCCAGTGTTCCACCAGAGCTTGGAACAGATCGACATAATCAACACCGCGGCGACAACTCCCATAAGCCTTCTGGTCCAATCTCTCGTCAAACAACTTTGTTCACTTCTCGAAAAAGACAACCTCAGAGCAAACCAACTGTATAACACAATATGCGAGAAGTTGCACAGCATGAACCTCATAGATGACTCTTATGCTATGGGAGAGTTTGAGGCAATGAGGAGTCAGTACCAAAGGGCTTTGTACCAACTCGTCGCAGTTGCAAGCGGCTCCGAGATTCCAATAACCCTACCAGCATCATGGCCTATTGTCCAGCCATCAGGACTCGAGTGGTCGAGATACCATCGCGAATTTGAAGAGCTATATTTCATAGCTGGTGGTGGATTTGGAAGCGTCTTCAAAGCCAAACATAGACTGGATGGTGTCGAATATGCCGTCAAAAAGGTTTACATTAAATCTTCAGACGTTGACTCTATCATGACACATTTAGCGGAAGTGAAAACCATAGCGAGTCTCAACCACCCTAACATAGTGAACTATAAAGCAGCTTGGCTGGAACCTATGATAGAATCAACTGTCAAAAAGAAGCATAAATTCAAGATGGAGACCGACAGCGAAGACTTTACCGTCAACTCGAACTTGATATCATCCGCCCAGCCCAACATAATAACATCATTCAAAACTCACAACTCCAAAGAGTTATTTACTCATACAAGTCTATCAGATTTCGTGATTTCCTTTAAGAATTCAAACAGCTTCGCTAGTTCCAAGGAGGATTTGGAAGAGTCGGAGTTTTTGTCTGACGAAGAGTCGACCTCGCCGCATGACGAGAACGCTGTCTGCAACTTATTCTCCAGCAAGGAGTTCGAAAACTGTTCCCGAGTAAACTTAAAATGGGCGACATTGTATATCCAGATGACATACTGCCAGCAGACCTTGAAACAGTGGCTGGACGACCGGAACCAGCACATGACTGCCACTAGAAAAGGTTCTGAAGACTCCGGTCTTCACCATTGCGATTCATCAGACTCTGAGTCCCCAGATTTGACATATCCTGTAGCTTGGACGCATATTGATGTACTTATCGACATGTTCACGCAATTGGTGAAAGGCCTACATTATATCCACTCTAGAGGGATCATACACCATGATATTAAGCCTAGTAATGTATTCGTGGCTCAGACTGAAGGAGGTGTGATAGTGCAGTTGGGTGATTTTGGACTGGCGTGTCCGTTGCAGCAGTCTCATAGTGGGTTGGCTTTGGGGACTCATTTGTACGCCGCGCCTGAGCAGTTGGATGGACAGTGTAATCCTAAGGTGAGTTTACAGAAACACAACCAATATTCTCATTTGCCTTAGTTATTTTTTGTCTGATGTTTACAAAACCAACACCGAATTTCGCACTTTTGCCAAAGTGGAAGTATTATGATTAGTCTTTGACTAATATAGAATTTTAACACTAAGTGTGAGGCCAAACGACCCTTATTTTGTAAGCTGTGAGCAGCATAATTAACGCTGCATTCCTTTTCATACAAAAGTCCTGTTTGTACTACCTACACGGCGACGCAAGATGAGTTGTCAGTTTCGGTTGAACGAGACTAAAGAAACAGAAATTTAATTTTTCTTTTTTTTTTTTTCAGAGCGACATGTACAGCCTCGGCATCATCCTCCTCGAGATGGTAGAACCCTTCAGCACCGACATGGAGCGCGTGAAGACTATCACGGACCTCCGAAAAGGCCAAATTCCTGCCCATTTGACAGCCAATTACCCTAAAATTGCCCATATCATAGGCAAATTGGTACAAAGGCGACCTGCAAAAAGGTTGGATACCGCCCATCTTTTGGAAGAGTTGAAGAATTTGTCAGAGAATAAAGATGATACCATAAAGTCTTTGAGGGAGGAACTGGCTGCAAGGGATGATGAGATTGCCAAGTTAAAATTAATGTTAGCGAAGTTTAACTATCAGAGTTAATGGGCGATAGAGTAGTCCAGGGGTTCCCAAAGAGTACGCTGTAGTGAGTAAAGAGGGGTGCCGCAAGCCTTATACACACACGTCACATTAATTAAGTTGCCATTGTATTTAAAAGCTTTTTTACTTCTTATTTTACCTAAATACTAAATGTATTATTGTCAATATAAATATTAAAACTAAGCTTTATATAGTATCATTGTACCCCTATTTCGACTGGCTAGGGCGAGAAGACAGAATACTAAATCTGTGAGGAGACGCGGCGACGCGAACTGAAAAAGTTTGGGAACTCCTGATTTAGTCAATAGTGTTTAGTTTGTGCATAAGAAGTCTTTTCCCTTTACTTGGGAAGTACTGAGGTTTGTTAAAGTGTACTTAAAATCAGTATGGTTTTGTGTGTGATATATTTAATTAATTATAATATTACGAATTGATTTTTTTTTGTTTGTTTTATTTTATTTGTAGTAAAGAACCCACAACGTCATGCATGACAGGCAGAGGACAACTGCCATGGCTATGTGATTTATTCTCTTCACAAGTACTTTTTAATTTTGTCATAAGCATCATTGACATTGGCGAAAGGAAACATCTTGAGGAAACCTGGACTTGTAATTAATTCTAAAATCACTCATCCGCGTTGAACAAATGTGGTGATCAATGGTCGCTCCTTCTCTGTATGGGAAGAGGCCTCTGTCCTTCAGAGGGACAATAATAGGCTGCTGGGTTGTAGTATTATGTTTCGGAGTATTCATTAATCAGCAAAGAGACATCAATTTAATTAAAAAACTTTATTTACAAAATCTAACACGCATATATAAATAATTATCTTAGCCTATCGTTATTTACAGTCTTAAAATTATATTATGTTAATGTAACGCTGTCGTGCGTACTGTGGCGTGGCCGGGAGCCGACTGACGTGTGTACTAAACTTCATTGAAGCTAATTGGTGGGGGATGCGCAGGCGCTCGCTACAGGACTGCGTCGACCGCGTGTATCACACCATTCGTCGCGGGGATGTTATGCGTTATCACTTGTGCGTTGTTCACTTTGATGCGACCTGAAAATGGAGTTTGGAATGAAAAGTTTTCTTTGATTGATTAAAAGTACCCTAAAAATAAAAATATTAGGCCGATGATCAGTGACACATTTCTCAAAAGTTACCTCGAAAGCTCAACATTTTCAATGAATGATCATTATTATGGCGATTTCAGAAAAAAAATAAGCATAGTACTTATATCCTTTACAGTTTTATATACTGAAATCTGTAATAATAATATTTAGTCTGAAACCGGCAATCCGCCTTCATTTGTCTTGCAGTAAAACAATTATAGGCTGATATAAAAAAAAAAAACTGCAGTCCGTATTGTGACGTAATTGACTAAAACTCTAGCTTTACACATTGTAAGGTTTGAAAAAAGAACAGCATTAAAAAAAAACTTGAAATAGTCAACTCACCAGAATTTTTCTGCAACGTCAGCGGCTTAGCATCCTCCATGGAGTTCCGTAGCTGGTAGTACCGCATGCCGGCACTGTATAGTGTTCCTGGCAGCACATGCCTGGCCACCAGCGCCCGGGCGCCCGTCTTCTCGGCGTAACGCGCGAGGTCGGCAGGCGGAAGGCGCGCGAACGCTGCGTCCGTTGGCGCGAACACTGTGTAGGTTTTGCTTTCTGGAATTAAGAAGGGATTGGTGTAAAAAGTGTATTTTTTATGGCTTGATTCATGAGAAGACGATGTGACGATTATTTGTGAGGTAACAGGAAGTTTCGTAGTAAAAAAGGTTTGTAATTTACAGAGTAGGCACTTTAAGGCGCATCACTAGTGATATATTTTAGATTTGTATATATATATATATATATACCATCACGCCTGTATTCCCCGAAGGGTTAGGCAGAGGTGTAACAATGTACACCCACAGTTCGCCGGTATATTTAGGTCCCATGTAATAAGGGGCGAGCCTATTGCCATTAACCGGGCACAAATCCTAACTCCGAGCTGCTTCTGAGAATTTCATAGAAAAACCCAATAACACTTTTTGCTCGACCTGGGAATCGAACCCAAGACCTCTAGCGTAGCGGTCGCGCTTAGGACCACTAGGCCAACGAGGCAGTCAGATTTGTATAATTATTTATAATTAGATCTAATCAAATCGTTTATTTCAAGTAACTTAATTTACAGGCACTTTTGAATTATCAAGTAGTTGAGTCAGTTAGAAAAAGCTAGCTGCTCGATCTTTTATTGTTCCAAAAGATTTCTATGGAGAAGAACGCGCAAGAAACTTAATGAACACTTTTAAAATCAATCGTCAATAATAATAAAAAAGTCGGCGTAATCGTTATTCTAGTCAAGGCAAAACCGGTTTTATTCCAAAATTTGTTTCGCCATTTGCAAATAAACTCCTGAAAATCATAAGTAAATAGACATCTACACATTGAAACTGACCTGCGAGTGTCTCTGCGAAGCCACTGGCGTGTATTGCCTTGAGGAAGGTGGTGAACCTCTTGTCCCTGTCAGCCTGCAGAGTCTGCACCAGGTCGCCCACCGGCAGCGGGAACATCACGCGGTCTACTGCGTGCGCAATACCCTGAAGAGAGGAGGATTTAAGATAAGTATAATATTTTTATCCTAATAAAAAACGGTAACAATATTATCTAGGTGCTATAACTTTGACAGTACTCCAAATAGTTACAGCTATATTATTATTTATTATTAGAATGAAAACTAAACTTCACATTTTTTTTTTGGGAATTTCCAACAATTTCTTTAATGCAAACAATAATAAAATCAGTCGAGCCGTTCTTGAATCCGAAAATTATTTTTTATTTACTTAAAGATATTCTCTAAATAAAAAGGACGTTATAAGCAAGGGTTTACTTTTAAAACCAAAATGTAAAATCTTATAATAAGAATGCTATACAACAAAGACATTTTGCTATAAGATTTTCAGCAGGCGTATCTAAATCCAACTGTAAAATGTTTCGCAGTTTCTGTGCGCAGGCGCCAATTTAAAACCAAGTAAGTTTAATTACCTGTGGTATATGAATATCTTTCTTATCATCCAGCACCCTGGCTCCGTTGATGGTGGTGACGCGGACCTCATTCCACTCCACGTCGTGCAGGTCGTACTGGTTGACTCTCAGCTGTGTGCCGGCAAGGGAGACGCCGGTCATCTCGTCCTGGAGGGAACCGATGTCGAAAGCACCGGGGATCACGTGGTGGAGGAGTAACTGGAAGTTGTGAGATTAGAGTTAGGTAAGTAATAATTTGTTGATTTTTTGCATACCATCACGTCTGTGTTTCCCAAAGGGTTAGGCAGAGGTGTACCAATATACAATACCCACACAGTTCGCCGGTATGTTTAGCTCCCATGTAATAGGGGGTATCAGGCTATTGCCATTAACCGGGCACAATTCCTAACTCCGAGCTGCTACTGAGAATTTCATAAAAAAACCCAATAACACTTTTTGCTCGACCTTGGAAAGTTGGAATCGAACCCAAGACCTCTAGCGTAGCAGTCGCGCTTAGGACCACTTGACTAACGAAACAGTTTTTTTGCTACTGACTATACATAAGGTTGGGAAATAGGTGATTTCTTCAATGTAGACGGCGATTTTTAATTATCACTTATATTGACTATTTATATTGATTTTATAATAATTTAAAACATCAATACATCACTACAAATTATAATTAAGTTGTTGGAAATAAGACTATTTCGCGAAAATATGACTACTTCCGGCATTTATAATTTCAAGAACTATGCCGATAACTTAAATGATGATAGTTTAAAGAATACAGCGCTTCAATTTGCAAACAGCGTATTATTTTTTAAATAAGGCCTTTTCTTACACTCAGTATACACCACTAATTTTTAATTAGTATAAATAGTTAAAGGGCTTGTTATCATACATGTAAAGTCTCAATAAATAATATTCATAAACAGCAAAGTTATTAGCGTTTGTCTATATCCCAAAATGTCACTTAATTTATGGAAATATTTTTTAGAAATCGTGCGCGCTTGCGGTTATAAATGAGCACTGCGCGTAGTATTTTGTAGTAGCAATGGTTATGAATGATTGATTCAATTATGACTTTACCAATTATGCCAAAATTTCGTGGACAATTTTGGAATTTTGTTTTTTTTTTTTTTACTTTTGACTACACAAATATGATCAGTACGGTACAGACAGCGCCCCATTTTTTTTGTACTAATTAAAAAATTGTGGTATAATGAATCTAATGTAATAGTATAACTTCAATACTTACTCCACTAAGCAGTCTTGGGTTGTCACGGAACTTTTCCTCAGCCTTATCAGGACCTCCAAGTTGTACGAGCAGAGTTCTAAACGCCTTATCAGTTGGGACGAAGATGGTGTATGGGCCCGTCTCGTTCAGGATCGTGTCCAACCCTGACTGGCGCAAATACTTCGCCGTCGCAAACAGACCATTCTCCTTCAGAATGTCCACTAGACCAGAGTTGCTTGGGGAGGACGCTTGTCTTGCTGTGTTCAACGGTGAAGGATCACTTGTAAATGTAGGAGCTAGTGTACTGGACCCAATCACAACCAGGTCTTTCTCAGAGGAGCGGAACGGAGTAGTATTAATGATAGTCGAGTGAGTTGAACTGGGGAAGGTGATTCTTGGACTCTGGCTGATGCTGTTCCTATTTGAGCTGTACTCAAAGGCTGGGGTACTGGATTTCGTGTTATATCGTTCTGTGCTTGACACTGTTACGGTAGACGGGAAGTGTGTCTGAGAGTGAGCTGTGCTCCTGGAAGACTGGATGGAAGGCTGGAAATGTGGCGTCGGTGTCGTGTGTGAGACGGGAATGGTGTGGCCGGTGGATCCGTGGTTGGAGGTACTGACAAATGTCGAATAACTTGATGGATGGTGGGACGACGCAGCGACGTAATCCGTTGTTTCTGTTATCGGGCTGGCAGTAGTTGAGCTGTAGATAGAGTTAGAGATCTTCGTCTGTCCAGGCAGCTGGATCTCACCGTTCTTTATTTTCTTCAGAATATTTTCTACTTCTGGACCTTCCTCAGTTTGTTGGCCGTTAGCTTTGACACCTTTAACTTTGAACGATCCGTCGTCTTGTTCTTCTAGAAATACGAATGTAACTTTCTTTTTATTCTGAAGCTCGTTAGGTGTCTTTACTTCTTCGAGTTTCCCGTTATCTGCCTGTTTGATCAACTCGAAGTTTGCGCCGGGTGGTAAAATGCCTTTAGTCAAATCTTCTATGGAAACTCTGGTTTCTTTTTGTGATTCAACCTGAGCAGCTGCCATGATCTGTGCCAAGTTGGAACTATCAGCGGTGATCGCGCCTTGAGGAATCAGATTTGGGTTTGTCGTTCTAATTACTTCATATTTTTGTCCGTTGAGAGAAATCTCGCGAGATGTGAAGTTCTTTTCAGAAAAATCTGCAGGGTTTTCAGCGAGAGCTACTTTCAGCTGTTTCAAAATATCTGGTTTCTTTAATAACTCAGCACTTTTCGCTCTCAGGCTGTCGTCAAATCCTTTAGTTTCGCTTTCTTCTAAGAGATTCTTGATTTCGTTGTAGAGTTTAGCCTTATTTCTATCTTGTGGGGGATTCCTAGGTTTCGGTTTTGGACGAGGTCTGTACCTAGGCGTCGGAGGGGGTGGTGGGGGCGGGGTGGTTGTGGTCGTCGTCGTAGTCGTGGTAGTTGTAGTTGTGGGGTGGTCCCTCTCGTATAATTCGACAGCTTTCTTGAATAAATCGGTCTCATGCGGCAGAATCGGTCGCCGTCTCTCAGTATGCCTAAAATAGTCTTCATAATTTTCTGTCGTTGAGAAAGTTGGAACTGATTTCGTTGCCTGCTTCTTCACAAATTCTTCGTGCAGCTTCTCCACTTTCTCTTGTTGCTTCTGCTGCTGTTTCTGCACAAACTCTTGGTGCTTCTGAATGATTCTCGCCCTTTCCTGTAACTCCTTCAGTTTTTCCAAGTTCTCTTTTGACTGTTGTTCTAGGATATCTTGTATTTGGGATGCCTGTCCATTGGAGAATATGGGTTGTTGTCCCAGACTCGGTTGGAAGGGGAGTTGTGCATTGTTCTGGTTCTGGTTATGATTCTGGTTTAGATTCTGATTGTAATTCTGAGGAGCTAGGTTCGGTGCGGGCTGAATAGTAATGGGATTAGGTTGGCTGAAGATAGGTTGGTTGATAGGCTGGTTGTGGACCGTGGAGATAGTGGGTAGGAAGGCTTGCTGCGTGGGTCTCTGTTGGTTAATATTAACCGTCGCAGGAATACTTGGCTGAAAAGTAGGATTTTGCTGCAAGTGTCCATTCTGGAAAGTTGGTAATGTAGGAATAGGCTGCTGAAGGATATTCTGCGGATTCTGCCTCAGATTCTGTTGTTGCTGGAAGTTATTTTGTTGCTGCAACAACGGCGGGTTGTTCGCTTGGGGATTGAATTGGTAGTTGTTGTTTTGTAAGGGAAGGTTGTTGGGAATATTCGGGATGTGGTTGTTAAACTGCGGCACGTAGGACTGTTGCTGTGGCAGTTGCTGTTGCTGCTGGGGTTGCTGTTGCTGTTGTTGCGAGTATATGGGTTGTTGGAACTGGACGGTAGGCGGGGGGTTAGTGATTATTCCTTGCTGCGCTTGGAAGCCTTGTAGGGGTGAGTTCAGACCGAATCTTGTTTGATGTTCAGTGAACCCGGGGTGCGGTAGCGAGGCCTGTCTTCGTCTATCGAAGTCATTCTCTACCTGGAAATAAATATGAGGAAATCGTCAATATTGTAATGATATTTCTATAGAATGTTCCGATAGCATTTAATTATTTACCAACGAATGAATTCGTTTCCTCAAACTATAATTAACGATCTAACATTTTTTTCCTAAAGAATTTAATTCCGGCAATTAAGACGCGAAGATAACAACATTCTCATTTTAAAAAAGTATGAATACTATTGTCTATTGTAACTAAACAACAAAAAAAAACATACTTTATTTAATTGACAACATTACATCACTAACTTTTGGCACGGAAGTGGTATTACGAAATGGCCAATTTAATATTTGGGTACTTAACATGTTTCCAATTGAAATGTTTATTTTATTTACGAAGTTAGTTAATGCTAATAACATATTATTATCCAACACTAGGCTGACAACAAAAGATTTGCTCAGCATGTTAGCACTACATTACAACTAGGGTTGCCAACTGTACTCTAAAATAGAGTATTTTATTCGATTAGCTATGTACCTCGCGGTGTCAAGATACGTCTTTGGTTCCTGCCCCACTCCTGTTTGCTATAGCGTGCTGGTATATACTTATAAACCTTCCTCTTGAATCACTCTGTCTATTGATGAAAACTGTTGTAGAGTTTAAAAGATCTAAGCGTGCAGGCGGTATTTATTTTAATTTACAGGATAATTAATGCACTAACAAATATCTTTAAAAGAATCTAAAGTTTTCTTAATTTACAGTCTCTAAAATTAGTTATACTATTTTCCTTTTTAATGTTGACATCCCTATTTGCAACACTGGTGTGACTTGTTGCATAAATTATGTCATAGGTATTGTGCAGAATGCAAGTGGTTTCAAAATTGAATAGCTACGATAAACGAAACGAGTAGGCGCTAAATGGCTGAAGTCGTGAGAATTTATTACGCAATCAACTGTGAAATGGAAAATAAATTCTAAACTGTAGTTCCAGGACGGTGATGACAAAATATATCTAATTTATTGTTGAAAGTGTATGCCGATTTTGGATTGGCTACTTTTGAGCGGGAAATGTGACATTTGCTGTCAAATTTGGCGGTAACAAAGGTATTGCATTGACGATGGCATCTGTAGTTAGGCAGATAAACACGCTAACGTATTCAGATAATGTTGTAATGTGCGCAATGTTGAATATCAATAGACAAAGGAGAGGTCTCAGATTTAGAAAACAAAAACGTTTTAGTTTTTTCTTATAATTTGTTAAGAGAAATTTGGCTAGGTAAAACAGTTTGATTAGTTCACTTGCAAATTATGGTAGATACCTACTTACTTAAATAAAAAGATAGTCTGCCGAAAGTTTAATGTTGATATACGCCATCTTGGAGATTAATAAGGTTATTTATTTTAGATTTCTAATGTAAACAAAACTATTATACTTAAAAATGTACAGCAAGTAAATAAAATACGACGTCAAAACACTTTCAACATGGATGTTAAAACTAATAATTAATTACCTACTAAACAATGCCATTCATGTTTTCTATTCTAATAAAATATTAAACATACAGCAAGACATGTCATCATACAATGACACCTGCTTTCAACAATGAACACTTGGATAATAACAATAAAATTTAGTAGAAGTTGGCTAAATGGCGCGTTACCTCGCAAATGCAGAGAGTGCGCAAGAATGCACTTTCTTGCGGCTGATGCGTCACGGATAGACGAATCTAGTGCGAGATGCAACGCCGAGTATGATCTATGTTGTCTATTGCATTGTTGTGAAGGAAACTTTTGAGCGGGAAATGTGACATTCGCTGTCAAATTTTGGCGGTAACTGAGACTGGTTGAAAATATTTTTATGTAATTTGGTCTATATCTAATCGATCTATATATGGACTTTGTCTGGTTAGACTTTAGAATTAAGGGAAAATCCAAAATTATTCCACGGGAACATAAAAATCCTGTCTGTTAAGCTATATCAATATCTATTATGTATATGTATGTGTGTCAAATTTCAGCTAATTCCGTGTAGCCATTTAAGATCGAAAAACTAACAAACATCCATCCATCCACACAAATGACGTAAACCCTAAATATATTTCCCTTTTACATAACCTCCGGTTTACGGCTAAACTGTTTTCATAATTTTATTATTAAATCACCATACTAATATATTTAAAAACACCATTAGCATGAATACTAAAAGATATTTAAAGAAAGTAGCGAGTCTGCTTGACTGCTGGCTCTGTAAACAACTTAGATGGCAGGAGAAAATGGTTACACAACAGCATTGATACAACATTGAATAATGCATACTTTGCACGACCAACCTTAGGGCTATAGCAGACTAGCAACTGTTAGCTGCGGTGGGTCCGTGATTTTCGACTCCCGAATTCGTCACCGACAAACTTTGCTTAAGTGACTTTTACATCGTTACCAGGTTGTTATAAAGATGTTCCTTTTTTATTTAATTTATAATTAATTTTGATGAGAAATGCGTTGTTGTGGCAACACTTGTCCAAATGTCCAGCTGTAAGCCGTACAACAGAACTAGTGCTCGAAAATAACGTTAAAATTATTCATTTATTTTCACTTTAACTAAAGCAGTTTTATAAAATAATTTTTAATTTTTATTATAATAGGAACTTACTTAGCTATTACAATTTTTGCAAAATTACCTCAGCACTAGAATTTTAAATGTAGCCGTTATTAAAAGATCCGGGAGAAATTATTTGAATAAATATAAATTTCAAACAATAAAATATCTTCTATGCTGTCATTTTTGTTTCAGGAGAATTGCAACGAAAACGTTAACATTTTAAATAGACATGAAATAACAGTAAAAGCTATGAATACTTATGAGTATTTCTCATTATAACATAAATAATAAATTGTGCCTCGTAATCCGATCTCGTAACCTCGTGTAATAACTGCCTCGTTGGCCTAGTGGTCCTAAGCGTGACTGCTACGCTAGAGGTCTTGGGTTCCATTCCGAGGTCGACCAAAGTATTATTGGGTGTTTCTATGAAATTCTCAGTAGCAGCTCGGAGTTAGGATTTTTGCCTGGTTAATGGCAATAGGCTCGCCCCCTATTACATGGGACCTAAAACATGCCGGCAACTTTGTGGGTGTACATTGGTACACCTCTGCCTAACCCTTCGAAGAGTACATGCGTGTTGGTATGTGTGTATGAATTCCAATATGATACATTAATTTAAGTTTTAAAACAATTTTTATCAAGATCATAAAGTTATAATAAAAACTACATAAAGTCTAGTAAAGTGATGTAAAAAGTAGTAACTAGATCACGCTAGGTACTCAGTCATCTTAGCTAGATCATCGACCTGCGCAGACGCATGCAGGTGTGAACGCGACGCCGGCGTCATTGCGGTGAAATTACAGACGCGTCTGGTATTACATTGCATACATAATACGTTTATAATAATAATTCATTATAAAGTGGCTAAATTGCAGTTAGGTCGACTAATGTCTTGAATTTGGGTCAAATGTCAATGTCTGACTGTTAAGCTGTGTGTTTTGTTTTGCCGCAGTTAAGTAACGTTTTTGGTTACTGCTTCGCTCCCGTAGGTCGTAGCGTGATGTTATAAATATAGCTTAAAGTATTTATCGCAAATCTGGCTATCATATACAATAAGATTTTTGAAAATCCGACCAGCGATTCCAGAGATAAGCACGTTAAACTATCAGACAAAAAACTGTCAGCTTTATCATATTACTATAGATTAAATGATTTCTCTCGAAATTCTCGCGTGTTCAAAACAAATAAATAAATGTAAACATTAGATAAGTTAGAACATAAATTATTAACACACAATATGGTCACGCTTTGGTTACTTTCTCATAAACAAAAAAAAAATACCCACGTAGGTAGGCTTTAAATACACAATGGCCCATTTGGAACAAACTACACAATCACACAATCTTCGAACAGAAATTGAAGAGGTACAGAAAATAAGATCTAAATTATGGCTTGCGTAGCAGAATTTAAATTTCGAAATTGGAATCGAAATTTGAACTGTCAAAAGCAGTACAATTTCAAGCCTTCTTATTCCAATTGTTAAGAAAAAAAGAATAAGTAGACTGAAGAGGCCAGTTTTTGAACTTATTATATTGAGTTATGTCAGTTATAAGATCTAAGTTTCTGGACCGACAGGATTCCTATTTATGGTAATTTCAGCATTGATAATGACACTCTGTCCTAGGGTAAATAATATCAGATAGGCGATTCCCTTATGTTTATTTTAATCTTAATCTCAATTTGAAAAAAAAAACCTCTTCTTTTTGTAATTTGCTTAAATATTTGAAAGTTTTTGACAGTGCTTGTCGCTGAGATGAAATTCTAATTTGACACTAGATTTTGTGGCTTTCAGCCTTTGCGGTGAAATAGGTAGATAGGTCAGACAGTTGCCAATGCATGGAATTATAAAGTACCTGATTACCTACATTAGCAGTCGGTCCCGCTAGGGCCATTGCTAGCCAGGGTTGAGATTTTTGTTAAAAAAAATCACCGCGGCTCTGGAACGCAAATTGCATTAGGAAGAACACGGATGAGTTTTAGTCATAATGAGTCTGGATACTCCTTTCCGCTGCGCCCAGAGCGAAAGAGGTCATTAATGATATTTCATCTTTACAAAAATAAAGCCGAATACTACCGAATACTACAATATGACTCGTCATTAGATGAGAGAAAAGTCATATACCATGACAATGAACCACTAGTGAAACATTCATCTGCAAATGTAGCGTGTAGTTTTGTGACTATGATCTATAAGGAGTTGGTTACACAACTTTCGACCATACATTACGTCTGTGCTACACACACTATATATCTGTCAACTTTAACGTGTTTGTAGAGTGGTGACAGTTCTGTCTTGAGTGTCGAAGCTAATTTGAACGAGTGTTGTTTTTATTAACCGTTAATGGTTGTTCTATTCGGAGATGTAAATATAAGATGTAGATATATTGCAATAGATAAATTACCACACAAGTGATCTATTGATATGGATATATCTATCTCCCTGCTAGGCCATAATTATTACATACCATCACGCCTGTATTCCCCAAAGGGTTAGGTAGAGGTGTAACAATGTACACCCACAGTTCGTCGATATGTTTAGGTCCCATGTAATAGGGGGCGAGCCTATTGCCATTAACCGGGCACAAATCCTAACTCCGAGCTGCTACTGAGAAATCCATAAAAAACCCAATAACACTTTTTGCTCGACCTGGGAATCGAACCCAAGACCTCTAGCGTAGCAGTCGCGCTTAGGACCACTAGGCCAACGAGGCAGTTATGTCAATAATTACGACAATTGAATATAATCTAACTTATGCTTCCGCGAGTTGTCGTCAAATAACATCGACAATAGGTTATCTTTCTATAAGTGAAATATTGTTTGTAATCAGACCAGTACTTCTAGAAATTACCTCTTACAAACAAACAAGTAATGTTATCACTTAATAATATTAGTTAGTATTGAATTTAGGGAAGGGATAGTCTATCGAACTTTTTGCACGAGTCGTGACCTTTCCTCTCCACTTTACTGCAGTCTAAGTACCAAAAAACATTGCTTTGATTTTTATTACAATCGAAAAATTATAATTATTTTTAACTTTTAGTTCAAGAGGTGAAGAAAACACATCGTTCTGCCAAAACTGTCACGTGTGTCAAATCGAACGTGTTTAATTTTCAAATTCCACTTTCTTAATTGTTCCGAATTGGCGGTAAAATGTCTAGTTATGTAGTTGGTAAGCAAGTGAGTTGTTGCATTAGTAAAACCGGTTGGCAGAAAGCTAGCTTTCTTCATTTTGTGGAAACTATGAACGCATCACTACCATTGTTATTCACATGGCAGACAGAAGTACGGTCAACAAAAGAGATAAGTAACCAGTGTTGTCAAATATAGTTGAAATTTCCTTCCAAACTGATAGATGTCTGGAAAATAAGTTTAAATAAAATGAATGAAAATTGTTGAGAATTCATTTATTTATTTTTCAAACACAACACTTTTAAATAATTATTAAATTACAAAGTATGTACAATTCATTAAAAAAAGGAAGCCTCTGATGCATCAAAAAGCTCAACTCGCTGTCAACGGGACAAGTGCCCAATAGGCTGGCAGCATTGCCACGTTGTATGGCAATGCTGATTCTTTGGCCCAACAAAAAGCCATCCTTTAGCGTCTACGAAAACTTCTATTATATGTGACAATATGGTTACTTATCGCTTTTGTTGACTGTACACGACATTGCCAGTCTCGAAAAGTTACGTTTGTAAAGTTTAATTTGTAATGAAGCGAAAGTTGAAGTTTGACAGGACCAACCATGAATAATTAATTTGTTTATGTTTTTTTTTAATTTAACCTGTGGCCCTACTTACGCTGGAAAGTCGTAAGTCGTGAGTTAAGTATAATTAACTTTGTTTTAAGTCGTGAAGAAGTTTTAAATTTGCAGTAATTGCAGCAAATTACACAATTTAGCTAAAACTAGAGTAGTCAAATTAAAATAAAAAAAGTTTCATTAAGTTTTTAATTGGATTTGCATAATGCCAAGCCCCCCCCCCCTTTGCAATTATTTTAACTGAGTCATTATTTTCGATCTACGTTTAAAAACCAGTGAAATCTTCTTTATTTTCTCTATATAGAATAAAACAAAGTCGTTTCCCGACGTCTGTACGCTTATATCTTTTAAACTTCGCAAATGACTATATTTATTTATTGGCATAGGTACCATAATGTAGACATAGAGTGATTAAAGCGGAAGGTCTATACATATTAGCATAAACACCTTCCTCTTGAATCACTCTATCGACTTTTTTAAATATAATATATTCTAATAGGCTTGCGTTTGACCGCAACTCACCTGATCTGAAATGATGATGCGGCCTAAGGTGGAACACGCTTGTCTAAGATGTAACGGACGTGACTGAACGCGGGTGACAACGCGGGGTAAGTATATAGCTAGTTTATTATTTGTGGGTAGTAAATAGTAATAGACAGTTTATACAACACGTACTAGCTGTGTCTAAGTAGCTATAAATAACAAAAACTAATTTGTGACAGTTACCCAATTTTATACTGGTCCCAATTTCAGCAAGGCACACGACAAAAACCATTCTTCCTATACCAAACGTTTAAAAAAACAACCGCGTCTCTATGTTACACGCGAATACATAATTTATATAATTACGCAGAATGTCGGCGACCTAACACAATAGTACGAAACAGAAAGCTCCGTGGAACTTGTTCGTACAGTGAAAGTGACAATATTCGTGAGATATTCGTGACTATTAATATAAATATTTGCGAAACTAATCGGAGAAGTGTCGATAAAGTAAGTACCTAGTTGATTGGTTTTGTACACGAGAGCGCGAGGAAAATGAAATAAGACAAGCAGGTCTATAGGCACAGAAAATATAAAGAATTTACCTACAAATATAAAAAAAAACAGGTGGGGATGTGTCTGACACACGTCTGTTAGTTTAATGTGAAACGTTTATGACAGCGAGTCACTTTTAGTGTTATAGATTGAAACCTATTTTGTTACAGTCCGCTTTTCTGACTTGATATTTTACGTCAAAAAAACGAATGTCTATAGACGCTCGTATTCCCGCCAAAAGTAAAAACTAAATTCCTAGAATTGTAAAAAAAGAACGAATACACCACAAGCTCCGCTAATTACAACGTAGTACGTACCCTATATAAGCAATAATATTTATTTCCAAGAAATCTAAAATCAGTGTGAATGTCCGAATGATTGATGTTACTTCACTAACCGTAACGAAATGCATTAGGGATGTACACATTTGTAATTTGGAATACTATTAATTCGTATCATTCTATTTACGGTAAATGCAATGCAAATGGCGCGTTGCAATGCAACATGGAGTCTAAAATTGCGTAAATCGAGAGATCGTACAGATGGTATCGGAGCACACCCCGATTCCACTGCATTACGCAAACGATAGCACTATCCCTGTCGTAATTCTTAAGACATTTCCTTTAGGCTCATTAATTTAATCAACGTCGAAGAAATTGCCTAGATTTCTCATTAAAACATGTGTTTCGAATTTTGCCATGTTGATTTCACACAGTTTCACATAGTTGTTAGATAACAAACTGTTTGAATATTTATGATTTACATTAATTTCTGTTTTGACAGCATTCATACTGTTGTCAAAATAAATAAAAAATTATCACAATCAATCAAGATATAAAAAAAACGAAATAGAATCGTACGATTTTTAAATGTAGATCACGCAAAACTGAGAATGTTTTTTTTTAAATGTAGAACACAGAACGTGGATCTCTTCAAATGAACGACAGTCTAACTAATATATCGGAAATTGATTGGATAATCATTCATTAAGTGTAATTTAAGTTTTAATTACCGTGGGAACTTGCAAATATGTAGACCTACGTACCATGTACCTACTTAAATATTTAAACTATACCTAACTTTTTTAAAGATTATTATATCAAACACTAATAAATTAAACAAATTACGTAAAAAAATAGAAAATAGATAGAATTGCAGATCATTCTACTAAAAATACCAAACACAGGCTGTTCACCTGTTTCGTTTGCCACTATTACAAAAGCTGTGGTTTTAGATTCGTTGCAAAATGGCGCCGTTTCCGATCATTTATTATGCGATAACGCGTTTCTGTAATTGAGTAATTTTTTGCTGATGTAAGCTGTTGTATAGAATATTAATTATAATTTGGAGAGTGGCTTACGATTGATTTTATTATGAAGTTATCGTATGCTATAAAAGCGAAAGGTCACTCACTGAGTAAACACGAAATCTCGAAAACTAAGTATAATAGTAGGAGCCATCCGAACGGATTTAACGACAGGGCCGGATTAAGGATATCTGACTTCTGCGCGAACGTTAGTAGCTTATATTTTTATCTTGAAACCGTTGACCTAATTTGAAAATATATTTTACAATATTGTTATCCAATTTCATTTATTAGGTAGTGAAAAACTGAAAAGGCTAAAGGTCGAGCAAAAAGTGTTATTGGGTTTTTCTATGAAATTCTCAGTAGCAGCTCGGAGTTAGGATTTGTGCCCAGCTAATGGAAATAAGAACTCCTTTGTTACAAAGTTGCTTCTTAAATCTTCGCTTGCCTCACAAAGTAGGAATAATAAACTCGCATCACACACTGCGCCCGCGCAGCCAGAGGTGAAAGTAGTCACTTGACACACGCGAGATTCACGCTTCACTGTAATTAGGCTATTAATTACTTTGTACATACGCAAAAGTAATTAAATGATGTTTGTCAAGGAAAGCTGACATTTGTATTGATTTCCGTTTCATTTCCGTAAGATTATGTCATCTACACTAATATAATAAAGTTGAAGAGTTGTTTATCTGTTTGCTTGTAATGTTTAAATGCTTTTATCTCTGGAACTACCAGACGGATTGAAAAAATATTATGTATGTGATAGCCAGATTCATGAGGAATAGTATAGGCTATATAACATTACGCTACGAGCCACGGGAGCGGAGCAGTAACCAAAGACGTAAATCGCGGGCAGAAGGCATTAGATTTATTTATGTTTTATTTTTGTAGCAACGAAACTCTTTTTTTCGATCTTGTAAAACTGTTAAAATGATTAGGTACACGGTTCGTATCGCGGGTTCGATTCCCGTACAGAACACATTTTATCTGGCCTATTGATAGTTGTTTCGGGTCCGTCTAGTTGTGTATGTAAGTTTACATGTTCGTAAGGAGATATTCCTAGTGTCCCAACGCCTATAAAATAAATAACAGGTTTCGCAAATAAAAACGAAAAACTCCATCCGCAGCCAAATAGACCCCTTCCCCAAAACTATAGCAATAAAACGCATATAAACATCTGCAAAGAGGACTATAACGCATAATTTGGCTTATTTATAATCTGTATTGCCCATAAACAACTAAATTCTACTTTCTAAATACATCAGTATTCATAGTCTAAGTTCAAGGCGTTTTCATGTTTATTCATAGAGCTTTACATCTCGCATGAATTACGCACTTTATCTTGATTTAATTCTATTAAATGTATGTAAATTTATATGGTAATTAGTTTAATTAAGTAGTTAATTAATTTCCGCATAGATACAGTTTGGGGCTGTTTAGAAAAGCTTTTTTTGCGTAAATCAAGAAAAAAAAAATAGGAAATCATAGACAATTTTTAACTAAGCATGCAATTTTTTTTTAAAGATTTACATTTGATATTATTTCGCATTCAAAGCATTTATTTCAATTAGACCATTTACAGGCACTTTTGAATTGTTCTGGAGTAGGTAAATTGAGTTGAAGCTCGTTGCTCGTCTTAAAACGTAGGTAGGCCTCTATGGAGAAGAACGAGCAAGAAACTTTACGGACACTCTTTTCTTGTAGGTAATAGTAGTAACACATACCATCACGCCTGTATTACCCGAAGGTGTACCAATGTACACCCACAGTTCTCCGGTATGTTTAGGATCAATGTAATTGGGGCGAGCCTATTGCCACTAACCGGGCACAAATTCCAACTCCGAGCTGCTACTGAGCATTTTAATACAGAAACCTAATAACACTACTCGACCTGGGAATCAAACATGACCTCTAGCGTAGCAGTCGCGCTTCGGACCATTAATATTAGTACTAGGTACATATTAGGAAGATGGAGAGATACCTAATCTTTCGGAACACGTACGTAGATCCTGAATTTAATCCGCTTTGGCTGTCATATTATGATGCAATAGCCACACGGATATTCCAAAAAAGTTTACATCAACTTCGCGTATTATGGCATTGTCTGACTCACAAACTTCACGAATATCTAAAATCACGATGAGTCGTTGTTTGAAGATATTTTACAAGGTGTGTTACTGTTACATCACCGGTTGCACAAAACCGGTGAAAGAGAGAAAGGTGTGTCCTCTTACAGAATATTATGTCCATACACAGAGCACGTATTAGGTTACTGCCTCCATCGTCTAGCCTCCGTGGTCGGTGGTGACGTCAGCGCATCATACATTAAGGGTATCCGCTCATGAACGACTTTTGGACCGATTTTTAACCCTCGACGCAAAAACGACGGGGTGTTATAAGTTTGACGTGTCTGTGTGCGTGTTTGTGGCATCGTAGCTCCCGAACGCTTAAACCGATTTTGATTTTGTTTGTTTTGTTTGAAAGGTGAATTAGTCGGGAGTGTTCTTAGCTATGTTTGATGGAAATCGGTTCAGCGGTTTCAAAGTTATCAGCTTCTTTGTTAGCTGCGGTAGGGATTTCTATTTTTCTGTCAGGGGTTACTTAAAAACTTTTTACCAGATTTCGTTTCGCCGACAAACCGATCTGTAAAAAATCTGAAAAAAGTCCGTCGTGGGCGGAAAGGAGAAACGCAAGCGCAGACACAGCAACAGCAGTTGCTTGTGTCTGACACAAGCAAATGGCAACCAGCAGTGTTCTTATTTTGACGTGAAACATTTATCAAAACACATACGGGTACTGAGTCAGAAAAGTTGACTGTAACGGAATAGATTTTAATCTTTAACAATAATGCTGCCCGCCTACGTCAGACAATCGGTGACCGATTTTTTGTTGGAGACAATGGAACATAATGAATTCTAATATACCAACGCACGCGTCCTACAAAGAGTCGGTCTCACAAAACTATGGAGCTATTGAACGGTCCGATAATAATCGGTCCTAGACAAAGTCGGACGTGGGCGGAGGCCCATAGTGTAGCTTTCTAACAATGAATGTTTTTTTTTGTAATTGTAATAATTAATTCTAATGGTTACTAATTTATTCTTAAGGTTTAAAAAAAGATATCGTGTTTCGTCTCAATATGAAGTAATTTAGAGACAGTAGATGCAAAATTGACACGCAGCCAATGTTTTAGTGATGCTGGTAGCTATGCAGACAAAAAAAAAAGAATGCCAGCCTATTATTGTCCGACTACAAGGCAAATACCTCTTCTCATACAGAGAAGGCACGAAAATTCTAATAAAAAAAATGTTTTAATTTTTTATAAAAATTACTAGCTACTGCTCGCGACTTCGTCCGCGTTGTTTTTTTTACCCGCGTTAGGTTACATTTTTGGTTACTGCTCCGCGCCTGTTCATCATGGCATGATGTTATATAGCCTATAGCCTTATTCGATAAATGAACTTTCTGACACAGAAAGAATTTTCCAATTCAAACCAGCAGTTCCTGAGATTAGCGCGTTCAACCAAACAAAAAAACTCTTCAGCTTTATAATATTAGTATAGATTAAACAAAGAATATCATAAGGCTTTTGAGACACAGATCTATAAATGTGATGGCTTTAAGCTTCAACTAGTAGGCTTACTTTACTGACTGTGCTCTCAACTCCTGAAGTAGCAGTGTAGCTATTTGTGAAGGAGCTCGTCCGGGGAAGTACTACCACCATACCTATTTCTGCCGCAAAGCAACGTTGCTGTGTTCCTGTTTAAAGGGTGTGGATGCCGGTGTAATTACAGGCACATGAGAAGACATTTTACCTTTATTTCTGGGATGGCAACGCGTTTTCAAGACCTCTGGTATTACAGAATATGTCTATAGCTACCGGTTACCACTTAACATCAGGTGGACTGTCGGCATGAGAAAAAAAAATAAAAAAGGGTGAAGCATAAGGATGAGCGTGTTATCAAAGACTTCTAATGATTCTTCAAATTAAGTATGGAGTTTCCTCCCTATTCTAATACGAAACTATCTTTTGGAATGCGCAATTTGAATCAATATCATTCCTTTTTCTTTCTTGTAAATGACGTTCAAAAATGCCTATTAATGGTTTAATTTAAATAGATAATTTGACTTTGATTTTGGCTTTGAAATATTCTCATTTTGGTGTCATGACAAATTATTTAGTCGGTCAGGGGACTGTTTTAATTTCCTATTTCTTTTTAACCCTATGGGTCTGTTGCTAAAAAAATCACCGAATACCGGCTTTTTAGTCATGGATGGTTTAGTGGAAGTATTGTGTGTACTATAGTAAATTATAATTATATTTTACCTAATTATAACTGTGATTTTATTTCATGTGACTTAGTGCGACGGAATTATTTTAAGCTCAGCATTGTATTTAAAAATACACGTGTCAAGGTATCGTAACAGTTCCTTATCTTTGCTAATTAACATTAATTAATTATTGAATGTCACGATGGCCCAGTGGTTAAGACACCACTCATGCCTGTTTTTTGTTTTGTATTTCATATAATGTTCTTTCTAAGTTTACCTTGGATATCACTGGCATTGGTGAAAGAAAACATCGTGGACTGGACTTATAACACATATCAGTCTGAGACCACCAATCCAAGCAAGCAAGCGTGGTGATCAATGCCTGTGCCTTCTCTGTATGAGAAGAGACCTTTGCCTTGCAGTGGGATAATTACCATCATCTTATTAGCCGTAGGAAGTCCACTGCTGGACATAAGTCATCCCCTTATAGGACCGGTTAGAAGCGGCCTGCAGTGGGACAATAATAGACTGGTATTTAGATGGTACGTTTTTATAAGAGCCAAGGTAAGCTTTCAGGGCTTTAAAAGCTGACCCAATTTAGTTTTTAAATTATTTTAAAAACAAAATCACTTTGTACGTGCGAATTTCTTCAGTAACTCACGCAAGCGTGTAGATTCTTCGAACGATAATCATTGAACAAGCAATTTAAAATAATGACAAATTGGGTATCATGTCGTATTATTTCCTATTCCGATGTCATGTATTTGGACACGCAAAATCATCATTTATAACAATTTATTCTGAACATCCGCGTGTCTCAATAAATATTCCCGATGACCTACTTAATATTTTGTTCATTCTTTCGTGAATGAAATTAAAATGTACGTATTCATTGACTTCGTTCGCGTCGTTTTTTTTACCCGCGTTAATTTACGTCTCTGGTTACTGCTCCGCTCCCGTGTATTGTAGCGTGATGTTATAAAACTTATACAATTCCTCATGAATCTGGCTGTCATATATAAAAATATTTTTTCCAATCCGACAGTTAGTTCCAGAGATTAGCGCGTTTAAAAAAACACAAAACAAAAAATCTCTTCTGATTCATTATATTAGTACCTATAGAGTACCCATAGATAGATATATTTCTTTTTAACTTTGGGATACTTCCATAGATTGTTCAGGCAACATTTTTATTATTCTTGCATTCCGTGTTTGTGAGTAATTTTCGTGCTATTTTGGCTACTGTATTTTTATTGCCAAGCTTCTAAATTTCTCAAGTCTAACAAAGAATTCTCTAAAAAAATATTAAATTCCATTTTAATTGAAAAAGAAAGCGAATTATTTAGGAACTGTTGTGGACTCCGAGTTAGTTACAATTTATCATTCATCAAAGCTACATAATAATAAATAAAGCAACAAAATACTCGACAATATTACAAACCAATAAAAAGCCAATCAAGTCCTAATATCAGATTAAAAGTCGGAATTACATTCCATTTCCGATAATTCTTACTGATTACGCGTCAAGATTTATGTTTAATAAGCCTCGGTAGGTTCCTATAATAATCAACAAATCATTATGTATCTGGGATAATAAATAATCGATATAACACACGCGAATTTCGATATCTACTTTCGACGCATTCAGTAATAATTATCGGCCGCTTTCTTCCGGACCGATGCGATGCAGCAGATGCGAGGAAACTGGTTTTTTTGTACCGGATGTGCAAATTTTTTTGGTTTTGCTATAAATAAACTATTTGTTTTAGGTCTAGAATTGTGTGACACAGTAATAAATTAATTCGATTAGACGAGAGACTTTCCGTTTTTCAATCTCTAGCTGTTAATTTTAATTAAAAAATTACAGACTTAGTTAGATCTGTGGTTTTTTCTTTAAATAAAAAACAACATGTACTCACTCTCGGTCCGGTGATGGCGCAGACCGCGTGCGCCAACAACAAAAACTGACAAATGCTGCCCCTCATACTGCTCTCAAAACCCAGAGCGGGTGAGTACCATCACACAACACACCACTATCCTGTCAGAACGTACGTCCTTTGCCACTGTCTGACAAAAAATATCACTGCACGACACTATGTTCCGAATTCGAATTAAAAAAAAATCAAAATTGGGCGGCAAACTGGCGTAACGTCACAAGTTGACAGTCGGTCGTCTCTGTTAGCGGCGGACACACGCTGCGGCAGTCGGCACGGCAATAGCGCGAGCGGCGACAACCTGTCCATTTTACCACCCCTACTCTTCGTACCCCCTACTCGTTTCGAAAGGATTAATCATCGATGAGAATTAAAACAGACGGCAGCGCGGGACGTTAATTGAATTGAACGTTGCATAAATGGTGTGTTTAATATTTTTGGGTCAGACGCGTCTTGCTGCTGATACTATGACAATAACATTTAGTTTAATTGCTCTTGTGTCTTTTCTGCCACCTTGCTAAGTAGCAGTGTTTTGAAACTCGAGAAACACGATCTATGAGTCGGTTGCATTTCAATATCATACTTGAACGGCAAGGACGTGCAATTATTTTCAATTATATTTAATATCAATCTCAAATCTGCCTTGTGCAAGAGTGGTGTTCAATGCTCGTGCCTTCTTGATATCAGAAGAGGCGTTTACCCTGCAGTAGGACAATAATAGGCTGGCATTATTATTATTATCTAAACACATGGCCGTTAAAACTTTTCAAACAAAAATTTTGCAACAAAATTAAATCGATCGGTTACATAATGGACTAGTGGAAACAAAATCATAAATAGACGATGATAGATGTTATTCGAATATTTTAACGCAACTCTTGGCTCTCAATAGTATACTTACAGAGGAAACAGAGCGTGTAGGTTTACATTAAACCAATTCAAGTACAAGTTGAAACGAGTCGGTCAATCAATATGAAAGAGTCACAGCTGTTCCGGAAAATGAAAGGAAACTGGGACTTGCGTTATAATTATAATACATACATACTATCCCATGGGGGTAGGTAGAAACCACAAAACGCCACCTACTACGATGTTTTCATACTCCTTTAAACGCGTTCAAGTTCTTACATCTGGTAATCAACAACAAGAAGCAACAAGAATATTGTAACCAAGATTTTTGTAAAAACCAAATTGAAGGAAAAGAGGGTCCGTGGAGTTTCTTGCTCGTTCTTCTCCATAGAGACCTACGTTTTGGATTGAGCTTCAACTTTAAACTGTATCTTCATGACAATGCAAAAGTGCCTGTAAATGGTCTAATTGAAATAAATCTTTGGACTTTGACTTTTACTTTCATACAAACAGGTCGATTACATGAACTGCGCACCCGACCTTTCTGAAGACAAGATAATTATAAGTTTACGTTAAAATAATTGTACCAGCCTATTATTATCCCACTGCAGGACAAAGCCCTCTACTCATACAAAGAAGGTACGAGCATTGATCCCCATGCTTGCTCAAGGTGGATTAGCGATTTCAGACTGATATATAAGTCCAGTCCACGATGTTTTCCTTCACCGATGTCAGAGATGTCCAAGATAAACTTTGAAAGTACTTATGAATTGAAAGTCACATTGGTTTTTGCCTGTTATCGAACCCGCAACCTTATGCTTGAGAGGCGGGGCCATAACCACTTGGACATCACGGCACACAAAACGTAAAATAATTATTTTATGCTAAACAGTTCATTAGTGTAATTTATTTTATTTATTTGAAGATTGTCTCATGCGTCTCAAATATTTTCTTCTAAGTAAATAAAAGCTACACTCCACATCTAAATACAGTCACGAGCACAAACATGTAAACACTTGGAAAAAATTTAAAGCGATTTTCTTGTGAATGAACGATTGCAACATTGAGATAAACGATTTCATAGTAGTATTGATTTTATTTTATTTTTAGTTTAGTTTATTTTTGGTATTTTATATTTTGTGTGTTGTCTGTTGTGGTGTGTACTCCACATATGAGTTAATGTTGCTCGAAATAAATGCATTTTATTTATCTATTGAATCCAGAATATAATATTTGTAACACCATTACATTTTAATCAGTCCTTTGGCGAGAAAATTGCTTATGAATGTTGCTAAGTCTTTATGCTCGTGATTGTACATGTGCTACCAACCAAAGAGAAAAATATTAAACTGTCAAAAATTTCACGCCACCGATCCAAATGCAAATTGCAGTCGAGTCACGGTTAAACCCTTGCGAGATCCATCGCAAATCTTATGGTAAAATCATTAATCAGGCGGAGATATCTGGTGTTGGCGCAACAACAGTAATGTTCCATGAATACAATGGCCCAAACCTCGTTGGGCCACAGCTTGTGCGAAAGAATGGAGCATATCTATACTAATTGGTTTTCAACGTTTTGCACCATTTAAGTTAAAGGTATTGTGTCGTAAGGCGCGCTTTGGACGCTTTGGAATGAAGATTTAGAGGAAAAGGTTTCATTGACTTTAATACCTTTTTTTTCTATAACAGCTTGTTAAGATGCTGGCAAGTTCTGTCACCAATCACTTTGGTGACAGAACTTTAATAAAATACTGAGGAGTCTGCCGGTAGACATAAGAAGTGACATACATACCATCACGGCTGTATTCCTCGAAGGGTAAGGTAGAGGTGTACCAATGTACACCCATAGTTCGCCGGTATGTTTAGATCCCACGTAAAAGGGGGCGAGCCTATTGCCATTAACCGGGCGCAAATCCAAACTCTGAGCCGCTACTGAGAATTTCATAGACAAACCCAATAACACTTTTTGCTTGATCTAAGAATCGAACCCAAGACCTCTAGCGTAGCAGTCGCGCTTAGGACCACTAGGCTAACGAGGGAGTCAAAAACAAAAATGTAGAATTAATGTGTTACCAGTTGTCATAAGTAAAGTGTATAAAGACTCACCAAACCCCACAGTCAGTCAGTTTGGTGGGGCTTAGTTTATAAGTTGCTTAACTTTTTTTTATCGCAATAAACAAAAAAAAATGACCAGACGCAATTAAGAAGACTGTTGAAAAAAGTATGTACTTTGCTGTACGGTCCACACTTCAGGAGGGCGCAAGTTTTTGCAGTGAGGGAACAGGAGTTAGAAATCGGTAAGGCCGGTAAGAGCACACAGGAGCTCTTAAATTAATGAAGCGGTAAGGAATTTTATACTTATCTATTAGGATACGTAAGATGAAAAAGCTGATCCAACGGGAACTTAGACACCTCAGAAATGAGGAATACTACGCGGGGCGAAGGAGGATTAAGAGATGAAAGTGGCTAACTTCTGGACCACCTCAATATAGGCTGCCATGTCATAGACATTCTATGAAGCCGAAGATAATTAAAATGAAAAAGTGCGTCAGGCACAAGTGGTCTGGCATTATTTATTATTAATGTTACAAACATCTTTATATTGAAATTATGGATTTTTTTTCTGAAATAAATAGACAACATACCATCACGCCTATATTCCCCGAAGGGTTAGGCAGAGGTGTAACAATGTACACCCACAGTTCGCCGGTATGTTTAGGTCCCATGTAATAGGGGGCGAGCCTATTGCCATTAACCGGGCACAAATCCAAACTCCGAACTGCTACTGAGAATTTCATAGAAAAACCCAATAACACTTTTTGCTCGACCTGGGAATCGAACCCAAGACCTCTAGCGTAGCAGTCGCGCTTAGGACCACTAGGCCAACGAGGCAGTCAAATAGATTTTTATTATTATTATTTATTATTGATGCTGAACTGGGGCTGTTTGGCGCAGACTCAAGCCACGCAATTATGTTATTTTCCTATCTTTTTATTTTTATTGAAAAGCTTAAAAATGGTTTTCAATAAAAATAAAAAGTGCGTTACTTAATAAATATTTTTTCTTTCATTCTTTTTCTTCTGATTAGAGGACCAACTTTGATATATAAAAAGCAATAAGCTATTCCCGATAACACTGCTCTACAACACGGTTAAAATGAATGGAGAGGATAGCCGGAACAGCTGCTATGTTGTTACAAATTTTAATAAAAATTGTTTATATTCAAGAATACTTTAACCTATTGAAAACATTGGTATTGAATTAAAAGACAGTCTGTCGATGCGAGGGAGTCGTCAGCCATGTTTTGCATTTCCTAACTGGATGTTATTAGAGAAAGCGAATCTTACTCATAACAAATTGACGTAGAACATTTCAAAGTTCCCATCTATGTGTAAGCAAAGCATGAAAATATTTTGCCAGTGTCCTTGGTGCGGTACGACAACAATTCTTCTTTGTGAATTACTACAATGAGATGTTTGATAAACAGTAAGATACGAATGCAGGATTTGTCTTTTGGAAGCATAACATAGTAAATTAACATCGCCATTGCGTCATTCGCAGTCAAAAAAATTACTTGATGCATTCAGAATTATAAATTCTCAGTAGCAGCTCGGAGTTAGGATTTGTGCACGGTTAATAGCAATAGGCTCGCCCCCTATTACATGGGACCTAAACATACCGGTGAACTGTGGGTACACCTCTACCTAACCCTTCGGGGAATGCAGGTGTGATGGTATATGTGTGTGTTCAGTATTAGAAGTCTACAACGTGTAGCATTTTAAACGCAAACCCTGACTGTAGTTTGCCCGGAATCAGTAATTGAATCGATTTCAGCTAATTCTGAAATCCTAATTAATATTATAATTGCGAAAGTAAGTTTGTTTGTTATGTTTTCACGCCTAAACCACGGAATCGATCATCCTGAAATTTTGCATATAAGTTCTCAGGTATACAAAAACGGATATAGGATACCTTTCACTCCGACAGAAGAACTGTTCTCGAGGAAAACAACAATAACGTTCTTATGATAATAGATAGCGCCACGTGTTTTTTGAATCATGATTGAATTTTAAATATAACGGACATTTAAGCGAATGTAGGCGCAGGCAAAAGCTAGTATAGTTAATATTTTTTCTTTTGTATTAGCAGCTCGGATTACGGAATAAATAATAAACCTTAAGCTCTACAAGACAAAGTCACTTTAATTTATTTTTATGTTTAACGATGGATTTTATTTACAACTGCGTTTTAAAAAGCCTTATTGCCTTGACTTAAGTTTTACTTTCGTTCGATTCCACTGTTCAACGGAGAGGTTATTGGTGCAATTATTGTAGGATATAATTATACTAATATCATATAGCTAAAGAGTTTGTTTGTTTAGTTGAACGCGCTAATCTCAGGAACGACTGGTTTGAATTGAAAAACTATTGTTGTGTTGGATAGTTCATTTATCGAGGAAGGCTTTCGTCTAAATAATATGACGCTACGATCAATAAATGCGGAGCAGTAACCAAAGACGTAACTTAATGCGGGTGATGAAACTACGCGGGCAAAGTCGCGAGCAGAAGCTAGTTGTAGAATAAAATATTACCTATTTTAAAAATAGCTGAAATCGATTCAGTTGCCCTTTCTGAGCAATCTATTTTTAGAGTGTGCGTTTGATAATATGTTATGGTAGTCGCCACGAGTCGTGAGCACAAATTTCAAGTTAATTTTTGGGTTCTTGGGTTCCTTTCTGGGTTTTTTGGGCCGCCGACGCTGCACGCGGTCACTTGACATTTGTGCTCACGAGTCATTTTTTTTTTCTTTTTTGCGGTGTGGGAATTCATCAAATAACTTCTCCCGCCCTTGTGTCAGACTTTTACTGACTAGAACCCACCCATGTTCCTTCTTGTGCCCTTTGCGTTCCGGGGGCGCGGTATCTCTAACGAACAACCCGCAGCCCCGGCAGGCAACGGCCCTCAGTGGTCCCTTCCCTATGCTGACATCTCTTTGAGGCGCGCGTGGAACACGAACGCGCCATCGACACGGCCTGTCGTTATGCTACGTAAGGACGGTGAGCTACCTATTGCTCACCGTCCACAGGCCCGTAGCTTGCGAGTCATGGCGACTAGTATATACGTTGTAAATGAGGAACAATCCTTGCGTACGTCCTCATGCGGTATATTCTTAGTTTGAATTTTTTGATGTTTTCTTTTTCGACATTAAAAAATCACGTTCCAAATCGTCGAAAAATATTTCAAACTCAAAATTTTCGCAATCCAACATGGCGGATATGTAAACAAATTTTTATTTTCGTAATATATCATTGTTAGCTTAACAATGGGTGCTGAAATGCTAAATGTTTAGATGTTATCTAGACAGCTGATGACTGAGAAAGATATCGACAGTTCTTTCAACTTAGGCAATTGTTAAGGGACCTAATTGCGGAATTTGTACGAAAGAGTTACCGCGGCCCTGGAATGCAAAGGGCATTAGGAGAAACACGGGCAGGTTAGTTAGAAAAAGTCTGACACTCCTTTCCACTCCGCCCAGAGAGGAAGAAGTATTTCGATGATGTCCCATCCTTAAAAAGTTAAAATAAATAATTGATAAAAAAAAATTTCAAAATCAAAAAAAGAAAAAAACTAACTAACGGTCTCTTAGCAAAACACAGACAGACAGACAGACTGACATGATGAAACTATAAGGGTTCCTTGTCAGAACTACAGAACCCTAAAAAGGGACCTACAATCACATGAAATTACTATGTAGTGAAGTACTATTTAAACATCAATTTTTTTTGTTACTAACGATGAAATCGCGAAAAAAAAATTATCTAATTTGTTGAGTTATGTGAATAACAGGTTTGTCCTAAAGTAAAAGTTGTTTATAATGGTGAGTTCAATGACCCCTTTTCAGGTTTACAAAAAGTAAACAAAAAATAAGGTTGTATGTAAGTAGAACAGTACCTCTTTTATTTTTCGCAGTAGGTATTGAATTATTCTATTTTATCCTGGTCACATGGATCTCTAAAATTGCTACAGATAAATTATACCTTTTTACCATTTTATGCCCGTAATTATAACAGACTTGTCAGTAATTTATCATTTCACACCAATCACAATGAATACAACTTTAGGTTTGATTAGAATTTCTGTCTGACCCCTCACAGGTCAACTCATTCGTCGCACTATGTTTTGTTTAATATTATTGCATTTTCTACAAAAAGCAGAATAAATAAACACTAACTAACTAATAATATTTGCAAACTATAACCAATTAACGTCAACTTTTCAAGAATTAATTTCACAATTGCGAATAAAATCTTTACGTATTTATAATCTAGCAACTTGTTTTATGAAATCTTGACGCACTTGTTAATACGTCTGTGTTATCCTTATAGCTTTGACATTAAGGTTTAAAATCATATGATTTGTGTGAATGCGTTCCTTGGTCGTTCTCTTTTCAAATGATCGCTTGGCGGGAAATCGATCAACGGGCAAAGCGATTAGTATTGGTTCGATTATCGTTATTGACAAACAAAATGAATTAATTTTTGCGACACCCAACACTAGGTGGTCGGTTTGAGCTAATAATGTGTTAATTATAGACCATAGTATAATTTTTAATTAGTAACTAATTTTTTGTGTAACTGCCCCGTTGGTCTCGTGGTTGCAAGCGCGACTGATGAGCGTGGGGTCCCGGGTTTGATTCCCAGGTCGGGCAAAAAGTGTTATTGGGTTTTTCCATTAGGATTTGCCCAGTAGCAGCCCGGAGTTTGGAAGTTGGTGGTATGACACCCCCGTGCCTCGGAAAGCACGTAAAGCCGTTGGTCCCGGCTGTCATTCGTAGATCTTTGACAATCGTTACGGATAGTCAGAAGCCAGGAAGTCTGACAACCAGTCTAACCAAGAGGTATCGTGTTGCCTAGTAACTGGGTTGTGGAGGTCAGATAGGCAGTCGCTCCATGTAAAACATTGGTATTCAGCTGCATCCGGTTAGACTGGAAGCCGACCCCAACATAGTTGGGAAAAGGCTAAGTAGATGATGAACTATTTTTTTGTGTAGACAAGCAAGATTTTGTTGTTAAATTAGTTAATGTATCTGTAATCACAATGCCGCAGAGGGTCCAAATGGCAATGTTACGACGACATGTCAAGTAGAATCACAATTAGTAAAAACAAAATGTATGCACACTGTTATTTATATGCAAAAAAATATTAATATGTCAATCAATGAATAAATATACGTAATATTTATATTATGTGTTATGATTTATTTTCGGTAATTTTGTTAGTACAAAAATAAACATTATATGTATATGCAAAACTTCTTGTAGGTGTAACTTGTTTTTGGCTTATCGAAAAAATCTAAAAAAACATATGTGGAGGTTCCAATGAGGTACTAATGAAAAGATGAACTAGTTATAACACCTGTAACTAGGTGAAGTCGACTTGGTCCAGCCATTCTGATGTCAGAATGGCTGGCCACTTTACTCGTAATAGTTTTCCCTCTATAGCAAGGTATCAATTATTTGATGTATGGTACCAAATAGGTACTAAAACTTGGTATTGCTCAAACTTCAAAAATCTCTCTTGGTCCAGTCATCCTGACCCAGACAACTTTCTGACTGACTAGCTTATTTGAAATAAGCGGTTTTGAATTATAGACGGTTTTTTAAATTTTATTTAAAGGAAATAATAACGTTACGTTATGTTAGATATTTGTGAAAGCCTAAGTCTTATAACTGGATGTTATCCGGTAGAAACTAACTATTTATTGTTAAGGCATATATAAATCACTAAGTCCATTCATCCATTTAAAATTTAAATTAAATCATCGAAAAGTTACCATAATATTAGAAGATTTTGAGCTGTTATGTAACAAAGTACGGTTCGACGCTATGCGTAGATATGCTTGTTCATAATCATTTAGTATTTTAGACTATTCAGACAATATTAACAACGAAACAATCTAATTTATTCTGAAGAAAGAAATCAATATAGAAATTACCTTTAGCATTGATAAAATAATGTCATTTTCCTCATCTTAATAACTTTTTACACAATGACATCGCCGCCCGGTAAATCTATGGTTAAGCAACAGACAACCACAGAATTTCGCATAGAAGATAAAAAAAAAACATGAACGATATCCGTTACCTGTTATACCTTGTTTGAATTTTGAATTTCGACATTTGACATCTCGGTGCATGTCGTGAGTAGTCGTGAGTACTATTGCGCAACCGATCGTTACCGATGATAACCGATTGTCTCCGAATCACCACGATTACAAATGCGCACGCGGTACAAAATTGATCCGGATCCGTAATGGAACCAATTCGGAAGGTCAGATTATGATTGATGACGATTTCCACGCAGAAAAAGGAAAGAAACGAAGTCGGTGACTGATTAGAAAAATGGTTCGCGATGGATTAATAAAGCCATTTTTTAATCTATTTTGGCATCTTAAATTGCATGAGTAATCTTAATTAAGTACCTAGTTATAAATGGTTTCAATTTGGTTGTCAAGGTGACCTGTAACAGTCAACTTGTTGCTATTAAAGTTGCACGTATTTCCCATGATTGTGATATTTTTACGTTTTGGACTATAGCTGGAAATATTGAAGGTCAAAATTCGGTTTATTCCGAACCTGACCCGAAAATCCCAACCCGGTCGCGAGTTGAACTTGAATAACGTTCCTAAACTAACCTGCGACCGGATTAGGATTTTCGGGTCAGATTCGGAATAAACCCAAAATTCTAATTATTTATTTAAATTTTTTACGAACCCAATTTTTTTAATGTTTTTATTATACTTTAAATACTTCCGCTCATAAATGAACACAATATTTTGCACACCACTACTACAAGCAGTGATTTTAGACACCAAAAATAAAAATAGTTTTCCAGCAAAAATTGATAAATGAAATGTCAACGGCTAAGTGAAGATGTCATATTACACCCCATATATTTAAAAAAGGAACATAATTTGTACAATAAGACTTGCCAAGTAATTCAATCTAAACTCACTGGAAGATGATGAAACACTTCCTAAGTCAAGAAACACGACTAACATCCTCACATCTCAGTTATTTTAATGTCATAACTGCTTTCACTGCTGACCTTGTCGGGGAAAGTTGAATACCCGGCAAAATTGCGACTCCCCACATCTTCCCTCTCCACTTCTACATTTGACAGCTTTATAAACTGGTAGGGTTATAATACGTAATGTCTCGTTACATAAGTATTAGTAATAGGAGATCATTATGTTGCTCAAGGTAGCTGATAGGTGCAGATTAGAGCAGTGTGGGGCTATTTGTTCGGTCATTAATCTTGATCAGAGGAAATGGTGTGTTTCGTTTTGTTTATTTGTTGCGTTGGTTTTATAGAGTGGAATGAGCGATAGTTAGGAACCTATCTAGGTGTTGCAAAGGTTACTGTTTGAATGTAGACCGTCTATGGTCTGGTGGTCACTATTGTGGCTTGTCTATGTTTGTAATTTATTCATATAAAAAGGATATTAAAGCAGCTGTCGTTGTCAGACCCTTTTTTATGGGCAGTCATCAAATGACTTTTTCCTTCTTTCTTTTTTTTTTTTGGAAGTGAATGTCAGACTCTTACTGACTAAAACCCATCTGTGTTCCTCCTAAAATCCTTTGCATTCCAGGGTCGCAGTAACTTTTTCGAACAAATTGCGCAACCCTGGCAGTTATCAGACCCTAGGTTCGATTCCTAAGTTGGGCAAAATGTTATTGAGCAGTTGGCCCCAGCTGACATTCATTGATCTTTGACTGTCGTTAGTCGGAAGCGTGAAAGTCTGACAACTGGTCTTATCAAGACGTTTCGTGGTGACCAGTGGCTGGGATGTGGAGGTCAAATGGGTAGACACTCAGATACACATATGGGTATTCAGCTGCAGCCAGCAGAACTGGAAGCCGACATTTTAGTAATCGACTATTTTATTTAAATTCTTCTGTAACTCTGAAACTTTTTTATTATATCCAAAGGGCATCTAATAATCTCAGAGACTGTACTGATGTGACAGCTATAAGTGCCCAACTTGAAAATAGTGTGCTAGAAGTCTATGTGCCCAAAGCACAATATTTTTATGTTTGACGTATCAAACTGTCAATTTAGTCCCTGACATTAGAAAATATACATTACTATATTCCATTTCCTCAAGACTTTATCTATGACCTGAAGAACACAAGCAACAAAAAGCATATAATTTGTTGAAATAACTTGCAGATAAGATCTTTTGAAGTTAACAATAAAAACTAATAAGTTATTGCATTCCGCTTCATAATAATTAGAACATTTTAACATTTCATAATATTTCAGACACCTTTTAAATCTTAACAAAAACCTCTTTTACTTGTTTAACGAGATAATAATTATTATATTGTACCTAAGTATTATAAAGATTATGCAACGGCAACACTTACAGTGTTACTTGTGTTAAAAATCAATTGTTTTTTATTTTATTTTTGACAGTTACATTTTTTATCTGTACTCCACTTCCTCATAAGAGTCAGTTGCATCATTGTCTAGAATGTTTTATCAAAAGTATTTTCATTTCTACATGGTATAAAACAAAGTCGCGTCGCGCCGTCTGTCCCGCTTAGATCTTTTAAACTACTCAAAGGATTTAATGCTGTTCTCATCAACAGATAGAGTAAGAAAAATGGCAAAAGGCTCCCCATTACATGTGTGCATTGGTACACCTTCGGGGAATACAGGCGTGATAGTATGTGTAAGTGTAGATAGAATAATATATAGAACATCATGCTATGACCAACGGGAGCGAAGCAGTAACCAAAGACGTAACCGAACGCAGGTGACACCGCGGGGTGTAATCGCTAGTTTAAATCTAAACAACTTTTATTCTGTTGGTTGAGTATAGCTTCTGCCAGCGACTTCGCTCGCGTGTTTTTTTTCATCCGCATTAAGTTACGTTTTTGGTTACTACTCCGCACCTATTAGTCGTAGCGTGAAGTTATATAGCCTAGAGCCTTCCACGATAAACTGACTATTCAACACAAAAAGTTTTGTTTAATTCGAACCAGTAGTTCCTGAGATTAGCGTGTTTAACCAAACAAACTCTTCAGCTGTATAAAATTGGTATAGATATAACAATGTATTATATTGTAATACAATATTATAACTGTTATTTCTTTCAACATTTGTAATCTAATTTAACTAGGTAATAACAATTATCAAATCTTCTATTCTTTGTCCGACAGTTACGTATATTTTGAAATTTATTATCGTTGGGCAAGTTCTGTTTTCTATTGAATACAGTTTTTTTTATTACGGTATCATTTTCAGACTGAAGAAATTACATAACATCGCGCCTGTATTCTCCAAAGGGTTAGGCAGTGGTGTAACAATGTACACCCACAGTTATGTATGTTTAGGTCCCATGTAATAGTCAGCGAGCCTATTGCCATTAACCGGGCACAAATCCTAACTCCGAGCTGCTATTGAGAATTTCATAGAAAAACCCAATAACAGTTTTTGATCGACCTGGGAATCGAACCCAAGACCTCTAGCGTAGCAGTGGACTTTAGTGGAAACCGGACTTAAATCGTTTTTGTGCCCAAAATGATTGCGTACGAACGAATTTCGACTAGAAAGACAGTTTAGTCAATCTGTAAGTCTGTAACCGACTAAAAGCCTAGACAAATGAAGCAATCTACTTGAAATAATATCTTCTGAAGGCCATACTTATCATCAGCAAACAAAATGGTGGAAAGTGATGACCTTCAAGCTTCACATAACAGTTTGGCAACCATCTTCTCGTTTTGACGTTGAATTTGAATCATTTATTTAATGTTGGATGATGGGTCTTGATACTTGATGCCTATTAAAAACTGTTTATAAGTGAAGCACATAATTGCAGTTTATGTAATAGATACTAACGAGTGATGTGACGCGTAAATGAGATACCTACTGTAAGAGCTATTTTTTAAATAAAGAAGTAGGTATTGTAGTCGCCACGAGTCGTGAGCACATCGCGATCGGTTCGACCAATCGCGTGTAGTGTCGGCGGCCCAAAAAACCCAAAAAAGAAGCAAAAATTCCAAAAATATCTTTTTCACAATTGTGCTCACGACTCGTGGTAGTATAGTTAATCATTTGTGGTAAGGTTTTTAAATAGAACCGTGAACTCGGAAGTTGGTTACTGTTAACCACTGTCGGCTTATCTATTGACGTCCAGTATGTACGTAATGATTAAATATGTATATCTCAAAAAGCAAAATTGATTTTAAAAAACTTAGGCTATGCATGCACTACGAAATTTTTTCGTCGTGCAAGAATACCATCACGCAATAGAAATTATTAAGTGGAAATAAATTGAATTTAGAATATGCGACACGACACACACTATTTCTTATTAGATAACAATTTAAAAACATATTGGACTTCAATTTCAATTTTGAACAAATTAAACACACACACATACCATCACGCCTATATTCCCCGAAGGGTTAGGCAGAGGTGTAACAATGTGCACCCACAGTTCGCCAGTATGTTTAGGTCCCATGTAATAGGGGGCGAGCTTATTGCCATATACCGGGCACAAATCCAAACTCCGAGCTGCTACTGAGAATTTCATAGAAAAACACAATAACACTTTTTGCTCGACCTGGGAATTGAACCCAAGACCTGTAGCGTAGCAGTCGCGCTTAGGACCACTAAGCCAACGAGGCAGTTCAACAAATTAAAATTTAAGCAAAGTACATAAAGTTCATAATGCAATGCGCAGAAAATTCTATACCGACGAATCCCATGTCGTGAATTAAGCCCAAGAGTGTTTAACGCAATGTAACCCCTTGAGATAGACAATAATATTTACAACTAGCGACCTGCCCGCGACTTTGTCCGCGTAGCTTATTTCACCCGCGTTAAGTTACGTCTTTTGCTACTGCAGGCTCTGCTCCCGTGTGTCGTAGCGTGATGTTATATAGCCTATGTTACTCAGAAATAATGTAGCTATCTATTGGTAAAAGAATGGTTAAAATCGGTCATGTGGTTTTGAAGCCTATTCGTTACAAACAAACAAACAAATCTTTCCTCTTTATGATATTAGTATAGATGTGGGATTCTGTTCCGCATTCTGCAACACTTAATATAAATAATAAGATAATGATAGTAAATTTTCTCGTGTAGAAATAAATTAAAGCTTTTGAACATACTTATGTGATTAAAAATCTATTAAGTTATTTCAGCTACTTGGCTTTTTGCTTTTCTATTAAGTACCAAAATACTGCCTATTACCATACAACTACAACTATTCTATTACCATATAACTGCCTCGGTAGCCTAGTGGTGCTAAGTGCGACTGCTACGCTAGAGGGCTTGGGTACGATTCCCAGGTCGAGCAAAAAGTGTTATTGGGTTTTTCTTTGAAATTCTCAGTAGCAGCTCGGAGTTAGGATTTGTGCCCGGTTAATTTTACATGGGGGATAAAAAAATCTCTCCTCTTTATAATATTACTATTCTATACTATTCTGCTCGCCTTCGTTCGCTTAGTTTTTGCACCGGCATTACGGTACGCCTTTAGTTACTGCTCCGCACCTTTTGGTCGTAGCGTGACGTTATATAGCCTATAGCCGATAAATGAACTATCGAACATAAAAAGAATTTTTAAACTTAAACCAGTAGTTCCTGAGATTAGCGCGTTCAACCAAACAAACAAACTCTTCAGCTTTATTAATATAGATGTACTAGGTAATAAGTTTATCTTGGACTTTTTTTGTTTCATAGGTTTATCTCGGACATCACTAACATCGCATCGGTGACAAGAAACATAGTGAGGTAATTGTATACTAGTAATTATTATCTGGAAACGCCGATCCACCTTGAGCAAGCGTGGTAAATTGGTGAGAAATGCTCGTGCCCTCTTTGTATAACAAGAGGCCTTTGCGCTATTTTGGGACAATAATAGGCTGGTATTATTCGTATTTGACCACTATCTCACCATAGTTAAGCGATGACGTTTAGGTAGCCTTTTTAAGTAGCTACGCTTTATTACCAGATTGGTTATCAAAACAAACACACCTACAATCTATTTCGAATCTAAATCTTATGTTAATAAAGCGAAACTTTCGTAACAGCCTACCATTCTCTCAGGCTACTACAAAACCAAACTAGATCTATTCTAGAAAGCGAAAAATCGATTTTACGACACGTTAATTTGTTTTATATCCTGTGGGCCTGGCGTAAGCGTGCTAATGTAAGATATTCGATTCGAATAGATAATTGGAAAAAGGTAATATAATTTTGACGCAATTGCCTCTAGAAATGCGCTTTTAATAATCTTCAGATTTGAAATGCGATTCACAACATAAAGGGTAATATACTAACGAGGGTAGGTGCTGTAGAAATATAAAAAAAAAAAAAGGAATTAGGATTTTAGAAACCAACAAAATACATTTGTTTCTTGAAAATCAATTAAATCGCTAGTCTTTTCTGTAAAAATCTCCATTCGGTGAATTTAGGTAAAATGACATTGTACACTTACATACCATCACGCCTGTATACCCTGAAGGGTTAGGCAGAGGTGTAACAATGTACACCCACGTTCGCCGGTATGTTTAGGTCCCATGTAATAGGGGGCGAGCCTATTGCCATTAACCGGGCACAAGTCCTAACTCCGAGCTGCTACTGAGAATTTCATAGTAAAACCCAATAACACTTTTTGCTCGACCTGGGTATCCAACCCTCTAGCGTAGCAGTCGCACTTAGGACCACTAGGCTAACGAGGCAGTCAAATGAGATTGTAGTGACATTTATATGTATAATACTATTCTGTAAAAAATGAAGAGAAGTGAGCTGTCTATCCCTAGCATCAGGTAGAATGACAATCCACGTCAATCTCACTTCACGATTTATTTTTGTTTTGGATTTTTTTTTCTTGATATAAAAAAAAAAACTAAAACTACATGTCATCAAAAAAATTCACCTAAATTCACTTCAAGAGATTTTTACAGAGTATCATTGCTGGGCTTTAAACTCTTCAGTTTCGAAGATTACCTGGCATTTGTTCGCTAAGCCAACAACAATTGTCACCGTACTTTTAATAACCCCCGTTTTACACAAGAACGCACATATTATTTAGGTCAGTCCGCTCTTTACACACGCTCAGCTTTCACACGGCCACCTTATCATCACGCCACCTACATATGGTACCAGCTAGTCATTGTACTGCTATTATCGTGCGCACCCATCCTTCTGTCGTTCCCATGAGTATCTACCATCGACCCTTCTTTGTGGTTTAACGAGTTTGTCTAATTATACTGGAAATGATTGTGAATTACTTTTGTTTATTTTTTTCCTTGGTTTTGCTCTTTTGCAATTCCAAGGCACGGTTCTGATACAGCAAATAATTTGCTATTCAATTTAGAGCTTTAATTCGTGTGTGTTAAAATAAATTTTAAAATGACAAGATAATAAAGATGAAGGCTTGCGGGCGGCGCGTTCACAGCTAACGTTTGGATTTTTCAAGTTGTCGTGTTGGAGTAGTGCTGTTGATATAAGCAGTGACCATTATTCTGAAGTCAAGACGCTTGCTTTTATTGAAATGGGCACTTGAAAACCGACTAAGTATCAGCTCAAACGGGGTGGTAATAAATGCTCGAATAGATTTGAGTTATTAATAGATAATGGACTAAAACGCATCTCGATTAGAGTTGTAAACTGTGTGCAAGAAATAACATCATGCGAACATTTTCTTGCACGCAGTTATGCAATTTTCTACTCTATTACTGTTGTGTTTAGTTGATTATCAATTACTTTATTTAGCATAAATTGTCAAAAGACTTTTTTTTTTAATAGGAAAAAATGTTATTGAAATTTCGCGCCAGTACTGCAATTGATAACAGAAAACCTAGTAATAATATTGCATTCTGAGGCAATACAACCTTGAATAACGATCTCGTCACCAGATCTAAGCATTTCAATTTGAATCTATCTAGCCTCAAGTAATGATTGGGACTTTAATCATTATTTGTTGTTCCGCGAACAATTAATAGAAAAAAAAAAAATCTAATATATAAAATCCTTCGAAACGGCTAGACCGATTTTCATGAAATTTTGTGTGCATATAGGATAGGTCTGAGAATCGGCCAACATCTATTTTTCATACCACAAAAAAATAAAAATGGCAAAACAACGTTTGCTGGGTCAACTAGTTTAGGTATAAATATGATATTGACATATTCGAAATTAAAAAATTTCTCTCTCGATGGATTTTCTTGTCTAATCTAATCTACATAGAATAATAAATAATACTTTCCATAGAACAGTCTGCGTACACCTAATACTAATATTATAAGGAGAGACGATTTTTTTGTTTGTTTGTACTGAATAAGATCCGATACTACAGGACCGATTTTGACCATTTTTTCACCAAACGATAGCTACATTATTCTTGAGAAATATAGGCTATATAATACTACGCTATGATACACGGGAGTGGAGCAGTAACCAAAGATGTAACTTTACTCGAGTGAAAAAAGCCACACGGACGAATTTGCGGGCGAAAACTAGTACTCAATAAAATTAATTATTCATTGATTTTCTCTAAACAAAACTATAAAAGAATACTTAATATCAGTGTGAAAATATGATAATAGCAAACTACCTGATGAGCGGATAAACGGATCTGAACGAAATTTTGCACAGAGACAGATTATAGTTTGAAATAGCACATAGGTACTTTATATCATAAAAAAAATTACGGTACTCGTGGGATAAACAGCTTTGACGCAGACAAAGTCGCGGGCAGAAGGTACCTAAAATTATTGCATTAAAAAGGCCTTGGATTATTTAAGAATCATCTTAGACACAAGCAACATATGCAAATCTATAAATCGTCTAATCTCCTTCCTGTCTTACACAACAATTTCTTCAATTTTTTATTCCCATATCAACAATAGCAGTTGAACAGAACTCCACTGCTTATAATTGAACTAAAAACCGTAAGCTTCCGCCACGGTATCTGCTGGTATGATTGCGCACAATAGCGCGATGATATCTCCCATTATTCAACAATGCGCGGACTATTCACAAAGCCATGCGATCATATTGTCGCAATATAGTGGTGTTGTTTACAGAAAAGGGTTAAGACAATATCATGACGGGATAAAAAAAAACTATTGCCTAGTGGTCCTGAGCGCGCCTGGGACGTTAGAGGTCTTTGCTTCGATTCCCAAGTCGAGAAAAGTGTGATTGGGTTTGCCGTTGGTCCCAACTGTCGATCCCGCTGGTGATCTGTTCGTAGAACTTTGACAGTCGCTACAGATAGTCAGAAGCCATTAACCGGGCACAAATCCTAACTCCGAGCTACTAGTGAGAATTCCATAGAAAAACCCAATAACACTTTTTGCTCGACCTGGGAATCGAACCCAAGACCTCTAGCGTAACAGTCGCGCTTAGGACCACTAGCCTACCGAGGCAGTTATTTGCATATATCATGCAAATGATAAAAACAAAAAAGGAACGCTGCTTTGCGGCAGAAATAGGTACGGTGGTAGTACTTTCCCGGACGAGCTTCTTCACAAAGAGCTCTACTACTAAGCCTCCTTTCCCAGCACTACAACACTACGCAAGCTGGTCAATAATTACCAGGCTTGCATCGCAATCTAATTGCATGTCTTTGTTGTCAGCGCCCACGTTACGTCGAGTTACGATATACTGCGTAACCGGGACTGATACGCTATGAATTGACACCACGTTACGTTGTGAAAAAGATGGTCAAAAGGTCCAGCCAAGACAATACTCGATGTTGGCACCCGTATTTAGAAGTGCACTTTTCGTCCCTCAATCACATGCCCATATTATACAACTAGCTTCTGCCAGCAACTTCGTTCGCGTGGTTTTTTTCCCATAGGGAAACGGGATGACAAATATATTTGACTTTGCGCAACTGGTTCTTTACTTCATAAGTTTGATTGCGTGGTTTCATGTATGTTTTCAGAACTTGCAATACGTATACTGAAGTAGGACGCAAAGCTAACATAACGATTAGTACTTATGTCATTTAGGTTTTTCTTTGACAAAAGAGGTACAGTTGCATAATCCTTTGCTTTATTATTCACTAGCGAACTGCTCGCGACTTCGCCCGGGTACTTATTTTCCTGCGTCAAATTACGTCTTTGGTTACTGCTCCTCTTCCGTGTGTCGTAGCGTGGTGTTAAGTAGCCTATGTTACTCAGGAGTAATAAATTTAGCTTCCTATTGGTGAAAAAATTGTTAAAATCTGTCCAGTGGTTTCGGAGCCTATTCGTTACAAACCTTTTAAAAATCTTTCCTCTTTATAATATTAGTATAGAATAATATTCTTCTGTACCAATTTAGACAGCAACCTGCCGCGACTGAGGAGAGATTAGGTTTGACATGCTTTCCGGGGAACACCCCTTGTTAGAGTTTAGAAGTTGTTGGTATAACAACACCACCAACTTCTAAACTCTGGGCTACTGCTGAAAAAACCCAATACCAAACACTACTCGATCTGGGAACCGAACCCAGGACCCTACACTCAGAAGTCGCGCTTACAACCATGATACAAACGGAGCAGTCAAATGCCAACCACGAAGTTGGACAGATTATTTTACTAAATTGGTCACGGATCATGGTTTTGGGCACCGTTTTCGAACCAATCAATCGCGACGCATTTTTAACGACATGGTTGGAGCAATGAGCGACTGACTACTGCGCATCGCGGGTACGATTCCCACACGGAACAAATATTTGATATGGCCTACAGATACTTGTTCCGGGTCTGGCTGTTCATGTATGTGAATGTATACATTTTTTTTATTGTTATTTTTTAACGCATCCGTACAAGAAAAAATCCTATTGTAAAAAAAAAAATGGTTATCTACGTATGATTTCCTTATGTTATACGTAGGTCTTCTGTCCTTGCCTACTTCTCGTCCCCAGTATGTTCCACTCGGCTGCGTTAACTGAAGCCTATGGGATTTGCCTTTCACCGATACGAATCAAAGTGTCGTAAACGTAACTAGAGGACAATCTCCACGGGAGACTGGGTACGCGGACCCGTTTGCTTTCGGAATCCTCGACCCGCATGCCCCGGCTATTTTACATGAGAAATAGATCCATTAGGCAATCCTTTGGTAAGGCTTCTGTTGGCTGAAAAGGCCACTTGTAGCGTCTGTGTTACAATTATTATGGAGGTGTTTAAGAGCTTTCAAGTTACGTTCAATTGCAATAATAAATCGTTTCTAAAGGGCCCTATCTCTTGAGAAATGTTTGAAGATTTAGAGAATGTTTTAGATTTACACACTATTAAAATACCATTTATAAGATATAGTTGTGTATTCTTAATGTCTACACTTAATTACTCACTATGTTGGGGTCGGCTCCCAGCCTAACCCGATGTAGCTGAATACCGTGTTTTACATAGACGCCTATCTGACCACCAGAACCCAGTTAGTGGGCAACACGATACCTCTTGGTTAGACTGGTTGTCAGACTTCCTGGCTTCTGACTATCTGTAACGACTGTCAAAGATCTACGAATGATAGCCGAAACCAACGGCTTTACGTGCTTTCCGAGACACGGGGGTATCACAACACCAACTTCCAAACTCCGGGCTGCTACTAAGCAAATTCTAATGGAAAAACCCAACAACTCTTTTTGCCGGACCTGGGAATCGAACCCGGGACCCCACGCTCATCAGTCGCGAGCAACGAGGCAGTCCTACACTCAATTACATAAAAGGTGTAAGCATAAATTTGTTGTAATTTGTCTCGGTAGCCTAGTGGCGCTAAGTGCGACTGCTACGCTAGAGGTCTTGGGTTCGATTCCCAGGTCGAGCAAAAAGTGTTATTGGGTTTTTCTATGAATTTCTCAGTAGCAGCTCGGAGTTAGGATTTGTGCCCGGTTAATGGCAATAGGCTCGCCCCTTATTACATGGGACCTAAACATACCGGCGAACTGTGGGTGTACATTGGTACACCTCTGCCTAACCCTCCGGGGAATACAGGCGTGATAGTATAAATTTGTAAATATTTAAAGGGGCCGAAAATGATATGTTCTTTCATTTTGTTTTGGACCTGGGAATCTTCTGGTTGCAGAGATAATGAAGGTCCAAGACCGAACTGTTTTTAGGCATTTTTTACGAAAAGAAGTTTGTATATTCTAACTAAACATTAATTACACCCTCGTTCCCTGCTCTGTGACATGCACCCATAAACGCAATGTTTTGAGTGCGTTTCATTGCGCAATATCATAACACTGATTTTAACCGACTTCAAAAGGAAGGAGATTATCAATTCGTCTGAATGTTTTTGTATGTTTGTTCCGCAATAGCTTCGCCAATTATGAATGGATTTTGATGATTCTTTTTTGGTTTGATAGGACATACTTCAAAGGTGGTCCCATGTGAATTTTATTGAAATTGGTTCAGAAGAATGGTAAAAAAAAAAATCTGAAAAAAATATGTCATCCAAGTAAACGAATTAGCGGATTTTGCTTTCTTGTGACTTTTTAAGTGGTGTTTTGATAATTTACCTAGTATAACTGTTCCTTCATGGATTTGGATGACAGGAAATTGATACAAAAAAGCGAAAAATAAAAACTTTTTTTCTGGATGTAAAATCGTCAAATGACTTCTCCCCTGAGCTCGTTGACTTCCAAAGCTACAGTTACTTTTCACTTTTTAGTTTTTGAAGGAGATTGTTTTTTATTAAAAAAGTTTTTATTCTCACCAGAATTATGACGTCGCTCGTTAGGATTGCTTTATTTTCGAAGCTAAAAACAATAATACAATCGTATTGGTGTAATTCAGATACATCTTTAGCAAAGTAGGTTAGCTTAGCTGAAGTGTAACCACAACTTCACATCCTGCAAATCCCCAGTAGGTTAAAGAAAAAAAATATTTATCACTGCCTCGTTAGCCTAGTGGTCCTAAGCGCGACTGCTACGCTACAGGTCTTGGATTGGCTTTCCAGGTCGAGCAAAGTGTTATTAGGTTTTTCTATAAAATTCTCAGTTGGAGCTCGGAGTTTGGATTCGTGCCCGCTTAATGGCAATAGGCACGCCCCCTATTACATGGGAGCTAAACATACCGGCGAACTGTGGGTGTACATTGTTACACCTCTGCCTATCCCTTCGGGAATACAGCCGTGATGGAATGTGATAGTTATTTATCATAGCATAATCCTTTGAAATTAAACACCAAAATGCTTGGAAGAACTTTAATCATGATTCCATTAGAACATATAAGTTTCACAAATAGATAGATACACATCTTGTACATACATGTTACTGTTACATACACATAAATAGGTAAAACAACCATTATCTAGTTCCTAACATCTTCGTCGAGATCACAAACACACTAACACTGTTATGGCGAGTTCAGAGGTCGCGACTCTTCGGCAACTGAGAGTTGTCAACAATTTGTTGCCGGTTTACGCTGCCCGCCTACTTCAGACAATAGTCGACCGATTTTTTGTAAGTTTATCTTGAACATCTCTAACATCGGTGAAGGAAAACATCGTGAGGAAACTTGGACATATAAAGCTCCGCCTTGAGTAAGCGCGATAATCGCTGCTGGTGTCTTCTCTGTATGGTGGCTTGCATTATTATATTATTATTTACTGTTTTAATAAAAACAAAAGGCGTCTAGTTTGCTATCCAACTGACCTAATTGATATAACATACATGTTTAATTATCTGTATTTTTTATTTAATTAGTTAATAGTATAGTGTGTGGATAAAGATGCACATCCCTGAAAGTAATCCTGGCGGCTACGGCCCTACATTCTCTGTATACTTTTCCACAACTTCTTAACAAATCGCTCGTCTGAACCAACCATAGTTCTATACATTCAACGAATACTTAAGTCAATTCACAGTTTGGCTTCGCCTAATCCTATAACTAATACGATAAGAATAATAATATATACACAATCTTAGACCATTTCCTAGGATTAACAAATTATTTTCTAGACTAAAATGTACTATTCGTCAATTAACTTAAGGTCTAAATCTAAACATCGTGATGCAAAATGAAGAGAAACAAGTAATTACGAGTAGCTAACTTAATTCATTAAATCACATTTGAAACTTGTTCTGAAAAAAAAAGAGATGTCAAATAATATACAATTTACACAATACATTTTCGCCTTGAGCAAGCGTGGTGATCTCTGTATGAGAAGAGGCCTTTGCCCTGCACTGGGACAATAATAGGCTAGAACTATTATTATTGATAAAATCAGAAATCTTACTACATCTTGGACTATTGTTACGAACACACATAATATTATTATGAAAAAAACATCGAGACTTGGCATATCATATTATTTTCTAAGAGTGTCATCAGACGATAGTCTTATATAAGCGACCGCTTTTAAATGTCACGCAACGCAGCGTCAACGCCCACACTGGAAATATTATCCTTAATACGCAGACATTATAACAATCATGAAAATCAATAACAAAACAAACACATTCTAAACCAACAAAATTAAACAAATTCGATGTCTGAACACTACTTAAAAAATCTATACAAGACATACAGATATTACCTATTATCAAAAAGCTATTGAACCGAAAGCATTGGTCCGTTCATATATTCTATTAAATTAGGGAAATAGTCACGACTAGAGACATAATATTGTTATAACACTAGTGTTCGGTATTACGTGTCTTATGAATGACAGTAAAACAATTTAGGCAACACTTATTATATTCAAGCTTTCTCAGTAACACAGGCAAGCGTAGAGACTGAGAATTAAATTTACATCTATCAATAAATAGACATAAATATTTCGGAAACTAATTAATTAACTAAAGGCCTTATTGTCGGCCATTTCCACATCAAGTATCCATTATATTGTATCATGCCTTATCAGCTACAAAACTCGAAATGCAAACGAGTATTTAATACTTCTAAATATCCAATTCATCTACCAGAAATCAAAATAACTGTTCGAACATGTTTAAAAGTCAATTTTGATCAGTATTTTTTTTTCTTATACACGTACGATATCACATTTTTATTTAAACAACATATTCACTATAATGCCGTAGCAAAGAGCTAATAATTATAATAAACGATGAACAGTTAGCTACACGATAATAGGGAATATGCATGTATTTTATACCATTTTTATTCGATAGCTTACATCGATATAAAATATATAAAAAAAATTCAACACCAATATAGTATTAAAAGTATTTAAAAAAATAACTTAAAAATAGGCAACTCACACGGGCATTTTAAACTCCCGCCATTTTGGCAGGCTTTGTGTGATGTCATAGTTTATCACAACAAACAAACAAGTGGAAATATCAATGGCAATGCTTTTCAAATATTATTATATTCCAAAAATGTTTGCTCAAAAAAGATGTAAGTGAAAAATGTTGATTTAGGCATAATTCTGAAGTAGTGAAGTTTATTAAAAAACATTTGACTCTCATTTGAATCACACGCATATTCCCTAATAGAAAACAACTCGACTACTTAACTAACAACACTTCGGTTATTTAAAGCTTAGATCTTACTAATAATGAATTTACAAAAATCTACAACATCACAATAACTAGAACATTTATCGCTAAGTACCCGATTTTGACTATAATTCTATACAAATAACTATTTGACTTAAGATGTCTGGTCGTATTATCATTACACATTGTTTTGCAAATTATACTTTGACTTTGAATCCATCATGATAAATCCATACTTCCATATACTATTTATATTTAATATTATAAATGCGAAAGTAACTCCGTCTGTCTGTTACGCTTTCACGACTAAACCACTGAACTGATTCTGATGAAAGGTACGGGGTAAGTTTGAACCCCAAGGAAAGACGTACTTAGGCTACTTTTTATAGCTAGGACCCTAACACCTTGCTACATGTATGTATGTTGTACATTATGGATTGCAAAAAAGATTTGACACATTGAACTTTGCTTCATAAATAGTTGGGCGTTCGTTTTTCAAATTACAAAATGGCGTCGTATGTTTTGTGATAATACGACCAAAATTAAAATACGTTTTAAGAATTTGAAGTTCGAATACTTTTACTGCAGCTTCGAACTTATTGGTATAATGATAAATGGGATCAGTACGGCCAGGGCTTACGTCATTCAGATAATGAGTCAATATCTTGATAGTTGTTAAGTGTTACATAAAACACATTGAAAACTAACTGGGGCTGTCTGTTTTTATGTCACAATTCTACAAGAAGCAGCTTTGGATCCTCGTCAAACAAGAGGTAGTCATAAATGACATAAATAATCAAAGAAAAATACGACTCTTCGAATTTTTATAATTGTTTACGTTCGACAGTATTTCAGAATTCGCCTCTTATAAGGAACAGAATCACCCTGTTGGGTGTACGGTAGGCAGTGATACGAGTATATCACTGTGTGCGTACGGGTCAACGAACCACCTGTCTACACCCAGTAACCAGATGGCTTGTTCGAATTTAAAAAAAAAAAGGTCTTTATTTTATTTGTGGTAAGAATCTTTAGCATAGTTACCTCCTTGAATTCGTCGAGCAAGCAAAACTACATCTTGTTTAGTTCCTCTAAAGTCTAATTCCATTTACCGTTATTAATTACTCCGTAAACGCATTCATTTCGTGCACAGAATTGGATCATTTTAATGTCTAAGTACTCATTCTGTGATATGAGAACGGATACCAACTTGTTCTATGTTGACACAACATTAACAATACCAAAGGCATTCAGTACACAAAATGTCATTCCTGGAATTTCTACGTTTTCCAAAATATTGAACGAACAATGATATTTGTTTGTAGATATGATTATTAGATATACGTCCATGAATCGTGCTTTAAATTCCTTTTATTGTGGCCTCGATTTAAGAAATGTAAATATTTATTCAGTAGGTGGAATACTTCAGCAAATATATTGAAATGGTGGTCTTTCACACTTCAAACAATACTGCTATAACGTATTGTTTGTAACAGGATTCATGCTCAAACAACTTCATAAAAAAATCACTTATATTTAAAAGAAAAAATAAAGTTCAAATCTGTCACATGACATTTCAAATGCAACACTTTCATAATTCGCTAATAAAAGGAAATATATTTAATATGTTTTTTTGTCTAATTTTGGAACAATGCCCAATTTTGTATCTAGATTTCAAAGATGACTAAACTTTAGTTTCTTATTTAATAGAGACGCAGATTAGGTAAATGATGTAATAAAATGTAATACCTCTCCATATATGTACTTAGGTGTGATATTATCACAGGAAGGATTTTTCGATATGTATCCGTTGGACAATTGCTATGATATCTCACCTGACCTTAACATACAGGCGACGTACGCAACCTGGGATATTATCTCCCCTGTGATAATATCAGATGTGTATGGAGAGGCCTAATAGTCAGCCGATTGTTGACCAATTTTATCTAATTGAATGAAAATCGTGACCCTTGTCTTGTGTCTGCAATCCATACAACAACGAAAAGTAATGGATTTTTAAAGTCTGGCCCACTAAAATTGTTGCCAGCATTAAAAATAATCGATGTCACCCCAATCGCCATTTTCGTATACTGCCTAAAAAAGGCACTATTGCCAAAAAATTGTACTAATACGTTTCATAACGACAGGCCGTGTCGACGGCGCGTTTGTGTTCCACGCGTGCCTCAAAGAGATGTCAGCATAGGCAAGGGGGCCACTGAGGGCCGATGCCTGCCGGGGCTGCGGGTTGTTCGTAAGAGATGATGTTTTCTCAGCCCTCAAAAAAAAAAAAAGTATGTACTTGGGATTCGAGTGATATTTGTTGGATCGGCTAACATCATGTAGCACTAATAACTATTCTATTACAAATAAATAAAATTGAAAAGTCTGTTTAAAATGTTACAATAACAGCTTTTTGCAAAATAAATATTAATGTTTACCAGGTACCAGCACAAAAAAACAAGTTTAAAAATTACCGATTTTAAATTTGTTTTGCTAGCAGATAGTTGATATGATAAGAAGAACTTAGAATAATTTAATTTTAGGAAAAGAATTAGAGTTCCGCGCAAAACAAATAAAACCCAGCGTTTCTCAATTGCAAGTTACAAATTTTCTAAATAGATCTTTCAAATCGTAAACGATCATAAAATAAATGACGATCATAAGTCTATATAAAATTCTTAACAAATATACTATCAAAATAATTTGCTAATATTTGAACTATGTATTAATATAAGCATAAAAAACATGTCAGCATCAAGGCTGTTATTAATAGAGAAAGTTAATTCGTAAAACAAACGGTGATAATCAAATTAGTGTTAGCACAAAAAGTGGAGCCAATCAAATCGTTGCATTTGCATGTCTCTCTAACGCGATTGGTCAAGGACATGTTGAAACTTCTCTTTAATCTGAAACTAATGTATATTTCTGTCGACAAAAAAAAACTAAGATCTTGTCACTTTTCAATTGTTTTTATTTTCATTTGGGCTTTGTTATTAATTTACGGTACCTCCTACGATATGTCCTAGGTGAACTTTTTCAAGTTTTGCGACATATTGATTGCGACAAAGATTAGCACTTCAGGTAGGCCAAGTAACAAAATAAAATTGGCAAACTTTTTCATTTTTGCTGGACTGCACACACGTCTCTTGCGTAAAAACACAACTCCAACACAGCAAAACATTTTGTCATTGAAATGTAAGTATTTAATCGTATGTTTTAGAGTACATGTTACAATGACAAGATCAAAAAGATGACGACTTGCTGGCGGTAACGTGTCGGAGCGGTGTTGTTGTAGTGAGTGATGACCATAAGGGTTACTTCATAGGTGTTAATTGAGCATGTTCCATTTTGCTAAAGTATTGGAAACAGATCCCTGCTTAGGGACTTATGTAACAATTATCAGTGATAGCACAACAAAGAAGTAAGTTGGTGAGATCCATCGAGGCCACTATGCGGCACTATTCTTTGCATCTACAGCAGAAAGCTGCAGTCTCAGGCCGGCCGGCACCGCGTTGTCACGCACGCCCCATCATGGCGGCCACGTCGCCCGCAGACTGGGAGTGCAGGAGGGCTACCCTGGTGGGTCGTGTTGCGGCCACCCTGGGCAAGGCCAGCAGTCCAGATGGGCCAGGGGACGGCGCAATGCCTGTCACGAACTCGTGGCGCATGGCTTCGGTTGGGGTGATTCGGCGCTTGGGGTCCCAACTGGAAAAGAATGGAATGGTTAGCGAGGGTTCTTTAGTCTATATTAATACCTAATCATCATCAACATGATTCTAGCCCTCCAGTGGACATAGGCCTCCCTTAAATATAGCGACAATGACCGGTCCTGTGCTGCCCGTATCCAGCGGTTTCCTACGACAGGGGTTTAATACTAACAACAAACCATCACGCCTGTATTTCCCGAAGTGTTAGGCAGAGGTGTAACAATGTACACCCACAGTTCGCCGGTATGTTTAGGTCCCATGTAATAGGGGGCGAGCCTATTGCCAATAACCGGGCACAAATCCGAACTCCGAGCTGCTACTGAGAATTTCATAGAAAAACCCAATAACACTTTTTGCTCGACTTGGGAATCGAACCCAAGACCTCTAGCGTAGCAGTCGCGCTTAGGACCACTAGGCTACCGAGGCAGTAAACTCTACTAGCACTAGTAATAATAAATAAATAATATTATAAAAATGTAAAATTTGTTTGTTTTGTTGTTTGTAGGAGTGAATGACTTTTTGTGATCGGACCAGGACGGTCCGATCACAAAAAGTCATTCACTGATAAAAGGTTACATTAGTGTTGAGTGTTATCTTACTACTATATATAAATGCGAAAGTTTGGATGGATGGATGTTTGTTTCTCAATCACGGCAGAACAATTGAACCCTATTAGTAACCGTCCGCTGTCCATCCGTCTGTCTGTCAGCGCCTCAGCAGGTCCTCATGAACCGTAATAGGAGAGAGTTGAAATTTTCACAGAGCATGTGTTTCTATTGCCGTTATAACTCGCTTTCCTCTATCTTAATATTGTACAGTGCTACGGGACCCACCCATATGCAAGATCGACTCGCACTTGGCCGGTTTTTTTAAATACCTCTCTTCAGGTTATGTCAACGAATCACAGCCTAGATTAAATCTATTACCTAAATTATGTAACTCAATAATCTTATACCAGTACGCGAGAATTATGTACCAAGAACATGTTCCATCATGTCTATAAATGGTGCTAGGGTTGCTAAGCGTCCGGATAAAGCCGGACAGTCAGGTTTTTTGGATGAGTGTCCGACCATATTAGTTAGTGTCTGGCTTGTCCGATTTATGTTTTGCTTTACATTTTAAAATTTCGATATAAACACCTGCATTTTTACCCAATTTCACCCAAAAGTTCGGCTTTCCGAATTTAGGATCTTGGCAACCCTATATGGCCCTAAGAAATTGCTCAATAGCCCAGACTGCTCGTAAAAACCTCGGAACACTTCCTATTGCTCAATCCTACGGGTTTGAACGGAAACCTGTCCTGTTACTAATAAACCACGGTTCAATTAAAATCAGGTTGCTTTTTTTTGTATGGCAACAGCTGTCGGCAGGTTTAATTTTGATCTCCGATATGTAGAGCTATTAGTTTGGTTATTATATGTTTGCTCACCATATATGGTTTGGTTGTGTCTTGTAAACATTTGTGGTGGTAGATAGAACAGTAATAATTATCAGTAAGAAATGTATAGCTGTTACAATTTCTGGAACGGTGAATAAGTTAGCTGAGATACTATGGAGTCAGACAGACCCAGCCGCCTACCGCGGGGCGGGGGACATCCATGAGGATTTCCCACCCCGGTAACAAAAAGAAAAGTTCATGCGAAAGCTTAACGCCTTACTTTACTTACATACATTTAAAAATAAACACAATGAGTAACTGATTTGACTGACTTGATTTTGACTGCAGCAATCAAAACCCTTGAATTCTTGAAGTACAACCTGCCTTGACGTCAGTAAACATATTATTTAGACGAGTGTTACCAAAGGAGTTATTTAGCGTATTTCTTATCCTCAACAAATCAATCAGCTAGTTTGCTGTTAGATGACGACAGAGTTGGCGTAAAATGGTTCACAGTAAAGGATTTAACGGGTTTGATTCCCACACGGAACAAATATTTTGTATGGCCTACGTACAGGTAGTTGTTTCTGGTCTGGTTGTTTGTGTATGTGAATTTACATGTTTGTAAACGCTACCCTCGATACAGGAGAAATTCCTAGAGGATATTTTTTATATTAGTATGTTTCTTTGCCCTTTCTAGTCCATTCCGAGTACTATGTCCTGCCCAACTGGCGTCCGAGCTACTAGGTACCTTTATTATATCTGGATCAAGGCGATAACAGTCACTTTTAAACCGGCCAGGCCCAAGTACTGGACCATTAATAATTCAAGTATCCTATCTACCTTATATGTTATTATATTTTGTAAGGATTTTCAGCTATTTGAGTATAAATATAGTCCAACAAATTCGTATGACAACACCTAATAAATAATACTTCGATATCCAAAATAACTTAAATTGTCTTTAATTAGTAATTAGTGTAATTTACTCCCAAGTCCCAACCGAAGACAAAATCTATAAAAGTACTGGTCCGACATAAAAAACTAAAACTTTTTAGTTTTAGTTTCTTTTTGTTTTTATTAAGGATTTCTAATAATATGGCTGTAAATATTATTATGTAAATAAAAATAAAATATTGAAAAAAAAATATTTGGTTTATACAAAGCTACACCGCCCGTTTGTCTCGTGGCGGTAAGCACGACTGTTGAGCGTGGGATCCTGGGTTTGATTCCCAGGACGGGCAAAAACTGTTATTGGGGTTTTCTATTAAGAATTTCTCGGTAACAGCTTGGAGTTTGGAAGTTGGTGATGTGACACCCCAGTGTCTCGGAAAGCACGTAAAGTCTTGCGCCTGATCTCTCCCCGGTCATGTCGGATTTCCGTCAAATCGGACTGTGAGAGTTAGGGAAGGGGGAGTGCACCTGTGCTTGCGCGCACACTTGTGCACTATCGTAACTTTTGCGTACTTGGCTAGTCTGTTTTAAGATTAGCCGCCGTGGCTGGAATTGGTCCGGAGAATACATGAACATACTAGACTTCCACACAGATGAAGCCACGTAACGAAGTCGCGAGCAGTCCTAAGTCTTCCTATTAAAACACAAATTTATTCAAAGCCTCCATAAGGAACTATCATTTCATTAAGTGCCCATATATGCGTGAACACACCTGCCCGCTAACGATACTCTATAGCCAGTGATGCAACTGCGAACTGTGCTCACCCTATTACGCGAGCAGCGCATGCTGGTGACTAAGTTAATGACATTTAATAGTAAGACCTGACTTACGCAAGTACTTTTATCAAGCGGTTACAGCATTAATAAGATTTGGTTAGCGAATTAACCTTTTTCTGGAACGAATATCCTTATTTTTTTGTAAATATCATAACATAACATACGCCTGTATTCCCCGAAGGATAACGCAGAGATGTACCAAAGTACACCCACTGTTCGCTGGTACATTTAAGTCCCATGTAATAGAGGGCGAGCCTTTAACCGGGCACAAATCCGAACTCCGAGCTGCTACTAAGAAATTCATAGAAAATCCAATAACACTTTGATCGACCTGGGAATCGAAACCAAGACCTGTAGCGTTGCAGTCGCGCTTAAGACCACTAGGCTTACGAGGCAGTTCAGTAAATATAATTGGTTGGCAAAAAAGCCGACGGTCCACCAGATGTTAAGTGGAGATTATAATACCAAAGGCCTTGCAAATCCGTTGCCATCCTAGAGACAAAGTTGAAATGTCTCATATGCCTGTTAGCATGCCTGCTTTGCGGCAGAAATAGGTATGGTGTAGTACTTCCCCGGACGAGCTCCTTCACAAAGAGCTCTACTACTACTCAATATAATTCAAACTAGCACTTTAAACTCTTACGAAATATGGGCGTCTGATTATGAAAACCAGAACATAAGTTTAGGACTTTCGGCCGCCGCCGTTCTATTTAACCGGCCGGCAATTTCTTAATCCCTTTCTAATAGTTCAATGGCCTGGAATTTGAACGACCACTCGATGAACGGTGTTCTTACCGTACCTATATTTTATTAAGTAAATACTAAGCTTCCATTTGCAGCCCACGCGCATGATCTTGCGTAAAACCGTGACAAATTGTTGCGGGTCACGATACTTAGCAGTGAGGAATGTTAGCAAGTGGTTAGAGGATTTACTTGAGTGTAATGTGTTTTATAATCGCTACTCACAAACAGGAATACATACATACATACATAAACTCACGCCTTTTTCCCATGGGGGTAGTCAGAAACCACAGAACGCCACCTTCTTTCGCCTCGACCACGTTCATACATCTGTTCATACAAGCACGAGTACTGCGCACACGACCTTTCTGAAGAACCCCACCAATAAGGTCAAAAAAAGAATGTCCAAGAAAATGTATGTCATCTGATATGGCGTCATATTTAGAAAAATAGAAAATACTAGCTTCCGCAGCGACTACTCCCGCGTCTAATTTAATATATTATCTTACGGGAACTGTACATTTTTCCGGGATAAAAGATAGTCTATGTATTATTCCAGACTACAATCTATCTCTGTGCCAAATTTCATCCAGATCCGTTCAGCCGTTTAAGCGTGAAAGACTAACAAACATCCATCCATCCTAGCAAACCTTCGCATTTATAATATTAGTAGGATAATTAAAGTCGTTACTGCCCCGCTGGTCTCGTGGTCGCAAGCGCGGCGGCTAAGCGTGGGGTTCGGGGTTCGATTCCCAGGTCGGGTAAAAAGTGTTATTGGGTTTTTCCATTACGAATTTCTTAGGAACAGCTCAGATTTTGGAAGTTAGTGGTGTGACTACCCCGTGTCTCGGAAAGCACATAAAGCCATTGGTCCTGCGCCTGATCTCTCCCCGGTTGTGTCGGATTGCCGTTCAATCGGATTATGAGATTGAGGGGAGAGAGAGTGCGCCTGTGTTTGCGCATACACTTGTACACTATAATATCTCCTGCGTCCTTGGCTAGTGTGCATTAAGATTAGCCGCCGTGACCGGAATCGGTCTGGAGATACGTACAAAGGCGTATAGACACTAAAGCGTTACTACATTGCACTACATTGTCAGTTACATACGTCAAACATAATGGCAAAAGGCTCGCCCCTTATTACATGGGACCTAAATATACCGGCGAACTGTGGGTGTACATTGTTACACCTCTGCCTAACCCTTCGGGGAATACAGGCGTGATTGTATATATATATATATATATATAAACATAAATATAATTCGCTTTCGACACATAAGCATAAAGCACTCTATTTTCAAGTTTCAAGATTCATAAAGCCGTCAAATCATTCTCTGAGATTATTAGATGCCAGTTAGATATTGTCAAGAACCTTAAAAAGAAAAAACAAGAAGGGAATGATTTGAGTTTAATAAAACCATTCATTCTAAAAATATACCATCACGCCTGTATTCCCCGAAGGGTTTGGCAGAGGTTTAACAATGTACACCCACAGTTCGCCGGTATGTTTAGGTCCCATGTAATAAGCTTTCATTCTGACATTTAAATCTCGCATCTGAAATATATGTATCTACAAATGGAACAACACTGTTCTCGTTCACTTTCAATTAAAATCAACTTATTTGATTCACCTTCTCTATCCTACCTACCATCCATCCATCATGGGAAACGAGATGTAAGTAAGTTTATGTAATGATATGTAACTTATTTATTATGAAAGGTTATTAACCTACTATTTTGATTATTAGCATATCAAATTGTAGTTATCTATCTAGCTAGTTCCTTCTGCGGGTTGTCACTGTAACATAAAGCGTGATTGAACTCTGTTTCTTTTTACGATGACCAGAAACGTTTGGTTAACAATTCCCGTGACCTAAGGGCTGGCCAGAGGACGCCAGTCTTTTGGGCACATTTCCAGTTAAGGGCGATGCGGAGGAACTTTTTAATGCCATTTTGTTTTAGTATATTTTTATTATTATTTAGTTGTTATAGATTATCTTACTTTTGAAATGTGTAATCATAACATAACATACGATCACGCCTGTATTCCCCGAAGGGTTAGGCAGAGGTGTACCAATGTTCACCCACAGTTCGCCGGTATGTTTAGGTCCCATGTAATAGGCTCGCCTATTGCCATTAACCGGGCACAAATCCTAACTCCGAGCTGCTGCTGAGAATTTCATAGAAAAACCCAATAACACTTTTTGCTCGACCTGGGAATCGAACCCAAAACCTCTAGCGTAGCGTAAATGTGTAAACATCCTACTAATATCTATTTTTACTATCCTACTAATATTATAAATGTGACAGATTGTTAGGATGGATGGATGGCTGTTTGCTGCTTTTTCACGCCAGAACGACTGAACGGATCTGAACATAATTTGCACAGACATAGATTACAGTAGTCTGGAATTACCTATAGGGTACTTTTTATCTCGGAAAAATGTACGGTAACCATGGCATATTATTATACTAACTTTGACGCGGACAACGTCGCAGGCGGTAGCCAGTTGTACATGTTTCTGAAATGAAATAAAAATTCCCTCTGTCCAACTGTTTGTCACAAAACGAACATAGTATAGGTAGGCACAGAGACAGTACGCTCTGCCGATGCCGCGTCAGTGATGCAAGCCTGGTATCAATTATCTTGTTTTTTGTAGACGTAACAAATGCTGAAAGATGTGATAATAATTCTATGATGTTTTGTAATAAATATTATTGAAATAACTTTTTCTGTTACAGACAACTTTTAGTCAGTCATTAGAGCGGAGAGTTATTATCTGCCTTGCCGCCATTGAAACGAGGTAATACGATTTTAAATAATAGGCTTTAGTTGGCCTCCTGGCCTCTGCCGCCTGCCCCCCGAGATATGAACACGCAGACTCGTCCCACAAATAATTTGCCATATTTCTCTACCTATACCACCTTGACTCCACCTTGGCAATAGGCTCGCCCCCTATTACATGGGACCTAAACGTACCGGCGAACTGTGGGTGTACGTTGCTACACCTCTGCCTAACCCTTCGGGGAATACAGGCGTAATGGTATATGTATAATTACATAACTAAAGTAGTCATAACAGCATACTATAATATTCAATACGTTTTAATAAATTACACTGTGTTTTGTAACAATGGATCTAAAAAATATTCTTATAATCCTATTAGAGTATGATGAATATTACTTTCTATATTTCTTGTCGTCCCAAAACGTACAAAGCCACATCAAAAGGGTCATAAGTCTTAGGTATACATTTGTTCCATGCGACAATCGAACCCGCGACACGCAACACAGCACTCAATCACTCACCTACTGCGCCAAACGTGCCGTTAAAACTTTGAACTTTAGCAGGCGGAGTACAAGGAAATACATAGTTAAACGTTACATTACCATAGGTTAGGAATCGTAAGAAGGCAATGCTTGAGTCAGAGAGAAAACATCAAGTGAAACTGTTTCTGATTACCATTACGTTACATGATAAGATTAGAGTTGAACTCGTGGTTTAAACGAACCAAGCACGACTGTCAACTACGATTTTGAACCAGTAAAAAACGAAATAAGTACAAAGGTTGATGAAGCTTCGAAAATAGTCACACAAATCTATTTGAGGGACTGATTAATTTAGTTTATTTATATTATTTTTAGATGCCGTGGTGGCCCAGTAGCTAAGGTAGTGGCAAGACGAGTACCAATGTGACTTTTAATTGATATGTAGGTACTTACTAAGTATATCTTGGACATCTCTGATATCGGTGAAGGGAAACATCGTGAGAAAACCAGCTTCATCACCACGCTTGCTCAAAGCAGATGAGATTTCAAATTATCTATACTAATATTATAAAGAGGTAACGTTTGTGAGTTTGTAGGGGGTAATCTCTGTATCTCCTGCACCGATTTTGAAAATTCTTTTAGCCATAGAAAGCCACATTATTTGTGAATGTCATAGGCTATATACCATCACGCTACGACACACGGGTGCGGCGCAATAACCGACGACGTTACTTAACACCCACGGGTGAAAATATCCACGCGGACACAAGTCCCTGGCAGAAGTTAGTTAACTATAAGTCTAGATTTCCTCCCGATGTTTTTTTTACAAAAGTCAGTTATGTCCAAGATAAACTTAGAAAGTACATATGAATTGAAAAGTCACACTAGTACTCGCCACAATTTCATATATGAGAAGCCTTAACCACCGGGCCATACGACAATAAAGTTAAATATTCAGAAATGGACAGTCTCTCTAAAAATGAAAGTCAATTAGTAAATAATACGGGCACGAGGTGGATGACCTCGTAGGGTCAGTTCTCCAACCAGATTATTAAGTAGTCGGTAATTTGCCTGAGGCTATAATGCAAGCAGTGATTATTTCTTCTTTTATAAGACGTTAGAGACGCTCTCTTAATAATTTGGGTGTATCACGTCAATCACGCATTGTTGTGCGTATGAAAATAGCTTAACACAACTGTGTAATTGACTTTACTGACAGCGCACTCCATACAAAAGTGGTTTAGTCATATTTTGGTCAATAAGTAATTAAACTGGATTAAATTTTGGATATAGAACAAGGCTGTTAAGATTCTGACCTGTGGATAGTCAGTTTCCTGTCAAATAACTTAATTTCAAAATGGTAATTCAAGATTAGATCAACGGGAACTGAGTAACCACTAGCCTAGATGTCAGTGCTCATATCCTATCGACAAAATTTCGTTGAGTTTAATTACTTTGTTTTCTAACTTCTTATTACTGGGTTTTTCTATGAAATCCTCAGTAGCAGCTCGGAGTTAGGATTTGTGCCCGGTTAATGGCATCAGGCTCGCCCGCTATTACATTGGACTTAAACATACCGGCGAACTCTGGGTGTACATTGGTACACCTGTGCCTAACCCTTTAGGGAATACAGGCGTGATGGTATGTTTTATGTTGTTTTTAATTACTTAACAGAATTAACAGTGGCAGCCACCAGCAAGACACTGGGGCAATGAAGATCTGTGATTCAACTTTCTTAGATCCCAAAACAAAAAGGAAATCATTAATCAGAAAATAACAACGCAGTAATACATAATTATAACTTATTTTAATTACTTATTGACCGAAATATGAATATATGATTTTGTATGGAATGCACTGTCGTTGAAAGCACCTAAGTTGCGACAGGCGCACCCTTTTTTGGTGTGGTTATCTTCATGGACCGCCGCCGCCTTGGGGAAGGCGGAGGCTGTGCGTCGGACTCCTACCGACTAAAACCACACGGTGTTCCTCTAAATACCATTGGCCGGGACACGAGTATCGCTCTGTGCATTCTTCCGCACCCACGTCCGGCGCACCATGGTCTGTCAGCCCCATCCCCATCTTACTGGGTGGGTGATATTTTGCCACAATACGAGGCAAGTACACGTAATTAACATTCAAGAAGGCTGGAGGTACCTATTACGGAAGCATTGGCACATCACTGCGTCTACGCATAATTTTCGAAGAGGTGAACGTTTCTCAAATGACCATAACAATAATTAAGTATTCAACGTAGGTACCCACTCATTCATACACAAAATGAAAAGTAAAAAGCCTCACAAATATGCGCATCACATCACGACGGGTACTCTCGGGTCGGCGACGGATGATCGGCGTTACGTCACAGACGCGGTAACCTTTCACTGCGTGCTAGATGCGTGCGCGCAACCGAACAACTTGCGGTTTGCGCCGGAATGTCGGGGAATGTGAATAAATATACTTTTGAAGTAAATGGGACGGTTTATGGTGACGGTGAAGAATTTGAAGGTAGATCAATTAACTGCATAAGAGTAGGCTCTATCGAAAGGTAGGCAAGACCGCGCAACACCGACTTAAAAATGGCGAGGCGAGCTTGACTCCTACCATTAGCAGAGTATATTATTATTATTATTATAATTATAATATACAAGCTTCTGCTCGCGACTTCATCCGCGTAGTTTTTTCACCCACATTAGGTTACGTTTTAGGTTACTGCTCCGCACCTGTTGGCCGTTGCGTGATGTTATATAGCCTATAGCCTTCTTCGATAAATTAACTATCTAACACAAAAATAATTTTCTAATTCAAACCAGTAGTTCCTGAGATTAGCGCGTTCAACCAAAGAAACAAACTCTTCAGCTTTATAAAATTAGTATAGATTCAAGTAACGTAATTCATAGTACTAGTTACTTTTTGTCTTATACCTATGTTAGTTAACTAAGGGCTGATTCACTTTTATTTTTTATTTTTTTCAATTGTCTGATAACATTTATCTGAAGAATAAATATGACAGATTGACATATTGTCTATACAAAAGCTGTCAAACCGCCATTTTTATTCCTCCGTTAAGAAGTATCTGACGATTGAAAAATCGGCCCTAAAATAAATACAAATAAAGAAATGGTAATTAAGTTGTAAGCCCAGCAGAAATTTTGTAGCACCGGTTAACGATCGCGCAATCCAGTCGGCCGGAGATCATTTTTAGGAAGCTGTTGGTGCTGCCCCGCACCTGCGTACCTGGGATGCTATGCAGGGCAAAGCTGGTCAATTTTATAAAAATCTCAATCAGTGAAGTGAACTCAAGGTGAACTGCTAGCATCATAGCGATGTGCGGAAGAATGCTCAGAGCGATACCTGTACCGCGACCAATGGTAATTGAAGGATCACTGTGGAGTGTGGACCGACACGCCTTCTCCGAGGCGGACACAGTCCATAAGGTTTACCCTAGGAAAAATAAATATCCTATAATATGTGATGACAGCCGAGTGACCAGTGATCTTAAGGTCACTTTTAGCTCACCGCAAGAAATTTTCACAATATCATTGCAGAATTACGTAGAAAAGCGACAGAGGGACATTTACGCTGCAGTGGGTCAATACAGGCTTGACAAAAAATACACATAACTAGTGTCGCAAGGTCCAAAAATAAACCTTATTGTTAGTCATAAAGCTGTGAAAATCGAATCTAGAAAGGCATCAGAACAAGATATGGCCGTGACCTGGACCGGACTTGAGATAGATGAGTGTGCACGTTCTAAACTCTTACCTAACGCATCTCAATTTCGTTTGACAGCTGCAAGACGGTACAGTATGTGGAAAGGTTTATTCTTACGCAGTATAATGAGCTTTATATTGTAGAGGAACCGTTAAGTGGAAAAAGAACCAGCTCAACAAGGAATCAGGTTGTCTTAATATCCGGCAGTGATGTTCGTGGTGAAGAAAGCCTGAGGTGAACTGGTGAATTGGATGCTAAGAACACCAGACACAAACACGGGGTGACTTTTACACAATAGTCTAGCAGATTCCCTCACGATGGCTAATCGTCCGTCACCAATGTCATTTTTTTTTTATCCGATATAACTAACATCTGTTCCATTAGATGTATTATAGTCAGGATCTTATCATTCATGCCATCACAAAATTGTTTACATGAGACAATATCATTGTTTTTCTTTTCCCTCTATCCTAAATTATTTGTATTTGAAAGCACGTGTATTCTTCCATACATCTTTATCAAGCGTCGCTTCAAGATTCTCATCTTCTCAAGTTTCACCATCCTTCATGGATTCTTTAGAAAGGCTAAGGAATGTTGTTTCTTTAGCAAATGAAAAGGACAGTAGTACAGTAGTAGTTTAACAACATGTATACTTGTACACAGAGTTCATTGCTCCACTTTCGGTTCTCGCTACTCGCATATTTGTAATCTGCACGTTAACGAGAACGTCTACCGAGTGTCCGGTGGTCAGCTGATCTTGGGTACTTGCGAAAATAGTTACTAAATCATTGCCTTTTACATTATTGTTATTGAAGTTGGCGTAATCTGCTATTTCAATAAAATCATCTATTATGGTGTCTGACCATTTGCTATGCGTACGACCTAACTTTTATGACTTACTGCACAGTGTGATGTACACTTGATTATGACGTTTCCTAGGTTCCTGTAACGTGATTACAAAATTCAGTGTCTTATTCCTAATAGTAGACATACCATCACGCCTGTATTCCCCGAAGGGTTAGGCAGAGGTGAGCCAGTGTGCACCCACAGTTAGCCAGTGTGCACCCACAGTTCGCCAGTATGTTAAGTAATAAGTTAAGTATGTAATAAGGGGCGAGCCTATTGCCATTAACAGGGCACAAATCCTAACTCCGAGTTGCTACGGAAAATTTCTTAGACAAGCCCAAAAACACTTTTGCTCGACCTAGGAATCGTACCCAAGACCTTTAGCGTAGCAGTCGTGCTTAGGACCACTAGGCTAACGAGGCAGTTGTCCTAATATGTTCCTAATACTTTGTCATACCCAAAACTATCTAAAATATAATACAAAAATACTATAGTACTACTTTTTTTTTTTTGGGCCTTGGAAATCTTCAAATAACTTCTCCCGCCCTTGTGTCAGACTTTTACTGACTAAAACCCACCCATGTTCCTTCTTGTGCCCTTTGCGTTGCGGGGGCGCGGTATCTTTTACGAACAACCCGCAGCCCCGGCAGGCATCGGCCCTCAGTGGCCCCTTCTTTTTGCTGACATCTCTTTGAGGCGGGCGTGGAACACGAACGCGCCGTCGACACGGCCTGTCGTTATGCAACGTAAGGACGGTGAGCTACCCATTGCTCAACGTCCACAGGCCCGTATCTACGGTGGCCGGGAGTCGTCTCGCGACTCCCGACGTCGGGAGCGTCTACCGCGGCGGCTGGGACGTGAGAACCTTACTATAGTACTATTACTATAGTATTTTTGCACTGCATCTCTTGAAAACTAAAATCAATTATCGCGATGATGAGAAAAGGGCCAAGGCAAGGAAGGTCAACGAGTCCCGGGGGAAAGTTAAAAGTTCAACTAGCTTAAATTCCTCAACGAAATTAATCAGAAAAGAGCAGTGGAGGAGTAAAAAAAAAACATAATTTCCACTTTCCTTCAAACAAACAGGAGACAGAATAAAACTAGGGCAATAAGCACAAAAGGACGTTTACAACTGGGTGAAGCCCAGATTACTAAGCAACACGCATTACAATTAACATTAGTTAATTGGTCATTAACACGAGCAGTTACATCTGATTCCAGTAATAGGTATCGGAAATTCGTTATTAGTTCTAGGTATAGTATGACTACTGCTTGGAGAGAAGTTTTACATCTAGTTCTAAACTCATGTATGATTACATTAAAAACTAGCTTCTGCCAGCGACTTCGTTCGCGTAGGTTTTTTCTCCCGCATTAAGTTACGTTGTTTGTTACTGCTCAACACCTATTGGTCGTAGCGTGATGTTATATAGCCTATAGCCTTCCTCGATAAATGAACAAAAGAGAGCAAGATTTTTTCAATTGTAACCAGTATTTCCCGAGATTAACGTTCAACCAAACAAATAAACTCTTCAGCTTTATAATATTAGTTTTTTTCCAAAGCAACAGTACACGTCACGAAAAAATGACTTGTTGGTATATTTGGACTTTACTTTGTCCGTTGCACACACCACCGCCATCTTACGTCCAGTTGTATCGGAAATGCGTTTTTTATCAGCATTCACGACGAAAGTGAGACCGCCGCTGAGGTCGAGGATGCACTTTCACCCCTTACCCACATTACACGGATTTCGAACAAGCCAGTTCGTAGAACCGGCATGCGATCTTGAACTTTGTGGCTAACAATATGGTAATCTACAGAACCGTGTATGTTCGTATATTATTCAGTGTGTTATGCAAATAAAGATAATAGATGATTTTCAAGTTGTATTTTTGGATTTCTTTTTACTGTCACGACATTATTTTTAATAGATATTTTAGTAAAAGTCTTTCTACTTTCAAAATTACGTTTTTTCCAGACATGTCAAATAAATTTTAGCTTTTCTCTACTTTTATTGATTAATTCTGTTCTACAACATTGTTTATTTTTTTAATTCTTTATCCAGTCACCATGTCTGCTACTAAGAGATAAGTCTGTTTTTTTTTAATATATTATTTGATGACAAACAAGCCGACAGTCCACCTGATGTTTAGTGGTTGCCGCTGCCAATAGACATCTGCAATACCAGAGGCCTTGCAAAAGCGTTGCCATCCCAAAGACAAAGTTGAATTGTCTCATGTGCTTTACACCGGCACCAATACCCTGCAAACCGAAACACAGCTAGGAATGTGCATGGTGATAGGACTTCCCTGGACGAGCTCCTTCACAAAGAGCTCTACTCCTACTACCAAGATTAATTATTTACCAAGTTTATAATCATCTTCATTGTTTTCACATATAGAAGCAACAAGAATATTGTAAAAACCAACTTGGAAGAGAAAAGAGTGTCCATGGAGTTTCTTGCTCGTTCTTCTCCATAGAGACCTACGCTTTGAAACGAGCAACTAGCTTCAACTTTTAAACGTAACTTCTTGACAATTCAAAAGTGCCTGTAAATGGTCTAATTGAAATAAATGCCTTGACGTTGACTAACTATCAAGATCATAGTATCCTCCAGCAAATTTTATTGGCTCTTGCATACATAACAAGGCAGTCCGTCCGCATCATCTCCGCAACGTCACTGACCCAAGCATAATCTTCTCTCACATAACCAGTTCCCAGTCGCTTCCATATCTACAGTAAAGTTATCCACGTATACGTAATACGGCACATGACGTCGGCCCTACCGCTTTCTCTGCTCTCACGGCCAAAAGGTCGGCAATGCGAATATGTTTGTAGCTGTCGAGTGTCTCCCCCGGCGAGATGGTGTGATTGCTTGGTAGATGTGAGTCGTGAGGTGTGATTGCTGATTCAATTGAATACGTAGTATTAAATATACTTACTTTCAAATAGTTATCATTCATTAGAAGGCGTATAGTTATTACATCTCCGTGATTCTAAATTAAAGTTTTGGAATTTTCTTTTATACTGGCCGTAAGATACAAGAAGTCGAAATTTATTTAAAATTGAAAGGAAAAGAAGGAAAAAGTACAAAGGCGGACTCTACCGGGCAACCAAAGGTGGTGAAGAGATAACATGACAGGTGAAAATTACCATCATCACGCTTGTATTCCCCGATGGGTTAGGCAGAGGTGTACCAGTGTACACCCACAGTTCGCCGGTACGTTAATGTCCCTTGTAACAGGGGGCGAGCCTATTGCCATTAACCGGGCACAAGTCCTAACTCCGAGCTGCTACTGAGAATTTCATAGAAAAACCCAATAACACTTTTTGCTTGACCTGGGAATCAAACCCAAGACCTCTAGCGAAGCAGTCGCGCTTAGGACCAAAGGGTCGGGCTAACGAGCCAGGTGAAAATTATGGTACAAAAGTAAAACAACAATATTTGAGATTTAAAAAAGAACTCAAAGCTCTTAAGAAATCTAAGGATTTTGTATATCATATATTAAATAATAGAATAGAAAAAAATGTTGGGCAACGTGTTTTATTTTTGGTGTGAGAAACAGCTGTTTAGCAGTGACAGGTCAACTGGTTGTCACTTGTGAGCATCACAGTACAAGCAACAACGTGAATCAGATGAGAAAATTGTGATAGCCTTGGAAATAGTGAATCCATAAAGGGAAAATGTATTATTTGTATTAATACCTATACTAATATAATAAAGCTAGAAGTCATTTTTTTGTTTGTTTGTTTAAACGCGCTAATCTCTGGAACTACCAGTCGGATTGGGAAAAAGCTTTATGTATATGGAAGGCAGATTCATGAGGAACAGTATGGCCTATGTAACATAACGCTACGACACACGGGAGCGGAGCAGCAACCAAAGACGTAACGGGGGTCAAAATAACCACGCGAAGGAATCTTGTATAATATCTCGGTGTCTTCCGAACTGCGAAAATGACAAGTTGATTGTAAAAAAAATTACTTAACATTTGTACCCAATCAGTCTTATGAATAATACCTAATATTATAAAGAGAAAAGATTTTTTTGTTACTTTGTTTGTAATGAATAGACTCCGAAACTACTGGACTGATTTTAACCATTTTCACCAATAGATAGCTACATTAGTCTTGAGTAACATAGCCTATATAACATGACGCAGCAACACACGGGAGCGGAGCAATAACCAAAGACGTCACTTAACGCGTGTAAAATAAGCAACGCGGACGAAGTCGCGGGCACTTCGCTAGTGAATAATAAAGCAAAGCATTATGCAACTGTACCTCTTTTGTCGAAGAAAAACCTAAATGACATAAGTACTAATCGTTATGTTAGCTTTGCGTCCTACTTCAGTATACGTATTGCAAGTTTTGAAAACATACATAAAACCACGCAATCAAACTTATGAAGTAAAGAGCCTACAAATTGCGCAAAATCAAATATATTCTCCATCACGTTTCCCTCAAAGGTACTTATGAAGTCAATCGAAATTACAAAGCTGTTTCTAATGATTTGGAAATTAGCGACAAAATGACGAAACATTTCAAAAAGCCTTAATGATAATACCAGCCTATTATTGTCCTACTGCAGGGCAATGGCATCTTCTCATATAGCTGAAGGAAGATTGGTGATTTCAAACTTATACTCATTACCAGCGACCTGCCCGCGACTTTGTCCGCGTGGCTAATTTCACCCATGCTAATTTATGTCTTTTGTAACTGCTCCGCTCCCGTGTGTCGTAGCGTGATGTTATATAGCCTTTGTTGTTCAGGAATAATGTAGCTATCTATAGGTGAAAAATGGTTAAAATCGGTCCAGTAGTTTCGGAGCCTATTCGTTACAAACAAACAAACAAAGAAAAAATCTTTCCTCTTTATATTATTAGTATAAATAAAGTCCAGGTTTCCTCAGAATATTTTTTTGCTTCACTGTTATCAGAGATGTCCATGATATACTTAGAAAGTACATATTATGAATTATGAAGATGCCTTAGCCAGTGAGCCATTAAACAAAAGCCTTATTATTCTAAAAAGTTAACAGATCCGTTCGAACCAGCGACAATTGTTCGGCTCATCGCTTCCTTTTCCGCCTCTCGCACTTGACGCTTCTACAAAGAGGTGTGAACTTGTAGTGAAAGTCATGTTTTTATTGCTGTCACCTTCACAACCTTCATATTGTTCTTGAAAAGTTACATTTCCCACCTTATATGTATTGTTTTAAAATTCAGTTTCTATTTCCAGAATTGTGTTGTTAAGTTTGTTACGCAAATGTGAGACCAAATTTACATATGCGTTTGGTTAAATTAGTCGTGTTTAGCTTCGCTCACAGATGGGTGAATTTTCATTGTGCATGAAACTATGTTTGGTGTTGCGTCAGTTAAGTTATGTTGTCTTTAGGAACATATATAGCTTCATCTTTCTGACTAACTGACCGACTCCTTGACAATTCAAAAGTGTCTGTAAATGGTCTAATGGAAATAAATGCTTTGACTTATTAGGTACTATTAGTTTATCTTTATTTCAATCATTTCCAATAGTTCGTCCATTTTTATTTTTTGAGGAAGCATCAAATATCGTACAATTTATAAGTCCAGAAAAGTCAAAATAAAGTAAATCAAGTTTTATATATCCGTAGACGTTGGTTACAATTCAACACCTGCAGTTTCCTCACGGGAAATGATACACATTATAAAATATTTGATTATAATCAGGGTGAGAAAGAAAAAAGTTGCATCATATCAGAACTTTCATTACAAAATCGACGAAGACGATCATGATAGCACAAGAAATGGAAGGAAACAACTTCGGGAAACATACCACGAGGTTGAAGTTAAAATCATGAATAAGGAACACAAATGAGGATAGAAAAGCGCACATCAGATAGAAATCAAACACTAACCGATCTAACCGGCTACAATATAATCTAAAAGAAACAAGTTTTTCAATACTTTCTACAAACATAGATAATAGCTTGTTATATAAATTAGAAACCGCGTATGGAATTGATGCCGCAGGAAACAAAATCAATGGCAGAGTTAAAATTCTGCATAATATGATAATATTATGAATTGTGTCTTGTGTAACACTTGCTAAAATTCTGAAGACCCCTTGTTGTCTTGAGCACTTGACAACAAGGTAAGTAGGTGTAGAAAGGTCACGATTTTGATCAAGTGACGTTGGAATTTCATAATGATATACAATTAACTCACGATCATACTACTAGGAATTCCATACGGCTCTAATGGGATCAAAGGTTGGAATTACAATTGGCGTTCTTGACTGAAGATAATTTGCTTTTTGAACATTGCTATAATCACATCAGCTTGAACATTAATGACAAAGACTTGACAGATAAAATTACTATTAGAAGAGGACCACACAATCTAATTGCAACAACAGTTAGCCCGGAATTCTTAACCTACAGATATCTAGATGTAGATAAAAATAGAAGCAAAGATAATATCGTGATAAACAAGAATGCCTTTTTTACTAAACAATCTAATACGGTTGTGGCAGATGACGCTTCCCATTGAGAGGGCGTTGAATGCGCGTACGCAGCATTCGCACGATTAATTGCGCAACATTGCTTTCCCATCGCTACAACTAATATAACGTACAATCTGTTAGTCTTGTGTGGGAAATCATTTTATCCGTGAAACTACAAGAGAATATTGGTCACTCGGACTAGAATTTCTGATTGGTCGCGCTACATAACATGATTTGATTCATTGTAAGGTTTGAATAGGAAAGGCTGATTGATTTCTACATTTTGTAATTTTTATAGCCTAGGAAAAGATCTGGCTATTAAATAATTAATAAAAAATTGGAGAGTGATTGATTTTTTTATATTTCCAGATTGGTTCAAACCCTGTTGAACAAAAAAAATAGTTGCGCTTAAGGGCAGGGATTTCAAATAACTATGATGATATCATCAAAATGAATCCCATCGGAGTGAATAGTTTTTTTAAGGGTCGACAACGCGCGTGTCCCCTGGTATCACGTAGACCATATGACCGTTTACCACTACCACCACACATTAAGAAAAGAATAATGGAAAGAAATCTAGGTTACAATTAAATGCCAATAAAGACTTTATAATTTTACAATTATATTGTTTGACATTTATTATAAAGTAAGTCCAGATGATATGGTCTAGTTTTTGAAGTTAAAATTTTTAATGCCAGCTTAGTCATCGAATAACACCACCCGCGACTTGCCAATAATTTGTATCATTCATACTTAAGAAATCTGTAATTTTCCCATTTAGAATACTAGCATGGTTTTTATAAATAATTGATGGCGTGCAACCGACAGACGGTATTTATAACATTTTTATTACTACAATTATAATTATCCACAGAGATGTTGAAAGTACAGTGATATAACGTTCAGGTTGAAATGTTGCGTACTTGAAGGATGGTACTTTTACTACCACGGTGGAGAAGTCATGGGATTGATATGTAATAAACGTTGTAGCATATGGTGCGGGTGACAGATCATTGGAAAGTAACATAGGTAGGTTCAAAAAATTCGTCCTAACGAGTTATCGAAAAGTGGCTGCTATATTCCTAGGTACTTTTTATTTTAAACGTATATTTTGTGATAGAAATTTCTCCTACATCGTGGATGTGTTTTTAAATAAAAAATCTTACAAACATAACCAGCCACACCTGAAAGAATTACCTGGCCTGCCTAGCCATAATAAATATTTGTTCCGTGCGTGAATCCAACCCGAGACACGCAGCGCGGCTCACCAATCCCTTAGTCAATTAGCGATCAACGATACACCAATTTTATACAGGCGTGCAGAGCAGCCTGGCTCATTGGAAAAAGCATCATAATTATAATAACATTATATAAGACCCAATTACTCACTTTTCACTTACCAGTACTCCTAGCATTAACTCCTGTTATAGGATGGCCCAATCAAGAGGCTAAGTGCGGAGACTCTCCGGCCAAACCAAATTGACTCCTGTTATAGGACTCATAAAAGCATAAGTATGAAGTAAAAGTACTTACTCGAGGCACCTGTACAAGAAGTGCAGGAACGAAGGGTCGTCAGCCCTCAATATGGTGGGCAGGGTCCTGGTGGCCGGCTTGCGCTTGCGACCCTTAGAGTTGATGATGGTGCGAGGTGCGCCTTTCGAGTCTGGTGGGTAATATGTCACAAGTTAGGGTAAAAAATCACAAACAACACAAGACATTTCAACTTCGTCTCTAGGGTGGCATCGCATTTGCAAGGCCTATAATATTGAAAATGTCTATAGGCAGCGATGACCACTTAACATTGAAGTATGTGTTTGTAATGTCAAAGTAACAGCTTATAACAAAATTAATATAAATGTATACACGGTACTTAAAAGAAAAATCATTTTTTAAATTTTTGTCTCTCTGTTTGATACCATTTAGATTTCGTTTCTTTTATTATTCTTTGTACTTGTTATTATTTTTTATAAGTATATAAATCATAAAATCTCTTCTCTTACGCAGATTCAAGAGAAAACGCGATCACGCAGCTTGGACTTCTCCAGGGAAGCATCTTAGGACCAAAAATAAAACCTTACCGAAAAACAGACGCTTCCTGGTGGCATGTAGCAGCAGATCCGGGGGCGGTGGTCCTAGCACCTCCATGATGCAAGCCAGCTGTTCCGACTCGTTCTCCCCCGGGAACAGAGGGTATCCTGTGTGGAGTTCCGCTAGAATGCATCCTGGGACCAAAGTAATACGAGTAAATAATCAGCCTTTATCTGAAGAATTTATTCTATCGTATTATATTCTTTTTTATATCATGTCCATATCATGTGTGTGTAACTGCCTCGTTGGCCTAGTGGTCCTATGCGCGACTGCTACGCTAGAGGTCTTAGGTTAGACTCCCAGGTCGAGCAAAGTGTTATTGGGTTTTTCTATTAAATTCTCAGTAGAAGCTTGGTGTTAGGATTTGTGCCCGGTTAATAGCAATAGGCTCGCCCCCTGTTACATGGAACCTATACATACCGGCGAACTGTGGGTGTACATTATTACACTTCTGCCTAACCCTTCGGGGAATACAGGCGTGATGTTATGTTATGTTATCATGTCCATAATTTCTCGCAACACACGATGTCCATAACATATTACGCTGTGTGTAACCTTGAGATTGATTGCGTTTGGGCGTTTTTTAATACCAAAACGTTGTCTTTAGACTGCTTTCTGTACATATTGTTGTTTTATTTTCATTTAATTTTATTTATTTTCATTTCTGTGCATATTGTTGTTTTATTTTCATAGTTGTTTTAATTTCTACTTCACAATGAGTCTTTCGTTTCACATGGATGATCTTTACCTAACAAGATGCACGTTTTAATGTAGTCATGCTATATTTATGATTACAAAAATTGCACATAAAAATAACTATGTTACTTGAAACTGAAAAAGAATTTTATGAACCGTGTCTTCTTGCCTTGGCATAGTTTTGTTTTTGTATAATAGTAACATCAGTCTAATACAGTCCCAGTGCAAGGCAAAGGCCTCTTCCTCTACAGAGAAGGCATGAGCATTGATCACCACGCTTGCTAAAGGAGGATTTGCGATTCCAGATTTATATTCATTATAACTTTAGGTTTACTCACGATGTTTTCCTTCACCGATGTCAGTGATGTCCAAGATGAAATTTAAAAAGTGCATGCCAATTGTTACGTAACATTGGTGCTTGCCCGGTATTGAACTCATGGAAGACAGGCATCTTCAGGATTTTCATCTTCCACCCACATTAGAGTCTATATAGTCGCGCACTGTGCGGTTTCCGAAGGATATCCTCCCGCGAACGCTTCGGTTGTGGAATGAGTAGTCCTTTTGGAAAAACCTCGACAGGGAGTCAAGGTTTTTGACTACAAAATGGGGTTTTTCAAGAGGGGAATAAATAGGTTCTTTAAGGTTTTGTAACGCGCATATGATGCCCCTGGTATTGAGGCGTTCATAGCTTACGGTTACCGCTCACCATCAGGCAGGCCGTACGACCGTTTATCACTACCACCACACATTAGTATAAAAATAAATCTATGTTTCAATTAAATGCCAATAAAGACTTTATAATTTTACAATTATATTGTTTAACATTTATTATAAAGTAAGTCCAGATGATATGCTCCAGTTTTTGAAGTTAAAATTTTTAATGCCAGCTTAGTCATCGAATAACACCACCAACGCCTTGCCAATAATTTGTATCATTCATACTTAAGAAATCTATAATTTTTCCATTTAGAATACTAGCTCACTCACCATCAGGCGGGTCGTATGCTAGTTTGCCACAAAAGTGGTATAAAACAAGATAGCACTGAATTATTACGACGCTTTTCTTAATAATAACTCTCAATACCAAACGAAAGCCGTCAACTTAAACTTGCTAACGCATCTTCCAACCTGTTTTCAGACATAAAGATGTGTCGCTTTGTTATAAAACAAGTCGTTAACATAACGAGAAACGACCGGTAGGCGGTAACATCCATCATCAATTGCGTAAAGGCTACATTCTTGAGTGTCGATATCTGCTGTGCGAATCACGAGGTCACCTTTCTCCCTCACTTTCTATAGCTAAGGATTATGGCACGCTTGCGACTGTTTGTCGTATGTCTGTGGAAAGCTTATGCTTTGAATTTGTCGTGCTTTGTTGTTATATTTATTGTTATGATTGTTGGGTTAAAGAGTATTGTAGTGTTGGTTTGGTTAACAATAGTGGACAGTGAAGCATTATCGGTAAGGTTGCTAAGTGTTACTTTCTCTTCAATACTGTCAAAGGTACTAAGGTCTAACAATAACATTTCTGTATTAGTCATGCTTGACTAATACAGAAATGTTATTGTATAGTTGGGAAAAGGCCCGGCAGATTGCTATCTGCCGGGCCTTTTCCCAACTATGTTGGGGTCGGCTTCCAGTCTAACCGGATGCAGCTGAATACTGGTATCAATACATGGAGAGACTAATAGACCTCCACAACCCAGTTATAGTTATAGAGTCGTGCGTGCACAAACGTCAAGTTCATTACTGGGTTTCTGGGTTCCTTTCTGGGATTTTTGGGTCGCCGACGCTGCACGCAATTGGTCCATCAGTCGGATTATACTGAGCAAAACAATATCTCTTGGTAAGACTGTTTGTCAGACTTCCCGACTTCTGTCTATCCGTAATGACCGTCAAAGATTTACGAATGACAGCCGGGACTGGGGAACATTTCTGTGTTAATGTTGAATAATAAACACTTATGCGCTTTGTAATGGAACTTGTTAAGCAAAACATTGGTAGGAAATCTGTACTTAAAAGTAAGATATAAGTCTAAAATCGTCAATCCGTCTGTGGTGGTCAATGCTCGTGCCTTTTTTTATGAGAAGAGGCCTTTTTCTCCAAGTAAGTGGAAGAATAATAGGCTGGTAATATTATTAATAAATAAACTTTCAAACTGTCCTGTGCTTTTATTACATCATTTTTTAGACAACAGTATGTTGTTTAAGGGCACGACAGTTTAGGAGATCAGAACGTATGTGTGGCAAACTTCGGGTTACATAATCCAGATTATCAGTAGTAACCTCTGAACCTCACATCATTGACTCTGTCTATTTCTAATCAGGAACATTAGAAAGAGAAGCACGACCAAGATTACGCGACTCTACACTTTTATAGCTGTGCTTTGTTTGATAACCATCCGTTGAGATTCTTTTGCACTAAGTACATATTTATTTGTGACGTAATTTCCGCGCACTGCTGTTAGTCCCAATTCTATGGTACTTCCCGAAAAGAGTATTTATTGAAACGCTTGTTAAAATATTACGTAAGGTTCTAAAACATCACGATAGACCTCAATGCCTCAATTGATCTTACGTGTGGTACCTAATTATTTTTGACACACTGTGTTAAACAAAACAAGTTTTTCTTATTGCTGCCAAATTAAAATAACAATGTCAATTTTAACGGCGGAGATCATCTTGACATTTATTTTGCATGTGGGTTAAAACTTACAAAACTCAAACTTGAAAATGTTATGATAGCGGTTTTTAATGCAATGTAAGAAACAGGTGATATTTTATTTCGAATTTTGTATTTCAAGGCCATGTGAAGTTTTTGTTTATTTATTTAAACTATATGCAACAAAAAACAAAAAGTACAAAGGCAGACTAAATCCCTTTTTTTGTTCTGGATAGGAAATCATCAAATGACTTCCCTCGCCCTGAGCGGGGCGGGAAGGAGTGTCAGAATTTCACTGACTAAAACCCACCCATGTTCCTTCTTACGCCCTTTGCGTTCCGGGGTGCGGTATATCATACGAACATCGGCCCTAAGTGGCCCCTCCACTAGCTGACATCTCATTGAGGCGCGCGTGGAACACGAACGCGTCGTCGGGACTTAATGCCTTAGGCATCGTCTACCAGTCAACCAAATGTGGTGAAGAGATAACATGACCCTTGCAAATTATTGTACGAGAGTAAAACAACAAAATTAGAGGTTAAAACAAGAAAACTCAAAACAATTAAGTAGGTAAATAGAAAAACAGAATTGTGTAATTCACCAACGTGTCTATATGATTGTTAAAAATAAAAAGGCATCGTTGCATCATTAATTTTATCTCATAGCCAATATTATTACATCAACTTTCTTATCCTACTACTCGGCATTGCTACTTACCGGCATAAATTGATCACTTGACACCATAAACCAATTAACTAAAAATCCGAATAATTGTCAATCAACTGTAAGACTAGATTTCTTTTATGTTTAAATCAATAAATAGTTAATTAATTGAGTTAGAAATAAGTTTTTTTTTTTTGGGGGGTGGGAAATCATCAAATAACTTCTCCCGCCCTGGGCGGGGCGGGAGGGAGTGTCAGACTTTTACTGACTAAAACCCACCCATGTTCCTTCTTGTGCCCTTTGCGTTCCGGGGGCGCGGTATCTCTTACGAACAACCCGCAGCCAGTTAGAAATAAGTGACATTATAGTTTAGTATTACCAAAATAAAATCTAAGGGGGAGTCATTTTTAGCAGGTCATAAAAACTATGTCAATTGATTTATGGTGTCAATTACCCAATTGCTTCTCTTCAAAAGTTTGTACGATACACATACATATCATCACGCCTGTGTTTCCTGAAGGGTTAGGTAGAGGTGTACAAATGTACAGCCACAGTTCGTCGGTATGTTTTAGGTCCCATGTAATTGGGGGCGAGCCTATTGCCCTTAATTGGGCACAAATCCTAACTCCGAGCTGCTACCGAGAACTTCATAGAAAAACCCAACAACACTTTGCTCGACCTGGGAATAGAACCCAAGATCAACTAAGATACCAAGAAAAATATATTCCTACTTGACTTATAGTCAAAAACTCACCCACACTCCACATATCAATGGGGGGCCCGTATGGCAGGCCAAGTATAACCTCAGGGCTCCTGTAGAATCGCGACTGGATATAGGTGTAGACGCGCGCATGCGTGAAGCATGAGCTGCCAAAGTCGATCACCTTGATGGAGGAGCTGCCTCTAGCTTTAAGCAGGATGTTCTCCTAGAAAACGGTAAAAAATTACGACATAATTTACTATGACTTATAAAACCAAGAAAGGAAGGCGTTATCTACTAGATAAGTTCCAAAATGGAACTGACTTTGTATGTCTGTTAAAAGTTATCCAGAAGTAAACAGGCTATGGATACATTTGTAAAAACAAACGAAGATAATTCAACAAAAGTTTAGTCAACCTTGTATGATCTTGATAGAACAGGTGTAAAAAACATAACAATATTCAATTTTTAACCTCACCATTAAAGCCATACTATCACGCATGACCTCCCGATAAAAAAGGTCAAATGAACCAAGTGATTCTTGATCCCAAGCCTAAGGTAATGGAAAAAGGTAGAACTCACCGGCTTCAGGTCACAGTGTATTATGTTCTCTCCCTCTAGAAGCTTTAGGCAGCGAAGCAGTGAGGTTGTGAACCGCCTGATAAGGCTTAGACTGAAGCCTTGATAGTTGTTCTTCTTGATCAGCTCGTATAAGTTGATACTGGAAATGAAACGAGACAAGTTTTAAGATTTTGTAGTAGTAATAGAGGTCTTTGTGAAGGAGCTCGTCCGAGGACGTACTACGGCTACACCAATTTCTGCCGCAATGCAGCGTTGCTGTGTTCCAATTGAAGGGTATGTATGTAATTTCTTTTTGCTATGGATTTACTCTTGATTCTAGTCTAGGTCAGAGGTGCCAGAGGTAAAATCGACGATAGAGTGAGCTTACCCAGAAGCCTGTCACTCTAACTTTGAAGAGATTAGGGTTGAATGCGTTCGGAAAAACAGCCGCAGGTAGAGAGTTCCACTCTTTGCTGTGCGCATTTTAAAAAGACGTTTGGAAAGGCTTAGTACGAATTGGTGGAATAGCAACAAGGTAAAAATAATAATTTGCCTTACGTCTAGATGTCAGATGGCAATATTGTCTAGAAACTATAAACAACACAAGAACGCAGTACTCACCTCATGAGCTCAAAACTGATGCACAGATGGTTCCTGAAGTAGAAGTAATCAAGCATGTGGATGACATGATGCGATTGATCTTTATCCTTGTGCCTCAGGTGGTCCAGCACCCTCACTTCCACTAATGCCTGGTGGTGGAACCGCTTCTTGTTCCTGATGATCTTTATGGCCACTAGGGTTCCCGTGCGGTGGTCATGGGCCCTGATAACCTGTCCGAAAGATCCCTTGCCGATGACTTCGAGGATCTCATATCTGTAGGCTATCTGGTCGTGCATTTGCTGGAATTAAAGATAAGAGGATTAAGTTAGTTGGGTTTTGCGACTTGATGTAATTTCTCTCTTCTATACTAATATTTTACGAAGAGATATTTTTTTTGTTTGTACCGAATAAGCTTCGATACTACTGGACCGATTTTAACAATTGTTTCACCAATAGATATATAGCTAAATTATCAGACAGTAATATAGGCTATATAAGACCACGCAATGACCTACGAGAGCGGAGCAGTAACCAAACACGTAACTTAAAGCGGGTGAAATAAGCCACGCGGACGATATCGTGGGCAGAACCTTCTCTCATAAAAAAGAACATGAAAAAGGGCTTTGTTCTATGAACTATTTATGTAACGGCGGATATCAGTGGATATTACGTAAAGTTCCTCTTCACTACCGACATTGTTCTGTAACTTATCATTAGAGATTTTATCCAATGGCGTACGATGCTATCGTTGCCAATGAATGGGCAAATGTTTGGCATCTCAATGGCGGTCTCTAACCATATTAGGACTTATTCTTCCCTCATTAAATAGTGGGTATTGGAAAGTAAACGGAAACTTCTGATACATCGTTGTCTGTCGCGTTGGAAACTAGTCATGTCAACAAATATAGTAACCGCCACGAGTCGTGAGCACAACAAGTTCATTAATTTTTTGGGTTTTCGGGTACTTTCTGGGTTTTTTTGGGTCGCCGTCGCTGCACGCGATTGATCCGTCAGTCGGCCCAAGGAGCCCAAAACCCAAAAATGAACTTGACGTTTGTGCTCACGACTCGTGGCGGCTACTAATACCAGACTAAAATTAGAAAAATATATTCAGAAATGTCAATGGACAGATAATTTTGCTACTTTGCTTCTTGTCAAGTTTGTCAGATATACGACCTCATCGGTACACAGTGCGGCAGACGAGAGGTGTGTATTGTGGAGGCACTGATACCTACACCCTCCCCACTTCATCACCCTGGAAGAACATCTTCCCCTAGATGTGAACTGCAGTGGCCAATCTGGAAATCTCTTAACCCAGGTTGGCCGCTGTAAAACTAATTTGGCGAAATGGGGGCATTCTTCACCCATCCCAAACGCAGTACCAGTGTGGATGACCATCGCAGGACATGCGTCACTTCCTTAGTTGCACGTCGTGCACTGGGTGTACACTTTCACCATCCAGGATCTAAACGAGGTCAATGACAAAGCTATACATATTGCTCAATACTGGTGGTTTAGGAAGTATGAGCAAGTACCAATGTGGTTGCTTAAATTCGTCTAAGTTTATCTTTGACATCACTGATATCGATAATGAAAAACATCGTAAGGAAACCAGGGCTTAAAAAGTTTTAAATCACCAATCCGCCTTAAGCAAGTGTGGTGATCAATGATCGTGACTTCTCTGTATGAGAAGAGGCCTTTGCCCTGCAGTTGGATAGTAATAGTCTGGTATTATTTACTATTCAGACCCCACTTTATATTGAAGAGGTTGAATAACGAACCACTATTTACCTTTATATCTACGTGGACAAAATGGTGTAATGAAAACTAATAATACACTTTAAAAGCAAATTGACAAATTAGTTGACGAAAATCCTTCCTAAAAGCCCAACTCATTCCATTACCGGTTGTGGTTTGACCTAGGGGTTGTTCAAAATACTGAATACCGGTTGCAAGCGCGACTTGTTTGTTTGAACATGCTAATCTGAGCAACTACTGATCCGATTCGAAACAGACCAATAAATAAATACGTAACTTAACGGGGGTGAAACCACAAGGTATTATGTATTCTCCAGACCGATTCCCGCAACGGCGGCTAATCTTAATGCAGACTAGCCAAGTACGCAGGAGATATTATAGTGCTCAAGTGTGTGTGCAAACAAAGGTGCACTCCCTCTTCCCTCGCTCTCATAGTCTGATGGGACGGTAATCCGACGCAACCGGGGAGAGATCAGACGCAGGACCAACGGCTTTTACATGCTTTCCGAGTCACGGGGGTGTCACACCACCAACTTCTAAACTCCGGGCTGTTACTGAGAAATTCCTCATGGAACAACCCAATAACACTTTTTTGTCTAACCTGGGAGTCGAACCCAGGACCCCACGCTCAACAGTCGTGGTTGCGCCACTAGTCCTATGAAGTAACGAAGTAGATTCATGAATTCAAAAGCTTCAGGTAATATAATGAATTGCTGAATGCCGGTGGCTAGGGACAACATTTTTGAACGTTATAAAACAAATTCCTACGGATAATAATTCAATGCTTGGGTTTCGGACAATTAATTTATTACAAAATCGGCTCTTTCAATTCTCATTTCAGTATCCCATTTAAAATTCCATTTGAGTATTTTTTCGCTGGATTCGGATCCGTATTTTGTACACACAACTTTATTTGTAATTATTTGTATAAAAAGGCTTTGGATTTTAATTAAAATCCGAATGAAGTTCTGAGCTTTTCAATAAAATGTTCGGTAAATAATGAATATTTTTGTAATGGAACGGAAAAATGTAGGTATTCGGTTTCTTTGAACAATCCGGATTTCAGCCAAGCCAATAGACCTTAAAAAATCGAATCAGAAAATCGCAGTGGCGGAGCCATTGACTGCGCTGCATATCGGGTGTTCAGTTCCCGTATGGAACCAATATTAGTATGGCATACAGGTAGTTGTTGCGGGTCTGGTTATAAAATACATTTTAACGAGAGCTGATTCATTGTGGTACAACTAAATATAAGTTTCCACATATTCCTTGAAAACCAAACAAATCGACGTCCTCCTTACCTTATTGTAGCTACCGTTATCATCATCAAATCCGCAGTTGTTCGGCAGGTTGGCTCTGCCAGCCACCTTGGCGGCCTCCAGCCCCAGGAACCACACCTCCGGGTACTTCCTAACCTCGTTCCTCTCCCATTCCGTCAGCCTATCTCCGTACAACTTCAGTGCTTCTGCAATGAAAGAAAGAAAAAGGGTTAACAGAGCCTAACCTAAAAAATGCTTTGACTTTTTATTCATTCTGTTAATTATGAGCCCAACATGTTATAAAGGAAACCATACCACAGTATATTACGTTGGAACTACCTCCAAAGCCTTGCGTTACGTCATAACACGTCTATTAAATCTATAGGTGCTACTGACATTGACCTATATCGACATCCATCACAACAAAAAAGAGGCTGTGACGTCGTTACGTATAACGTTGCAAGGCGACACGTGTTAGCGGAAATGGGAAGAGATTATGTAGGGTTACGCGTGACGGTACAGGATATTATGGAGATATTTGCGGATATCTCTTGTTATAAGGAAAATGTGATGTAGGAATAACATGGGGTGTAATAAGTAACGCATCAAATCCGATAGTTTTATCTTTTGTTTTCTGGTCCAGGTCCCTTATCGTTACAGAGATATTGAAGGATCTATACTATTTTTTACACATACTATCACGCCTGTATTCCCCAGAGGGTTAGGCAGAGGTGTACCAATGTACACCCACAGTTCGCAGGTATGTTGAGGTCCCATGTAATAGGGGCGAGCCTATTGCCATTAACCGGGCTATTGAAAGTTTCATAGAAAAACCCAATAACACTTTATGCTCGACCTGGGAATCGAACCCAAGACCTCTGGCGTAGCAGTCGCGCTTTGGACCACTATGCCAATGAGGCAGTACATACAATTTTTTTATCTGTTTTTTTTTAGATCATTGAATGTCTTCTCACACAAGCTGACGGTCTGCCTGATAGTCACCGCTACCTATAGACATCTGCAATACCAGAGGCATTGCAAATGCGTTGCCATCCCAGAGTTTATTTATTTTATTTGAAATGACTCAGGTTATTTTTAACAACCGACGCAAAAACGGCGGCTTGTTATAAGTTTGACGTGTCTCTGTGTGTGTGTGTGTTTGTCTGTGGCATCGTAGCTCCAGAACGCATAAGCCGATTTTGATTTTGTTTCTTTTTGTTTGAAAGGTGAATTAGTCGGGAGTGTTCTTAGATATGTTTGATGGAAATCGGTTCAGCGGTTTCAAAGTTATCAGCTCTTTTGTTAGCTGCGGGATGATTTCTATTTTTCTGTCGGGGGTTACTTAAAATTTTTTATTTTGTGTTTTTACAGAAATAAGTCTTAAAAGTTAGAACTTTTTTTTTTCTTTTTATTTTTAAAAATCGTTGCCCCACACTAGGAATTTCTCCTGTGTCGTGGGTGCGTTTACAAACATATAAACCCACATACACAAACAGCCAGACCCGGAACAACTATCTGTAGGCCATACAAATATTTGTTCCGTGCGGGAAACGCACCCGCGACATGTAGCGCAGCAGCCAATCGCTCAGCCACTGCGCCAACTGTGCCGTCAAACTAACATCTCAGAACAGACAGAACTAGACATTAAATGTAACCGTAAGTAATGATCTCCGTGCATTACATTACGCGCTATAAGCAAAAGACAGAACTGATCTAGACTAATAAGCACAAAGGGACGAGACAACTTGGAAAAGCCCAGTTGCCAAGTACCACAGACATCAATAAATTAATGGCTCCTAATTTGATTCCATTAATAGGTATAGCACAAACGCCGGAACGCACGCTCACACACAGTAACGAACCTAATTAGGTCAAAGCGTAGCTGCTTTATAGATATCGACAATGAACCAAAACACGTGTTCATCTCAAATAGGACCAGGACCAGATTTACCATGTCGGGCCCCAGGCAATGCACTGCTCGGAGCCACTTTACCCTTTTCTTACTTCCAAAAATATTTGTTTTCTACTACAACGCAATTTTAACTGTAATTTCCACATTAAGAAGGAATGCCATCAAAAAAAATCATTAAAAATTTTACTCGAAGATATATTTTAAATTGTTTTTTAAATCGTGCTCGCCTTATCTTTTTGCGGGGCCCCATGTTAATTGCCTAATGGATAATCCGGCCCTGCATACCACGTTGGCGTGACGTCATCACGGACACGTGTCCCTTTGATACACACTGAGATCGTATACCTTGTTGTTCACGTGGACCGAATTGATTAAAGTCTGAGTTTCTATATATACAGTTCCGAGGATATGTTGGTACATATATGTACATATAATACGTCGTTCTATGCTGCGAATACACGTATATACACAGCCTTATGTAAAGCCAGTATTGTATTATGTAAAGGCTTTGATGTCTATCTATGTACTTATGTTACTACCCCGTTAGTCTTGTGATCGCAAGCGCGACTACTGAGCGTGGGGTTCGATTCCCAGGTCGGGCAAAAAGTGTTATAGAGTTTTTCAATTCCAATTTCTCAGTAGCAACCCGGAATTCGGAAGTTTTTGGTGTGAGACGTAAAGCGTTTAGTCCCGTGCCTGATCTCTCCCGGTCGTGTCGGATTGCCGAAACATTGGACTATGAGAGTTAGGGAAAAGAGAGTGCACTTGTTATTGCGCACATATCTGCTGCGTACTTCGCAAGTCTCCACTGAGATCAGTCACCGTCACTATTATGTACCTACAAATACATTTATACAGATTTTTGTTCTAAATTAGGAGTTTACGCCAATCGCTTATTTATTTTGAGCCTTTATTGAGGACCACATTTAAATGAAAAGATTCCATTTTAATCCAGTTAAAGAGGGTTTATAAACAGCCATCCGTTTTACATTTGTAAAAGTATTATGAGCCGTCGCTCACAGATTTCTATTTCAGCAAAATTTGTTTCAACCCTTTTAAATTACTCGATTTTTATTTAGTAGGTACGGTCAGTGATAAAAGTCGAATGAAACTGTTAATTTTACATATCATTCATTTCGTATTTTAACTGCCCCGTTGGTCTCGTGGTCGCAAGCGCGACTGACGAGTGTGGGATCCCGGGTTCGATTCCCAGGTCAGGCAAAAAGAGCTATTGGGTTTTTCCATTAGGATTTGCTCAGTAGCGGCCCGGAGTTTGAAAATTGGTGGTGTGACAGCCCCGTGCCTCGGAAAGCAAGCAAAGCTGTTGGCCCCGGCTGTCATTCGTAAATCTTTGACAGTCGTTACGGATAGTCAGAAGCCTGTAAGTCTGACAACCAGTCTAAACAAAAGGTATCGTGTTGTGTTATAGTTACTGAGCTGTGGCGGTCAGATAGGCAGTCGCTTCATGTAAAACATTGGTATTCGGCTGCATCCGGTTAGACTGGAAACCGACCCCAACATAGTTAGGAAAAGGCTAAGCAGATGATGATGATTCATATCGTCTTTTATATTGCGCAAAGCAAAGGAATGGAACTGTCTACCTGCGTCTGTCTTTCCGAACGCATTTAACCCTAATCTCTTCAAAGTTAGAGTGAACAGGCTACTTCTGGATAAGCTCACTTCATCGTAGATTTTGTCTTTGTCACCTCTGACCTAGACTAGAGTCAAGAGCTTACCCATCTTAAATAAAAAGTAAATAATTTTCGACGTAGTCTGTGGCATCGTAGCTTTGTAGCGTTTTTTTGTCATTTCGTATATCCTTTGATAATAACCATCATACCATCACGTCTGTAGTCTCCGAAGGGTTAGGCCGAGGAGTACCAATGTACACCCACAGACGGCCGGCATGTTTAGGTCCCATGTATTAGGGCGAGCCTATTGCCATTAACCGGTCCAAATCCTTTGATAATCGTGCTCGATAGTTGTGATTAGAAAATCTGAAATTTAAAACGGCTTATGTTGCTGACTGGACCATTTGATTCGGGTTGAATTTGATCCCCTTCAAAGCGAAAGGGGCTATTAATAAACGAAGTGGTAACATCTCAATATTGGTAGCAACCTTTTGTTTAATAAAACATAAGATATCTACGCTCCGTATTCTAGCGCACGTCTCGAACTCCATTTTATTGACTGGTAACATTTACATGAGGTCAGGCATTTAACTGCTTTCCTCGGTTTCCACATTTCCAGGTTTTATAGTGTTACACCTACAAGCTCTGAAGAACAGATTGAAGAGCACTTTTGTGGGAAGAGAGTCCATAAACAGGTTTGTTTCATTTAGAATCCAATTTCTGGCCTACGTGTTTCATCCTACAAATCCTACATTTATTTAGCCTACTAAAAAAATTGTGAAGATGGTTGGATGTTAGTTACTCTTTCACGCTTAAACGACTGAGTCGATCTAGATGAAATTTAGCACTGAGATAGATTGTAGTATGGAATAACACATAGGATACTTTTTATCCCGGGAAAATGGACGGTTCCCGTGGGATAATATATATCGGAAATCCACCAGGCAAACGAACAACCTGACATTTCGCCATCTGACATTGTAGGTTTGTAATTCGACGGTAACGCGGTGAGCTCATCACCATGAATGTGTCACACAAGATGGTCAACGCGTCTTCTCTTTATAAATGACAATCCACGTCACATTCATACTGGCGGCCACACCCAAGCAAACCTGATTGATGTTGCCATACTAACAAAACCTTATTCTACTTTTATTATTTTGTTACTCATACCATCACGCCTGTATTCCCCCAAGGGTTAGGCAGAGATATACCAACACACACTTCGATACACTCCGATACACACCACCCTCCCCCTTGCCCTCCTCACCCTGTTACACTCCGATATGTATTAAATTTCGACGAAGTCGCGGGCGGAAGTTAGTCTATACTAATATTATAAAGGGGGTAATCTACTTAACCGATCTTGAAAATTATTTTACCCATAGAAAGCCACGTTATTTGTGAGCGTCATAGGCCATATAACATCACGCTACGATCCACGGGAGTGGAGCAGTAACCAAAAACGCTAATGAAGTCGCGGGCAACATAAATAATAGAGAGCTTATATGAATATAAAATAATGTTTTTGTTTTTAAACGTACTTTTACACCTAGCTGTAAGTTTACATAACATAACTCACCATACCATCACGCCTGTATTCCCCGAAGGGTTAGGCAGAGGAGTACCAATGTACATCCAGCATGTTTAAGGTGTAACCTTAAACTCTGCGGTTTTAACATACAAGTGTGACTTAACTCACAAATAATAGATTATAATGCTTACTCTTCACACTTTTCTAATAATCCAATAACATGTTACATAAATCTGTGGTATTAACCCATTTAGCGATACGCGGCCATATTATTAAGTATTCTTACAAAGTTGAGTGGCGTTTAAAGCCATGGTTATGTTGGTTGCAGATGAGCGGAGAAATATCGCTTAAACACAAAGACTGAACACATTCCGTACAAAATGTGTGGGGAAAAGTTTTTGGCAATACCTATAATTTCTAGTAAATAAATGGTCCCACAGAGTCTTTTGATCCCTTCATGAAATAGGATCGATTGGTATAAAAGTTTTTTTTTCGTAATCTGTGAATTCAGTTCAGAATATCTAAAAAAGTTATGGATGGTCTCCTAGGAACGTTTTCTTGTAATTATAACGGTTAAGGCAACTGCCCTTAGTGACCCGTCTTAAAAATCCACCCTGTATTAATAGATACAAATTGTCTTCAAATTCAGGAAACTCCTAAAATAATGTCATTATATTGACATTCAGGAATAAAGTTACAGAAACAAGAGAAGACAACAATTCATTAAAAGCTTTTATTGTAATGTTCGTTCCAGCTTTAATGTAACACTCAACACAATGTAGGTAACGTTACCGTTATTTCAAACACATGGAGATGACACTTCATTTGTGCAAATACTTTAGCGGATGACATTGCATTATATTTTTCAGTAATTAGCAACCAAAAAAGGGATTCAACTGACAATCCCATAAAGCAAGTTTATGACTTTTAGGTTCCTTTTAAGGTCAAAATTAGTTGGGCAATCAACATCTTCTTGACCTTATCCCATTATACAGAAGAGGGTCGACTGTTTCGTCGGTCTCGTGGTCGCTAGCGCGAGCGTGGAATCCTGGGTTCGATTCCCAGGTCAGACAAAAACTGCTATAAGGGGTTTTCCATTATGATTTTCTTAGTAGGGAAGAGAGAGCGCATCTGTGTTTGCACGCGTGTGTGCACTATAATATCTCCTGCGTACTTGGCTAGTCTCCATTGAGATTAGCCGCCGTGACCGAAATCAGTCTGGAATATTATACAGAGGGTAATAAGACAAATCTCATAGCCGTTAACTATGCATACAGCCCATCACACTACGAACATTGGGCAAAAAATAATATTGCTGGGAAACGACTTTTAACTTTGGTGTGCAAAATCATTGTTTATGGTAGGTAGTGTGTAATGTAACATACGGAAATCAAAGTGCTTATGGACATAGGGGTTGTAGCAATATCTAAAGTTTAGTTATAACAAAACGTCGTCGTCGTTTGCGGTGCGAGTTCCGACTCATTATTTTGAGATCTGCTTTAAAGAAAAGTTTTGGCCGAAGGGTGTTTTGGCCGATTCGGCGGAAAATTACGCGACACCACGCAGCACAATACGACGCCGTGACTTCGTACTAAATAGTTAATATGTTCGTGTTTGTTTTATTAATTTTTATGATAGTACGTAAAGTATTTATGTTACGGGTCTTTGTTACCAGGAATAAATGGTATATTATTATATTTTTTTATTATTATAAGTAACTTGCTACTTTCCTAACTTGTTAAACAAAAAAAAGTTGACAACATAAACTGAGTTTTATTACTTTACAAAAGGGATACATAACTCTAGCGTGAGCCGGCACGTGCCAGCCCTGGACGGCGCGGTACATCTTTCGGTGTGAAAAGGTCAGCGTGATTTCAATTGAAGACACGATCTGCTCAGTGGCTAAGTGATTGGCTGCTACGCTACGTGTCAAGGGTTTGATCCCCGCACGGAACATTACATTTGTTTGACCTACTGATACATGTTCCGGGTCTGGCTGTTTGTGTATCTATGTGAGATATGTTTTTATCGCACCCACGATGCAGGAAATAATCCTAGTCTAAGGGAACGTTGGAAAAAAAATACTAGTTGGTGTAAAACCACCTTTACCCGCTCCCGCGCCCGTTCATCCTGCTAATATAACCGCAGTCTAACTTACGATGATTAATATCGTTCGCGTGCTTACACGTGACGGTGTCATATCTTCATAGGATTGGAAATCTTGATACTTGAAAACAATTTAGTTCAGACATGGCTGACGGTTCAAAACATCAAGTTGATGTATCGTTTGCTTAAATAATAAATAAAAATGTAATGTAATAATAAACATATTTTACTTGCTGTGACATGGCTTTTATGAGTTTTTAAAATTACATGAATTGCTTAGATCGCTGGTTTATTTTTTTAACTGAATTTTGAAATGAGCTGTCAATCCGGCCATCAGCATCAGCTCACCTCAATTACACTTCCCTAAAAGAGCTTACCTGAGGGTGCTCTATGCATTACCTTTGAGGACAGTAGACAAGTGTAAGGTTCCCCACGAGGTGGACCAACGGCCTGATAAACGACCGGTCATTGTCGCTCTCTTTAGAAGAGGCCTATGTCCAACAGTGGACATCGTTCAGCTGATATGATAATAATGATAGTAGACATAAGGCCTCATGTATAATCAATACTGAACTCTTTTCCAGATTGTCCAAGTATGTATAGGAAAAGTAAAAAAAAATAAAAATAAAAAAAAATAAAAATGACTAGTTGGTATCTCAATCATGTTTCGCTTTAGAACGTTGCAAATCACCTAGCGCTCGCCAATATCATCCACCATAGAATAAACTGACAGAATTCAACACCCACTATACAGTTAACTGTTTGTAAAACAAACATAGCCAAGCAATCCCGAGGGTATATTGGCTTCAATCACCACGCTTGAACGACTGTTGACCACAATATGATTGGATCCATAAGTACCAATGCCACTCCAGTCTCGTTAGTAACGAGAAACCTCGCCTCCCGAGGGAAAGAGTCGCTCCATAAATACGTTTGTTCGTGTGTTTTGTTAGCTAGAGTCTAGACTCAATTAAAAACCGACTAAGTACGATTCCGTTTTGTACACAAAGGGTTTCTTACGTACTACTGTACAATATTTGAAAGTACATATCTATTTAAAAATTGTTCCAAAAGAAACACGTTTTTTATGCACATACCAGCATGCCTAGATTCCCGAAAGGGTTAGGCAGAGGTGTACCAATGTACACCCACAGTTCGCCGGTATGTTTAGGCAAACGAGGTTTTTAACTTTAAATAAATTTTATAAGCCATAGTAATAAAAATTCTGTAAAAAATTCAGTGTCTACCTATTGCGATTTAAAGATACAGCCCTGTGACAGACAGACGAACAGACAGAACCCTTAAAAGCACACAATCACGCAGACACCTCACTTGGCGAAAAATCTATAATTTCCACCAAACCATTACGCAAGGGAAATATCAAAATTAATGGCAACTTCACCACAAACTCGTAACAGCCATTAGGGCGTAACTTACAACTGTTATATGACAAGTTTGTTTAAACATGCCCTCTGAACTCACACTAATTGAATAGTTTTCAGTTCTGAAAGCACTTTAAACCGTCCCTCTTCATTACACCCTGGTTAGGAAGGGTTGCTGACTTTCAGAGATTTAATTATGTTACAGTAAGTATCAGTTGTGGTGTTACCCAGATATAAAATCAATGTGAATTCAATCATGTTTACCCGACTACCGTAAAGTAGTAGTAGAGCTCTGTGTGAAGGAGCTCGTCCGGAGAAGTACTACCACCATACCTATTTCTGCCGCAAAGCAGCGTTGCTGTGTTCCGGTTTGGAGGTATGGTATACCATCACGCCTGTATTCCCCGAAGGGTTAGGCAGAGGTGTAACAATGTACACCCACAGTTCGCCGGTATGTTTAGGTCCCATGTTATAGGGGGCTGGGCACGCCTTAATTGGGCACGCCTTAATAGAGGCGGTAAGTCCCCTCTTTGAGGAGTGGCTGGAGAGGCGCCACGGCGCCCTCACCTACCGCCTGACGCAGGTCCTCACCGGACACGGGTGTTTCGGGAGGTTCCTGCACCTCATCGGGCGGGAGGAAACGTCCGGGTGTCACCATTGTGTGGATCGCCCCGAGGACACGGTGGAGCACACCGTGGCGGTATGCCCCGCTTGGGCGGAGCATCGCCGAGTCCTCGTGGCGGCCATCGGCGGCGGCGAACTCTCGCGTCCGGCCCTGGTGCGAGCCATGGTTCGGAGCGAGAGGGAATGGGATGCAGTCGCCTCCTTCTGCGAGGCAGTAATGCTTGAGAAGGAGGCGGCGGGACGGTTGAGACAGCGGTTCTCCCGTCCCAGCCGCCGCGGTAGACGCTCCGGACGTCGGGAGCCGCGAGACGACTCCCGGCCACCGTAGATACTGGCCTGTGGACGGTGAGCAATGGGTAGCTCACCGTCCTTACGTTGCATAACGACAGGCCGTATCGACGGCGCGTTCGTGTTCCACGCGCGCCTCAAAGAGATGTCAGCAAAAGGAAGGGGCCACTGAGGGCCGATGCCTGCCGGGGCTGCGGGTTGTTCGCAGGAGATACCGCGCCCCCGGAACGCAAAGGGCACAAGAAGGAACATGGGTGGGTTTTAGTCAGTAAAAGTCTGACACTCCCTCCCGCCCCGCCCAGGGCGGGGGAAGTTATTTGATGATTTCCCACCCACCAAAAAAAAAAAAAATGTCATAGGGGGCGAGCGTATTGCCATTAACCGGGCACAAATCCTAACTCCGAGCTGCTACTGACAATTCCATAGAAAAGCCCAATAACACTTTTTGCCCGACCTGGGAATCGAACCGAAGACCTCTAACGTAGCAGTCGCGCTTAGGACCACTAGGCTACCGAGGCAGTTGGAGGTATGGGTGCCGGTGTAAAAAAACAGGCACATGAGACAGTTCAACTTTGTCTCTGGGATGGCAACGCATTTGCAACGCCTCTGGTATACCTGGTGTCTATGGACCGCAGTGACCGCTTAATATCAAGTGGGCCGACGCGTCGGTTTGTTTGCCATCAAAAGTTATAAAAAAATAAAAAAATTGATGGAAGGTAATAATTTTAGTAGTGTATGTTAGGATTATGTTCACCTATATGCGCATATATCCTGAGCGATTAGTCATTTATTAACGAATCAGTATCGTAGGATCCGTCATGATGTTCCGCGGGTTATCTGACGTCACCGAAAATAGCGGCTTTTAGAGAACATAAAATTCATAATTTAAAAAAAGTAATTATAACATGTTTGGCGTCTAATGGAAGGTCTTAATGAGGACATCTATAGAATGTTAATAATTAAAATAAAAAATAATTTTAGATTGAATAACTATTCTTGGTAAACAAAAGACGTTGATGTACGTAATACTTAGATTATCTAGGTAGAATTTATTACTAAGGTAGTTTAATGCAAAAGAAAAGTAAGTACCTACACTTCAAATTGTATTTTTAAATGGCGAACCTTTTTAAGCCAAATCAGACAACCATTACAAAGAACTTCGTAAAGCAGCCATCTGAACGATTCAAAGCGCCTAGACAAAGAATGAGAGCCAAGCGCAGTCTCGCGTAAAGCTATTATGCAATTCAACATAAACCTAAGTTCAAACCTTGACTACGTATTTATATTATAGGTTACAGCCAGGACCGGATTCAAAATGTAGGGGCCCCTAGGTGATGCACGTGTCGGGGCCCAGAGGCGCCTAAATATACCTACCAAGAAATCATTTTATCGGTTTTTGGCCCCTCGACCCGGTACAGGGAGGGCCCCTAGGCAACTGCATATACTACCTAATGGATAGTCCGGCCCTGGGTACAGCATAGGTAAAATATACACGAACCAAAAGAATACTTCGTTTCAAAACAAAACCTAAGAATTTATTCAAGAAAAAAATATCCCAAATATTTCTTTTTCTTGTGAAAGCAACGAGAACTTTATTGAGTTTTAAAAATATGTAAATAAGTATTTTTCAGATCTTGTTATTCTCGACCTTTGCTTGCGTTTATTATTTATAAGAAATTAATATCTCACGTTACGCGTTCGAGAGATTGAGATGGAAACTTAATGATCTTTTAATGGCTTTTTTATACCTTTGTTTCATTCGAGCACTTGTAAAATATAATAACAATAACCGTCTATCAGTATCTCACTTTATGTCTAACGAGCGTGTTGGCTACAACCCTTATTGCCCGCCTTTTAAAAGGCCGAGGTCCCATGGTCTCTAATAATAAATAATAATAATACAATATTTTATTTGCGTAAACATGGTATACAATGGTCTAGATATGTAAAGACAACAAAAAAAAATTCTATCCTATTATTGTCCCACAGCAAAGCAAAGGTCTCTTCCCATACAGAAAACGCTTGCTGAAGGCACAATCACACGTATTTTATTGAATTTATGTACTGCAATTGATTTACCGTGTGTAGGTGCAAAGTTTTGGATACTATTAGCTTGACATTATCGTAAAAATTGAAATTGGTTTACTGGCAACAGAAAAAGACACGCACAGGGCACGTTTTAAAAAGAAAAAGGAAATTTTGGCTTATGAAAGCAATAAGATGGCGATGACGACGAAAAATAGCCGATTGACATTTTGGTTCGTTAAAAGTTATTTTGGAATTTAAATTGGTGATAATTAATAAATATGATTTGAATTCCTCGTTAGCCTAGTGGTCCTAAGCGCGACTGTTACGCTAGAGGTCTCGGTTTCGATTCCCAGGTCGACCAAAGTGTTATTGGGTTTTTCTATGAAGTTGTCAGTAGCAACTCGGAGTTAGGATTTGTGCCCGGTTACTGGCTATAGACTCGCCCCCTATTACATTGGGCCTAAAACATACCGGCGAACTGTGGATGTACATTGTTACACCTCTGCCTAACCCTTCGGGGAATACAGGCGTGATGGTATGATGATGGGATGATTTGATTGATCCTGGTTATTTTCCTTTGGAGATATTTTACATCTTTCAAGTTTATCGTTATTGCCACACATCTCAAAAAACCGTTACGAAACTTCACGTTTACCTATTCAGTCCCTATTCCCACCATAAGGGTCACATAACTCACACTACAAGCCAAAACCACAGCGCAGGCCTATATAAATCGCGAAATTTGGCAGCAAATTCTATCTCCCTCGCTTCAAGTAGCGAAAATAGGTAACCACTAGGCGGAATGCGCCAAATCAGAAGCGGTGGTGGCGGCCATTGACACAGTAGCGGCGTCCGATCCAATTAGCTTAAACGCTAGCACCTATGCTAGTACGTAGAACAACCATTGTGTGAGGCTTTAGTGTTATTAAATCGCTTTTTGCTAACTGAACTTCGTTCCAGCGCTACAGCGGCTTTTTGTTGCGCGCTATCGGGAATGTGCAAGTGATTTCCGTTGGTTGAATTTTCAGTGTGTGTTCTGTAGATAAATTCATTTTCGTTTTATGATAGAAATCTGGCAAAGTGCGAGTCGGACTCGCACACGTATGGTTCTGTACCACTTTACAATATATTAAACTACACACAAATTTACCCCGCTTCTCGTATGGTATATTTGTTGTTATAGGAGCAATAGAAATACTCACTCGGAAAATTGCAACTCTCTACTTATTGCAGTTCAAAAGATACAGAACCTTAAAAACCAAAATCAACATAGAAATATCTCTTTTAAAATTTACTTAACGTTATCTTATTGCTAAGAAACTAGCTATCCAAGTATTTACAATTCCAGTTGCACGACCAAATTGGTTGTCCTATAGAAAGCTAGATCTGCTTGGATTCTGTAGGCCGCAAGACCAGGTTGCGACCCCATGGGGTCTCGATCTCATTGGCGCTATAAAACTTCTACCAGACCCTCTTCAGCCGTAGGACGCAGACTCTACTTTCAATTATTTACAGGATCTGCTTGGGTTCTCTGACCTGGGTGTCCCTCCACGGGGTCTCGGCGTAATATGCGGTCAATAATCTCAGCTAACCCTCTCTAACCGTTAGGACATAGCGACTTTCAAATATTCACAGGATCATTAGTCACGCGAAACAGCACTGTTTTTTCTCGGTCTAATTAAGGGCGGCTGTGCTGACCTACATTCAGTCTGAAGTCCAAGGCCCTCTCCAGATAAATGGCGGCCGCGACACGAGAAGGGATGCCAATCAATATGTAGATTCACACTTTACAGCATCCATCTTTTGGGAAACAACAGACGGATGCTATAGAATTAGACGTATTTGTGATGAGTAATGTGTATAAAATATAAATTATGTAAAAAGTAATCTTTAAAAATACTATCTTAGTATGAACTGTCTTACCCATTCTTCTCAATACGAAACTACCTTTTGTAAGGGGTAACTAGATTCAATTATTTTTTATTGTAAATTACATCATCATCTAACTAATTGAAATAAATTACTACCATTTGTATACCATAAACCAGAAAAAAAATACAAAAGTTTTCAACATATTTTCTCCCAACCCAATGATATTATAGTGCACAAGCGTGTGCGCAAACACAGGTGCACTCCTTCTTCACCAATGACACGAACGGAGAGAGATAAGGTGTTACACCACCAACTTTTCATGACTCAATTGGCTTAGTGGCTGAATGATTGACTGCTGCGCTGCGTGTCGCGGGTTCGATTTAAGCACGGAACAAAATTAAATACTTGTATGTGTTGAAGGTAGTTGTTCCGGGTCTGGCCTGGTAAGTTTATATGTTAGTAAACGCACCCACGATACAGGAGATATTCCTAGTGTAGAATAACTATAACTTCATCCTCCCAAATCCAATAATAGTTTGCCCAACCTGGGATTCAAACCCTATGCTCAGCCAGCTTGCGAGTACAATACCAACGAAGCATTCGATATGTAAAAAATTTATTAACGCATAAATATTTCGACTCGTTCATCAAAAGCTTTCACAACCTTGGTACAGGTATACGAATTCAAACGAACCTGAATTTTGCATTAAATTATCTTATACTTTCCTTTTCATGAATTTCAGAAACATATTTCGGACGGCGATGTGCTTATTTTATTAAATAAAACCAGTTTCCCAGTAAAATGAAATATTGCTTACGCTGCCGAACTTAATTAATACTGCATAAAAATAAATGGTGACAACATTCTGATGGAACTCGTCCGGGAAAGTACTACCACCGTACCTATTTCTGCCGCAAAGCAGCGTTGCTGTGTTCCGGTTTGAAGGGTGCCGGTATAATTACAGACACATGCGACAATTCAACTTTGTCTCTGAGATGGCCACGCATTTGCAAGGCCTCTGGTATTGCAGATGTCTATAGGTAGCGGCGACCACTTAACATCCTATGGGCCATCGGCTTGTTTGCCATACAATGACATAAAAAAAAAGTTTGACCTTTACTTATTACTTATATCTTAAAAACGATAGCTAAGAAACCTGCTTTCAAAAAAAAAAACCGTATTCAAATCAGTTCACCCGTTTAAGAGCCACGGTGCCACAGACAGACACACAGACACGTCAAACTTATAACACTCCTCTTATTGAGTCATGGGTTAAAAATACTTTTAAACGAATTGAGACCCTCCTCCTATTTGTTAAAGTTTTCTTTACGATGTCCCTTCTACCCCTTACAACTGTTTAGTCAAATTAACTTAGCAAACTTCATGATACAGTTAGCGAACATCCACCATCACCCGCAGGGATGCCCACTGCTGGACATATACCTCTCCCATAGATTTCCAAAAGGACCGGTTGGGAGCGGCAATTTCCGCATCGAACAAATAATTATGTCCTACAAGTGTTCCGGGTCTGGCTGTTTGTGTATGTGAGTTTATATGTTTGTAAATACACCCACGATACAGAAGAAATTCCTGATACTGGTTCGGCCTTAAAAAATATTTTGGACAAACATGATTTGTATTGTTTTGAACTGTCTCGTGGTCCTAAGCGCGACTGCTACGATAGAGGTCTTGGGTTCTATTCTCAGGTCGAGCAAAGTGTTATTAGGTTTTCCTATGAAATCCTCAGTACCTCGGAGTTAGGATTTGTGCCCGTTTAATAGCAAAAGGCAAAAGGCTCGCCCCCTTTTATATGGGACCTAAGCATACCGGCTAACTGTGGGTGTACACCTCTGCCTAACCCTTCAGGGAATACAGGCGTGATGGTATATATATAAATATCCTTTGTAAGTAGCATTATAGACGGAAAGTTATCTCTACATAGTATAAAACAAAGTCGCTTCCCGTCGTCTTCCCCTCTGTACGCTTAGATCTTTTAAACTACGCAACGAATTTTATTTTTATCAATAGTTAACGTGATATAAGAGGATGGTTCATATGTATAGAAAATCACGCTACGACCACCGGGAACGGAGCAGCAGCCAAAGACGTAATTGAGTGTGACACCGCGAGGTATATAGCTATATAATAAGGATGTAGCACAACGGTACAAGGTCTTGCATCTAATCGATTTATGTGCGCAGGAAGCCGATCGTCCAATCAAAACATTGATGCAGTTCAGAACGCAGGTACGCAGCCAATGAGCGACTAGTATTTATCATGACGGACATTGCCACGAGAGGGTTTACCCGCATTGCGTCGAATCTAATTCCTCTATTGAATAGATTGAATATCCTTCACAATATACGCAGTGTCCTACGTGTGCAATGTTATTTGAACTTCAGGTAACTTTGATAAGATGTATTTTGATAACCTTTGACCTTTCACACGACTTCTGTATCTACAATAATTTTATTTATTTAATCGGTACACCAACAATAATAAATACAAAACGATAAAAAGAGTTGTCAAAGTATTGGTTCCTAACAACAACACAGTAGCTGAGCGATTGGCTGCTGCGCTGCGTGTCGCGGGTTCGATTCCCGCACGGAACAAATATTTCTATGGCCTACAGATAGTTGTTTCGGGTCTGGCTGTTTGTGTATGTGAGTTTATATGTTTGTTAACGAAAACACGGTACCAGACAAATTCGCAGCGTCGAGCAACCTTCTTGAAAAAAAAGAAACTATCTTCTTAGCTTCTTACTAGCTTTTTGGAAAAGAGCTTGAAAGGAGTTAGTCCGAGGAAGTACTACTACTATACTTATTCCTGTCGTAAAGCAGCGTTACTATGTTCCAGTTAGTAAGGTATGGATGCCGGTGTAGTAACAGGCATATGAGACATTTAAAGTTTGTCTCTGAGCTGGCAACGCATCTTCAAGGCCTCTTGTATTGCAGATGTCTATAGGCGGCGGTGACCACTTAACATCAGATGGGCCATCGGCTTGTCTGCCATCAGTACCTCTTTTCATCTTGTTTCACATTTCAGAATCTATTTCAAGAATCTCTCTAACTATGACATACGAGAAGTTTCCTAACAGTATTTACCTATTGAAGCGAGGACAAGTGACTCTGATACTTGGGAACCGTTCGGAAGTAATTTGCCAAGTTCACAGCGAAGGCTTCGACTGGAAGTTTCAAGCACTTGGCTACTAAACACGTGTGAGTGAAGTTGGGTATTGATATAATTATGAAAATGAAACTACCAAACTGCCTCGTTAGCCTAGTGGTACTAACCGCGACTTCTGCGCTAGAGATCTTGGGTTCGAATACTAGGTCGAGCAAAGTATTATTGGGTTTTTCTTTAGGAATTTCTCAGTAGCAGCTCGGAGTTAGGATTTGTGCCCGGTGAATGGCAATAGGCTCGCCCCCTATTACATGGTACCTCAAACATACCGGTGAACTGTGGGTGTACATTGATACACCTCTGTCTAACTCTTCGGGGAATACAGGTGAATCGAACCCAGGACCTCTAGCGTAGCAATGGCGCTTAGGACCACTAGGCTAACGAGGCAATTAATTTACGTTACTTTACGTCTTTGGTTATAATTCCGCTCCATTAGCCCGTAACGTGATGTTATATTGTCTATACTATTCCTCATGAATCTGGCTGCCAGCATATATGAATTGGATTGATAGCTCCAGAGATAAGCGCTTTTAAACAAACAAACACAACTTTAGTTTTCTAGATTCCAATTTCTGTCTCAATACCCTCATTAAGTCAAAAATTCCTATGGTTTACCTACATTGTTGATATTGATTGTCGCTGAGATTAGATTGAGACATGATTTTGAACGTTTTTAGATACGGAAATTGGCTTTCAGGTTTTTGGAGACATTTGCTATCTATTTGTTATTAAAAGATTTGGTCAAGATGACGTTAACAATAATAGTTACATAAATTCTGAAGCTTCGAGAATTTCTAAGAGGGGAAAAGGAATTACGAAGCAAAGGGACAAATAATGCTGCGCGCTACGCGACTACGCCGTAGTCATTGCTACGCCGTAGTAGATGAGCAAAGGTCTCTCCCACAGTCATTCCAGAACTCTTTATGAAGGAGCTCGTCCGGAGAAGTTTTACTACCATACCATTTTTACTGCTAAGCAGCGTTGCTGTATTCCAGTTTGAAGAGTATGGATGCCGGTGAAATTACAGGCACATGAGACATTTCAACTTTGTCTCTGGGATGACATCGCATTTGCCATGCCTCTGGTATTGCAGATGTCTATAGGTAGCGGTGACCACTTAATATCAGGTGAGCCTTTGGCTTGTTTGCCACCGAATGATATTTCAAAAAAAGACCTATCACGGCTCCCAATTAATTTATCAATATATCTAAATATATATAACTCAAAGGTGACTGACTGACTGACATAGTGATCAATCAACGCACAGCGCAAACCACTGGACGGATCGGGCTGAAATTTGCCATGCAGGTAGATGTTATGACGTAGGCATCCGCTAATAAAGGATTTTGATCAATTCTACCCCCAAGGGGCTAAAATAGGGGATGAACAGATAGCTGATGTTATAAGAAGTAACTTAAGCTTACCTTAATTTTAAAAAAGAGGGGTATGCGAAAACAAAATTACAACGAATAAAATAGTAAACGCGAACGAAGTCGAAGGCATCCGCTAGTTAATTATAAAGTACTACAATCTACTATCTGAGATATCGGAGAGAGACGAGATAATTAATCATAACTCCGGAGTAACCTAGATCTGCGAACAATGGAACTAACCGATCTTGATATAACGCCACTCCACTCTGTAGACTATGGTTATTATTTCCCTCCTGTAGTTAGTCGACATTTCACTTCCGTTGATAAGTTGGATCTAGGGCTGTCTGCCTAATAATAATAATACACATACCATCACGACTGTATACCCTGAAGAGATATGCAGAGGTGTACCAATGTTCACCCATAATTTCCATGTAATAGGGGACGAGCTTATTGCCATTAACCGGCACAAGTCCTATCTCAGAGCTGCTACAGAGAATTTCATAGAAAAACTCAATAACACTTTGCTCACTTTGCTTTGCTCTTAGGCAAAATTTGGTGCATTACTTTGCCCGCTACCATAAACAGAATTTTCGGACCAAAAATAAAACTTATTTCTCAGCAATAATGTAACTTAGTTTGGAGGTTAGTATGCGAAGTTAACCGCTGCGCTTATAGATCATAAACGAAAGCATTCTCCAAAAACCAATTCATTAAGTCTACAGGTTTCGCTCGTAAGAAGAAATAAAAGAAAAACCAAATTGCAACAACTCAAAATCAACCCTATATCGACAAGTTTTCAAGGTTCAATTTGTTAGAAATAAGTTCTAGTGTATCACCTTTCAGAGAAGTATCGAATGACCAATCACCTTGTAGAAGTACCTACAGTACTAAAGTACTTTTCTCGGTAACATTTTCCTACGCACTTTATCGAAACATTATATTTACAACGTGCAAAGCCTTGAGCGACGGAACGAAGCCTCGCAAGTTATCGAAGAATTGTTTTAAAATACGTACTGACAAAATGTCGTGATGGCGCAGTGGTTAAAGCACCCGCCTCTCAGGCAGGCTGTGGGTTCGCAACCAGCCACGGGTAAGTGCCAATTTGAATTTTTCTATTTTATACGTAGTTTATAAGTTTATTTTGGACGTAACTGGCATCGGTTAAGGAAAATATCGTAAGGACACCTGGGCTTATCTATACTAATAATATTTTTTTGTTTGTTTGTTTGTAATCAATAAGCTCCGAAACTACTGGACCGATTTTAGCAATTTCTTTAACAATATATAGCTAAATTATTCCTGAGTAACATAGGCAATATAACATCACGCTATGACCCACGAGAGCGAAGCAGTGAGCAAAGACGTAACGTAAGGCGGGTGAAATAAGCCACGCGGACGAAGTCGAGGGCAGAATTAATTAATAAAAGTCTGAAATGACCAATCCACCTTAAGTAGGCGTGGTGACCAATGCTCATGTCTTCTCTCTATGAAAAGACGCCTTTCCCTGCAGTGGGACAATAACAAGCTAGGATTATTTACGCGTGCTGACACTAAATTTTTTATCGATCTCTGTGACATTTGTTGACCTATTTAGTTGAATTTAATGCTCTTTTTCTGGGTTAACAGAACGTTACGTAGAGCAAATGTTTGATTACATAGCTGGCGCAGTGTTTGAGCGATTGGCCGATAAGTTACGTGTCGATACTTCGATTTCTGCACGCAACAAATATTTGTGTGGTCTACAGGTTGTTGTTCTGGGTCTGGCTGTTTGTGTCTGCGAGTTTATTTGTTTGTAAACGCACCCACGATACAGGGGAAGTTCCTAGTGATTCCTATATTTGAGACTGAGATTATAACAAATCAAATCATTAGGTTCTAAATTCAACAAATATATTAGAAACTAGATTAGGATTCGATTTACCGCCAGGTCTTTGGTTAGTTACTTTTAACAATCTAATTTCATTTATCATCTATCAAAAATGCCCGTAATTTTTTGACATTACTTATCGCTGAAATACAATTTGTGCTAGATTTTGGAAGTTACTAATTAGGAAAGTTGACAGTCAGATTGCAATCGTTCCTAAAAGTTACTAGATTTGCCTTCCTTTATTTCGTGTGAATAAATGGTTTTTCTTTCTTTCCTGACTTGTGTTTCCAGTTCCAAGTAAATATAAAAAGGAAAATAGACTTTAAAGAACACGTTTGATATTATTCAAATAAAGGGAACAGAATATCTTCCTTCTCTGTTCCTTCCCGTACCCTTTGATTTACTCTGACAATTGAGGACATTACGAGTCTACTGATACAATGGATGATTCCTTTTATAATAGGTACCATTGGATTGCAAACAATCCCGCGGCCCACCTGATGTTAAGTGGTCACCTTTGCTTATAGGTATGTGTAATCAAAGTCAAAGCCAAGATTTGATTACAATTGTCAAGAAGTTACAGTTTAAGGTTGAAGCTCGCTCGCTAGTAGTGCTCGTTCCAAAACGTAGCTCTCTATGGAGAAAAACGAGCAAGAAACTCCACGGACAGTATTTTCTTTAAATTTGGTTTAACAAAAATTGGTTACCATATTCTTGTTGCTTCTAAATATCTTCATACCAGAGGCCTTGCAAATGCGTTGCCATTCCAGAGACGAAGTTCAAATGTCTCATGTGCCTGTAGTTACACCGGCACCCATACCCTACAAACCGGAACACTGCAACGCTGCTTTGCGGGAGAAATAGGTATTGTGGTAGTAGGTACTTCCCCGGACGAGCTGCTTCACAAACTACTACTACTATTCATTCTGCTAATACTATTCTCAAGTTATATTCGGGTCGTATTTTAAGAGGTCTGTGCCTCCCACCCAGTTGATGTAACAAATTGATAGCGTGATGGATGACCAAGCCTCGTTGGCTCTCAGAATTAATGGTACCACAGACTAATAGATGAATGATCCGGGAGGTTCCATGAGTCGGAACTTGTATTTTAAACCTTTTTGCTGACCGTCACCTAATTAATTTTTCTTTTCTCGAATTTGAACAAAGACTTGTTGAATATGGCGGAGCCACCTGACTGTTTTAATCCAGACTCAATTCACCAGTAACGCTTCTCTTTGCTAGATTCAGTAGTAGTAGAGCTCTTTGTGAAGGAGCTCGTTCGGGGCAGTACTACCACCATACCTAAGTTTTCGGCAAAGCAACGTTGCTGTGTCCCGGTTTGAAGGGTAAGGGGTGCCGGTGCAATTACAGGCACATGAGATATTTCAACTTTGTCTCTGGAATGGAAACGCATTTGGAAGGCACTTTATATTGCAAATGTCTATAGGCAGAGGTGACGACTTAACATCAGATTTAGAAGAAAGAATTAAAAAAAAAAAATATCGCCAAGATAAATTATATTTAAAGGAAACAAAGTCAGTGTTGTTGATCCCGCTTCAATTCCGATACAATTTAAAGTTAATTCCGGGAAAATTGCTCTGAAAATTGGAAGTAAAAAGATATTGTAGTACCTAGGTAATATGATTTAGGCCTTGAAGATATAGTCTAGATAGACTGCGTATCTATAGTACAGGGCCTAGTGTGTTTAGCTGTATACTTACAGCTTATTAAAGTCTTGATATCCTTTCTATTTGCTCCAGCTTTCTTGAAAAAAATCTTAAATGTAATGTAGTATTATAGATGAAATGATTTTTTTGTTTGATCCTTTGTACCGAATTTGCTTCGAAACTATTACACTAATTTTAACCATTTGTTCACCAATAGATAGCTGCATTATTTCTGAGTAACATAGGCTATATACCATCACGCTATGACGCACGGGAGCGGAGTGGTAACTAAAACCGTAACTTAACGCGGTTGAAATAAGCCACGCGGACGAAGTCGCGGGCCGAAGCTAGTTCTAAATAAGACTATGAATATTCTTTTAGAAAGAGAGAAGAAAAATATTTTATTCGCTGTACAGAAACGTTTGCTAATGAGCTTCAGAGAAACATGATGCTTCGTTACCTACATCTTGTTCTTTACAAGGAACACCTTAAAAAATATATATATCTTTATATTTATATCTTTACAAATAAATAACAAATTGTCATTTTTTTTTCCTATTCCGTTTATAGCCAAGGAGTCAAGATTTCGTAGATCTAAAGGCAAATTCGACCAATTAAAACATACAACATTTTGTTGCACTGTAATGTATGTAAATTAGTGCCATTTTGAAAGATTAAGACTGAGATAAGATTGGCATCATACATAAAAATAAGTAGGAGTTAGGGGTGCATGAAAGGAGCCGAGTCTCCTCGAGAGACGTACCCTCCGACCTCTGTTACGTCCGGCGCACCCTGGACAATCAGGTCCTCTTAATTGGCAAATCCTTTCACCGCGATGGTAAATTTAAGCTCTTATCGGCCCTCCTCAGGACCAAACAGTCCACTGACAAAATAATACTATTTAATATCAATATTTGCTATCGACACGCTACGAAGAAAAGTAAATAACTAGGTACCAAGATCCTATGGTCACCTTCCGGTTCCATCGTCAGATCAGCTCCAAGTCGTAATAATTTTGCATTGTCATCTGTTTTACATATACATGCAAAATTTCAGCTGACTCGGTTGCCGGGAAGTGGATCAAATTTAATCTGCAAGATTTTTTTTTTTTTTTTTTTTTTTTTTTTTTTTATTTGATTACAGACAAGCGAACATCGGGACAGGTGAAACTAAATATACTCAAGAGCAATAAATTTGGGTCAACAACATTGAATATTTAGTTAATGTTAGTTTATTCAAATAAAAAGTATTTTAAAAGTACGGTATGGTAGTATGGAATGAGGAGTAATTACCCGGCTGCGTTTTTCTTATATAAACGGGGATAGTTTAGCCGGCCTTTAGATTACGTATATTCTTTAGTTTCCGAAAGCTTGTAAAAGAATTATAAAACATATTTTGCAATGTGCACATCAAGCCCTTTTAAATTATACCCCATGTGCACTAGCTTCAATTTGAAATTTCAACCCCTATAAAAAATATAGACCCCCTATTTTTTAAGATTTAATAAAAAATGTATAGTTTCGAAACTTTTTCTTGTACTTGTGGTCTGTAACGATTCTACTTGTCAAATTTCATAGTTCCAGGTCAACGGGAAGTCCCTATAGGTTTTGATTCCCTTAAGAGTGTCGAAATATGCGTTTTTTGCAAAATAAACAGCCGTATCTTTTTTTTACGTAAACTAAGAAGTTTGATTTTTTTACAACTTCATGGGACCGTAGACCTGTGTATACGGTAATTTCAACTTGATACCTCCACACATTCCCGAAATAAAGGGTCCTGAAAGACAAACAGACGGACGGACAACAAAGTGATCTTATAAGGGTTCCGTATTTTCCTTTTGAGGTACGGAACCCTAAAAACAAACAAACCTATAGATAGATGATATAACCTAAACTATGTTATACGAAAAATGTCAGTAAACATCCTACAACAAACAGTTTATGATGATTGCCGCCAAATACGACGAAGTACGGAATAGACACTATTAGCTCGACTGTCGACTTTGTGTAAATATATCGTATTCCTGATACAATATTATTATCGCCGTTACGTCTTCATTGATACTGCGCTGTTTTTTATGGTTCTGTACTCAATGTGTGCTCACTATTACTAATGCTCCGTTTTCTGTCTGTAAGTACGTCTGTCATAGGCTACCACCCTAAAAACACATTTAATTTTTTTATAGAATATGTATTGTGCTGTAGTTTTTAAATTAGTTATAATTTATATTATATTTATACTAATATTATTAAGAGGATTTTTTTTATTTGTTTTTAACGAATAGGCTCCGAAACTACTGGACCGATGTTAACCATTTTTCACCAGTAGATAGCTACATTATTCCTGAGTAACATAGGCTATATAACATCACGCTACGACTCACGGGAGCGGAGCAGTGCCAAAAGACGTAACTTTACGCGGGTGAAATAAGCCACGCGGACGAAGTCGCGGGCAGTTCGCTAGTTAGTTATATAAAATATGTATTAGTTCATAGTTGTTGTTTTTAAACGTATATATGTTTTGTGTATTAAATATTGTATGGTGGTACGGAACCTTCGTGTGCGAGTGCGTCACGCAATTGGCCGGCTTTTTGTGTATTTACATAAATACGCCAATATCAAACTTGTATCGTATTGTACTCCACGGCTCAGCGCATAATTTGCATATATGGTACTTCCATATACAATGACGAAATATGACGATTAGCTTACAACATAAGTTAGTTCATTTTCAGCCAAAGTCTCAAAGTCAAAGTGAAAGTTAAATCATTTATTTAAATTAGACCGTTAAAAGGCACTTTTGAACGTAAATTAAAAGGTAAAAAAAATAAAAATATTGAATCTAGTTGCCCTTTACAAAAGGTAGTTTCATATGGAGAAGAACGGCCGAGAAACTCCATACATATTCTTTCAAAAAAATTATTAGAATAAGTTGTACAGTTACATTAATTACATACAAAATACCATCACGCCTGTATTCCCCGAAGGGTTAGGCAGAGGTGTAACAAGGTACACCCACAGTTCGCCGGTATATTTAGGTCCCATGTAATAAGGGGCGAGCCTATTGCCATTAACCGGGCACAAATCCTAACTCCGAGCTGCTACTGAGAATTTCATAGAAAAACCCAATAACACTTTTTGGCCGACCTGGGAATCGAACCCAAGACCTCTAGCGTAGCAGTCGCGCTTAGGACCACTAGGCTACCGAGGCAGTTAATTACATACATTAATTCCATAAAAAATATACTAATGTCAAAACGATCTATTCTCTTTTTCTATCTACCTCTTATAATATCTCTTTCCACGATTCAACCAAAATTAAAACTAATTAGTTTCCCTATCTGCAGAGCGAGTGTTCCATGCCAATGAATATCTGCCGGCGCCGGGGACGGCAAACTGTATACCTAATTTATATCTAATTTTAGAATTTAGGCTAAATATGGCGTGACGGAATGGTTTATAGAAATAAATAAAAACTTCCCTTTTCATATTGACAAAAAGGTTTAAAAATAGAAATAATGTGTTGGACTATAAATAGAATTGAGACTGCGATTGATTTTTCACATATTTTCAGAACTAGTTGTTTTATTCATAACGACCTGCCCGCGACTTCGTCCGCGTAGCTTATTTCACCCGCGTTAAGTTACGTCTTTTGTTACTGCAGGCTCCTCTCCCGTGGGTCGTAGCGTGATGTTATATAGCCTATATTACTCAGGAATAATGTAGCTATCTATTGGTAAAAGAATGGTTAAAATCGGTCCTGTAGTTTTGGAGCGTATTCGTTACAAACAAACAAACAAATCTTTCCTCTTTATAATATTAGTTTAGTAATAAAAACATTCTGATGTGATTGATCAATCTATATTTACACTCAATTGATACCTAACTCGATCTTTCTATACTAATATTATGAAGCTGAAGAATTTGCATGTTTGTTTGGTTGGTTGAACGCGCTAATCTCAGGCCCTGGTTCGAATTTAAAATATATTTTTGTGTTGGATAGTCAATTTGTAGAGGAAGGCTATATAACATCACGCTGTAACCAATAGGTGCGAAGCAGTAATAATCTGATAATGGTTTTTGTGTTTTTATTTAAACGCTCTAAATTCTGGAACTACCAGTCAAATTGGAAAAATTCTTAAACATGGTAACCAAATTCATGAGGAGTAGTACGCTGCGACCAACAAGAGCAGACCGTATCAACTTTCCTCTTAAGGAACTCTTATCTATAGATTAAGACCGTAGGAAGACGCTGGATGAAGGCCGCTTCCAACCGGGGAAGCCTATGTCCAGCAGTGGATGTCCCTGCGACTGATATGGTGATGATCATAAAATCCGTTGCGCAGTTAAAAAGATCTAAGCGTACAGACGGCGGGAAGTCACTTTGTTTTATACCACGTAGAGACTCCTCCATGAATGTGAAGAGTATGCAAGACTGACCCTTGTATATCTATCCTTACCTGCAGGTGTTAGTGGCCTGACCCGTGGTGGGATCGGTGGCGGCACCGATGTAGATTCGTTCTCATCTGTAGTAGGCTGCTGGGATTGACCTGCCCCATCATTGTTGTTCGCCGGGGGACCTGGCTCCTCGACTACCGACGTCTCAATCTTCAGCTGTAAGAGAAAGTTATATTTAGAAACCAGCTTATTAGCTTCGCTCTTTGTTGAGGAGCTCGTCCGGGGGCCTATTACCACCATACAATTTTTTGCTGCAAAGCAGCGTTGCTGTGTTCCAATTTGAAGGGTATGGTTGCCGGTGCAATTGCAGGCACATGACACATTTCAACATTGTCTCTGGGATGGCAACGCATTATCAAGGCCTCTGGTATTGCAGATGTATATAGGCAGCGGTGATCACTTAATATCATATGCCATCAGATGACGTAAAAAAAAATAGAGGCCTTTCCCTGCAGTGGGGGGATGATAGGGGAGTATATTATCTGTAAACGTTCAACGCGCACCGGCATTGGCGGATATATAAGCATCAATCATCATAGCGCAGATATCGACGCATGGACGCACCACATACACCATAATTATGAACGCCTTTATACATTGCGCAAGTACCCTGACTCGAGATAAAACTTCATGAAAAGAATCTCTTATTTCAAGAAAGTATTTGTTTTATTAAATATCGTTCATATTCAAAGGAAAATAAAACAAACTGAATGACTTCATGAACAATGAAAGAAGCCGTAACGCAACAACCGTACTTATTTATTTTCAGAGTTATATTTATAACTGCCCCGTTGGCCTAGTTGTCGTAAGCGCGACTGCTATGCTAGAGGTCTTGGGTTCGATTCCCAGGTCGAGCAAAGTGTTATTGAGTTTTTCTATGTAATTCTCAGTAGCAGCACGGAGTTAGGATTTGTGCCCGGTTAATGGAAATAGGCTCGCCGCCTATTACATGGGACCTAAAAACATACCGGCGAACTGTGGGTGTACATTGGTACACCTCTGCCTTACCCTCTGGGGAATACAGGCGTGATGGTATGTGTATGTGTTATATTTATAGCTACTAGCTTCTGCGCGCGACTTCATCCGCATGTTTGCTTTCATCCGCGTTTAGTTACGTCTTTGGTTACTGCTCCACTCCCGTGCCTCGTAGCGTGATGTTATATAGCCTTTATTATTCCTCATGAATTGGGCTATTATATAAAGAAAGATTTTTTCATTTCGACCGGTAGTTTTTGAGATTTGCGCGTTTAAACAAACAAAAGAACTCATCAACTTTATTATATATTTGTATAGATTTTGTAGAACGGCAGGCAAAACTACGATTAGCATGCTCACCATGAAGATTTAAAAGAAAATGGAAGCGGCAGAGGCTAACAAAATATGCGGTGTGGAAGTCATGTAAATATTTATGAAGATTTGAAATCATCAATCATTTTTTCCGTCCCCAAGTTGTTCCATGATCTTCGCGGAAAGATAAAAAGGTAAAAGATGAAAGATGAAGATTTCGTCCTTGCTAAACAGTAAAGAAAATAAATTATACTGGGATATTGCAACTAGCCTAACATTTTGGCTATGATCCAAAGGTAATTTCTTGTGAATCGTCATCCAGCTTAATCAATCTAACTTCCTACTAATATTATATACTAGCTTCCGCCAGCGATTTCGTACGCGTGTTTTTTTTTTCATCCACATTAAATTACGTCTTTGGTTACTGCTCTTCTCCCGTGTGTCGTAGCGTGATGTTATAAAGCTTAAAACCTTCCTCAATAAATGAACTATTCAAAACTAAAAGATTTTTTCATTTCAAACCAGTAGTTTCTGAGATTAGCGCGTTCAACCAAACAAACAAACTCTTCAGCTTTATAATGTTAGCATAGGTATGAAAGTCTGTAAGTTTGTTCATCAATCACGTTTTAACGGCTTATCGAATTTGGATAAAATTTGACACACAGCTAGAGCATGATCATAAAGCTTTTTCTTAAGAATGGGAAGTCATCAAATGTCTTCTTCAGCCCTGAGCGGAGCGTAAGGGATTGTAATATTCTTACTGACTAAAACGAATCCGTGTTCCTCCTACTCTCCTTTGCGTTCCAGAGCCGGAGACTCTTTCGAACTAACTCCGCTATCCTGGCAAGATCATAAGGCTAATTCTACTAATTTAAAATGTTCAAGTCAGCATCCTCATCTCATTGCAGCGACAATCAATGTAAAAAAAACATTTTTGATACATTGAGACTGACATAATTGCGAACGTTGTTAAAAGTCCATAGCATTGCGCTTCTGTTTTTAACATCTTACAAAACTATGTACCTACTCCTAACAGCTGATGAATGACGAACATTCGTATATTAGTCGCCACAAGTCGTGAGCACAAATGTCAAGTTAATTTTATTTATTTATTAAAGCTTTATGCACAAATGTAAAATAAAATACACCGTACAAAGGCGGACTTAATGCCTTAGGCATTTTCTACCAGTCTACCTTAGGGTGATGCAGAGACAAAATATAGTAGGTGCAAGGAAGACGAACTGAAAATTTCCAAGAATAAAATATAATAATAAATACATATATACATACATACAAACAATATATACAAAGAATACAAACAATATATAAAATATATATAATTTTATGGTTTTTCGGTTCCTTTCTGAGTATTTTAGACCGCCAACGCCCACGACTTGTGGTGACTACTATAGTACTGTGAAGGTTGTTCACTGTATCAACCTGGCTGAATCAGTTTACATCCAAACACTCAGTCGAATTTCTTTTTGGAACTCGAATGAATTAGAATAGACAGTTTTTATAAGTGAAGGCACTTGTTTGGTCACCTTTGAGTCAGTGACTTATCTATGAAAGATATAATAAAGTTATCAAACGTTCGTGGCTTTAATTTATGTAGTTGGAGCCCGATATTGAAGTACAATACGTCCCGGTACCGTGGTTTAACCACAAGGGTGACCAGCGGGTTGTTCGCAAGAGATACCGCGCCCCCGGAACGCAAAGGGCACACGAAGGAACATGGGTGGGTTTTAGTCAGTAAAAGTCTGACACTCCCTCCCGCCCCGCCCAGGGCGGGAGAAGTTATTTGATGATTTCCCACCCACCAAAAAAAAAAGAAAAAAGGGTGACCACAGTACCCATAACCTAGGTACTTGAGAATTTAGGCGCTCTTTATCTATGCCTATGTACTATTTTTATAGTCGACCATTACACCAATAGAGCCCTGAGGAGACAAGAATGTGTCCCGGTAATTCATTCCCGTTATTTCCACCAGACGCGAGCGTTTCCACGGGCAAAAACTAGTGGGTAATAAATAACAATCTTCCGTTTCTTCTGTGACAGAAAAAAGCATTACTACAGTCTGCAACTTTGATAATAAATTCTACAGTATTTGAACTTCAAATTAAAAATTCCAAGGAGGTTTTTCTTATATTACGACTTATTTTTGTCAAAGGTAGAGTGAACAGGCTTCTTCTGGTAAGCTCACACCATTGTCGACTTTGTCTATGTTACCTCTGACTTAGACTAGAATCTATTGACTCTTACTGCTTACCCATCTTGAATTAAAAAAATAATTTTGGTTGACCAGTAACTGGCGACTGCTTTAGTCCGGAATTGTAAAAACCTGTACAAAGATATGTTGTACAGTGGACAACACATCCGACTACCTCATCTGACAAATTTCTTTGATAGGTTTTCAACTTTATGACAAAGTAATAGGGTTCATGTTCAATTGGAAAAAATTTCGAGTTTGGCATAGCTTGATATGCTGTCATCTGTACATAGAAGCTGTTATTAAACCTATTTTAATAAATAAATCCTACTTAATACAAAATATTATAAATGCGAAAGTATGTGAGGACGGATGGATGTTTGTTACTTAATCACGCGAAAACGGCTGAACGGATCTGTATGAAATTTAACACAGCAATAGATTATAGTCTGGAAAAGCATACAAGCTACTTTTTATCCCGAAAAGATGGGCGGTTCCCGTGGGTTGGCACGGACGAACTCGCGGGCTGAGTCTAGTAAATAAATAAGGAGGTTCAGGTTAAAGCGGTGTCCGTGTTACAGCGGCCTTCCACTCCGCATTCAAGTATTTTTCTCTGCGTTAAGTTAATTACGTTCAGACTTAATTATAAATACACTTAATTATAACTTTTATGGTTTCGTAACTTTACTTACAACGTTTATAATTATTCTGCGTTGTTATTTCTGTGTAAATAAGGTCTTTCGAGTGGTTGTGACAGGAATTACGACTATTGAATATAAACGAAGAATAAAAAGAGTTGTAAGGAATTGTAGTGTTGTGTTGTTGTTAAGTTTTTTATGCGAACAAACCGACGGCCCACCTGAGCACTTTAATTTTAAATTAACGGTAAAAATCAATTTTTATTTTTATCAAATCAATAAATAGTTAATCAATTGAGTTGGCAAAAAATCACGTCACAAAAAAGGACTCGCGTTTTGACAGCTCATAAAAAGTATGTCAATTGATTGGTGGTGTCGGTGTTAATTGATAGCCAGCCTGTATCATCTTAATTACTTACTTTAATTAATTATTTGCAACAAAGAAAGTAGGAATAATAAATTTGTAATAAAACAAAAATGGTGCAAAGCCTCAATCATCGTAAAAAAAGCTCCTATTTGTGTTATGGCAAACTTTTTTGGCGTTACAACGTCCGTAGTAAAAATTACTCGTGCCCCTCCCCTCTATTTCCGGCTGCATGCGACAACTACACAGCACGCGATGTCTTTCTGCTTCAAGTTATTACCGTACCATTAAATTATTCTACCGATATTCTACAACGTGATTGTGCCATGAATTTAATTAAGTAAACAAAAGAATATTTTTATATCATAACCTAATGGAGGTGTTTGTTTGTTTTTTCGGATGGGAAATCATCAAATAACTTCCCCCGCACTGGACGGGGCGGTAGGGAGTGTCAGACTTTTACTGACCAAAACCCATCTATGTTCCTTCTTGTGCCCTTTGCGTTCCGGGGTCGCGGTATGTCTTACGAACAACCCGTGGCAACCTAACGGAGGTTTGATGCCTTTATTTGCAGGAGGATGATCTTGAGTTGAATTTTGCTGGATTTGAAAAAACCAGTATTCTCGACACGCGAACTGAGTTGCACACCACAGTCGCAGTATCTTACCACCGTAGCGTATTGCTTCCCTCATTGTTATCATTCAGGAGATATCAATCTAACATTATATCACTTGTTCAGTACAGTAATTTGTTTTTTATATCTAATTTAAACCTATTATAGTCCCACTGCATGCCAAAGACATCTTCTCTAACAGAGAACGCACGATTGATGGAGAATTGCTCAAGACATAACATAACATATCATCACGCCTGTATTCCCCTAAGGGTTAGGCAGAGGTATACTAATGTACACCCACAGTTCGCCGGTATGTTTAGGTCCCATGTAATAGGGGGTGAGCCTATTGCCATTAACCGGGCACAAATCCAAACTCCGAGCTGCTACTGAAAATTTCATAGAAAAACCCAATAACACTTTTGCCCGACCTGGGAATCGAACCCAAGACCTGTAGCATAGCAGTCGCGCTTAGGACCACTAGGCTACCGAGGCAGTTTCAGTTGCTCAAGACAGATTGGAGATTTCAGACTTTAAGTCCAGGTTTCCTCCGATGTTTTCCCGCACCGATATTAGTGATATCCAAGACAAACTTAAAAAATACAAGTGAATTTTTAAAACCACATTAGTACTTGCCCGGTATCAAACCCGCAACGCTCTAACCACTGGCTCATCACAAATTAGTTAAACATAATTAATTAAATAATTACGAGATTGTGGCTTGGCTGGTTTTGGCAGAACTCATTAAGCTCATATGACAACGGCACAGTCAGCTCCAGTTACCATAGTAACCCTTCGAGTGAAAAATCGGGTCAATGAACTGTATGTCATACGAAAAACGTTCGCTGGCTCCGTTCACAAACACTAAACTTTGACTAATTCCGTTGCGAGTTTGCGTTTACGTTTGCTCAACTGAGTGGACAAAAACTTGATTAACCATTGACTCTCATTCGGATGTAATCTCTTTGTTATGTAGGTTGAGATGTATCTACAGATCAGTGTAAGCGCGTAAATACACACTTAAAGAAAGAAAGAAAGAAAAAAAGAAAGAAAAATTGAAAGAAAGTAAGAAAAATCAATGATACACTTGTATCTATGTATACTACTTGGGCCCAATAGGTGGCCACGTTTAAAGCCGCGTCAGAGGCGCTGTTCAAATCGTCAAGGGTACAGGTGAATGGACAATTGGGAGACTCCAGCATATGAGGCATTGTTTGATCAGCAGCTCCGCAATCGCACTGGTTACCAGACTTACCATACAGACCGGTCCATACTGCCCCACTTCGCCGAATTATACTTGCAGCAGCCCTTATCTAAATCCTAAACCCATTCCAACAGTCCGGCGCACCCTGGACAGCGAGTACTCGGTAACGCGGAATCTAGCTGACCAATCTTTACACCACGATGATACATCCAAGCTGCGGAGCTTGCTGGCGGCCCCGGCCACGCCGGGGCCGCGGGTTGTTCCAAAGAGATACCGCGCCCCCGGAACACAAAGGCACATGAAGAAGGAACATGGATGGGTTTTAGTCTCTTAAAGTCTAACAGTCCCTCCCGCCCCGCCCAGGGCGGGGGAAGTGTTCGATCATCGATGTATTCGCATCCGAAAAAAAAGAGCCCCAGCAGTCACACTACAATTACTCGTTTAAAATCCACGAGAACCTACTGCCGATAAATTGCCTTGCAGTTTCGTAGATTGTCATTAAAATTCAGCTGTGAAACATGTAATAACATAATACTTCCTATGTTCTCCCACGATGAACTTAGGTGAAATGGCGTTGGACTAAGTTGTCATCCCACTATACAAGGATTCACAGATTACATTCATACATAAACTCACGCCTTTTTCTCATGGCGGTAGGCAGAAACCCCAGAATGCCACCTGCTACGATCCTTACATACTCCTTTCGCCTCGTCCACGTTCATACTTCTGGTCATACAAGCACGCCGGTTACCAGTACTGCGCAACCGACCTTTATGAAGAACCTCACCAATAAGGTCAGGGTAGGTCTTTCTAGGATTACGATTACTCTTTATTTTCACAGATACCTCAAGCTACATAAATTCATTAACTAAAGTCTTACTGAATAACACTGTATCTGTATGAAAAAGTATGGTTGCTATCATTGTTCAGTTGCGAAAAAGGGATAGTGGATGGCTCCGTCTCTCTTTCGCAGTGCTATGATGTCGTTAATCTATACTAATATAAGAGCTGAAGAGTTATTGTTTGTTTCACGTTTGAACGCGCTAAGCTCCGGGATTTCTGGTCCGATTCTGAAAATTCTTTTGGTAATACGAAGCTACATTATCCCTAAGAAAGTTTTCGAGAACAAAGCCAACCATCCGATAATTACAAGAGGACTCAAATAAATAGTCTTCATAAGTAATGTAAGTAATGTAACTGCCTCGGTAGGCTAGTGGTCCAAAGCGCGACTGCTACACTAGAGGTATTGGGTTCGATTCCCAGGTCGAGTAAAAAGTGTTATTGGGTTTTTTTACTAAAATTCTCAGTAGCAGGTCGGAGTTAGGGTAGGTTCAGATGACAAGCGCTCAACGCGCGTTTTGATAACGCGCGTTTACAACTACATACATTTTATTCAGGCCGTACACATGCTAACGCGCGTTTTAGTAACGCGCGCGTTCAACGCTGCGCTAGCGCTCGACTGTTGTCAGCGCGCGTCAACGCCGCTTTGAGATCATTGGTTTTCTATGTTTCCGTTCAGTTGAGCGCGCGCTTTCGACGCGGATAGACGTATTTTAGGGTTCGTCAAGTTCGTCCGAAAATCGTCCGAAATGGAAACCGAAGCTTTTAATACGGAATTATTAATTGATGAAATAGAGAAACGTCCTGCGATATGGGACATGACAAGTAGCGATTATTCAGATAAGAATTTGAGAAGACGGGCTTGGGAAGAACTCGTCCTTATATTTTGTGAAGGACATGACAATGAAGAAAAGAAGAAAATATTATGTGAGTATATATATTTATTTACATTTACAATCGGTTTGTGCTACAAGTTAAATATAACGATCCTGCCAATCTACTTTTCCTTCATTAATGAAATAGTTTGTTAAATGTACTCGAACATTATCCGCCTGTCGCACAGCACGTCCGGTATAATGTGAGGCTAGATTTTCCAGGGGTGGCGTATAAAGTGTGTCTTCAAAATTGTAGCCATCCCTGATTCTGACATAATTATTTAGTGTACATATCGCTTTTACGATCTTTTCTGCAAAACCGATGTTAACATCTAACGGCCTGTGTAAAATGCGCCATTTATTGCACATTATGCCAAAAGTACATTCAACATACCGGCGTGCTAATGTCAAACGGTAATTAAATATTTTTTTAGCATAAGTTAGTGACCTTCCCCCATATGGACGCATTAAATTCTCCATCATGCCAAAAGCTTCATCAGCCACTATCACATATGGCAACGTTGTCGGTCTATTTTGTATTAACAATGCCTTTGGCTCAGGTAGATCTAATGACCTTTCTGTCAGCTTTTTGTACAATGAAGAATTCTTGAATATACCTGAGTCACTGTTTTTACCGTAGGCACCTATGTCAACCCACACAAAACAATAGTTTGCATCCGCTAGCGCCAATAAAACTAGCGAAAAATAATTTTTATAGTTATAATACATAGAACCCGTGTGTTCAGGCTGGATTAACCGTATATGTTTCCCGTCCAAGGCTCCCAAACAATTGGGAAACTTTGAGTTCTTTTCAAATATCGTGGATATTTCACACCACTTTTCTTTCGTTGGTTCACTCATAACAACAGGCCTTAATTTTTTCCAAATAGTTTCACATACATGTGGTATTATAGTAGCCACAGTAGATTTGCCAATTCTATAGTCGTAGCTTAATGTCCCAAATGAACATCCAATGGCCAAATATCTGGAAACAAACATAAACTATTACTAAATACTGTTTTTTTTTTCAGCGTCATCCCTGCAAAAAAAGTGGAAGAGTTTACGGGATAATTATATGAGAGAGGTGAAGAAAATAAAGACTGTCAAATCTGGATCAGGAGCTTCCAAAACTTCGACATATATTCATTATAATAGACTACGATTTCTACAGGCATCAATTGCCAACAAAGATACAGAAAGTAGTTTCGATGCAGATAATGCATCGAAACTACTTTCTGTATCTTTAGATTTAGGACTCTTAAAGCCAGAACTTATTTCTACTTCAGCAACCTCTGACGAAGTTGACTTCGTCAGAGGTTGCTGAAGTAGAAATAAGTTCTGGCTTTAAGAGTCCTAAATCTACTTCAAGAAAAAAACAAAAATTAAATCCTGCTGATGAAAGATTTGCAAACATATTAGAGCAGAGTTTAGCACAGAAAAATGTGTCTCATCCAAAAGAAGATGACGATGAAGACAAGCTGTTTTGTTTGTCACTCGTTAAAGAGATTAAAAAAATTCCGGAATATAGGCGACTTCAAACTAAAATTGCCATTTATAATTTAATTATGCAAAACCAAAATGAATTTCAAGGACCACAACAACAGACATATGAAAATCAAAATTACCCGGTATCACAACGAAGAAATTATTCATCACAAGAGCAGCGTCATCAGTCATCAGCTTCTGTTGAAGGCTTTCGTTATCATGATTATAGATCACAGCAGTCTAGTGTGTCAAATAATTTTGCACATTATGGTTATACTACAGCAATGGGGTCTCCATCGCCAGTAACACCTACTCCATCGCCAGCACCAACTAATGTCAGCAATGAATCAGAGTTAGAGTTATTCTGCGAGTAACAAAATGTTATTTTTTCTTTAAAAAAATTGTTCCTAAACAAGTTGATTTGATTTATAGATTATGTTGATTATTAAAAAACTTACCTCAATGTAATTATGAGTTTTTCTTCCGGTGAAATGCTATATCGCACAGCGTTTTTATCTGCTACGAGTTCATCGTTTATGAGAGTCAGTAAGTCATCAAATGACTTGATGGACATTCTGAAGTAGTTAAAGAATTTGGGCTCAAATTGCCTTAACTTAGGATATAAAATAATGTACTGACTTTCAGTCAGCCTGGTTGACAAAATTGGGTGAACCCAATATCTCCGTCTTCTGTTGTGTCGTTTCTGCCGTCTGTATAAAATCACCGATAAAACTGTTTCTACGTCCATCTTCGACAAATGTAGAACTCAAACTGGCCGCAACAACGCGCGTTTAACGCCTGACAAGCGCGCACCATGTGAACACTATACAAAAATTCAACGCGCGTTCAACGCGCGCTGAGCGCTTGTCATCTGAACCTACCCTTAGGATTTGTGCCCGGTTAATGGCAATAGGCTTGCCCCCTATTACATGGGACCTAAAACATACCGGCGAACTGTGGGTGTACATTGTTACCTCTGCCTAACCCTTCGGGGAATACAGGCGTGATGGTATGGTATGTGTCTACAAAAAAAGTCGTATTAAAAAATCCTTCCCTCAAAGAAGAAGTACTGTGTTCTTACACTTGAGCAGTGGTTATATTACAAGTCCCTTTGATAAATAAAATTCCGTAGCATTCCGTCATAACAGCAAATTTACAATATGAATGCAAAATAAAGCGCTCCCATTTACAAGGCTTGTATTAAAAATTACAGTACTTTTGTAAAAATTGCTACCGCGTCGCTGTTACAGCATTGCGTGCAAACGTACAACTTACATATATATAACAAATTGTTATAAAATTTGTTTGTGTATCTCCGTCTTTAAAAATGTTACACAAAAAATAATACAATGAAAAACAAAGTTTATTGTATTTGGCAAAGGGATTGGATTTAATTAAAGATAATAATCGTTTCCTTCTTTTATTATTTTCATGTTGTTTTGTGATAAACTAGCTATTGCCCGAGACTTCGTCCGCGTGATTTTTTTTAAATTAGGTAAGTATTGCACTCAGAGATAATGTATCTTGCTATTAGCGAAACAATTTTCAGAATCCTGCTTCATTAGCCTAGTGGTCCTTAGCGCGACTGCTACGCTATTTTACTGACAACAATTATGTAGGACATGACGTGGCGTGGATGAATCAACTCCTCAGCATTGGACTGGAACTGACTCCCAGCTGCTCCACATCGGACCCGTACAATTCAACTCCCGGCGCCCTGCATATCATCTCATCATAAGGCTTGAGCATTCTCCCGGCACCCGGCAGCAACGTTCTTTTTCTATCTTCTTATTTAATGATTTCACCTCATCATCATCTACTCAGCCTTTTCCCAACTATGTTAGGGTCGGCTTCCAGTCTAACCGGATGCAGCTAAATATCAGTGTTTTACATGGAGCGACTACCTATCTGACCTCCACAACCCAGTTACTAGGCAACACGATACCTTTTGGTAAGACTGGTTGTCAGACTTCCTGGCTTCTGACTATCCGTAACGACTGCCAAAGATCTACGAATGGCACCAATGGGACCAACGGCTTTACTTGCTTTCCGGGGCATGGGGGTATCACACCACCAACTTCCAAACTCCGGGCTACTACTGAGCAAATCCTAATGGAAAAACCCAATAACACTTTTTGCCCGACCAGGGAATCGAACCCGGGACCCCACGCTCATCAGTCGCGCTTGCGACCACGAGACCAACCGGGCGGGAGAGCATTTAATGATTTCACCTCTTGAAACAATTTCTTCTTTTGGGATTCTGATTCTTCTATAAAAAAAATTTAATCTTCATCGCTTTCTTTCTTCTAATTTTCCGTCTTCACAAACTTCTATCAGTATAATCTTCATAATTTACTGGACTGCGGCCGCTTATCGCATAGGCTGCAAAATTTTAATTGCTGGCTAAGGGTCGCCATGTATTATAGTGATGTTGCCGAAATAAAAACATGAAGATGAAAATTTTAAGTAACCCCCGACAGAAGAAGAAAATCACTGCCGTAGCTAACAAAAGAGCCAATAACTTTGAAACCGCTGAACCGATTTCAACTAAACAAAGCTAAGAACACTCCCGACTAATTAACCTTTCAAACACAAAAAACAAATTCAAAATCGGTTCATGCGTTCAGGAGCTACGATGCCACAGAGACACACACACATACATAACACGACGATTCGTATAATAATGACAATAATTAGTGTGTGCAGTTACAAATATAAGGTTAAGCGAGCTGCACACTACAATATTAACATTGACAAAGTTATGTCCGAGTACGATCAAAGCCTAATTCAATACTTTTTTCGATTATACATAACCACATAAAGTAAATAGTTTAGTTCCTTACACCGGGCAGTAATGACCCCATCCTAATCGATTCGCACGTCGCCGCAGCGATAAACCGTTTGTCCACTAGATAGAGGTAATATTTCTGTCTAATTTATTGCCCGAATGTGAGAAAAGGGTACGTGATATCATAAGGGATGACAGGGCTATTAATTGCGCCGGTCCTGAAATCAACTTTGTACCATCAAGAAGTGATGAAGGTTTTAATTTAGGATCTAAAATGTCGGATTGAAGTCAGCTGTCATCTCACATTATTTAAATATCTTCTCAAAGCAAACAAGCTTACTTTATTTAACCCTAAAGCACTATACACACAAACATAATCAAGTTATAATTATTTTGACCCACCGGTGGGGCGGAAGGGAGTTTAGCGGATAAATATCTTCTTAGATATATTTTACCAATTTCGTAGTAGCTATAGATTCCCTGTAACGACAAATCAAGGTAACTTTTTCTACATTTTTAGTAATTTTTCCATAAAGCATTTACAGAATTGCACTCGATAACAACCCTTATTTTATTTCATATTTGTTTTTATACTTTATATTCTTAAGATTTTTGTTAATATTCTAAGTTCATCGTCATCTTCCTGCCCTTATCCCATGTTACTTGGGGTCGGCGCATCACGTTATGATGTCACTCCCGCCCTCTTTCATATCATTATTCACGCAATCCTCTATCATTTATTATTATTCTTGTTGTTTTCTTTTCACGAAAGTGACATCGTCATGTCAAAGACAAATTTTTCCAAAAAATAAAACAGAGCTTTTAGAAATTTACTTCCAAAAATCCGTATTTGACAAACTTAAAAATTTTAAGTAACCTCCGACAGAAGAATAAATATCACTACCGCAGCTAACAAAAGAGCTGATAACTTTAAAACCGCTGAACCGATTGCCATCAAACAAAGCTGAAAACACTCCCGACTAATTAACCTTTCAAACACAAAAAACAAAATCGAAATCTGTTTATGCGTTCGAGGGCTACGATGCCACAGACAGACACACACACACACACACAGACACGTCAAACTTATAACACCCGGCGTTTTTGCGTCGGGGGTTAAAAAAAGCTGGGCTTCAAACAAATATTTCAATTTAAAGTTACTTCAGCAACTTGCTTGAACACTGAACTTGAACACACCACAACGTTGTCCACGCTAGCAAAGACCTTAACGCCCCAACTCCTGAACTAACAATTGATTGCGAGTTACAGCAAGAGCTATTAATAACAGTGAATGATCATGGAAGTTTAATCTTGGTGCAATGTTCTGTATAAAGCGATGTGCTCATTGAACGCTAAGTGAAATACTGCCATGGCTATGTTCAATTGTTTTCTATAGTAATTAGCTACCTGCCAGGGTTGCAGGATTTGTTCGAAAGAGTCACCGCGACCCTGGAACGCGAAAGGCATTAAGAGGAACACGGATGGGTTTTAGTCAGTAAGAGTCTGACACTCATATCTACTCCGCCCAGAGCCAAACTTCAAAAAATAAATACTAACCAGTTTATGTACGCGAATTCGTTTGCCTAAATGTCGTGCTATCAAGGGGTTTTCATTACTGTTCCAAAATAAAAATCGGTTTAGTCAATTCGGGGATTAGCCGGAAGAAATAGAAAGACAAACAAAAATATTAACTTATTTTTCGTATTTATTTTATGAAATACAAGAAACGTGTTTCATTGTTTGTATTGATAAATATTGTACCTACGGTAGTACTGAAGCCTTCGTGTCCGACTATCACTTGTCCTTGTTAATTATCTTGCCATTTAAAAAAATATTTTAACGCACATGATTTGAAGCTTTAACTTGAACGCCAAATTATTTGCTGTGTCGGTGTCATATGAGCTGTGCTGTTATAATGAGCGATACAATACGAGCGAGAACCTTTATTCTGTAGTATAAGTATGAAACGAAAATCCGCAGAGATCTCGTCGTTATTTTCGAAGTTCAATGCCTGTAATTTTGTAATTTTGTTGCCAAGCAACTCTCGTTTTTACTAACATAACAGTCGGATACGGATTTAAACATTAGTCAGTTTTCTAATAAAAATCTCATCATCATCATTTGCTTAGCCTTTTCCCAACTATGTTGGGGTCGGCTTCCAGTCTAACCGGATGCAGCTGAATACCAGTGTTTTACATGGAGCGACTGCCTATCTAACCTCCACAACCCAGTTACTAATACAATAAATCTGAAAAGTTATTTTTTGTTTTGTTCATGTTTGTCAGGTTCATGAGAATTAACATATGATATATAACATAACGCTACCTCACACGGGAACGGAGCAGTAACTAAACCCGTAACTTATGGGCCTTTTTTTTTTTTGTTTTCTTTTTTTTTTTTGGGCGGTGGGAAATCATCAAATAACTTCTCCCGCCCTGGGCGGGGCGAGAGGGTGTGTCAGACTTTTACTGACTCCTGTCGATTGGCTAATACTTTCACTACGTCAAATTGAAGCTCTAATCGATCCTTCTGCAATTCAAGCAGTCCACTGGCAAAATTATGATCAATAATATTTACTTATGTTAATATTTATATTTGCCATGCATATGCGAAGAAGAACATAGATTATCGCTAATATTGCGACTAGGTTTTGAATGTTTTTAAAAACAACAATTTGCTTTCTGTTTATACACTTCATTGTTCAAATTAATGCTGATCAAACACAGGCCTAAATTCCTAGTACCTGACAGCTTAGCTTTAGGCTATACGTCGTTCTCGTCAACAGTTCAACACGCTATGCAAATCCTGACGTACCGTTTACTTCGACGTCAGGCTAACGTCAGCATAACGTCTGACTTCGAGCAAACTTTTTGACTAGTTTCTGTATTTACCAATTTAAGTGCACTTTGGAGTTTCTTTTACAGCGAGGACTTTGAAACGTTTGTTATCACGAAGCTATTGAGCTTATTTAATGATATGGTGCGCATATTTCCTTGAACTTTTATACTGTGTACTTGTATTTCCTTTAAATGGTTTTTAATATTGGCCTATTATTTCCCCACTACGGGGCAAAGGTTTCTTCTCATACAGAGAAGGCACGTACATTGATCACCGCGATCGCTCAAGGCAGATTGTCGATTTCAGACTTATATTATTTACAAGTCTAAGTTCTAGAATGTTTTCCTTCATCGATTTAAATGATGTCCAAGATAAACTTGGATTAAAAAAGTCATATTGGTACTTGCCCGGTTTCGAACTCGCAACCTCAGCAAGAGAGGCGGGCGCCTTGAGCACTGGGCCATAACGACCTTTGAATGATTATGTAAACAACAATAATACCAGCCTAATAAAGTCAAAATAAAATTGTTTACCTACCTGTGTTTTCCCAATAATAAATAATAAGATTTTGATTGTTATTCCAGAGTTTGAGTAGAATAATTATATTGAATTATATTATAGTGAATAACAAAAATATTGAATGATAAAATACAATTTTAGCATACGGTTACTAAAATAAGTCTTTACGCTTAAACCATCAGACGCATCTCAAACAAGATCCTTAAGCTGGTCGTTACTACGCCCAAGGGCAAAGAAAGGATGGCTATTATGTACCCGAAAAGTACACATACTAACTCCATTACGAAAGTAACTCTGTCCATAATATTATAGAGCCTATATTGCGTCAAAAGAAAATATAAAGCATCCAAACGTAAGCGAGTGCCATCCTTACTTATTATTAGATGACATGTACTCCCTCTGACGGTCTGTTAGTGAGCTTATATCTCGAGGACGGCTTAACGATTTTTATGAGTTTTTTGTTGAGTTGTCGACCTATACACTATACAGCGTGTAATGGAAAGGGTATATACATATCAAAGGCACGGATTCAATAGGTGTTAACAAACCACATAGTAAAATTTTGTTAATATCTTTACCCACTAAATTATAAAATTAAGAAACACTTAAGTAATGTTTCCAATTGAATTCTACACATCACTACACCAAGTCAGCTGATCGGTGTCAATAAACTACACACAAAGAAACAAGTTCGTAAAAGATTTGTTTCTCCTGACACGTTTGTTATGATTTAAACTTAATAAACTGCCGAAATAAAAAAAAATATTATGCATTTTCAAAGTTATTGCTTTTGAGCTGAAATTTTGTATAGAGATTCAGTACCGGATACACTCTTTACCCCGTTTGTATGTAAATATGTTTGTTTGTGATAGCAACATTCATGAGGCATAGTAAAAAGTAAAGTACGTATATATAACATCACGCTACGACCTACGGGACCGGAGTCGTGGGCAGAACCTGTGTGGGCGAAAAGTGATATACATATATCCTCCGATTAGACACAATTAATAACCAAACGTTCCTTTACTCTCTCTCTCTCTAACTACAGCCACATAAATATAAACATACAAGAAATAGAAATTAATTAATTTAGGAATGTCCTATGTCATTATTAGTTAATGTGCAAGCTTTACTGCTCGCCGCAATATTCATTGCACCATCAAATACGCCCTAATTGGTTCTGGAACGCGGAAATAAAACGCGAATCGTCATACCTTCGGGGACCGTCGTAAAACATCGTTTATGATCGGCCGACCAGTATGTACCGCTCTTTATTGGACTTTCATACTGCTGTGTATGGAGTTTCGTCTGCAGAGGGTTTTAAATAATTGAATTGTATACACTGTGTACTATGGGTCCGTAGTACTTGAAATATTTAATAGCATCTAACATCTTTTTCCTTGCAGAACCGGTGATTGAGGCTATCCACCACCATTACAGGCACTTTGAATTGTCAAGAAATTACAATTTAAAATTAAATCTAGTTGCTCGTTCCAAAACGTAGGTCTCTATAAAGAAAAACTAGCAAGAAACTCCACGGACAGTCTTTTCTTTCAATTTGGTTTTTACAACAATCTTGGTTACAATATTCTTGTTGCTTCGATATGTGAAAACAATGAAGGTGAATGTAAAAGAACATAAAAAATAATAATAATAAAGATGTAAGCTATGGCAGATAAGAGATGACCAATCCCGACTGACAGCGCCCGTTCACGAACATGACGCGTGCATCAGCACCATTCAGCTCAACTGTGTGACTTTGAATTGAAAAATATTTTTGTGTTGGATAGTTCATTTATTGAGGGAGGCTTTAGGTTTTATAACATCACGCTACGACACACGGGACAAGAGCAGTAACCAAAGACGTAACTTAATGCAGATAAAAACAAATCACGCAGCTAAGTCGCGGGCAGAAACTACTGATACGAATAAAGCCTTCGAACTAAATAAATGTTGTGTGCCAATCGGATATTTTTAATTTGAAAATCGAATTTGTGTCGGTTGCTCTTGGCGGTCGCGCTTTGCCCTCTAAATAAAGATGGAATCTGGAACACGTGTGTTCTATGGCACGTAGGAACGGAATCATGTTTTGTATGTTGGTACTAAAGTTTACATTGTATGTAATATTTCTTTATTGCTTTAATAAGCTTCGGAAGAATATAAAAAGAAAATCGTTTATTGCACTTAAAAGGGCTGTAAATTTTTATGAAACTCTTGACTTCCACACTTGTACTATAGAAGGCAAGGCGCTATCTTATATCTAGAACTAAAATACAATAAAATGGCAAACAAATAATAACAATTAAAAGAAAAATAGGAAACAATTAATGGTAAATAGATATTTAGTAGGATATTATGTTTTTATTATTCTCCTTACGAAATTACATATTGGAGCAGCTGGATTTAATTATTTTCTCTTGTAAATGGCATTCAAAAGTGCCTTTTGATGGTCTAATTGATATAAATAATTTAACTTTGATTTTGACTTCACTTATCTTTGGGTTGTATAAGTTTAAAATTCCTAACAATAATCGGATCAAAAAGTATAAACAGATGACTTTTGATTTGTATTTCAAGATTCACCCTAGAATTTAAGTTGTACATATTCATGACTACTTTCACCTCTAAAAGATGCGAAGTGAATTAAAAATCACTCTGTACAAGCAAACTATGTATGAGGCTGCCTCCAAAAAAAAATATTTTAACATAAGCTTACTTGTACCACCTCAATACATTACCTATATGCTTGACCTGAATAAAAAGTCCGAAAAGTCTCGAGAATTCTCGACGTTTGGCAACACTATCGAGAAGTCTCGAGTACGCTGGCATGCCAGTAATGTGCCAAACGCGCCACTCGACACCACGCCGAATAAAATCGACTTAGGAGATTGAGACTGTATTTTCATGAACTTTTTCCTTGAAAAACCCAGAATAAATGATACGAAACATTTTATATTTAGAACGACTCTGTCAATACATATAGATTACTTAGCTTCTGCCTCCGGGATTTTTGCGTTTAGTTACGTCTTTGGTTACTGCTTCACTCCCATGAGTTGTAGCGTGATGTTATGCAGTGTTAAGTAATCCTCATAAATCTAGCTATCATATATAAAAAAGATTTTTCTGATCCGATTATTGGTTCCAGAGATTAGCGCGTTTAAACAAACCAAAATTTTCAAATGTTTGCTCTCAGTCATGTCGCAAACTTGAGGGAAATAGGCAATAACCGAATGTGTTCCGATCGCGTGCCGTTCTTAACTGATGATTTCTTTATTTAGCCTTATTTTTGGTTTCCTTGAAATGATAAGGAGTCAAATAGAACTCAAATGATGCCTTTAACGTACTGAAACATCACGTTTAAAAAATTATGAAACAAGAATATATTCTCATCAACATACATACATAAACTCACGCCTTTTCCCATGGGGGTAGGCAGAAACCACTGAACGCCACCTGCTACAATCCTTACATACTTCTTTCGCCTCGTCCACGTTCATACATCTGTTCATACAAGCACGCCGGTTACAAGTACAGCGCACGCGACCTTTCTAAAGAACCCCACCGATAAGGTCAGGGTAGGTCTTTCTAGGGCGTCCTCTCCCGGCGTTGTCACTCACATCTGCCAAATAAATCCCTTTTGTTAGTCGCCTTTCACTCATCCTCTCAACATGACCGAACCATCTAAGCATACTCCTTTTACCTTTGTCACTACATCCTCATAGTATATATTCTCATCTGAACATGTTATTGTAAGTGATGTTGATGATGCCGTAATGTGACGTCCAATGATACCTAGTTTGTCCATTTAAGGGACACACATAACATACTATCACGCCTATATTGCCCGAAGGCTTAGGATGAGGTGTACCAGTGTACACCCACAGTCAGCCGGTATGTTTTAGGTCCCATGGAATAGGGGACGAGCCTATTCCCATTAAACGGTCACAAATCCTAGCTCCGAGCTGCTACTGAGAATTTCATAGAAAAACCCAATAACACTAACTTTTTGCTCGACCTGGGAATCGAACCAAAGACCTCCAGCGTAGCAGTCGCGCTTAGGACCACTAGGCTAACGAGGTAGTTCAGTATATAGATGAGACGTTTAGAAATTATGACGGAACAGATGAACATACCTACATAAAATCTCAACCCCTTATTTTTGCTTCGCCGAAGTCGGATAAAAAAATATCATAGAATCGGAGAATTCCAGTCAATTTGTCTATTAAAAGACGCACAAATTGTATACAATGTATTGTCGCAAACAATTGAATGTTATTTCTTTCATCACGAACAATGAAGCTACACTGGTTTCATTGTTGATAATGTCAACCTGACATAATAGGTACTATTGACTTTTCCAATTTGTTCAAACTCAAAATCTATTGTGTTCAAATGTCAGTAAAAAATAGAACATAATACTAGCCTATTATTGTCTCACTGCAGGGCAAGGACCTCTTGTGCGCTGATTGGCTATTTCAGACTTATATTAATTGGAAACTTAGACAACGAATCAATTGACGTACTTTTTATGAGCTGTCAAAATGCGATTCCACCACAAATTTTGCACGAGAATACTACACCATGACGTCACATACGTGCCGACTCAATTGACTAACTATTTTTTCATTGCAAAGCAACTGAAAATAATTTTACCGTTAATTGAAAATTTAGCGAAATTTCAAGGCTTTGAGCGTTTTGTTTTTGAATTGCCTCGATAGCCTAGTGGTCCTAACCGCGACTGCTACGCTAGAGGTCATGGATTCGATTCCCAGGTCGAGCAAAAAGTATTAATGTGTATGTCTATGAAATTCTCAGTAGCAACTCGGAGTTAGGATTTGTGCCTGATTAATGGCAATAGGCTCGCCCCCTATTACATGAGACCTAAAAGTACCGGTGAACTGTGAGTGTACATTGATACACCTCTGCTAAACCCTTTGGGGAATACAGGCGTGATGGTATGTTCAAGGCTTTTTAGAGAACGTCTCATGAATCGTTGTCTAGTGGTGCCTTCTATCTAATTATAAGTCCAGAGTTCCCATCACCAACTCTTAAATTAAAATAATATCATTACAATATCACTTTGCTTTGTGCACTGTTGGATTTTCAACTCTCGACTTAGCACCGATAGTTGAAAATCCAATAACTGAATTTGCAAAATAATATTAAAATGGTACTGTGTTAAGAAATGGCGGTAGACTGCCAAGTTTCCTCACGATGGCAGTGATGTTTAAGATAAACTTAGAAAGTACATAATGAAATAGAAAAAATCACATATCTGTGCCCTGTTGCGAACCTCATGCATAAAAGGCGGGGCCCAGTGATACCAACATTCAAAAAGGACAACAGAAAACTAAACAGCAATTCTTCTAAAAAGGTTTTAAAGGTCATCTTAATGTTTCAAGCTCGCGACGCATCCACAGGGCCGGGTCCCCAGGGAGTACAGACGCACTTCAGCGGCACCCTCCCTTTTACAGGTCAATATGAGGCCGTGAGCCCGTGACGTCAACCGTGACGTCAGAGTCTTAGAGGGTACTGACACTTCTCGTATTATACTGTCAAAAGCGGAGACGGCTTTTGTTTTTAATAAAACTGCTGGTTTATTTGAATTTGGAAAAGTGATATATGTCACACATGGGCCATGCAACATTGCTTGAAAACTAAAAATATTATAATGAGAAAAGATTTGTTGTATAAGATTGCTATACTAATATTATACAGAGGATTTTGTTGTTTGTTTGTACCGAATAAGCTCCGAAACGAATCGACCGATTTTAACTATTTTTCACAAAAACATAGCAAAATTATCAGGAAGTAACATTAGCTATATAACATCACGCTACGGCCTACGAGAGCGGAACAATAACCAAAGACGTAAAATAACGCGAACTTAGAAAGTGATTGACTGAAAAACTACTAACACGATTCATAAATTTCTTTTACCTATGGAAAATTACATTGTTAGCGAGTAACAGAGGCTGTATTGTATTTCTTTTTTAAATAAGGGATCTGTAAGAAAATTCTCTACTGCCTATCAGTCCGTCTGCCACAGGATCTTTTGAATCGTCATTGGCTGACACTTCGGATTTTCACTGAGTATGTATTTCTATTTCCGCTTTTTGATCAAATTAATTAAATTTAAAACGGCGAACTGTGGGTGTACATTGTTACGCCTCTGCCTAACCCTTCGGAGAATACAGGCGTGATGGTATGTATGTATGTATGTAAATAAAGTTAAAAATAAAAGGGGCTCCCCAATACAAGGAACCAATAATATACATATTTTGTTATGTAATGTTGAACAGAATATAGATAATAAGGAGGGCCCATATCTGTATTTAATATTTAAGCCTTATGTCTCATCTTTGATACACATTATGGTATGCAAATATATGAATATTGTACAGCGACACAAGACACTTCGTGTAAGAGCCCAACTCGTACTTACCTAGATTTTATTCCCTAGATAGCCTAGCGGTCCTAAGCGCGACTGCTACGCTAGAGGTCTCGAGTTCGATTCCCAGATCGTGCAAAGTGCTATTGAGTTTTTCTATGAATTCCTCCGTAGCAGCTCGGAGTTAGGATTTGTGCCCGGTTTATGGTAATAGGCTCGCCCCCTGTTACATGAGACGTTAACATAGCAGCGAAATGTGGGTGTACACTGCTACACCTCTGCCTAACCCTTCGGGGAATACAGGCGTGATGGTATGTGAATTGATATAACACCATCCATCAACACATTTCGTTCGGAAAAATCCCAGTAGAAATTTACTACAAATACACAAGCTTTTAAACCCGTCCGTTTTTACTATAGGAAAGTTCTTGAGCATCGCGGATCAATCACCGGAACGAACCGCACTTGTTGCGTGGGTCAGCTGCTGCTACATTCAATCCATCTCTGATATTAAATCTGACGAAGTACTGGACACTCAAATACACTTAAAACTTGCACGCGACTTGGATCGCGATTTTTTCACTTTGCTCTCGAATAAGTTTGTTCTTCGTATTTTGGTTTGCTAAAAGCAACGAGTATACCAGAACCAAAGTTTATACGTAACATACCATCGCGCCTGTATTCCCCGAAGGAATAGGCAGAGGCGTGCCAATGTACCACCCACAGTTTACTGGTACATTTAGGTCCCATGTAATAGGGGGCGAGCCTATTGCCAATAACCAGGCACAAATCCTAACTCCGAGCTGCTACTGAGAATTTCATAGAAAAACCCAATAACACCTTTTGCTCAACCTGGGAATCGAACCCAAGACCTCTAGCGTAGCAGTCGCGCTTAGGGCCACTAGGCTAACGAGGCAGAGTAATATATAATACAATACAAGTGTTCCAGATAACTCCATTGTCTCTATTATAAATTCTAATGCAAGGCCAAACTTATAATTATTCGAAATCCCTTCAATGGATTTTTATTGCCCTTCTAGTTTTTAATCTCATTGAATGGCAAACCAGCCAACGGTCCATCTGATGTTAAGTGGTCACCGCTGCCTATAGACATCTGCAATACCAGAAGCCTTGCAAATGCGTTGCCATCCTAAAGACAAAGTTAAAATGGCTCATGGGCCTGTAATTACATCGGCACCCATACCTTTAAATCGGAATACAGCAACGCTGCTTTACGGCAGAAATACGTATGGTGGTAGTACTTCTCTACTACTGCTACTTCTGTAAGTTTTAAAACTACATTGTACCTTTTGTTTGGTATATGGTTCATCCATGGCGACTGTTGGACCGCATTTGCCCATTCCCCTTTTTACTGTCATTTGACAGAAAAGGATCGTGGAGATCCGGATAACAACATAGGCTACTTTGTTACCTGCAAATTGGTCAGCGTACATGATAACCGAGTTTCGCATGGACGATATCGCGAGCAAAACCTAGCAATTACTAAAGTAAGTTTTACTGAAACCAAATTCCAAACTGTATTTAACTAAAAATCGATTGTATACCTAAGTCTTTAATCCATAAGGTTCTTTGTTAGCTGATACTATTTACACCAGAGAAGATTTGTTATGAAATAGTCGAAGATTGTAATTTAAACCCCCGATTTTGATGAGATTACGAAGAGGTACGGGGTAAGTTTTGAACTCCAAGTAAGGGACATAGGCTACTTTTCATTCCGTGACTTCCTTTGCATTCGCAACTCGGAACTTCAGGTTTGAATTGAAAAAATCTTTTTGTGTTGGATAGTTCATTTATTGAGACACCACGCTACGACCAATAGGTGCGGAGCAGTAACCAATGACGTGACCTAATGCGAGTGGAAAAACTACGCGGACGAAGGCGCGAGCAGAACTTAGTTATACAATATACGAAGTCATAATTTTATTTTAACATGTTTAATCATAGTATTAATGTAAATCCCGGTACAAGTAGAGATCGTCGTGAGTCTAATGGTCCTAAGCGCGACTGCTACGCTAGTGGTCTTGGGTTCGATTCCCAGGTCGAACAAAAAGTGTTATTGGGTTTTTCTATGGAATTCTCAGTAGCTGCTCGGAGTTAGGATCTATGTCCAGTTAATGGCAATAGGCTCGCCCCCTATTACATGGGACCTGAACATACCGGCGACCTGTGGGTGTTCATTGGTACATCTCTGCCTAACCCTATGGAGAATACAGGCGTGATGGTATGTTATGTTAAGTAGAGATCCCGCGTCTTAGATTGGTTGGGGTTTGGTGGATAGGATTCATGAGTAGTACCTACAAAAAAAAATCAGTCTTCATAAACCGTGACACGGTAAAAGATAATTCGGTGTCACGTTATCACGCGTTAGCATACGAGCGATAAGAGTCGAGTGGGGGAATTTAATAAGGCTTCACAATCCGCGGGTAATCCCTGCGATGGCTGCTATAAGGCTTAACTCACACGGACAGTTCTCGGGCGTTTATATGTATTTAATTAACTGGCCTATGCCAGTGACTTTGTACGCGTCAATGTCGGTTTTCTGTGGGTACCGTATTTTTTTATGTACAATGAAATTATCCCAAGTTACTGCTTATAACATCAGCTATCTGCCAGTAAAACATTTGTCGAAATCGGTCTAGCCGTTTTGAAGATTAGGCGGAACAAACAGATAGTCAGACAAACATTCTAAAAATCGTGTTTTTGGTATAAGTACTGTATAAACATTAAGATGCATTTACTAAAAAGCTATTATTTTGGCATTACAAACTCTTCTTTTTTTTCCTGCCCATAGCCCATGTTACTTGGGGTCGGCGCAACACTTTTTCTTCTTCTATGCCGTCCTGTCAACCATCATGCTATCACTGACTTCCTTCTCTTTCATATCATTCTTTACAGAATCCATCCGTCTTTTCTTTGGCCTTCCTCTTCCTATTTTGACATTACGAAGAAACACTTCCAATTTATTTATTTGTACATATTTTACGCAATATCGTGATCCCCATTGGTCAAGTAAACCGCCTCTCAATCACGCGGTTGTGTGTTGGGTATGAGCAAATACCAATTTGACTTAATCAAATTCATAAATATACTTCCGAAGTTTGTCTTGAACATCACTGACATCGGTGAAGGAAAACATCGTGAGAAAAACTTGAATTTGAAGTGAATGTGTGTAAATCTGAAATCGCCAATCCGCCTTAAGCAAGCACGGTGATCAGTACTCGTGCCGGCTCATCACTAAATTAGTGTAGCTGCAATGTTAATACTAGTAGACATTATTAAAAGTATTATAACACCATAATACCATCACGCCTGTATTCCCCGAAGGGTTAGGCAGAGGTGTAATGTACAATGTACACCCACAGTTCGCGCATATATTTAGGTCCCATGTAATAGGGGGCGAGCCCATTGCCACTAACCGGGCACAGATTCTAACTCCGAGCTGCTACTGAGAATTTCATAGAAAAACCCAATAACACTTTTTGCTCGACCTGGGAATCGAATCCAAGACCTCTAGCGTAGCAGTCGCACTTAGGACCACTAGGCCAACGAGGCAGTTACAAATATTATCTGTCCTCAATTTAAATCCAGACCCATTAAAACAATTATCAATATAAAGCTCTTTCAATTGTTAAAAGCTTTTTAATTGACACAATGCCTATACCCTTTCAGTATCGAAAAAATTGATGATAACATACAGAGATATGTATCGCGTGTGCCAATCAATAAACGGCCACACACATTACTGTACCGTGAAATATACGGTCAACAGCATCATAATATAAGCCTATTATTGTCCCACTACTGGGCAAAGGCCTCTGCTCATACAGAGAAGGCACGAGCATTGGTCACCACGCTTGCTTAAGCCAGATTGGCGATTTCAGACTTATGTTAATTACAAGTCTTTCACTTTGCTCACGATGTTTTCCTTCACTGATGTTAGTCATAGCCAAGATAAACTAAAAAAGTACATTTGAATTGAGTATCTCCCATTGGTGCTTGCCCGGTATCGAACCCGCAACGTATGTATGAGAGGTGAGCGCCTTAACCACTGGGCCATCACGACACAGTAGAAACATTATTAAGAATATTTTAATGTATTTAATTTTTTTATATTGTATTTCAATAGTGAAGGCAAGTATTCTGTCTAGTCCTACTATTTGACTGTTCAGAGGAAGTTCTTTCCTTAGATGTAGATTCGAATAGGCTAATAAGAACATGTCTAGTGAACTAACAACCAACAACCCTATTCTGGGTTGAACATAACGATCATACCTGCAAACGAACCTAAAGTACAAACTACAGCACCAAAAACTTTGAAGCGACTATATAAACCAAAGGTGATTCAAAGAATTACGTAGCACTACCTACACCTACGAAAGTACGACGGTTTCGGCCGCGATACGACGTAGTACGTCTACGCTAGTTTCGCGTAGCTCGTAGCTCGGACCTACGTGCTACGAATATGTTGCTGGGTGCATTTTGAAGAGTTTATGAATAACATGTTTTGTAAGTATAAATCATTACTGATCAATATTGAACTCTATGTCTTGTCATTAAAGGGGCATATAATCAGCAGTAAAGTTTATTTGTTTTTAACCATAGAGGTAGTCATTGATTCGTTATTAAAACCTAATACTTAATGCAGAGTTAGTTGTTAACGCGAGGATAAAATACAAAATGTCACACATAATGAGACTGTTGGTCTAACTAATCCGAAGTTAAAAGATAATCTCTGATATTGCAAAAGCGGAAACGCAAACGCGTAATTAATTATTTATCCCAATTGTTTTGACATTTACTTAAATATAATTGACTTCTTGACTTAATTGAATCTATAATATTGAATAAATGCAATTATTTATGTAATTAATTTATACTTAATTACTAGTAACTTTGATTGGAATGTAAAAACTGTAATTCATATTTTTTGTATGCCTATAATAGGGTGATCATAGCGCACTCTACCATATTAATATTTGCTGTCTATAAAAACCGGCCAAGTGCAAGTCGGACACAAAGAATTCCGTATAATATTGTATACTACATAATTATTTAACAAAAAATGCGTTGCTTGTTTGGCCCTTTATTTTGATAAGTAGTTGACCTAAACCATGACCAACCACTGTACCTATGTTCCACAAATAAATATTTCTGATTTCTGATTTCAAGAAGCCTTGCAAATGCGTTGCCATTCCAGAGACAAAGTTGAAATGTCTCATGTGCCTGTAATTACACCGGCACCCATACCCTTCAAATCGGAACACAGCAACGCTGCTTTGCGGCAGGAATAAGTATGGTGGTAGTACTTCCTCAGACGAGCTCGCTTTTAAAACCGTCCGAATATATTTGTACTAATTAATCAAACTGTGACCAAGCTTTTATCCAGTCTCTCTATTTGAGTGACTTCATAAATAGTAAACACGTTCCCACTCCATTTCACTTAATGGAATTTTCAGCTGAACCGTCCAAAATGTCAACGTTCAGACTTTAAATGATTGAAATGTATTATGGAGCGCTCAGTTGATGTGTTCAGGGAGTGACAACCGGCTTCTGTCGTCTGATATACAATATTATGTTATTGAATTGTGAATATTTCATTAAGCTTGTTATTATTTTTTGTTTTATATTATTTAGGGTTGTGATGGCCCTTATTTTTTTTTTCAGTTATGTTTTACATCAGATGGGCCGTCGGCTTGTTTGCCAAACAAAGATAAAAAAATTAAAACAAAATCTAACTATAGACCGATTATGGTATGTCAAACTCTAGGCTAGTACTGAGAAATTCCTAACAGAAAAATCTAATAACACTTTTTGCCCGACCTGGGAATTGAACTCAGGAACCCGCACTCGACAGTCGCGAGCATGGGCGAGTTTCTTTATATAATTGCTGAAGAGAATGTGACTGAAAGCTTCTGAAAAAACCTCCTGTAATATCTTAGCCATTGCAAGTACCAATGTGACTTTTTCTATTTCATATGTATTTTCTTAGTTTATTTGACCATCACTGGCCTTAGGGCTTCTCTGTTTGAGAAGAGGCGTTTGCCCTACAGTCTGACAATAATAGGCTGGTATTATTTAGGCCACTGCAGCATTAAACTCATGTCAAGGATTCATATTGAAATGAAATGTCAAAGTTCACAGAGCTCCGAACACACGTATACAAATAGATACATATTTCCCGTTACGTGTGTTTATTAAACATATTTCCCTTTACCGAGAATTAATTTAACCAGAACTGGGATTTAGTCTAAATTCATAGCCACACAGAGTAAATGTTATTCATGTCAATATCATAATATAATGTTTGCTAGGATTTCTATGAAATCTCTAGTTTCTACCCGCTTCTTTGTCCCGCGGTTTCTTTCACCCGCGTTGAGGTACGTCTTTGGTTACTGTTGCGCTCCCATGAGTCTATGTGCCAGAGATTGGCGCGTTTTAACAAACACACAAATAAAAAAACTCTTCAGATTTATTTTAATAGTTTAAATATTATTAGTTTATTTTTTTATTTCTACCTGTATCGTTCCTCTGCAGGGAAAAGGTCGCCCCCATGACCTTTACTCATCCCAATGCGTCGCCTTCTCTGGCTACATGTATACATACCATCACGCCTGTATTCCCCGAAGGGTCAGGCACAGGTGTACCAATGTACACCCACAGTTCGCCGGTATGTTTTTAGATCCCATGTAAAAGATGGCGAACCTATTGCCATTAACCGGGCACAAGTCCCAACTCCGAGCTGCTACTCAGAATTTCGAAGAAAAACCCAATAACACTATTTGCTCGACCTGGGAATAGAACCCGCGACCTCTAGCGTAGCAGTCGTCGCGCTTAGGACCATTTGGCTAACGAGGCAAAATATTCTGGACTAATAATATTGGATAGATTGATCATGTAGCCAATCTCTTTTACTTATTAATCACTAGCGGGCCCGGCAGACGTTGTCCTGGCTTGAAAATCAGTACAAAAATCCAGGTCCAGCCTACCCTACCCCACCCCACCTACCTAGGTACTTACCTACCCTAGCAAACTGTACCTTCCAACCTAGCCACATACTTACCCTATCTACCTACCTGTCTCGTGTCCACTCGACTCAGCAATGTGGCTCTTTGCAGTGGAGAGGTATCAGGGTAACAGATTTTGGGATGAAGAAAAGCGTAGTTACTTTTGGTACAGATTTTTAGGGCAGGACAACGTCTGCCGGGCCCGATTAAAAAGTATGCTATGCCCGTCTCCTTGATCTAAGCTACCTCCACACAAATTTTCAGCCAAATCGGTTCAGCCATTCTTGAGTTATAAATAGTGTAACTAACACGACTGTCTTTTATATATATAGATTTATTTCTAGAAGATAATTTATACTTAAAGGTGTTAAATAAAGTAATATGATTTGATTCTACAGAATTTAAATATGAATGACAGTGAGTGAACTATAAAACTTAGCCTCTCTCATCGGTCGTTGACTATTACAAACACCAGACGTCTGTAGGTAGTACCTATCACAGACGTCGCGTGATCAATAGACAACGTAATCCCTTCAAAATTGGAGCTTCCCCGGATTACAGAGGATGAGAGGGCTTAGCAAACATATTAATGACTTATTTTTTGGCGATACGATGGTAACAAATGATTGTGAGTCTCTTTGTAAGTAATCGTTCCGATCTACGTAAATAGTAATATTTTTTAAAGGTAAATTGTTTAACTACCTCGTTAGCCTAGTGGCCCTAAGTGCGACTGCTACGCTAGACGTCTTAGGTTCGATTCCCAGGTTGAGCAAAGTGTTATTGGGTTTTTCTATGAAATTCTTAGTAGCAGCTCGGAGTTAGGATGTGTGCCTGGTTAGTGGCAATAGGCTCGCCCCTTATTACATGGGAACCAAAAATACCGGCAAACTGTGGGCGTACATTGGTACACCTATGCCTATCTCTTCGGGGAATACAGGCGTGATGGTATGTTTTATGGCAATTTAAAATTTAACAAGAATGCAAGAAGGAAAGAAGAAAGGAAAACCATTCATTAAGGTAAAGGTGATGCACATAACATAACTGTACCTTATAATATACTTGACTTCTCCGCGGACAAAGTATGTAGCAGAAACTAGTCTTAATAGATTTATGTCACACATACAAACTCATTAATAAACTCTGTTCCAGCAGCTAGAATAGTCAATCAAGCTGACATTGATCCCCTTGAAGGTCCCAAGCCACCCACGCAGATCTATCTATAGCGCACAACAGCGAAACGCATGGGCATACGGCGATGGTCCTACTTGAAGCGGACGCGATTTATTATTTACTCATCAATTTAAAATGTCCAGTATATTAAAATCATGAGTATCATTCTTTGACAGTCATTTGGAATGACTTTAACGCGACCAATTGACGAAGTGTGTCAATCTACTAAACAAATAATTACCTTTACTGTAAAATTAATGATCTTTGCCATGTCTGTCTCGTTTCGACAAGGAAAAAGGACTGTTAGAATAGATGAGTATTTGCAGAGACAATACGAGAACTCTTAAGATGCAAGAGGGCCAAGTCCCGTTATTAAAAACATGAAAAATGGTCACCACCTAATTTCATCGACAATTAATTTCAAAATCTTGACAAAAATATAGTTAAACTACAAGTAGTTTAGACAGATTGAGACTGAGATCTGAATACGATCGTACTTAAATATATCCCCCCAGGGATTGCCCCCTAGGTAGACTAGATCAACTTAGCCTTTTCCCAACTATGTTGGGGTCGGCTTCCAGTCTAACCGGATGCAGCTGAATACCAGTGTTTTACATGGAGCGACTACCTATCTGACCTCCACAACCAAGTTACTGGACAACACGACTACCCCCGACATACACGACTGGCCCCTAGGTAAACTGATGACCCGAAAAAGGTGGGGAGGATGAAGAGCACGCGAAAGCGAAGACTGCACAGAACCAGCTGTGGCGCACCTTAGAAGAGGCCTATATCAAGTAAATAATAATACCAGCCTATTATTGTCTCACTGCAAATGAAAAGCCTCTTCTCATACAGAGAAGGCTCGAGCATTGATCACCACGCTTGCTAAAGGCGGATTGCAGATTTCAGACTTATTACTCACGACGAAGTTATCCTTCGCGGATAAAATTATCGAAAGTACATAATATTAAGTAGTACACTAGAATAACCTGAGTAGATTGATTTCCCGCTAACTCGATAGTATTCCAGCTTAACAAGCTACTCGCTAATCGTCAGCAATGAGACCAGTACCTAGGTGAACGTGGAATTTGCCGGTTGAAGTTCAAAATACGAGTGTATAGGTATCGAGACCTTTAAGTACCAAAATAATCTAGTACTGACATTTAGGAAATGTGAGGGAGGACAGCTATACTTACTGCCAGTTAATACGACGTTTATCATTCATATTTCTGTCTATCAGTTAAGGTGGAATCAAATGTATTTTCGTCTTTAGATATTGAAGTGAAATTGGATATATTGGCCAGACCGAATTTCCTTCACGGTAGCTAATTAAAATTGCTAGAAAATATTATGTACTCATCAAGTGTTTTACAGTATGTTTTTTACACTATATTCAACCTTTTGGTTGTACAAATATTAAGTCACAAAATAAAATAATAATTAAAAGTATATATATATATATATTTTTTTTTTAAAACCTTGACCCTCTTTAGGAATTTCTCCGGTATCGTGGGTGCGTTTACAAACACATAAACTCACATACACAAACAGTCAGACCCGGAACAACTACCAACCCTACAGATGTAAGGTATATAAATATTTGTTCCGTGCGGGAATCGAACGCGCGACACGCAGCGCAGCATCCAACTGCTCGGCCACTAAGCCAACCATGTCGTCAATAATGTATGTAAATTGTATCTATTCGCTAGACAAAAATTAAGTCACGGCAGCAAATCTCAATGAAAAGTATAGTCAGGTACGCGGAAGATATTATAGCACACTAGTGGGCATTCCTTCTTCCCTCACTCTCATACCCTGACGGAACAGCAATCCACTTGACTAGAAAGAGATCAGGCGCAAGACTAACAACTATACATGCTTTCCGAGGCTCGAAGGTATCACACCAACAACTTCCAAAATCCGGGAAATTGCTAATGAAAAAGTCTATTAAAACTTTACCGGAGCTGGCACTTGAATCCAGGACCCCTGGTCAGCATGAGACCAACGGGAAAGCCATTGTACGCCATATATAGCCGCATATTGCGGAAACCAAATAACTGTGACAACTATTTTACCAAATAAATATTTTGTAACTAATAATTAATTGTTTAATTGTTTAGTTAATTAATCTACTAGACTTAAGTATTCTGTTAGATTTTATTTAATATCTTTATTTAGAAATGTAATTTACATGTGTAAAAAAATGGAATAATTATTTTGTACTAATAATTTAATTAGATATACGTATCGACCCAAAAATTTTAAAGTTCAAGGCTCTCTTTGTCTTTTTTTATACTAGGAAATTTCAATGCAATTTTATGAGAAAATACTTTCTATACAGCTTGAATTTTCTAAAAGCTAGAAACAGCAGTTTCATCCTCAATGCATTTTTCGAAGAACTCGCGATTGTGACAGCACAGCTGTCCTTCAAAACTAATAGAAATGGCGACTTCTCTTTGTAGAATAATTTGAGAAGAACAAGGTTTTCTCACTTCTCTTTTACATGGAATATTATGGACCGTAAGGATCCAGTGTTGCTGTGTCGACGGTTTGTTCGTGTTCTTAACGCGCCTCAAATAGATGTCATCAATTTTTTGAAGGGGCAACTCAGGGCTGATGCCTGCCGGGGCTCCGGGTTGTTCGTATGACCGCACCGTGTCCCCGCGCCCCCGTAACGCAAAGGGCACAAGAAGAAACATGGATGGGTTGTGCTCAGTAGCCATTTGATGATTTCCCATCGGTAAAAAAAAGGATCCTGGGTTGTTACGATCCTTTTATCACTGGTTTTCGGCTAAGAAGACTTTTGATTTACAAATTAGATGACACCATTTTGCTGATCGAACGAGTACATTTGGTATGAGACTGGTATTTCATAGACATAAAACTAAATAAATCAACAAGATTCTGCCCGCAACTGCAACTGCTTAAGCTTAACTGATTAAGAATTAAGCCAATGTCTTAAAAAATCCCACAGGAAAACCAATACAGGTTAAAAAAAAATCTATGTGTTAAGCTTGATCACTAAGTGCGCCAGATTTCAGCTAATCCCGCTCAACTGTTTATGCGTGAAAGAGATACAAACAAACATCCGTTCCATGCTGTAGATCCTCAGAAGGGGCCACTCAGGGCCATGCCTGCCGGGGTTACGGGTTGTTCGAAAGAGATACCGCGCCCCCGGAACGCAAAGGGCAGAGGAAGGAACATGGATGGGTTTTAGTCAGTAAAAGTCTGACACTCCCTCCCGCCCCGCCCAGGGCGGGAGAAGTCATTGCATGATTTCCCAACGGTAAAAAAAAAACAAAAATGCTGTAGATCCGTTCTCTAGAGCCGCGTACAGACAGCGCGAGGCTTGCGTTGCGAGTCGATTGCCATGTATGCCTCAGTTTGTATGGATGAGGTGCTCAATGTGAGCATTCGTCGCAGTAGCGAACTTAATGCGATCTGGGTATTTGTTACTGGGTGGTTGCCATACGTAGCGAAGTATTCACGGTGAATGCCTCGCGCGTCTGTACGCGGCTTAAGCTTAATAGACAGATAGTGCGTAGTAATGCTTGGCCACCACTACTTAGATAGGTACTAAGTGGATCTAACTAATCAATAATAATGGCAAGCAATTCCAAGAAATACGAAACAATACCTGCAGCGCGTTGACTGTCTATAAATCGGTTTTTGCTGATAGCGTGGGGGTTCGATTTCCCCGGTTAGGCAGAGTGATATTGGGGTTTTCCATTAAGCATTTCTCACTAGTAAGCCCGGACTTTGGAAGTTGGTGCTGTGTCACCCTCGTGCTTCGAAAAGCACATAACCCCGATGGTCCTGCGCCGGCTCTCTCCCCGGTCATGTCGGATTGCCGTTGCAACTGACTATGAGAGTCAGGGAAGAGGGAGTGCATCTATGTTTGCCCACTTGTGCACTATAATATCCCCTGTGTTCTTAGCTAGTCTCCATTGAGATTGGCCGAAATTGGGCTGGAAGAATTAGTTTTTTATACTTGGCTTCCATTGCTGGTTAGGTAGGCGATATAAGTACCTACCTTATCAGTAATTGTAGCCAAGCAATGCCAGAAACACGAGGAAGTGTCCTGTTGGTTAATTTTCTGTTTTATTCGTTCATATTTTGCAGTTCGGTCTCGGAAACAAATCCATAACACTTTTTTTATTGCCTTCTTGCAGATAAATTTATAATATAATATTTTTTTTCTTTACCCTTTGGCAAAGCCCAAAATGGCAAAACCCATTACAATTACGAGCTAATATATGTTTATCTCACATCCATAATTTTTTTTTTTTCAATAAATAAACCACTGCTTTTGCCGTCAAAATTTTTACGGCAAAACAGCTTCTAAAAGCGACAACCAAAAATGATTTTAAAATTTCAAATCCTCGAGGACCCGGAATACGAAATACGTCATAAAAATTGTATTTAGTTGGACGCCCGTCTAAGAACTAAAGGCTCTCTTACACAAGGTTAAACTTACCGTAGTTGACTTCTGGGCCGCACTATCCCCGCCTCCCGTCTTAAAATACACTATCACTTTCATTTTGTAAATTAATCTTTGCAAAGCTTGTATTGTGTTGTTCTATTATATGTATGTATGTATGTCTAGCCGCAGCATGGCTGACCGAATGCGTCCATCACCGCTGCAGCTGGGGAGAAGACTGGGTGAGCTAGGGACGGGTCGGGTTCGAACCAAAGAGGATCGAATTATCGTTTTTGGAAATTTAAACGAGATAAAACAAAAACTGTTAAAAAATAAACAATGATTTAATTACTCCACACTGTTATTGTCTCTTGTAACGTTCTGTTTCCAAAATTATGTATTGTAATTTATGTACAAATATTTTAATATTTGTCTCATTTCCATTCAGAATATTATTATTATAGTCAATACAATTTTCCTACAAAATCACATAAACACAAGTTACTACATTAATTTTCATTACCCAAAATTTAAATTATCGACAAAACATCTCCCCATCCCTAGTCTCCTTGATGCTGCGCGCGCCGATCAACCCTGTAGCTGCCTCACACCTCATCTCGCGAAATCAAACAAAAACCTAGCCTTTGCCGTTAGCAATAGAGTTTATATTCATTATAGGATCACCGTCCTTTCGTTTCGTTAGCAGTGCAAGTTATGATTGGCAGCGTTGTGACTGGGCTATCATTTAGGCTTCAGACTAATGTTACTTGATCTAGTGAACTGCGATTTGGGCCTGATAAAAAATGTAACGCTGAGCTCTAAAACAGGGATAGCTGACGTAGTGTTAAAGGTTGACCAACTGAAATGGGACTGGGCAGGGCATATCTGCCGCATTCTGGATTAACTGTGGGCCCGAATACCACAAAGCTGGGGCCCTGAGGAAGAGAGACGGGGTCGCAGCAGGCCACGAAGGAGATGACAGGATGGGTTGGATAATGTTCTTAAAAACTTGAGAGATGCAGGAATCGTGAAAGATGGAAAGAGCGGGGGAAAGCCTTTAGCCAGGAAAGGGACAGAACAGGCTAATAAAATCATAATTTTTATTCCCCACAAAAGAATAAAGATGCCTACCGCAGCTAACAAAAGAGCTGATAACCTTGAAACACCTGAACCGATTTTGATCAAACATATCTAAGAACCATCGCTAGGAAACCTGCTTTCAAATAAAAAAAACGCATTCAAATCCGTTCACCCGTTAAAGAGCTACGGTGTCAGAGACAGACAGAAAGGCACTTCAAACTTTTAACACTCTTCTTTTGGAGTCAGGGGTTGTTTTTTTTTGGTGGATGGGAAGTCATCAAATAACTTCTCCCGCCCTGGGCGGGGCGGGAGGGAGTGTCTGACTTTTACTGACTGAAACCCAACCATGTTCCTTCTTGTGCCCTCTGCGTTCCGGGGGCGCGGTATCTCTTGCGAACAACCCGCAGCCCCGGCAGGTTTCGGCCCTCAGTGGCCCCTTCCTTTTGCTGACATCTCTTAGGGGTTAAAAAAATAACAATTACTTTCAATATCAGCTGCTTATCTTAACCACTAGAACAATCTGTAGAAGACCAAAAGGTCTTAAGATATATCTGCGGCTTTGCCACAAATAGTTTAATTATTTATTCTAATCTCGCGGGCGTTCTAATTTTAGACAATAGCGCTTTATCAAGAGAAGATTAGGGCGGTAGTATTAGCAATTATTCTTAAATTAAATTGGTTTTCGGCATATGCAATTCCTCTCCATAGATTTAAACACGAAGAAAAAAAGCCAAGAAAGAAGAAAGAAAGAATTAAGAAGACTCGTAAATCTTTGACAGTCGTTACGGATACTCAGAAGCGAGAAAGTCTGACAACCAGTCTTACCAAGAGGTATCGTGTTGGCTAGTAACTGGGTTGTGGAGGTCAGTGGGCAGTCGCTCCATGTAAAACAGTGATATTCAGCTGTATCCGGTTAGATGAGTGATGATGGATAAAACAAGAACAATAGGGATATGCTTCAATTTCAGCTCAAAAGAGTTTGTCCACTAAACTTTATGAAGATGCCAGCGTGTTCTTCAGCAAGAGAAGTATGGGAATCGTACTTAACTCGAACGTACAGTACGACTCCCGTACTTCTCTAATGCTGCAGCAGTTCGGCACTAAAGGCATATATAAAAAAGTGCGCATAGACCCTTCAGAACCCATACACATTATTGTAATGTGTCCGCTCCGCTCAACACTTACGTCATTGCGGAAAATACAGTCGGAAATCTCCGTCCTTATACGCCCAAGTTCCGAGAAAAACGCAATTGTTGAGAAATACATGTGAAAAAGATTTATATTACTTAACTATCCACGACATTTTCACGAGAAGCAAATGTAAGCGGCCATGAAGTAACAAAATATGCTTCTTAGGGTTCCGTACCCGAAAGGTGCCAATGGAACGCTACTATTTGCCCGTCGGTCCCTTTGTCTGTCAGCGGGCTGAATCTCATGAACCGTAATAGGTAAAGAGTGGAAATTTTCACAGTGTGTGAGCCGTAGCACTTATTGCGCGCGTGTGTAGGCTATAAGTGCTACGACTCGTCGCGTGTAGCGGCATGTAGTACTATGCTTGTTACGCTACCCAATCGGTAGGTCCCTATTGATAGGGTGAGAGGTTGATTGATAGTACCGTCGGTAACTCTGTCTATACTAATATTATAAAGAGGAAAGCCTTTTTTATTTGTTTGTTTGTACCGAATAGGCTCCGACACTACTGGACCGATATTAACCATTTTTTCACGAATAGATAGCTAAATTGTCAGGAAGTAACATAGGCTATATAACATCACGCTACGACACACGGGATCGGAGCAGTAGCAAAATTCGTAACTTAACTCAGGCGAAAATATCCACGCGTGCAGAAGCTCGTCTAGGAGATAGGAAGCCTACCGATTGGGTAGTCTAATAAGCGCTCTAGCCCTAGCAAGCAAGGGTAATTTTAAAAAAGCACTCGCACGAATGAAATGACCATAAAGCAGATGATCCCGGTCACACGGGAACTTTTACCGCGTACTGAAGAAAAAAACGCCTACATCAGGGGTTTACAAACTTCTTTAGTTCGCGGCGCACCTACAGGTCTAATATTTTGTGTCGGCGCCCTAGCTAGTCGAAATAGAGTACAATGTGAGGTACCATATGAAGCAGAGGAGAGAGGACCAATGCAAGGCGCACGATTTGAATTGTTTATTTCGTAACCGTGGATATCAAAGTTTAATAAGGAGGACAGGTATTAAAAATTAGCACCTCACGGGCGGCGGCGCGGCACACCAAGGCGCTGCGGCATACGCTTTGTGAACCCCTGGCCTTTGGCGTTTTTCTAACATACGTTCATAAAGAGAAAGGGCAAACAAGATCTTATTATAAAGTGACATAAATACCTTGACTGTAAATTTTCACATAAGTAATCTATACAAATATTATAAAGCTGAAGAGTTTGTTTGTTTGGTTGAACGCGCTAATCTCAGAAACTACTGGTTGGAATTGAAAAAATCTTTTTGTGTTTGATAGCTAATTTATCGAGGAAGGCTATAGGCTATATAACATCACGCTACGACACACGGGAGAGGAGCAGTAAGACCTAACTTAATGCGGGTGCTAGTCTAAACTAAAAGTCAACCCAAATCAAGCAACAAAATCTCAAACAGTTCTCATTTATCAATTGATAATGAACTAAAATGACACAAAAATAGAGTTGGAAATCGACCACCACCTTTACCGCCTTTATCTCTATACTTGGACATGTAACACGGTTCACAGCATTCCCTTGGACCCTATATAGGTACACAGTACAAATGTCAGGCAGCTATTGATGGACGAGGTGAGAAGAATGATTATTCACACTATTTTTTGATAGTTTTTCGTTATTTGCGGGGAGTTTTAGCAGTTGGACATCAGTTGATGGATATTTTGTGTTTCAAGAAACATTGAAGCATAGTCTATACTTTATATAAGTACATATTGTATGAATAAACTATCCCATGACTGCATTCGCTTGGTTTTTCCCCCGAGTCATGTTGCGTTTTCGATTACTGCTCCGCTCCCGTGAGTCGTAGCGTGATGTTATATAGCCTTTACTATTCCCCTTGAATCTGGCTATCATATACAAAGGGATTTATTCAATCCAACTAGGAGTTTCAGAGATAAACGCGCTATGTTTAAAGACTGTTCAGCTGTATTATATTAGTACCTACAGATATGCATTTTAGGTACGTCATAATACTAGATAAATGATACAAACTATGAATAGTGTACATTGAGTAACTATTTAAATAAAATTTTGGACTTTAATATATTTAAATAGCTTCTGCTTTTGGCTTCATCTGCATAGACTTCAAAATGAAGCCTACGTCCTACACTATCCCACGGAAACACAAATACGGGATATTTTTTTTCCAAAAACGTTTGGTGTGAACGCGACCTAATTACTCATTAGAGTCTACAGATAATTGTGTAGACGACACCACTAATCAATTGACGTACTTTTTATGAGCTGTCAAAACGCGATTGCCCCATAGATTTTGTACGACAATATATGATGATGACGTCACTGTTTTGACATCTCAATTCACTAACTATTTACTGATTTCAAAGCAAATAAAAATCGAATTTTATAGTTATTTAAAAATTCATTGTATCTTGGAATCATTGTTCAATGGTGTCATCTACCCAATTCGTTGCTAATAATATCGCAGATTAGGCGGCAATTCACAGCTGAGACATGGTAATACATTCAATCTACATTTTGGTACGACATTTGTACACAGCTGTTTGTTCGGCACCCCATTTGTTACGTCTATACGCGTCCATTACCTTACGACTGGTAGAGGATGCCTGAGGCATTAAGTCCGCCTTTGTAATTTGTTTGTAGCATAAAGTTTTTTTTTTATTAGCCTGTCCTGTCCCACTCCTGAGCAAAGGCCACCCTCCTCTCTTTCCATCTTTACGATTCCGTGCTTCATCTTTCCGGTTTTTGAAGAAATTATCAAACTCATCCCGATAGAACTTTTTCCAGATGTAGTCGCGGAATGAAAAGGTCATATAAATATAAACCACCATACCGGTTTCGATGAGATTTGGTCAACATTTAAATCTATGCTTTACAAAGCTGAAGAGTCTGTTTGTTTGAACGCGCTAATCTCAGGAACTACAGGTTTCAATTGAAAATTTATTTTTGTGTTAGATAGTTCATTTATCGAGGAAACCTTTATAACATCACGTTACGACACACGGGAGAGGAGCAGTAATCAAAGGCGTAACTTATCGCGGTTGAAATGACCACGCGAACGAAGTCGCTGGCAAAAGCTAGTTTTATCATAAATGGGTTTGTGGTTTAGTCGTGATAGCGTAACAAACAGATGGACAGAAAGACAGAGTTTTCGCATTTAAAATTAAATGTATTGTTTTATTTGAGATGGGTTTGCTCTTGACACTAATCTAGGTCAGAGGTGACAGAGACAAAGTCGACGATGGAGTGAGCTTACCCAGAAGCAGCCTGTTCACTCTAACTTAGAATAGATTAGGGTTGAATGCGTTTGGTAATCCCTGTATGTATGGATATGGTTCTCGCAGAATCCATTGAATAGAAAGAAATTTCTCCATCCGATTAGGTACTAGGAACTCATATCATTCTGTTGTGTCTGTGGGTGCGCGATATCCACGAATTTGTTCGGCAACGTCGGTATCATTTTAGACTTTATTCGCAGTATTTAAAAACTGTAAAGGTTGTATGCCAATGTAACCTACCACCATCTCTTAAAACTGTACCATTTGAATATTGCTTTGTAATTTCAGTTGTTAGATATTCAGCTCTCGGCGCTGGACCGAGCGCTGAAAATCCAACTGTGCGCGCAAGACAAAGTAATAGTTAAAATAATACTGTTTTAAGAAATTGTGGTATTGTAGACGGGGCCCGGTAGGGCCAGTGCCTGGCTTGCGCGTTCGTGTTCCACGCGTGGCTCTAAGAGATGTCAGCAATTTTTGAAGGGGCCACTCAGGGCCGATGCCTGTCAGGGCTGCGGGTTATTCAAAAGAGTCACCGCGGCCCTGGAACACAAAGGGCATTAGGGGGAACACGGATGCGTTTCAGCCAGTAAGAGTCTAACATTACCTTCCGCTCCGCCCAGCGTGGTAGAAGCCATTTGATGATTTGCCATCCTTAACAAAAAATAAAAAACGGACCCTTATAGTCGGGTTAGAAGACTATAATACCAAGGACAAGATACCAGTACTATGCAGATAGCAAGCTAGGTAGGTACCTTGCACACAGCGCGAAGGTGATTTTGTTAGGTCAAACGGCGGTCGATCCCGTGTTAAATGCTAAAATATTCAGCCACATCCAACTGGACTGAAAGTGACCCCAATACAACATTTAGATATAGGTACGAGTACAACCTATTTGAGATAGGTATGTGAAAGTAACTCTGTTCATCTGTTTTTTACCTCATTACTGCAAAACCACTGAACCGATTGTAACGGTTTATTTTTTGTTTAGCTTGAAATCTGGATAGGCTACTTATCGATGACATTGTCAGTGTCCCCGATGACCGACATTTACGCGGACGTAGTCGCGGGATAAAGCTGATTACGTAGCAAACATATTTAACTACCTATTTGCGCATCTATGTTATAAATGTGGAGGTGTGTGGATTTTTATGGAATGCGCTAGGTTTCCCTTATAGTCATAACGCTGCCCGCGCAATACCGAATTTTTGAACGATTTATTGTCATATAATAGAATTCATATGTTCCATTCTCGCCGAAGGCAAAAAAATCGGTCAAAGTCGGTCGTGGGCGGAGACGCTAAGCAATGTAGTACGTACGCCACTGAGACACCGGAACCTTAAACTACGTAAAAAATCGAGGATAAGTCATAGATGCAAACCTTCTCTACATATATTTAGAACAAAGTCACTTCCCGCCGTCTTTCCGTTTGTACGCTTAGATCTTTTAAACTACGCAACGGATTTTAATGCGGTTTTCATGAGTAGATAGAGTGATTCAAGAAGAAGTTTATACGTATAGAAAATCACGCTACGACCAACGGAAGCGGAGCCGTAACCAAAAATGAAACTAAACGCGGAGGTGACACCGCGGGGTATAGGTATAGCTAGTTTTGATAATTCGGTTGCAAAATCTAGTTTGACGAAAATACTTTTAAGTACTTCTGAAAGCTTTTAAAAAAGCATTCAATTCACAATGTTTTTCTTGGTTAGTTCAATACAATTTCACATTCATTTTTAAAATAAATAAATCTAATAATTATTGTCTCATACTTACATCGTATAAAATCATGTCGAGAGGCGTTGAATCGGTCACCTGATGCACTGTTCTTAACTTTATTATTCCTTTTTAAACACTTATTTAATTATTAACTAGTTTTATTGATAAATCTTAATAAAAAATTGAGAAAATCAAATTTTCTGACAAGAAAATCTTATCAATTTTTAATCTACTTAGATTATTATTTTTTTATGTTGGTATGCTTTTTATATACGGTCTTGCATAAATACTTTTTTTATTAAATATGCGGAACAGTCCAGTAGTATTTAGAGATGTTTTATTTAAAATTTTAACATCGCCAAGTTCATGCACCTCTAACTGCGAAATATAATTTTTAATTTCGAATTTCAAAACACAACACAAAATAGTAACACTGAGACGTTCGATATTTGAAACCTAGAGACTAAACGAGTGATCATTTAATTTATGCAGTATTTATTTAAAGAGAAAACAATGTTTTACTCTCTTAGAAAGTAAGTATTGATTTTTCGAAGAAGCGAGCGTACTCGCTGAAAGTGCGGGCACACTAAGGGCGGTCGGTCGCCTTGTGTTCTATACTTGGGCGGGGTAGGCCTGCCGGCGTAAGTAGATTTTAATTCAGTTAGGCACGACGAGCTCACCAGGCATCACTGTTACTTTATTTTCTAACTAGTTTTATGCTTTTGTACTTTAATTATGCGCTAAAAGTTTGTAGAACGAATTAAATTAAGTATTGTATTGGGTAGCTAATTGTATTAGGTACTTATTTTTTATAGACTATAATTGACGGAGTGTTCTTAAAAAAGTAATGTCAAGTAAAAAAAAAATATATAATATGCTATTTCAAATAAAGAAACTTAAATCTCTTAAGCTCTTTCTACACGGTCCTGCTCCTAAGGATAGGAAATTTATAGTTTAAATAAACAATAAATGTAGGTACCCTATATATATACGAGAAATAGAAAACAAAATAATAGAAATTGCCACTTCACATTCCGTGAATTACATAATATTCAATTGAGCAAAATGGCGACGATTTAGGAATACGTTGAAGCGCACGCAAATTAGGACATTTAATTTTAATATTAAAACACGTTACGAGCGGAATGGTGGGATAATGGCGATATCGTTATCGTTTACGTTTTATGGATAATTTTGAAATAATCATACCGTCAATGCGACCCATAACTTGTTTACTTTCTAAAGTAGGTAATATAGGTACATAAGTACCTTAGTATTTAGAACAACTAAAACTCAATTGGAGAACAGAAAAAGTGGTGATTGCAAAATCGTCTTTAAAACTGTTACCTTACGGTACTAGATTAATTAATCATCATCATGTCAACCGATCGACGACCACTGGACATAGGCCTCCCCTAAAGATAGCCACAATGACCGGTCCTGCGCTGCCCGCATCCAACGATTTCCCACGATCTTTACCAAGTTAAATGTACTAAAAAGAGGTAAAATTTGTGAGGTGGGGGGTAATCTCTGGATCTACAGAACCGATTTTGAAAATTCTTTTACCCATAGAAAGCAACGTTATTTTTGTGTGGCATAGGATAACATCACGGGATAACCCACGGGAGCGAGGTAGTAACCAAAGACGTAAATTAACGCGGGAGAAATAAGCCACGCGGACGAAGTCGCGAGTAGTTCGCTAGTGTTCAATAAATATATAGCAAAAGAAAGTACCGTGAAGGTTGTTTACTGCATCAACCTGGTTGAATTAGTTTGCATCCGAACACTCAGTTGAATTCCTTTTTAACCCCCGACGCTAAAACGACGGGGTGTTAGAAGTTTGACGTGTCTCTGTGTGTATGTGTCTCTGTGGCATCGTAGCTCCCTAACGCATGAACCGATCTTGTTTAGTGTTTGAAAGGTTAATTAGTCGGGAATTTCCTTAGCTTTGTTTGATGGAAATCGGTTCAACGGCTTCAAAGTTATCAGCTCTTTTGTTAGCTACGGCAGTGATTTTTTGCTTCTGTCGGGGGTTAATTAATTTTTTTTGTTTCTTTGGAATTCGAATGAACTAGAATACACAGTTTTATAAGTGAAGCTACTTGTTTGGCCACCTTCGAGTCAGTGACATATCAATGAAATGATATAAGAAAGCCATAAAACGTTGGTGTCTTTAAATCAATAATGTATCAATAATGTTGGAGCCCTATAGTGAAGTAAATTACGTCCCGGTTCCGTGGTTTAACCATAGGAGTGACCAGAATACCTACTACGTAGGTACGCTGGTGTGACTAAAGATTAACAACATACATACCATCACGCCTGTATTCCCCGAAGGGTTAGGCAGAGGTGTAACAATGTACACCCACAGTTCGCCGGTATGTTTAGGTCCCATGTAATAGGGGGCGAGCCTATTGCCATTAACCGGGCACAAATTCTAACTCCGAGCTGCTACTGAGAATTTCATAGAAAAACCCAATAACACTTTTTGCTCGACCTAGGAATCGAACCCAAGACCTCTAGCGTAGCAGTCGCGCTTAGGACCACTAGGCCAACGAGGCAGTCAAAAAAGCTAAAGATTAAGTCTTGAAATTATTGTCTTTAAAATAACAGAAACCTAACGACAAACATGAATAAAGTAAACAAAATTAATCTTTAACTACCTAATAAGTTTTATTAAAATGTCGTCAAAAGATCGAGTCACCGAAATTAGTAAACCAGGCTCGCTCCGAAGTTTCAGCTGAAAGTAAAGAAACTTTAATTTAGTTTCAATGTACTTATCACATTGGAACTACGGTAAAGTATTCCGTCAAGTTATTTGGGTCTTGGTATTGTGTGAGTACTGAAGAGTGTTTGTTGGTAGATTTTTTTATGACCCAAATCTCCCTTGGGGTCGGCTTCCAGTCTAACCGGATGCAGCTGAATACCAGTGTTTTACATGGAGCGACTGCCTGTCTGACCTCCACAACCCAGTTACTGGGCAACACGATACCTCTTGGTTAGACTGGTTGTCAGACTTCCCGGCTTCTGACTATCCGTAACAAGTGTCAAAGATCTAGACAGCCGGGACCAACGGCTTTACGTGCTTTCCGAGCCACGGGGGTGTCACACCACCAACTTCCAAACTCTGGACTGCATAATAAAAGGTATTATGCCCGTTGTACCAGCATCGATAGAAGAGCCGGTCTCGCACGCGAAGGGTTCTGCACTACTGTACAATATTAATAATACAAAAAATAGAACAATGTTACTTGCTTTAATTGTTAACTTCAATTCATATGGTAGATGTGAGTAGCAGCGCCGGGAGGGGATGCTCTAGAAAGACCTACACTGACCTCATTGGTGAGGTTTTTCAGTAAGGTCGGGTGCGCAGTACTCGTAACCGGCGTGCTTGTATTACCAGATTATGAACGTGAACGAGGAGAAAGGTGTAGGATAAAATCGTAGTAGGTGGCATTCTGTGGTGTCTGCCTACCCCCTTGGGAAAAAGACGTGAGTTTATGTAATCTTGATTTTATTTGTTGTCATAGAGGCTAAAGTAATACCCAATCTGTTAAAATCTAGTAATCTAGTATCTACCTAATACGGTTCAAAAGATACAGCGCTGTGATAGACGGACTGACACACAGACAGGTGTCTTATTAAAAGGGCCCCGCTTCACACCCTTTCGTTACGGAACCCTAACAATCTTCGGCTTGTTAGTTAGTGTTGATGCAAGTTATAGAATTTGGATGAACACGAACTGACATGGTAAAGCTTTTACGGCTAGAGACCCGTAGTCGCATGTAGCTAAGTATTAGACAAACTTGAGAATACTCAGAGCGATACCCGTATCCCGGTCATTACATAGTTGGAGGAACACCGTGGGGTTTTAGTCGGTAGACCGACACATCCCTCCTTAACCGAGGCGGAGACAGTTCATGAGGATTTCCCGACGAAAAATTAAAGCTGATCCAGTAATACATGCATGCAACTACGGCCGTAGTACTCTGGATATCACTGCACTATGAGAAGATTTCCTTTAGTCTAGAGAAGAATTGCAGGCAGGAATGCCTTTTGCATATTCTTCAGTTCATTTTTGTCAGAGTTTAGTTTTAGCTATAAAACTTCCATAGGTACCCAAAGAGTGCCAAATGGACCCTCTTATTAATCTCTGTTGTCCGTCCGTCTGTCAGTCAGCGGGCTGTATCTCATGAACCATAATAGGTAGAGAGTTGACATTTTCACAGAATGTGTGTCACTATGGCCGCTATAAAATAAAATAATAGAAGTAAAACAAAGTTAATAATTTAAGGGTACACACAAAAACATGTTATTTGTCTACAGTGATAAACCATTGTACCTACGATGGTCCAGAACCCTCCGTGTCCTAGTCCGAATCTCACTTTGGCCGCTTTTTAGAGTTACGTATATTTTCTGTTCGATGTTCTTTTGTTCTTGTAGGCTACTGAAATGTCCATAGAATCTATTATCGTTCTGTATTTTATAAGTGAAGACCTATAATTGGCTGAAAGTCTAACTTACTGTCCTTAGTCTGTTTTTTTAGCTATAAGTAAGTCTTCCATATTAATTAAGTACATATTACTGTGTAATTAGGTATGTAGGTAAGTAATACGACACCTATTTTTATTTTATTTAATTAAGTAGGTACCTACTAAAATAAAATACATGAGCAAAAGGTCATGAAGCGTTCTGGCATATAATGTATTTTTAACTTATGAGGTAGGCAGAGGTGTTGACATTTACCTGTACACCCACATTTTAAGCTAGCGAGCTTTTATCATAAAGTAAGTAGGTAGGTACCTATAAGGACTCCCCTAGTTGCTTCTGAGAATTGCCTAATGGTTCTTTGTCCTACTTGTGAATCCATCCAATGAGCCATCCAACCCTGAATCATGTCATAATCAGTCTCCATTTTCAATAGTTAGACTAACGATTCAGTCTCAATCCTAGTAATAAAAAAATACCATATCAACTAGCCCGCAAATAGTATAAAATAAAAGCTAACAACTTAGAAAGCCTTCGAAAAATCCTACCCAATTTTAATTAACCAAACAAATAAAAAAGCATGACTCTCCAGTCTCCGTACGAAACAATGCGAGAGCCTAGAGTATTTTTTCAAGTGCGTTTTTAATCTGTGCCCGTGCGAGGTCCCGTGCCCGTGAAGCCCGCGCCACGCGGCCAGCAATCCAATTAGATTTCGAAACGTGCGCGAATAGAACAAACGGATTACTCGTATATGCGCAGTTTGTCTTTCCGAGATTTTACAGTCACGAGATGTGAGCGTGGGTTGTTGAAAGGGTAGGTTTTTCATTTTTGTTTTAAAAAACTTGCTGCTGGATTTTGTATAAAATTTAGGAAACGAGGAGGGTTTTTTTTTTTTTTCGGTGGGGCGGGAGGGAGTGTCAGACTTTTACTGACTAAAACCCACCCATGTTCCTTCTTGTGCCCTTTGCGTTCCGGGGGCGCGGTATCTCTTGCGAACAACCCGCAGCCCCGGCAGGCATCGGCCCTCAGTGGCCCCTTCCTTTTGCTGACATCTCTTTGAGGCGCGCGTGGAACACGAACGCGCCGTCGACACGGCCTGTCGTTATGCAACGTAAGGACGGTGAGCTACCCATTGCTCACCGTCCACAGGCCAGTACCTACGGTGGCCGGGAGTCGTCTCGCGGCTCCCGACGTCAAAACGAGGAGGGTACATTTAAAGTTAGACACGGAAGGAGCGATTCACATTTGTAGTTATGACTTCAAGCTTTTTTGTTTTAAGGATGGGTAATCATCACATGTGTTCTTTCGCTCTGGGCGAAGCGGAAAGGTGTGTCAGACTCTTACTGACTAAAACCCATCCGTGTTCCTCCTAATGCCCTTTGCTTTCCAAAGCCGCGGTAACTCTTTCGAACAAATTCCGCAACCCTGCCAGGTGACTTCAAGCCTGCAACATTTTTATGGTTTTTTGTTTATTAACTCTAAACATAGAAAATCATATCATATTAAAAATTATTATTATTTTATTCCCATTATTATTGTAGCTTTTTGTAAAATGAAATAAACAAATAAGTATTATTGCGTAAACTTCAGTAGGTAGAAGGTTTTCAAAAGCTATTATAACTAGTTTCGCTGCCTAGTACACTCTAAAATTACCCATTACATGATAATTCAGTTTTTGTGGTAATTAAGAGTATTAAATAGTTAGTTTGAGTTACTTTTTTTCTTGGGAGGCGTTTAACATTGTTTGGACACAGTCATAAGACTTGAACATGGCCTCGCATCTCAGATTACGCGGATTACTTTTCAAGTTCAAGCTCATTATAACATAAACTTGAAAATCAACATGGCGTACTGCTGCATATTTATAATTAATACTTATTTAATATTCATATTCAAACATTATATAAGTAAATATGTTAAAAAATAAGCTTATTTACAGACGATAATAATCAATTTCCACCATTTTGTTTGTGATTTTATAAATAACTGGACTGTTCCAGTGTTCCATAAATAATTACACGGCAACCCCGATAGAAGCTGGGAAGTGAAACTGCTGTCAAGCATGTCAAGTCGATAGATATTTGAAATGTCAAATCTGTAAACAAGGAATCCGTGGATGTTTGTTTTTTAACGGAATCTTATGTGAAATAATCAATAAATAACATTTAATACTGAGTAAGAAGTTTATTGAAATTATTTTAGATGACTCTCGGACGTAAATACCAGCAATCTTCCGGGTAAATGGTTCTCCTGCCCTTGTAGCGCTGTCCCTGTTTGGCGATGCATGAACGGTCTTTATCGTTTATAAATACGGCAAAAATTGATTTTTCCCTATTTATAGGAATGCTGGGGAGGCTCGTAAGGTGTATTCTAACCAGTCGAAGGTCGGGACTCTGTCTGGTTGCTCGTCTTCTGTAAGTTATCCTACTAATATTGGTACCTAATATTCATAAAATTATAACTCTTTTAAACTATATGAATCACCCTTTTCCTGTCCTTATTAGTAGTGTGTGCTTTGTATTGTTTACTAATTGATTGCTGGTACGTCGAGGCTACTGTTACTTCATACTAATATGTTAATCCATGAGCCAATACTTTGACAAATTGTCTCATAGGGATATGGTTTCATAATTCAGGTTTAAACTAGGACAAAATGTGCTAGTAAAATAATAATAATGTTATTCTACAAGCATCAGGATGTTTATTTCACACAATTATTTTTTTTATATATTTGTATTTTCAGCTCGTACATTATTTTATACTTATAATTTTGATTGTGTATTTATAATTTTTATTTAACTTACAACCTTAATTCACACTTCAACCACAATTTAAGTTCATAGGTTCTAATAAACATTATCATTTGGAAATTATCTACACTTTAAAAACATTGCTTTCTGCAGTCTTATGTAAAAGTGAAAGTATGCATTAAGTGAGTAATTGTTATTTAATTAATGCTTTCATTGTTACTTACTTAAAGCAATTAAGCTAGTCTACATAGCCAATTTCATCTCATCCCAATTGGCCTTTATAGTTCAGTAGTAGTATAGCTATTAGGTCGATGTTCAAACTTGAAACCACTCAGAGTTGCAAGCTTTACTTTAAAAAATATAAAATCTTGACCCTACCCTCACTTTATATATTAGAAAATGCGATGTTCGAAAGATCCAACTCTTGCCTTTTTTCTCGCATGGCAGATCGATTCCCTCGTAATAGACATGACAGTACCCAAATTTGTCGACAACAATATAGAACGGCACTTATGCACAAATGTGTCTTTTGCATGGCTCCAAAAATTTATACATTATTTTTATTATTATTTTTATTTTTTCATTATTTTTTTTTTTTTTTTAAGCTTCAAAAAAACTGGAAGCAATTAAATGATATAGCCTTCAAACAGACAGTTATTAATTTCCTAGCAGATAAGGCTTATTATAATTTGAAAGAGTTTTTAGATGAGAACCTCTGATATATTTCTATATGTTTTTATTATATAAATAATCATACATTTATTTGAATAATTTGACTGCACAACTTTATTATTATAGATTCAATTACGATTTTTATTAAATACTTTTGACATGACAGTATGAATACTTTGACATGTATTATAAATTCCTTTTAAATTTTAATTTCAATTTATATCTTTTAACTTTTGACATTCATTATCTTGTAGCCTTTGGTTAAATTAAAAATCACAATTATTACTCAAAACATTTGCACGCCATTGTATGTGGTAAACATGTCTGAACCAACTTTTTATTTTTTATGTTATCTTCCATGCACTTTTTATTATTGTATGTATACACATGTTTGGGCGAATAAATTTCTTATCTTATCTTATCTAGCTCTTCCTGAAGGACCTCATTTAGGGAAGTAATACCACCATTCCTATTTCTACCAAAAACCAGCATTGCTGTGTTCCGGTTGGAAGGGTAGGGGTGCCGGTGTAATTACAGGCAGATAAAACAGTTCAACTTTCCTCTCTGAGATGACAATGCATGTCTGTATGAAGCAGTGACCACTTAACATTAGGTTGACCATCAGCTTTCCAAAACAAAAAAATGAAATGAAGTTTTAAATCCTTTCTATAATAAAATCCATTTTATTTCTACACACTGAATTCCTCAAAATGGCTATAATTTGTCTTTTGTTATAATTTATGGAGGTCAGTGTCAACTAGACACGTAATACTACAATAAATCCTACAACATATTTAATATTTCCACCTCTCAGATATCACTTTGCGACATGATTGAACCACCGGACTATGAGGAGGTGTGTGAGCGCCTCATGGGTGAGCGAGACCCTCTCGCTTACCCAGAGGTGGACATGGAGCTGTGCAATGTGCCTCGTCGGATCAGAACCATGACCCATGTCCTGCCTGATGAAGATCTGTGAGTATCATTAGGGCTCCTTATAAATCTTCTGTTCCTACTTGCTTGCATTGAGTTTTTTGCCAATATTTCTCCATATGTAACCTACCTTTTGGAAGGGATATCTAGATTTAATACTTTTCTCTTGTAAATTACATTCACATAACATGCCATCACGCCTGTATTCCCTGAAGGGTTAGGCAAAGGTGTAACAATGTTATCCACAGTTCGCCAGAATCTTTAGGTCCCATGTAATAGGGGGCGACCCTATTGCCATAAACCGGGCACAAATCCTAACTCCGAGCTGCTACTGAGAATTTCATAGAAAAACCCAATAACACTTTTTGCTTGACTTGGGAATCGAACCCAAGACCTCAACAAGACAGTTAAATGACATTCAAATTGAATAAATAATTTGACTTTGGCTTTGACTGCAGTTTGCAGTACAATATGAAGAAGTTACAGTACTCATTGTTTTATATTTGTTTTGTTCTTTAATCCACATAATTATGTTCAAAAATTTGGTTTGCAACAAGTATGTTACTTGTTAGTTAATAAAATTTATCTTGTTCAGTAAAGCGAAAAATGTTCAATGGCTGTTAGAGCATTAAGCTTTACACTCACTAGGGGACAAATGCCCACAATACCTATCCCCAAAAATAGAATATCATAATTTTATTATACTCTATTTGTCACCAAAATTGACTTGAACATCACGTGACTTCCCCCGATTTGCACCAAATGTCTCGCGAGTTAGGAAACGATCAAAAATGGTCGTGTGGTGAGATGTATAGCGACCACAAAATGGCGGGACATCTTTACATAATATTATAAAGCTGAAGAAGTTTGCTTGACTGCACTAATCTTAGGAACTATTGGCCCGATTCGAAAAAAATATTTTTGCGTTATACAGGGTTATTTGTAAAACAATGACAACCTCTCAGGACTATGTTACTAACATCATAATCAACAACTTTTGTTCTATGACATTTAAAAATTTTTCATATTTTAGTTCATCAGATTTTCATATAAAAATAAAAACATTTAAATTGAACGCTCTAATGTTACGAAGTCTATGCGAAGCAAACGAAAGCGATAGTAAATAGCGAGGGTAGCGGGGTTAGGGCGGCGGGGGTGTTTGTACTTGACCTATTTACAATTTTACGGAAATCCTTCAGTCGGTCATTCGCTTCGATGCGCTTGCGTTGCTTGATTCTGTAAAAATTTATAGAACAAAAGTTGTTGTTTATGATGATAGTAATACAGTCCTGCAAGGTTGTCATTGTTTTACAAATAACCCTGTATAGCCTGTTTATCAAGGAAAATTATAGGCTATATAACATCACGCTACGACAGACGGACTCAGAGCGGTCACTACAGACGTTACTTACTGATAATTCTACCAAAATACAATTTTTTCTCTTCCACTACCAGTGCAAAAGCTCCAATGTTCGTTCGCGACTGCATCCGCTGCTACACAACAGACTACACGGTCGTGGAGTACAAGTACCGGGTGCACTCGGGCTCCATGTGCGGCCGCGAGCGCCTGGGGGAGCGCCTGGAGCGGCTGCATGCAGGGCCGCGACACCAGTACGAGGTGGACGCCGAGCCAAGCGCTAGCACTGAGGAACCCCAGGTAAATAGTATAGATTCACTAACTGACTCTGACTGACCTTTTTTTTTGTACATTATCGCACTTACGCAACCATTTATAAGTCAGTAAAATGTGACAGTAACCATTTCACCGCATAAAGTCCAAAATCATTTAACAATCTCATTTTTCAAAATGTTTGTTCTAGCGTACTGAAATTTATGAAATTTTATTTGATTTCCCTCCGCGTAAGCATTTTATCACTACGCCGTCGCCTCCGGCTCGGTTTGCAAATGAGACACGTCTGTAATAACAAATTTTCCTTATTAGTATCACAATATGTAAAAAAATAATGTATTCTCGAGACTGATTCCGGCCACGACGGTTAATCTTTATTTAGACTAGCCAAGTACGCAGGAAATATTACAGTGCACAAGTGTGTGCACGAACACATGTGCACTTCCTCTTCCCTAACACTCATAGTCCGATGGGACGGCAATCCGACACAACCGGGGAGAGATCAGGCGCAGGACCAACGGCTTTACGTGCTTTCCGAGTCACAGGGTATCACACCATCAACTTCCAAACTCTGGGCTGTTACTGAGAAATTTCTTATGGGAAATGCTAATAACAGTTTTTGCCCGACCTGGGAATGGAACCCAGGAAGCCACGCTCAACAGTCGTGCTCGCCATCATGAGACCAACCAGAATATTTTAGTAGGAAATACTTTGGAATCCATCCTTAAAAATTCTCCTACAATTTGTGGAAATAAATGTGTGAAGTAAGGTATTTCATTAATACTTATTCTCCTAAATATATATTCCTAGTCTGAATCTCAACCATCAAGCGGTCGTCAATCTGTGGCCTCAATGTCCTCATCATCTTCTTGCAATGAGACCCTCACTCCTCGCGGGTCCTGGGCCAGCCTGGACCTTCGTAGCTCATCCTCAGATCCGCTGCTACCTGATCTGTTTGAGAGGAAACCACCGGAACAGCTGGATGCTCTTAATGAATCTAGGAGGTAAGTTAGTTTGGATTATAACCAGCCAGATGTGAATTGGATTCTGTACCACCATATTTTTTTTTTATTATAGCAGCCATGGTAATACACTCTGTGAACATTTGTAATTTATATCTAATACGATTTTAACGCCATAACCCTATAACAGATGGAAGGACAAAGAGACAGCTGTTCTTATTTCTTTTTCATCTGTTTAGCAACCTTTTGGTACGGAACCCTAAAAATTATATACTGTCATCACCATATGACCTACTTGTAGTTGTTCATAGTCATTTTCATTTATTGGCATACCATAATGTGTATAAAAGATGTTACGAAAGGCTATAAGTACAGTTACAGTAAACAAGAATTTATGGAGGATAAAATGTAAAATAGAGTAGAAATATGTTATAATATGTATGTGTTCATTTATTTAAAAGCTATTTGTAGTTATTTTTATTTTATATGACATGTTTTCTTAATAATTGAAATAGTATAAAATGATTAGATAAATAATAGATATTATGTACTTTGCAATATTAGTTTTAAATTATCTTGCGGCGCCCTAACAGGGTCTTGTACTTACTAGTTTTTTAAGCTTAGCCTGTAAAACTGGTTGTGTACATTGTGCATTAAATAAATAAATAGAAGCAATTTATGAACCCTAATTATGTTCTGGGTCTGGTTGTTTGTACAGGTCGTACAGGGCAATAGATTATTTTTTAAGGGTAAATGATTAAAAGGCAAGGCGTTTTTTTTTTGGGGGGTGGGTAATCATCAAATAATTTCTCCCGCCCTGGGCGGGGCGGGTGGGAGTGTCAGACTTTTACTGACTAAAACCCACCCATGTTCCTTCTTGTGCCCTTTGCGTTCCGGGGGCGCGGTATCTCTTACGAACAACCCGTAGCCCCGGCAGGCAAAAGGCAAGGCTAACGTTCCTTTAGCGTTTTGCTCTGATAACACAACATGTTTCATGGTTTCTTTCTATCCTGTAGGTTAGAGAACCGCCAGGCTGATCTCCTAGGTCTGTATACTCCATATCTTGATGAGGAAGAGGCGGTGGAGCGGAGGTTGGCTGCGGAGATGCCGTGCGAGATCATGGGACACAGGATCATGGTGGTCTGCCATCAGTTGAAGTGAGTCAAACCTTTGTTTGGTATTCTTTAGTTTATATCAAAGAGACATAGAATAATGAACTAAAAACATAAGAAATAGAGTTAAAATTTGCGTAATTGCGTATAAGGCAATAAATGCTGAGTGAAATTAGTCTGCCACGCAATTTTTAATTCTATTTCTGAAGTGTTTCGTTTCATTATCAATTAATCAATGAAAACTGCTTGACAACATTACTGCTTTGTCTATGCTTACACTTGGAAAGAAAAACATTTTCACAAAAAGAAAATCATTTCTTTATCTAATTGCCTGTGCTTTAATGGTTGATTTGGCAGATCTTGTCATGCTGAAGGTCTGCCATATTGTACAAAATGTATACCAACTGACAGCCCTCTGGTTATAACACCTTAGGATCAATATACACATAAACGAATCGGCACAATCGATTCAGCATTTTCAAGGTTGTATTAAGAATGCCGAACCGATTATGGCCGACCCGCTTAAGTGTATAGCGACCCTGACTCCTATATTTTTCGATCTAGTAAACAGAAAAGTAGTATAGTTATTTGATGACGTCACATATATTCCAGGCTAGAACTAGACGTGGAGCCACTCTTCGCCTCCATGGCCATCTACGACGCGAAGGAAAAGAAGAAAGTGTCCGAGAACTTCTACTTCAACTTAAACTCGGAGTGCACTCGCCAGATGTTAGCCTCACACGTCCCTCACGCGGACCTCTCGACCCTCAGCCGGAGTGCCGTGTTTGACTTGCTGAACCCTTCACCTGATATGTTCCTAGTCGTTAGAGTGGAGAAGGTGCTTCAAGGCGACGTCAATGAGTGTGTTGAGCCGTATATCAAGGATGATAAGGTTGGCTTTTGCTTGTTATTCCAAAAAAAAAAAATATGTAGGCATCATCTATACTAATATTACAAATAGAGAGAGAAGAGTTGTTTGTTTGTTTAAACGCGCTAATCTCGAAAACCACCAGTCGGATTGGAAAAAATATTGTTGTATATTATAGCCAGATTCGTGAGGAATAGTATAGGCTTGATAATATCACGCTACGACTTACGGGTGTGGAGCAGTAACCAAAGACGTAACTTAACGCGAATTAAAATCATCGTAGTGGAGGGTAAAAGTTAGTATGAGAAAATATCTTAAGAAAATAAAAATCTATCCTTCTATCTTTCCCTAGAATCGCGAGAAAGTCCGCGCAGGCGCGGCGGCGGCGTGCTCTCGTCTCGGTAAATACCGCATGCCGCTAGCCTGGAGCGCGGTGTCTCTGCTGAACATACTGAGCGGTTCTAACAGCTTGGAGCGAGATCAGGACAAGGACAGCTTGTCTGCTTGTCCCAATACTAACAGCTTGGGTAAGTAGTTTTCAAACACAAAATCAAAAATGTTAAGTAACCCCGGTAAAGGAATATAAATCCTTACTGCAGCTTTCAAAAGAGCTGATAACTTTGAAACCGCTGAACTGATTTCAAATTCATAAACATATTTATATTTATTTCGCTCCATGTAAAACATTGGTACTCAGCTGCATCCGGTTAGACTGGAAGCCGACCCCAACATAGTTGGGAAAAGGCTAAGTAGATGATGAAACATATTTATATTTATTAGCGTTCCATAATGTGTATATATATATATAAAATATTTCCACCAAACATAGCTAATAACACTCCCGACTAAATAACCTTTCAAACAAAAAAAAAACAAAATCAAAATCAGTTCATGCGTTCGGGAGCTACGATGCCACAGACAGACACACACAGAGACACGTCAAACTTATAACACTCCGTCGTTTTTGCGTCGGGGAATGTCGCGCCGCGATCGACATTCCGTCGATCGCGGCGGCCAATCTCAATGAAGATGAAAGTATGCAGATACGTATAGTCAAGTATGCAGGAGATACTATAGTATACAAGTACACACTTGTATAGTAGCCGCCACGAGTCGTGAGCACAAACGTCAAGTTAATTTTTAGGTTCCTTTCTGGGTTTTTTGGGACGCCGACGCTGCGATTGGTCCTTCACGCCCGCCGGCCAGCTAGCCAAAGCTGCGGTAGTGAGCATTAAAGCCACCTCCTCCTCACGGGCCGTCTCGCCCCTCCGCAACTACGCGAGCTTAAATTACACTCAGTCGGACCGATCGCGTGCAGTGTTAGCGCCCCAAGAAACCCAGAAACTCAAAAACCCAAAAATGTTCTTGACATTTATGCTCACGACTCGTGGCGGCTATTATATACTATAATATATCATGAGGACTTGCGCAAACACAGATGCACTCCTACCCTCACTCTCATACTCTGATGACACAGCCTGGGAGAGATCAGAAGTACACGTGCGAGACACGGTAGTGTCACTCCACTCCTAAAAGAAAAACCCAATAACACTTTCTTCGACTAGAACTGCCTCGTTAGCCCAGTGGTCCTGAGCACCACTGCTACGCTAGAAGTCATAGGTTCGATTCCCAGGTCGAGCAAAAAGTGTTATTGCGTTTTTCTATGAAATTCTCAGTAGCAGCTCGGAGTTAGGATTTGTGCCCGGTTAATAGCAATAGGCTCGCCCCCTATTATATGGGACCTAAACATACCGGCGAACTGTGGGTGTACATTGGTACACCTCTGCCTAAACTTTCGCGGAATATAAGCGTAATGGTATATGTTATGTGATGTCAACCTGAAATTTGAACCCAAGACCGCACGCTCAGCATGTTGATTATTCTAAATTCCTAAAGCAATTCTTCACGTCTACCAAAGCCTAAACCAAATCTAAGATAACCATGAAGTTATCTAATTTTAATTCTTATTTAATTGGCATAAAAAAATAATTCAAAATTGTATTCATTTTCAATGCTGACCTGGGAACTGTTGCAGAAGGTGCATCTGGTAATTGGCTTTTTTAAATCTTCGAGACTCGTACTGTCTCACTCACTATAAGGTGTATTATTGCGACAGAACTACTATTAAGACGTGTCGTTTCACATACTTTTATCGTCCCAAACCAACATATTTATTTTTAAGCGTACGTCTTCGTCTTCCTTCTGTCTCATTTCAATGATTATATACATTAAATTATCACTATACCATACAATTATATAGTTTCTGCCTACCCCAGGGGAAAAGGCGTGAGTATATACATGTATTATCACTATAATCTCCCCTCCCCTCGCAGACCGCAAGGCGTCGTCCAGTAGCCTGGAGCAGCTCCGCCGGCGCGCAGGGGAAGTGGGGGGCTCGCTGACTCGTAAGGGCTCCATAGAGCGACGCGCGCCCACCCATCACGCGGACGACCTCGCCAACCAGCTTGACACGTTCAAGCCTATAGTTATTACTGTTACCAGCTTCTTTAAACAGGTGAGTTGTATTTATTTTTATCTTTTAAATTCATATTAAGTACCCGGTGCATCCAGTTTAGAAGGAGTTAAGGTTTGTATAGTTGTCTCTCTCACACCAATGTGAATTTGAGCAGCTAAATGCATTTTGGACCATTTTAACATATCAGGTACAACACAGGTAGGTATAATACTAATCCATTATTGTGTAGTTTAGCTGTTTAGCATTCTTGTCTAATTAAAGGAGGTAACTATACTAGTGATTTCCAACACGAATCAATAATGAAACAAGTAAGTTAGGAAAATAAACAAGAATTTATTAGTTACTTATTGACCAGGTATAGTATCCGCCAGGAGTCGCGAGCACAAACGTCAAGTTCACCCTACGGTTACGCCTACTATACCTGATTGATTATATATATCTTTCATGACAACCTTCTGAAATATGACAAGTATACAGAACTGCACCTTGTATAATAACATTTTGTAATTTAACTTCAGCGGACAGGAATAAATTGATCAATTTACTGTATTCCTCCATTAGGAAACTGACAAATTGCGCGACGAGGACCTGTACAAGTTCCTAGCTGAGATCAAGCGACCCAGCTCAGCTCCAAAGAAGCTTAAGTGCATCCCCGGTACTCTGAAGATCGAGGTCTCGCCGTGTCCCGACGAAATGAAGAACGGTCTCACTCCAGAGCTCGCCAAATTGCACCCTTATGGAGGTGCGTTAAGGATTTGGTTGTAACGCTAATACTTGCATAAATATTTTCATTCTTTGAACAACACATAAAGTGCTTTATTACTTTTGGAATAAAATTTACTTTGTATTAGCGAAATAAAGTGCTAATCTCATATGTAGTTCTGATGATAAAAAAAGCGTCCAAACAAAGCAGTTTATCATGCCATTTCACTCATACAACATAGCAAATGAGTGAGAGGACATGATTATCACTGCCATGTGCAATTCACGGGTTACAACTGCCAAAATGTTTCTTCGTCTGCCATGTCAGATGACAACGTGCGTCCGTGTAAGGAGATCCTGCCGTTCCCGACGCACGCGCCCGCCATGCCGCACTACCAGTACCGCAACCTGCTGTACCTGGCCGTCAAGGAGATCAACCTGAACGCCTACACCTCGCGCACCGGCTCCGCTAGGAATATTACTGTGAGTTTGTTGCAATGATTTATTTAGCACGAAGCAAACACACAACATACATTCTTTAGTAGTAGAGCTTTGTGAAGGAGCTCGTCCGGGGCAGTACAACCACCATACCTATTTCTCCTGCAAAGCAGCGTTGTTGTATTCCAGTTTGGAGGGTATGGGTGCCGGTGTAATTACAGGCACATGATACATTTTAACCATGTCTCTGAGATCGTAACGTCTGGTATTGCAGATGTCTATAGGTAGCGGTGACTACTTAACATCAAGTGGCCCGTCGGATTGATTGCCATCCAATGTAATAAAAAAAAACACGGCCGAGTTGTAAAAATGCTCACCCACAGTTTGCTGGTATGTTTAGGTCCTCTGTAATAGGGGGCGAGCTTCATACCATTAACCGGGCACAAATCCTAACTCCGAGCTGCTATTGAAAATTTCATAGAAAAACCCATTAACACTGGTGGACCTGGGAATCGAACCAAAGACCTAGCGTAGCAGTCGCGCTTAGGATTACTAGGCTAGCGAGGCAGTTTCGATGTTTCGACTGATTGATGTACATTTCTATAAACAGGTGCGAATACAACTGATGTCCGGCGAGAATGAGGAGTCTGCCCTACCGGCTATATTCGGACGAAGCTCCTGTCCAGAATTCACTAATGAGGCTTACACCACCGTGTTGTACCATAACAAGTAAGATTTTAAGTCTATTTTGTGTCCCACTGCTGGGCAAAGGCCTCTCCTTTCTCCAAGTAGGATAGCATTCAATAAAGTAACAGAATAGGCGTAAAAGACGGGCAATTAAAAACAAAACAAAAATTGTATGTCGTAAAAATAAATAATTAATTGAATTTTATTTTATTCGAAAGTCACAAAGCTGAGTCAGAAGTATTTCACTTTAACTTTGAATTACGTAACTACATATATTTTCAGTTATTCAGTCATCAGTACTTTTCACCCTTCTCAGGAACCCGTCCCTCTACGACGAGATAAAGCTGAAACTGCCTGCTGACCTGGGCGACCAACATCACCTACTGTTCACCTTCCTACACGTGTCGTGTCAGAGGAAGCCTGTCGCTCCTGACCAGGAGAAGAACCTGGAGACTCCTGTGGGGTACTCTGTAAGTATACAAGTTTAAGGGTTATTGGATGACAAACAAGCTGACAAAGATCGACCCTTTACCAGAAGATCAATTCTAACTAATAAACACGTTCAAAATATAGTCGCAATCATATCCCATCGTCATCATATCAGTCGAGCAACGTCTAGTGCTGACATAGGCCTCCCCTATCCCCCATCTCAGCGACAATCAATATCGAAAAAAGGAGAGAGAAAATCTAGACTCACAAAAAATATGCTTGTACTTTCTCTGTATAAAACGAGGCTGTTTTTACTACGGCGAAACAAAAATGGGGGAGTTATGATTTTGACTAGTATGTATGTTCATTTGTTCCTTCAAAACTTTTAAACTGCTTGTCATCATTTTTCAAATGATGTGTCGTTGGAAGCGTCTTGATCGTCCGCTAGTTAGTGTAATATTAATATTATTTTAAGTTTTCTTGCGATGTCAAAATTGAAACTGAACCTAATTAAAGTAATTTCTTGTCCACAGTGGATCCCTCTATGCCGCAACGGCAAGCTAACCTGCGGCGAGTTCAACTTACCGGTGATGCAGGAGGAGCCTCCCGCTAACTACTCCTACATCTTCCCCGACGTCCTGCTGCCGGGTACCAGGTGGATCGACAACCACAAGCCTATCTTCAGCATCACACTTGACGCCCACACCACTGTGCATCCGTTGGTGAGTACTGAGTTAAAATGTATTGCAATGATAATAAAGCTGAAAAGTTTTTTTTAACGAGCTAATCTCAGAAACTCCTGGTCCGATTTGAAAAAGTCTTTTAGCGTTATTTAGCCCGTTTATCGAGGAACGTTATAGGCTAAAAGTTCTCGCTACGACTCATGGGAGCGGAGCAGTAACTAAAGACGTAATTCACACATACATTGGTGAGTCAAAATGTATTGCAATAATCATCTTCCCGAACGAATTTCGGTTACGGCCGCCAATCTCAATGGAGGGCTGAGCCGGTTTTGCGGAGAATTCTACAAAATACGCGCAAAAATAAAGTCAATATTAACCGACATTCACGTGGACACAGTCGGGAGCATAAGCTCGTATTAATAAAACATATGATTTGTTTCATAGGACGGTTATATTGAACGCTTCGCAATGGCATGCGAGGCGGTGCAAGAGGGGAACATTCCGCCGCGCATCGGACTGTCCAATATGGAGTCTGAACTACGCGCTAGGTAAGTAACATACTTAACTTAGTTTATTTGATTTTGTTGTAAACTTTGAATGAGCCAAGAAAAATTACATATTTTACGCCACCCTTTGAAATGTGCACATCGGTTCGAAAGTGTGTAAAAATGACATACAAACAACAACATTCTTTAACTAAAAACCAATCGACTTAACTTTTAACCCATATCATCCCAGTGTTCCATTTTTGAAAAACACTAATTTAAAAATGAGTTCAAAAATTATAATAAAAAAATAATAAAGTAACCGTTTCAAAAATGGAATACTGGGATGATATGGGTTAACGGAGTAGTCTTCAGTTGAAAGTTATCTGACTATTGAAATTTGAGCCTTATTACTAGTCAATGGAATTTTTATGAAATGAAATATCCTTTTATTTCACCATAGTAGGAATTTATCCTGTTTAGTGTGTGCGTGGAAAAATATATACTCACATACACACAACCTGACCCAGAAGAAGTACATTTAGTTCATATTTCATCATCTTCATCATATCAACCGCAGGACGTCCACTGCTGGACATAGCGCCCCAAAGATTTTCAAAAGGACATTGCCTGCTTCCAGCGTTTTCCTGCGTTCTTTATCAAGTCGTTTGTCCACCGTCCTATCCATTTATTATTATTATTATTTATTATTTACAACGACCTTACATCTACCATTACAGTTTCCCAATTCGGTAGTGTAGTTATTAGTGACAATTACATACAATTACAACAGACAGTTACGATACATACACACAATTACATTACATTACATTACACACAATTTATAGTCTATTACTAGACATAATTATCTTACTAAGTACATAGCACGTGTAACGTCACCCTTGCGAACTCGCCCCGTGAGCATGAGAAAAGATCTATTTTACTGGCAACCACATTGAGCGTGCGCATTGTTCGCGTGAGGGGTGCATTCTCCAACCATTTAGTTCTCCCGCGCGGCACCGCAAACCATATAGATCTACCTAGTATACCTACTAATATAAATAAATTCCGCCGTGGTTTCTCTAGCCATAGACCGATTTGTTCAACATTGTCTGCTTGTCCCAGTATAACGGAGCTGCCCACGGCCAACGTGGAGGTGCTAGCGCGCTACCTGGGCGTGGTGCTGGACAAGCTGCTGCACCTGCTGCTGGCGCCGCCCGCGCTGGCGGGCCACACGCTCAACATCGCGCAGGACGTCTTCACCTGCCTCGCGCACCTCTTCACTGACATCTCGGTGAGTATTGTAACATATTTAATTATTTAAGGTGAAAGTACTCGCGAAATTTCGGGTTTATTAGAATAAGAACAACCCCCCCCCCCCCCCCCGCCCCGTCCTCAATATGGTTTACAACAAAAAGCATTTACTATATAATATTTGCAGAACATGAACGAGGGCTCCACCTGCGACAACCACGGTCGCAGCGGCCTCATCACCACCTACATACAGTACCAGTGCACCATACCCCGACCCTCGCTCACCGACAGGGACATAGGCCTGCCGCTACCTCCTGCAGGTATGACTTAGGACTTGCTGGACTGGATATTTTGACGTGGGCTTTACGGTCCAATGCTAAACTGATGCCTATCGCTCTGAATGTGGCCATGCTAGCCCATTTATTTCCCTTTAGATATTTTCTACTCCAGTGCAATGGACGTTGACATGTACTGTGGTATCGGAATTATCAATCTACTTTATAGGAAGACTTTTTTATTATTATTCACGTATGTTGACAGAATTATAATTGAATTATATTTATTTATTAAAACTTTTTGCACATAATGTAAATAATACACTGTACAAAGGCGAAATTAAAACCTTGGGTATTTTCTACCAGTCAACCTTAGGGTGATGCAAAGACAAAACATAGTAGGTGCAAGGAACAGAAAGTTTCCAGGAATAAAATAAATCAATAATACATACATACAAACAAAATAGACAGAGCAGAGAAATATCAAAAAAAAACATAGGCAGAGAAATATAAGAAACTAATTGTGAGACGTGTCGATTATACTAACGAACTATCCGCGACTCTTATTTTACCCGCGTTAAGTTACGTCTTTGGTTACTGCTCCGCTCCCGTGGATAACGTGATGTTATATAGCCTATGTTAATCAAGGATAATGTAGCATTCTAATGATGAAATAATTTTTGAAATCGGCCCAGTAGTTTTTGATTTTATTCGTTACAAATATGGATTTTAATCTAGCTGAATACGACCAGTCAGCCTGCGTAACGGACTGTCAACTCATTCTTGTTTTAAATAGATTTGACTTCATATTCCTTGTAAAATAAGGAATAGCTTAACTAGCCGGCGCCTCTACAGTACTGTGATAGGTAAATAATCGCTTCTGTTCCCAGTAATGACGGATGGCTCATGCAAGATCCTCCATGAAGAGCTGGCTCTGCAGTGGGTGGTCGCTAGCGGAGCCACCAGGGACCTCGCGATGCAGAATTCATGGTGAGTAAGATATCTTATCGACCATTAACTGCCTCGGTAGCCTAGTGGTCCTAAGCGCGACTGCTACGCTAGATGTCCTGGGTTCGATTCTCAGGTCGAGCAAAAAGGATTAATTAGTTTTTCTATGAAATTCTCAGTAGCAGCTCGGAGTTAGGATTTATGCCCGGTTAATGGCAATGGGTTCGCCCCATATTACATGGCACTTAAAACATACCGGCGGACTGTGGGTGTACAGGGGTACACCTCTGCTTAACCCTTCGAGGAATACAGGCGTGATGGTACGTTATGTTACGTCTTGTTGTCTCCAGGGCCCTGTTCGAGCTGATGGTGAAGTCAATGGTGGAGTACCTGTACTGGAGCGGCGCGCACGAGGCGAGGCGCAAGGCACGCTTCCCCGACCAGTTCACCGACGACCTCACCACACTGGTTAACAACGTCACCACTGAGATTATATCCAGGTACGTAGAAAGTGATACACGTCAAGACACTAATTGCCGAAGTCATCCAAAAAGCAGCCGAGCTTTACTGGAACTGAGTTAGACACGTCTGCCGCATGTCGAACGGATCATGGGTTAAATCAACCACAATGTGGGTCTCAGGAAACGTCCAGGGAGATCGCGATAGACCCAGGCGAAATTCGTATTGGTGTATTCGACGACACGGTGACTGACACGCCTTCTGCGCTGCGTATCGCTGGTTCGATATCGGCAAACAGCCTCCTATGAATTTCCCCTGTATCGTGGGTGCGTTTACCTAACATATCAGCAGCAGGACGTCCACTGCTGGACATAGGCCTCCCCCATAAATATCCACAGGGACCGGTAACCAAACATATAAAGTACACAAACAGCTAGACCCAAAACAATTATCTGTAGGCCATACAAATATTTGTTTCATGCGGGAATCGAACCCGCGACATGCAGCAGTCAGCGTCTGCACCAACCTTGACAAACGTTTTGTATGACCTACAGTTGTTCCGGGTCTGGCTGTTTGTGTATGTGAGTTTACATGTTTGTTAAAAGCACCCACAGTACAAGAGAAATTCATAGGAAGCAACGTATGTAAAAAAAAATGTGACACATATTCACATATCATCACGCCTGTATTCCTCGAAGAGTTAGGCAGAGGTGTACCACTGTACACCCACAGGTAGCCGGTATGTCTTTAAGCAAAAATGTAAAGATTTGTATAAATATAGTATAATTTTATCCCCTAGATACGGCAAGGACAGTCGCCTAACCCAGAGCCTGAACAACAGCCTCGCGTTCTTCCTGTTCGAGCTGCTGAGCGTGATGGACCGCGGCTACGTGTTCAACCTCATTCGCACTTACTACAAGCAGATGTGCGCCAAGATCGCCTCGCTACCCGACGCCGTGCCGCTCGTACACTATAAGGTGAACTATTGGTATCTTGGAAGATTTATTTATTCATATACGTAATTTAAACATAACATAGATGTTTATTATGCATACACCACACACAATACACACGTACACTTTTCCAAGGTCGAGCAGTGTTATTGGGTTTTTCTATGAATTTCTCGGTAGCAGCTCGGAGTTAGGATTTGTGCCCGGTTAATGGCAATAGGCTCGCCCCCTATTACATGGGACCCAAACATACCAGCGAACTGTGGGTGTACATTGGTACACTTCTGCCTAACCCTTTGGGGAAAACAGGCATGATGGTATGTAAGTGGTATGCATACTACGCATCAAACTAACATTGAGTTAAAAATATTTCTGGGAAACAATTTTTGGTTTTATCCAATGTTCATAAAACGCCAGTGCGATAGCGGCTTAGTGTGGAGTAGGAAGTTTTTTTAAATAAAACTTGTTTTTAGAAAAAAACATAGATAATAGTTGTAACTTCAATATCTCTAAAACTAGAAGGTTCCCAGGACACACTGAATTGAAGAACATGTAATGTCTCTTTTTAACGCCCTACTCAAAAACAACGGGGTGTTATAAGTTGGACGTGTCTGTGTGTGTGTTTGTCTGTGGCGTCATAGCTCCCGAACGCAAGAACCGATTTTGATTTAGTTTTTTGTTTGAAAGGTGAATTCGTCTGGAGTGATCTTTGATGGAAATCGATTCTGCGGTTCTTTTGTTAGCTGCGGTAAAGATCTTAGACGGATAACGGGTATTTACTGTAAATAATATTTTTTAAGTTATCTATCGGAATTAGGGTCCGCAAGTAATTTACAAAGAATGACATAATTACTTTTTAGAGTTTTTTTGAGTCGAAAGCTACTTACAATTTTAAATTTGATTTGTTTATCCGATATTGTAATCTGTCCCCGTTCCGCAGCTGGCGTTCCTGCGCATCATCTGCTCGCACGAGCACTACGTGCCGCTGAACCTGCCGGCGGGCGCGGGCGCGGGCGTGTCGCCGGCGGCGTCGTGGCAGTCGCTGGGCTCGCAGTCCAGCGCGCCGCCGCGCCACGCGCTCGGCCACGAGTTCCGCTCGCGACACTACCTCGCCGGCCTGCTGCTCACTGAGCTCACCAACGCACTGGATTTGCAGTAAGTAATGTAGTGGTGGAGGCAAAGGCCTCCCTCCATTTCTTCCATCTATCACGACTTTGCGCTACGCGTCTTGCTAATTCTCAAGGAAGCCGACCAATTCGTCCCGCCATCTTCTTCGTGGTCTAACGCCATTTCGGGACCCAAATATTACCATATTTCTGTGTACACCTACCAGGAGCCCAGTCCTCCAATGCGCGGCGGTAAATGGAGTCCTATCGCTCCTGACGGCCCACGACGCGGACCCGCGGCTGGCGGCGCCGGACGTGAAGGCGCGCGTGGCCGCGCTGTACCTGCCGCTGCTGGGCATCGTCATGGACGCGCACGCGCAGCTCTACAGGGGGTTCACTACCAATAAAGGTACTTCCAGATTACCTGCTATGACATGATCTTTATTTTAAAGTCAGCCTTATTAAAAATTATCCTTCATATGTTCTTTTTTTGCTTTTCAAATGCCTAAACGCAACTTAATTTTAAATCGCCTTGTAGTCTTCTGCTGTCTCTTTCACTTTAAGGTGTACTATAGCGAGCGAGATATATTTAAGGAAGTCTTAAAAAGTGTCGCTTGAGAATTCGTTGGTTACTAGTAAATGAAAAAGAATAGTCTTTAGAGCCTTTCGGTAAATATTAAAATGTATGCTGACTTATAATATTTTTTACAGAAATACTTCAACTGGACAGCGAAATGGGACAGTTTGCAAATCTGTACACCGCATCATCGCCTGAAGGTGATTTTAAACAGGTATGACGCATTATTTTTTTATTCCCCTTCAGTTTTTGAGTCCCATTGTTATAGAATTTATTTTTGTTATTGTTATGTACAAAAATTAGATTACATATTTGTTTTCATTTATTTATTTATTAAAAAAGGGTTTGCCAACAGCTTCTATGTATAACTTGTCATAGGTATTGGTTCCAGCAGTCCTGGACTTACATAGTCGCCAATTACTGGCCAACCAACATGTGCAAAAATAAATAACAACACAAGGCAGTAAGGTTAAAATTAAAATTAAATAAAATAGACAACTGCCAACTGCAATAACTGCCTCGGTAGCCTAGTGGTCCTAAGCGCGACTGCTACGATAGAGGTCTTGGGTTCGATTCCCAGGTCGAGCAAAAAGTGTTATTGGGTTTTTCTATGAAATTCTCAGTAGCAGCTCGGAGTTTGGATTTGTGCCCGGTTAATGGCAATAGGCTCGCCCCCTATTACATGGGACCTAAACATACCGGCGAACTGTGGGTGTACATTGTTACACCTCTGCCTAACCCTTCGGGGAATACAGGCGTGATGGTATGGTATGGTAACTAAAATAGAAATTTAATTAAGTATAAACTTAAAACTACTAAAGACAAATGACAGACGGTATAAAATTATTTGGTAAAAAACAAAGGTAACAAACAAAAATGAGATCATAATAATTATTATCTAGTAATTAAAAATAAAAATAAAAAAGTAGCATAATAATATAAAATCGATTCGGTCATTTTAAATAACATAATTCAACTTAGACACTTAAAATATTTTTCGTAAGCGAACACTTTTTTAAGCGACGGTACCTGCGCGGTCGTTCGGAAAGCCTAACTTCAGAGCGGCCAAGTAATTTGGCGCGAACTGTGTATGAGTATAGTGTATCGTTCCCCAGAACGGTCGGCCGCCGTTCAACAGCGAGACGAGCCGCAACCTGCTGATGTGCCTGGTGTGGGTGCTGAAGTGGGCGGAGCGCGCGGCGCTGGCGGCGTGCGTGGCGGAGCTGTCCGCGCCGCGCCTGCACCAGCTGCTCGCGCTCATCGACCTGTGCTTCAAGTGCCAGGAGTACAAGGTACACCTCACTGCACTCAGCGTACAGGGTGACAACAGCCACATTACATAACCGTTAACTACGCATATTGCCTATCAAACTAAATAATATTGAACAAAAGTGACTTAACTTTTGGTCTGAAAAATAAGGCATACCAAATATGACTTATTAAAACTCCAGTTACGAGACTAAGCGCACATTATTCAGCTCAGTTCAACTTTTGTCAATAGAAACCACCAGTTTGTATGGAAACGGATGCGTACCGTTCAGCTTTCCACCTCTGAACAGATGCGATGCAAAATTGGTGTTTTCATAGAAAACAGCTATATTGAGCTAAATACTTATTTTCAACTTACTACGTAATGTCTAGGGTCGTAAGGAGATCCTGAAGTGTGCGCAACAGAACGTGCGCAAGACTACTGACATCAAAGCCAAGCTGGAGGACGTGATCCTGGGGCAGGGCTCCGCCAGGAACGACTTCATCATGAGGAGGAAAGGTGAGGAGCTGGGGATTGTTGAATTATAGATCATGTATTAGAAGTTGATTGCTACACCCACCAATTTAGTTTTTAAATAATTTGTGTAGTTGCTTCTTTGGTTAAGTTTTTTTTTTATTTGCTATCTGTATTTTACTTGGCTGCGTTTGAAAGACGTACATCTTTTTTTTCCAATAATTTGGACAGAGGTGTGTATTTATGTTTTCTTCCAGAATGATTTTTAAAGCTGAAAATGTAATTTCCTATTTTTTTTTTCTGATTATGGCCATCGTCTATGATTCCAAATTGGGTAAATGACACCATTAAACAATAATTCCAAGACACAACTTCATAAAAAGAACAGTTTATTTTTAAATAACTATAAAATTCGGTTTTTATTTGCTTTGAAATCAATAAATAGTTAGTGAATTGAGATGTCAAAACAGTGACGTCACCATCATGTATTGTGGTACAAAATCTATGTGGGAATCGCGTTTTGACAGCTCATAAAAAGTACGTCAATTGATTAGTGGCGTCATCTACACAATTCCCATAACCTTTTAAGCATGAGGGTCAATGAAGTGAGTAGTTTGAGCAAGATGACTACAGTGTGTAAGATAGGTGGTGGCCCCCCGGTAGGTGCGTGCCGGCGCGAGCGCTGGCGCAAGGAGCTGTGGCGCGGGGGCGCGCGCGAGGTGGGCGCGCCGCCCGCGCCCGCGCCCGCGCTCGCCGCTGCTCTCGCCGCTGAGGTCGCCATCACACTGCTGCACGCGCTCGAGACTATCGTGCAGGTCAGTGGCTATTATCATTTATTCTCTTTATTTCAGTCCATACTGTCCCACGACTGGGCAAAACCTTCCCATCCATTTTTTCCTTGCGGGAATCTAGTGTGTTCAATCCCTCAAGAAGCTAAACACCGTATTGAGGTATTGGATTATACCAGAGTGATGGTGAGAAGAACTGGATAGTTTCTCTTGCCGACTTCGCCAAGAGCTAACGCGGTGCCACTTTTGGCAACAATTCTTATATACAATTTTTTTTTATAACTGCCTCGGTAGCCTAGTGGTCCTAAGCGCCACTGCTATGCTGGAGGTCTTGGGTTCAATTCCCAGGTCGAGCAAAAAGTGTCATTGGGTTTTTCCATTAGGATTTGCTCAGTACCAGCTCGGAGTTAGGATTCGTGCCCGGTTAATGGCAATAGACTCGCCCCCTATTACATGGGACCTAAACATACCGGCGAACTGTGGGTGTACATTGTTACACCTCTGCCTAACCCTTCGGGGAATACAGGCGTGATGGTATGTTATGTTATTTTCCCAACAATCATCTACCATTCGACTTACAAGACCTGCGCACTCCCATTTCAGTGGTTGGTAGAACCAAGGATCTCCTTAGATTTTGAAGAAATTTTAAACGAATTCTTGTTGGTCGTGTGGAATACTTTTACTAGTCAGCCTGCATCATCGTACTACTGGTCAAGGACCTCCTACATGACTTCCAACTGTTTCTTACTTAGGGCTCTTTTCATATCCGCTGCCGTGACCTACAGGTACTGGGAATACCCAAGCTTTTTTTGCCTCTATACGTGACTACATAAAGGACTTAGCAAATGAAATATATTTTATAGCATAAACACCGAAGCAGTAACAACACAACATAATAAAAATAAATTAATATTAAACAAGGCGTTAGTTTAAATAAGGGACATACTTCAAGGGAGTGTAATGCTTATGAAATATACCACTTTCACTATGAAAGTAAATTTAAAATCACGAAAAAAATCAGCTGCTCCTTACATGTTGTCGAGTTATGCGAACATAAATGTATGGAGCTGTTGATTTTTTTTCTTGATTTTAAGGTGCGTGTTATAGTAAAAGTGGTTTATTTTCATGAGTACTGCACTCCCTTAAAGCAAGTCGCTCGATTACCCTAACACCCTGTATAATAATACGTCGTCATGTTACCAGTCGTGCAGCAATCTGGAGTGCGGTCAGAGTGTGTGCAGCGCGGCGTTGCAAGTGGTGTTGCGCGCGCTGCAGCGCAACCAGAGCGTCGTCGTGTTGCAGCACATGTTCGCTACCGTGCGGGCGCTCATCGTCAAGGTAAAGAAGTCTATAATTAAAAAGCTTTATTGTTTAAAACGGGTTTGTTTTTATTAAACTTATCGGAAAGTTTGGAGTTTTTGGCATAATTATTTCGAAATTTAAAAATTGTCCGCCATTTCATACCTGTTTGCATAGTTTTATTGTTTGTATTTAATATTCAAGGTAAAATACGTAATTTTGTATTTTCTGTAATATTTCTAAAATTACGACTATACATTGGTTTTATATACATATCAGTAGCGAGGACCCCATTCAACTCGATTCCTACCGGCTTTCCTTTAGAAGTCCTGAACAACAGCTACACTATCGCAATTGAAAAATGGCGCAATCAGCAATGTCTGCTATTTTCAAAAATTATATAATGTCACAATGACAGAAATTTAAGATACATCATCAACTAAGCCACTTATAATTTTAATTCCACAAATAATTAAGCAACGTTTCGTATTCGATGAATGCCCGTGGCCGCTGGTACATATGATGGTATTGCTCCCAGCTGGGCTGGTCGTGTTGCGGCGAGGAGTCGGGCATCTGCCGCGTGCTGCTGCGGCACTGCGCGGCGCTGTCCGCGCCCACGCGCGCGCACGCCTCGGCGACACTCTACGCGCTCATGAGGCAACACTACCAACTTGGGAATGTGAGTTACTACTATATTTCTAACATTATAAGCGAAGCATCCATACTAATTCCATAATTGGGTAGGTTAATCTGTCTGTTTGTTTGCCTCATCATGGAAAAACTACTAAACTAATTGATAAGACAAATAAGTAACTTTGGATCTAGCTAAGTACGTTTCTGCTACTTTTTTCTATCAAAGTCATAGGTATAGGCAGCTTTGTCTGCATCCGCAATATCCGAAATTCTAGTTGACACCACCAATCAACTGACGTTCTTTTTATGAAGTCTCAAATACGATTGCTCCATATATTTTTTTTATCAAACTATGACTTCGCCGGAGCTGCGGGTTGTTCGCAAGAGATACCGCGACCCCGGAACGCAAAGGGCACAGGAAGGAACATGGATGTGTTTTAGTCAGTAAAAGTCTGACACTCCCTCCTGCCCCACCAAGGGCGAGGGAAACCAAATCTTGATGATTACCCATTCGAAAAAAAAACTATGACGTCACTTATTTACCAAATTCGTTTGACAAACTAACTATTTATTGATTTCAAAGCAATTAAAAGTCGAATTCTACAGTAGATTCAAAATTGTTAGAGCTATAGGGCTAAAATAAAGTGTTTTAGAGAAATTATGTCTTGGAATGAATGGTGTCAACTACCTAATTCATTAATTTCTTTGTCAATCCCCGCGTATTACTAATTTCTTCCCTCCTTCACTCAGAACTTCAGCCGCGTGAAGATGCAGGTGACGATGTCGCTGTCCTCCCTGGTGGGCACGTCCACCACCTTCAGCGAGGACTCTCTGCGTCGCGCCCTCAAGACCATCCTCGTGTACGCGGAGCATGATGCTGACCTCACAGACACCACATTCCCTGAACAGGTAACAAAACAGTAGCAGTAGAGCTCATTGTAACTGCCTCGGTCTTAAGCGCGACTGCTACGCTAGAGGTCTTGGGTTCGATTCCCAGGTCGAGCAAAAAGTGTCATTGGGTTTTTCTATGGAATTCTCACTAGCAGCTCGGAGTTAGGATTTGTGCCCGGTTAATGGCAATAGGCTCACCCCCTATTACATGGGACTTAAACATACCGGCGAACTGTGGGTGTACATTGGTACACCTCTGCCTAACTCTTCGGGGAATACAGGCGTGATGGTATGTATGTAGAGCTCATTGTAAAGGAGCTTTATAGGAGCATTATTACAGTATTTATCATTTTGACATTATATTTGAGGACTGTTTGACATTGTATTTAAGGTGGTCTGACGTTGTATTTTGGGGCTAGTTCGGCATTATATGTACGGTCAGCAAAAGAGTAACCAGATCATCTAATATAGGTAAAGTTTTCTTTGAATACGGTGGTCGTTTTTAATTTAAATTTAATTTAATTAATAAACTGGTCATTTTCTAAAAAAAAAAAACATTCAAAGACATCTATCGGTTGAATAGGCGTCCCTGGTTACTTATCTCTTTTGCTGACTGTACATTAATTTCGCTTGAAATGTTAATTGCTAATTTATGGTTCTCTGTAGTTCTATGTAAATTGCATGTGTATATTATGTTCCACACAATGTAAATTGTTTTATGAATACAAAAGAAATGCTCATCTGGGGAAGTACTACCACCATACCTCTTTCTGCCGCAAAGTAGCGTTGCTGTGTTCCGGTTTGAAGGGCAACGGTGCTGGTATTGGTAATTACAGGCAAAGGCAGATTGGTGATTTCAGACTTATATATCTGCTATTTTATATTATACTATATTTCTAGGTGAAAGACCTAGTCTTCAACTTACACATGATCCTGTCAGACACGGTGAAGATGAAGGAGTTCCAAGAGGACCCTGAGATGCTGCTGGACCTGATGCACCGCATCGCGCGAGGCTACCAGCACAGTCCTGACCTGAGGCTCACGTGGCTTAATAACATGGCGCAGAAGCACATGGAGGTAAGCTGGACAGCAAGCTGATGATATGTCATTATGGTTGGCGCAGCGAACAAATATCTTTATGGCCTACAGATAGTTTTTTCGGGTCTGGTTGTTTGTGAATTTATGTTTTTTTTCCTGATGGGTAAGCTTTTCACTCTCGTCTACGTCACAGGTGACAGAAACAAAGTCTACGATAGAGTGAGCTTACCCAGAAGAAGCCCTTTAACTTTTAAGAGGTTAGGGTTGAATGCGTTCGGAAATATAGATGCAGGTACAGTTCCACTCTTTTGCCGGGCGCATTATAAAAGACGTTTGAAAAAACTTAGAGCGAATTGATGGAATGGCATCAAGATGAGGTTGGTAATTTGAAGTGGGTCTAGTTGTCCGATGGTGGAAGGGGCACCCATGATACAGACAGGGGAAATTCTTAGCGGTTCTTTTTTAATAAATGTATAATAGCGTACATTGTCAGTTGGCTCATGCAAATGTGGTCCCTGTATTACTAAAAACTTAGCGCTATGACTTATTACAACACGTACTCTTGTGCCAGCGGTCGAACCACACAGAAGCAGGCATGTGCCTGACCCACGGCGCGGCGCTGGTGGCGGAGCAGACGAGCGCGGGCGGGCGCGGCGCGGCGCTGCTGCAGCGGGTCACGCACAACGCGCTGGACGAGAGCTGCGCAGACGCGCTGCATCATCACCTCACGCACCTGGAGCTGCAGGTACCCCCCACGCGTGACGTACGGACCGGGTGTAATCAAGTGTTGATGAATAATTACCCTATTTTTGCTGTGATAAAAACTGTGGAGGGAGAAGCAGGTTAGTTATCCTCTATTGAAACGGCAGGATCCTCCGACCAGACGGGTGTTGTGTCTGGTGGACTAGTGCTCCTCCGTTATTGTCAGCTTTTTGTATATACGCTAAAATCGCGGAAAACTTTTATAGCGAGATGTAGGAAAGATGTTGAGCGATAAATGTCGCTACAATACTATAATAGTACCAGATTACTGGAGACAACTAACCTATTGTATATAAACCGGGTCAAAATTACTCACACAGTGATATAGTCTTGCGAAATTGCTTACCACAAACGCAACAGAGCGATTCGGTTCTTTGAAAGAGATGTATTCTGAAACACTGTCAAGTAAAAAAAAAACAAGATTGACCAGGTGTCGTCATTTTATTTGTTTCTACATACGCCTATATTCCCCGAAGGGTTAGGCAGAACGATGTACACCCACAGATCGCCAGTATATTTAGGTCCCATGTAATAGAGGACGAGCCTTTTGACATTAACCGGGCACGAATCCTAAGTCCGAGCTGCTGTTGAGAATTTCATAGAAAAACCCAATAACACTTTTCTCGACCTGGGAATTAAACCCAAGACCTCTAGTGTAGCAGTTGTTTCTTTATGTTTTTTATGTCAACCTCCTGTTAGGCAAGGATGCAAAAATGTACCAAATAGTTTGAACATTAGCCCTGGCTCCCCTACTCTCCCAGGCACTGCTGGAGCACGCAGCCAGTGAGCTGATGACCGCCGGCATGTACGAGACTGTCAACGAGGTGTACAAGGTGTTGATACCCATCGCGGAGGAGCACAGGGACTACAAGAAACTCGCTAACATACACAGGTGTGCACAATGTTTAGGGTTCCGTACCCAAAGGGTAAAACGGGACCCTATTACTAAGACTCTGTTGTACGTCCGTCCGTCCATCTGTCACCAGGCTGCATATCATAAACCGTGATAGTAACACAGTTGAAATTTACACAGATGACGTAGATTGATAACTTAACCTGCCATTCCCCAGCAAACTGAACGAAGCGTTCACACGTATAGAGCAGCTGCACGGCAAGCGCGTGTTCGGCACCTACTTCCGCGTGTCCTTCTATGGCGCGCGCTTCGGGGACCTGGACAGCGAGGAGTTCATCTACAAGGAGCATGCCCTCACCAAGCTGCCGGAGATCTTCAGCAGACTCGAGGTTTGTAGACAACGGGATAACCAAAGACTCAACAACTTATATTTAAACAGACAAAAAAAAAACAGAATTGTTTTTTTTTTATGTTGTTACCATGTAACCCTTCATATTTATTTTGTACAAGGCTGTTATTTTGGCATTAAAAACAAATTTTAAACTTCAATTTCATGTTTTTGTAAAGATACTCGTAACTGATCTCAGTTTGGTGGCAAAAAAATATGCACATGACAATTTAACAAACTTTTCATATTTATACCTCGGATATCAGTTATCCGACCATTGAATCTTAAATATTTATTACAATCCATAATGTAAAACATAGGAGGTTGGTGTTAATAAATAGAAACAATCATGAACTCTGTCGGGTGCAGAAATACCTATATTTTAAACTAGTTTCTGCAAGCGAGTTCGTTCGCGTGGTTTTTTCACCCGCTTTAAGCTACGTCTTAGGTTACTGCTCCTCTCCCGTGTGTCATAGCGAGATGTTATATAGCCTATAGCCTTCCCCAATAAATGGACTATCTAACACAAACAGAATTTTAATTTTTTTAATTAGTTTGTTATATTTCTCCGCCTATGTGTTTTGATCTCTATATACTTTGTATATATTATTTGTATGTATGTATGTATATATGTATTTATTATTATATTTTATTCTTGGAAATTTTCAGTTCGTCTTCCTTGCACCTACTATATTTTGTCTCTGCATCACCCTAAGGTAGAGTGGTAGAAAATGCCTAAGGCATTAAGTCCGCCTTTGTACGGTGTATTTTGTTTTACATTTGTGCATAAAGCTTTAATAAATAAATAAATAAATTTTCCAATTCAGACCAGCAGTTCCTGAAATTAGCGCGTTCAAGCAAACAAACAAAATCTTCAGCTTAAAATATTAAGTATAGATAAGAAGGGAACAGAAAAAAATTGACCCTAAAATGCCATACAATTTCCAGAACTTCTACGGCGCCCGCTTCGGCGTAGAGAACGTGGTGATCATAAAGGACTCCAACATCGTGGACGTGAGCACCCTGGAGCCGGACAAGGCGTACATACAGATCACGTACGTGGAGCCCTACTTCGAGCCGCACGAGCTGCGCAAGCGCGCCACGCAGTACGAGAGGAACTATAATATCAGTGAGTTTGTGTATATTGGCGCTAGCTTCTGCCCGCCACTTCTTCAACGTAGAAGTCAAGTTCTCCGTCGCAGAATGTGCACTTCTCATAAAGGGCAGTTCGTAAATAAAAACCATGCAAAGGAAATGTTTGATTAATTTTTAAATATTGTTTATTTTTATTGTCAGCAAAGGATTTTCATGCAAATTGCGCCGATGTTTCACCGGATTGCCTCAGAATAGGAGTTTATATTCATGTAGCTAATTTCCGTATTATTTAACATACCATCACGTCTGTATTCCCCGAAGGGTTAGGCAGAGGTGTACCTAACAATGTACACCCACAGTTCGCCGGTATGTTTAGGTCCCATGTAATAGGGGGCGAGCCTATTGCCATTAACCGGGCACAAATCCTAACTCCGAGCTGCTACTGAGAATTTCATAGAAAAACCCGGTAACACTTTTTGCTCGACCTGGGAATCGAACCCAAGACCAATCGAGAGCGTAGCAATCGCGCAGAGGACCACTAGGCCGTATTATTTATTGTAACATATTGATTTACATACTTAATTAACATGGAAAATAAATTACAAATATGTTTTTTTGTGACTGTGTGCGCAGAGCGGTTCATGTACGCGACGCCGTTCACGGTGGGCGGGCGCGCGCACGGGGACATCGCCGAGCAGTGCAAGCGCAAGACCATCCTCACCACCGCGCACCACTTCCCCTACGTCAAGACGAGGATACAGGTACCTAGTACATATGCTTTCATTATTTAGGACATACATTTTAAGTCTACACATTATCCCCCTAACTAATAATAAAAAGTAGTAATAGTAATTTCTAAATTTATTTTTGACATCACTGACTTGTGTGAGGTAAAATATTATACGGAAATCTGGACGTATAGTCGTCATGCGCCTTGAGCAAGTTAGGTGATCAATGCTCGTGGCTTGTCTGTATGAGAAGAGGCAGTGGGATATTACCTAATAGTCTGGTATTATTTATTATTATTTTAATGATTATCCAAATTAATAATTGTGAATTTAGATTGCATTACTGTTTCCAGGTTGTGCAACGAACTCAAATAATTTTGACACCCATTGAAGTCGCCATTGAAGATATTCAGAAGAAGGTATTTATAAGATGTTTTAAAAACTATGCCTAACCTATTCGGCCTTTTTTTTTTTGGGGGGGTTGGGAAACCATCAAATAACTTCTCCCGCCCTGGGCGGGGCGGGAGGGAGTGTCAGACTTTTACTGACTAAAACCCACCCATGTTCCTTTTTGTGCCCTTTGCGTTCCGGGGGCGCGGTATCTCTTGCGAACAACCCGCAGCCCCGGCAGGCATCGGCCCTCTGTGGCCCCTTCCTTTTGCTGACATCTCTTTGAGGCGCGCGTGGAACACGAACGCGCCGTCGACACAGCCTGTCGTTATGCAACGTAAGGACGGTGAGCTACCCATTGCTCACCGTCCACAGGCCAGTATCTACGGTGGCCGGGAGTCGTCTCGCGGCTGGGACGCGAGAACCTCTGTCTCAGCCGTCCCGCCACCTCCTTCTCAAGCATTACTGCCTTGCAGAAGGAGGCGACTGCATCCCATTCCCTCTCGCTCCGGACCATGGCTTGCACCAGGGCCGGGCGCGAGAATTCACCGCCGCCGATGGAACCTATTAGGCCTGTGATAGCAGATTGCGTTAAACCAAATCAAGATGCAACTTTAAACACATTTTGTATTGGCAGATCAACGAGTTAGCAGCCGCCACGAGTCAGGAGCCCGCAGACCCGAAGATGCTGCAAATGGTGGTGCAAGGTTGCATCGGCACCACCGTCAACCAGGGGCCGCTCGAACTTGCACAGGTCTGTATTATAGCGACATCATTAAATATGAGGTGCAAAGAGACTTAACGAAACCGAAAATTAAATGTTCTTTCCAACATACCAATATTTTTTTTTTATTCTGGGCCATACCTTCTAATTACGGAGATATTGAAGATTAAACTTCTAACTTTTACACTAGCTTCGGTCCGCGACTTCGTCCGCGTGGATATTTTCACCCGTGTTAAGTAACGTCTTTGGTTACTGCGCCGCTCCCGTGTGTCGTAGCGTGATGTTATATAGCCTATGACACTCAAAAATAACTGTGGCTTTCTATGGGTAAAGGAATTTTCAAATTCAATTCAATTTTTTCGGTTCCGTAGATCCTTAACTTAACCTATTTATAATATGAACATAGATTAATACGAAAACATTTTTTTTATGACGTAACTTAAATTTCAATAACCCCACGAGCCCTGTATTGTTGAAGGCAACAGTCAACATAATCCGGGGCTGCGGGTTGTTCGTAAGAGATACCGCGCCCCAGGAACGCAAAGGGCACAAGAAGGAACATGGGTGGGTTTTAGTCAGTAAAAGTCTGACACTCCCTCCCGCCCCGCCCAGGGCGGGAGAAGTTATTTGATGATTTCCCACCCACCAAAAAAAAAATAAAAAAATAAACAGTCAACATAATTTATTTTTTATAACAAATTCCGTGTAATTTATCACACCAAAAATAAATGTCGTATCCCAGCAATCATTTTTGCTCATTGTTACTTATATTGATAAATAATATGGATAATATGCGGATATGTGGTGTGTCTATAAGGGAGTAGTACTGTGCAGTAAGTCCCAAAATCTTGTCATCCTTGTTGTATGTCACAGGTGTTCCTGGCTCCGGTAGCGGAAGGCACGCAGCCTCCCACACGGCTCACGAACAAACTACGACTTGCCTTCAAAGACTTCTCCAAAAAGTGAGTCATTAGATTGCGGTTATTATAATCGATTCGTGAGCAATCAGGAATAGGGAAGAATAGATTTTTACTCAGAATACTGCCATACCTTTTACGAGCTCTAAAAACGTGGTTCCCCTATGAATTTTGTATGGCAATAGCAAACTGTGCGTTTTTGCCAACTACTATTACTATACCTATTTATTGATTTCAAAGCAGGCTTTCAGGACTTAGAGAAGTAGTCTAGGTGTTATTGATTTACGGTGTCTGCTACCCGATATGCGCGGGTCCATCACACAGAATGGCAACTTGTGCGCAGATGCTACAGGAAAAAAAAACATCTTAACGCCATCCATCCTTCTAGATGCCACGACGCTCTCCGGAAGAACAAGAACCTGATCGGCAGCGACCAGCGCGAGTACCAGCGCGAACTGGAGCGCAACTTCCAGCGCTTCACCGAGAGACTCGCGCCGCTCATACAGGCCACGCCCGGACATGTCGCGCAGCTCAGGTGATAACAATCATCCTATGTATATCTGTCTCGCGCGGCCTGAATCAATTCTACTTATAATCAGCTCAAAATACATTTGAATGTTTTATTTAATAATTAATTCCCTAGCTACGAAGTAAAAAAAATACTTTCGGAAGCAATATAAAATAACAAAAAACCCAAATTAAAAATTTTAAGTAACTCCCGACAGAAAAATAAAGCTTCCATCAAACATAGCAACACACACGACTAATATACCTTTCAAACAAAAAAAACTAAATCAAAATCGGTTCATGCGTTTCGGATCTACGACGCCACAGACACGTCAAACTTATAACACCCTGTCGTTTTTGCGTCGGGGGTTAAAAATAGAACCAAAGCTGCCGACTTCCGAAACTAAAGTTATTTTTCACATTGTAGTTTTTTTTTGACTAATCTGATTTAAAAGCTTTGTATAAATTTTTGATTGAAGTTGTAAAATAAATAAAATATTAAAAATAACGTATATTGTACTCATTACAGCAACGGCCTGAGCAAGCACGACTACAAGTACCAAGCTTGAGGCGAACAAGCCCAAAACGAACCGAAACACTATTTACCACCGTCAACGTACCTAGAGTATAATAATGATCACTATAATTTTACATATTTGTAATTTTATCTCTTTATTTAATTGTTTTTTGTATTAGTGTAAGGGTCATATCGCACTAAAGCGTAGGTAGGTGTTAGCATTTTTTTTTGTAGTTTATCTAGCAGATAATTTTAATGCTAGTTCCGATTAAATTATCCAGTAGTTAGTGTTGGACGAAAGCTTTGAGTAGTAGTCAACTCCATTGAGTATATTCAGTAATGCACTCCTGCATTGAATCATCAAGATTATTTAGTTAAACAGGTTTTATATGTCCAAAATGGAAAATCATTTAGCAAGAATTTCTGCTTAACCTCTCGTGTGCCGGAACGTAGGTCAACGCTCAAAATAAGCCCGTGTTAGTCTGCCGAGCGTATATCTACGTGTAATTATGTGACATTAAAAAATGAATTTTGTACGTGTTCGCTCGGCATACGAGGGGTTAATGACGATTTTGTTTGTGATGGCTGTTTTTTACCTACTGTATAATCCATTTTCACAATATACTTGGAAACTATATTGGAATTTTGTGAGTGAACACTGCGATACACCACGCAGTACGCATCGGCCCTTAGAACACTATTTAAAGTTCCATAAAGTATATTTAATTTAAATTTTTATTAAAGATTAAGAGATATTTACGACTTACGAGAAAAACAACGAGTTTTCAATAATAATACGAATTTTGAAAGTATCAAAATTAATTTCATTAACGCAATAGAGCACAAGTAGCAATATGTCTTTAATGCTACAAGAACTTACGTTTTCAAAATGGTGGCGTTCTATAGCAGCTAGACAAACAAATTTTTGTATTTGCTATCGTTATCGATTGAAGCGTTCTTACCAGTTGAAATATACGAAATGGCTCTAGTCACAACCAGTGCAGAATGAATTGAAAATATGATGGGGTCATAGTTGAAAAACTTGACTATAATCTAGGTCAGAGGTGAGGTGACAAAGACAAAGTCGACGATGGAATGAGTTTACCCAGAAGAAGCCAGTTCACTTTAAAGAGATGACGCAGATAGAGAGTTCCACTCCTTTGCAGTGCGCATTACAAAAGACGTTTGGAAACGCTAACTGCGTCCGCATCTTGATCATGAAGCCTTTTAAAAATCTAGGGGTTTACATACCAGTAACTTGCACACAAGTATGAAAGTAGCTTGCACGCACGCCATTGTGACAAAGAACTGATTGGTAATTGACATGTCACAATGATATTTCAGCTACTTGCATAGTTTTGTGCAAGTTACGGGCTTGTGTATTCCTAGGTTTATGTTCGTATTTTAACACAACCACCGCGTGAACAAAAGCTACTGTGATAGCTAGCATTTCGTTAACAGCGCTCGCGCTATTCTATTTGCAAACCCGTAGTAAAGTTATGCCTAACTACGACCTGGAATATCGTGGTGTTAAACAAAAGTTAAATACAGGTTTAATTTTATTTCAAGTATCATTTTGGTAAGCGGAGGGACCATCGTTACACTTGGCGGTAATGTTTGCGCAACGAAATGCGCGAAATTATTGTAAACGAAAACAAGGTGCGAGAGCTTGTCATGTTTTATCGTTATATTTACTTTTTCAGTATTTCAAAGGGAAACTATTGTAGTATTTTAATTAATTCTCATGTAACTGTGTAACGTAAGAGTCTGTGTATTAATTACAAATATTCTACTAGATTACTATATATGCATCTGTGATTAGGAAAAACTATTGAAATGAAGCGAACAGAAAATCACAACATGATAACCTCTGTCTGCAGGATAATTTGCGAATAGTTTTGTGCCTATCCACGACCGCATAGAATGAATATATGACTGGACAGAAAGATCGTTACCAAAGATGAGTCTAAAAAGACTGGTTCAATTTCAATAGATTTTCTATCGCCAGCGTGTAGAAGACTAAGATTCCTATATTTATGAATCAATAAAACTAATATTTACTTTAATTTAATTGTATTTAATTTCTATCCAATAATATAATATCTAATTATAAGTGCATGTTACGATACTTTCGAAACGTACATCTTGGCTGGAGCTCCTCTTACGCTGATGTCGGAGGAACAACGGCAGCGTGAGCATATTATTATATACACGCTTTCAATGACACTGACATCAGCGAAGGAGGAATCCCAGCCTTGGGGTCGAACCGGACCGCGCTCGATCGACGAACAGACTAATATTTAGGACTCTTACAATTGAAGCACTGCACACAAACGGTTAGTTTATTTTTTACAAAGGTACAGTCACCGTTTGTCTTGGTATGGGCTTGTAAAGAGGAGGGATGAGACACAAGTGACCAAAAGGATTATGAATATAAATGTAGATGGATGGAGAGGGAAAGGGAGGCCAAAGAAAAGGTGGATGGATTGTGTGAAGAATTATATGAATGGGAAGGGAGAGTCAGTGACAGCATGACGGTTGATAGGAAGGTATGGAAGAAGAGCCGACCCCAAGTAACATAGGCTAAGGGCAAGAAGAAGAGTCGTGCAGACGCACGAAAGCAGGATGATAACAACAAAAGGCCGTCTGTGTGCAGTACCACAGCCGTTACAGCTCTAAAATGTCCTAGCAGAGCGCTTGAATTAAAATTGCCTTCCATATTCATGAATCTTGACATACAATGAGGTGACACTCGAGGCTTCGTCGTGTATCGACCGCGGTCTGGTTGCACCCTTATACAAACTACGGTAGGACTATACACATATATGTTGTCTGATGACAATTAGTTGAATGTAAGTAACTAAATCACATCCCACTGGTGCTTAGTCAATACTTAGTATTTAAATACACCTGCCCCTACGTCTGAAGATTGTTTAAAACGAGTTGAGAAACCGCTGTTGAGTCGTGAGGAATGGTTGACGATACAGCATACACATAGTGGGGTGCGTAAGCCGCTGTGATTGGTCGACTGAATTAACAATCAATCGCCTATGAAACTGGGGCTTTGTAGTCGTAATATACATAAGCGGGTCGACATTTTACTTATCATGTCATCAGAAGAAGCTATATTGAGAGTACCGAAACGAATGTGCCGACCCACTTATGTACGCTTAGATTAGACTAGATACACGACAATATTTGATCACTTGAAACAATCTTCACTCAACTATTCTAATCCATGATAATATAAAACTGTAATTATAAACCAGCCCATGCGTGACACACAGAGCTGCTTGTGATAAGTAGTATCTATCATACATAAACAAAATCATACATAGAAAAACATACAATATTCGTGATATTTATAAATTAAACAAATAATAATCAAGCATCCCGCGTCTTTACAACATAACACCACGCCTTTATAGGCAATGGTTACTTAATATATCCGAATTTCAGCCGAGAAGTCCAGAGTTTATATTTAATCTATTTCGAGAATAAAATACATAAAACCTTAACTGGTATACCTAACTGCTAAAAATTATACTTAAACATTTGACAAGACCCGGCTCGAATATTTGCCATCACGCCTTTTGCATCAGCGAATATGGTTTAGATGCAAAATACAAACCATTTTGGTTTTCAACATATCTTATCTTATAAAATAAATACTCAGACAGGTCTCTAAGCCTGACACGGCTAAGTGTCTCATAAGAATATAAACCTTATTTTTATCCCAATAATGTTTATATTCCAGTGCCACCAAGCGGTTCATAAGAACATGAACATTGATTTTAAAGTACAATGTTTACATTTATAAGAAACGCTGACTTAGCAAAGTAGTCTTTATAAGCTTAGAGTGAGATTAAGAACGCAACGTAAACTTACGCATCGATCTGTTAAAATCACGAAAAAATGCACAAGCACTGATTTTGACAGAACGAAGTGTAAGTTGGTACTCTAAATTCCATTTCCAGGTGGTTCCTTTTGTTAAGTGCGTGGGATAAAACTTGCGGAGATAGATACGCGAGTTTTAGAGTACACCCTAACATCTTTAGTCCCAGACGAATTTACAAAGCTTATGACAACATGGAAGCCAACTATTTCGTCTGCGGACTTAACTTTTAACATCGTCATCGTCATATATACACAAAAGTCATTATTTTGTCAGAACTAACTACACAATGCCCTCAAACTGACATCAGCAATGCACAGTGCCGAGTTCATTACTGAAAAGATCTTAATCTCCAGTAAGAAGCAGCGAACCGCTTCTAAACTGTTCACATTATACTATACATGCTTATCTTATTATGCAGAGATATTTGCGAATAAATGAACGCCGCGCGGTAGTTCCTAACTATGTAGATACGCGGTGTTTATCCTAGCCTCTAATTGATCTTGAATCTATAATAACATACTGAGCAAATTAAACAAAAACAAGCTCTAAGCTTACATTCGAAGTCATACTCAATACGGTTTGCTTAGGGCATGTATTTAATCATTACCAAATAATTGAGTAGGTGACACCAATTGGCATACTTCTTATGAGCTGACGAAACGCTATTCCTCCATAGATTTTGTATGGCAATAGGTCGCTATTGCCATACAAAATCTATGGACGCGTGACGTCACGGTTGCGTGATGTCACTTATTTGCCAACTCGAAAGAAACTTAAAACCAGTTGTCATGTTATTATTGTTTCAAGCTTTTTTTTCAGGTGTCGACTACCCAATAATCATATTAACATCCTAAAAATACTAATCAATACACAATAAATATACTACTCACTGATCATCTTTTTGTGGTGACAAAGCCATGATCAACATGGATGGAGACCAACGTTAACAGTACATACTGATCATTTTTAAAAAGATCAGTAAGTTAAAAGATGACCATTGAGTAGAAATCGACGAACAACATTTAAGTGTCAAAAAGGTTACTGGAGGATTCATTAAATATTACCCCCTTGCATAGTAGAAGACAGTATCTCAACATACAATCAGTAATTTTAGTGCACTATATGCCTGTATTACTAACTATAAAAGAAATTAATACACGTGCCCATGTTGTGCCGTCGTCGTACACCTACTGTAGAACACGTCCAACATGATGGCTAAGAAATAAGTAGAAAGACGAAGCTAAAGTGGCGTCCACTACTGCCACAAATGACTGCACTTAGAAACTACACATTTAATCATGAATACACCAATACCGTCAGAGTTCACAGAAGCTAATCCACGCAAAATAAAACCACAAGCTACCAAATTATAAATTGCAAAGTATGGCAACACTGTTTTAAGAGGTCCATCGCTAGAAACACTTGTCTGGCGATTTAGATGTGGCGCTGCCTTTCGTGAATCTCCATGGCGCGGACATAGAAATAGTCCCCGCCATAGCGAATACTGGGCATGCCACATGCGGCCCTATATCATTCGGACTCCGCCGGCGTATGCCAAGTAAGTCGCTCCTCGTAGAAGGCGATCACCTGCAGACAAGACCACAAGTACATCTCAAAATATAGGACATATCAAATAATCGAGTGTATCCTACAAAGAGGCGCTATGGCACATTGAACATGATTGTTCATTACTAGCCTGCGGTCTCACCCGCTATCAGTTTCGTCTTTGATTACTGCTCTGCTCCCGTGTGTCTTAGCGTGATGTTATGTAGCCTATTCTATTCCTCATGAATCTGGCTATCATGTTTTTCAAAAAAATCCGAAGAATTCGACTGGTAGTTTAAGAGAGTAGCACATTTTAAACAAACTAATTCCTTAACTGTATTATATTAGTATAGATGATTAGAATTTCGTCGCAATAACTTGGAAGTTCAAAGCTACCTCAAATGGCAATGACAACCAGCCGAGAGAAAGGAATGGGTATATCTGTCATACCTGCTGCGGGCACTTCAAGTTGGCGACCTTAGCGGGCACCAGCTCCGCCTCATCAGAGTCCGCCCATTTGATCAGGAACATCAGCTCCCCGGTCGCGTCCGATGCGCCTAGAACGCCGGTTAAATAATAATATTATGATGTATGGTATGTATAAAACCTTCTGATCTTATAATAATTATGTTTGTACAAATGTCTTTGATTGTTTTTTGTAACTGAAAATAAGAAGTGAAACAGTAATTTTATAACTTACTTAAAAATAGTCATAATTGAATTGGGGTACTGACATTTACAATTACACTTAAGTAACCTATTTACTAACCGCATAATCCAAAGTAGTTCAACTGTAGGCCATCCCGCAGTCACTGTGAATTAATGTGGTTGTCCTTTTTGCCCACCCATGGGCAACAACAGCGTGGCAACACCCTAATGACCACATAACATTTAAACCTACCTATAATCTTCTCAGCCTTCAGCCCCTTATCAAAGCCAGATTTGGCCTTGTCTTCCTTCCGATCGCGCTTGGCCTCCCTGTGATCCTCAGCGGAGGACACACTGGCGCCGCGACCCTTGCGGCCAGATGTTGTTGTCTCCTCGCTAGATTCACGGACACGCTTCTTACCGCGGTCTTCAGGTTTTTTGGTTTTGCCCTGAATAGGAAAGGGGATAACAATACTCTTAAGAAATTGGTAATAAAATACTGTTAATACTGTTGCTGTGGTCTCCTATAAGTGAACAAATGTAGGTGTACTCCTACACCTACATTTGTTACATTTTTGTACACCTTTTGTTGATTTGATTAAATGTCATGATTTGTGTATATCTTTTGTAGGAGATCCTAAATAAATAACTAGTGTAAGATATGTGGTAAGTGCTTAAATATCATGGAAATTTAACGAAGGTTTGCTCTGCTTCAAAATATGGCATCTTCTGCAAGATGTTTGAACAAATATTGATGCTTATAATTATTAAGGGTTAAAATATAAACTAACAACCCCATCCAGTGCCTGCAACCATTTAATAGCAGAGTTGCAATCTGTAATGTTCAGTGGGCAAATATCTAAATAGATAAGAACTATTGTAATTTGAGTACCGTCAAATGGGGTGAACAGGGACGCAGGGGTGAATCGGGATGAAATTTTGAAAAAGGATCTTTACTTTCAAATAATGTAGTTTGTTACCAAAGAGATCTCTTCTGTTTTAACTAAATTACAATTTAAGATTTTAATGTCCTTGTTGGTAGTAAACTATATTATTTCAAAGTAAAAATCCCTTTTAAAATTTCGTTATGATTCACCCCTACGTCCCTATTCACCATGTTTGACTGTACCTTTATTATTAATTTCAGGTGTTAATATTGAGTTTTATAGCCAAATCACAAGCAGCAGTCTAGGACTGATTGTGATTGGGTACAATTGGTTATTATGATATTATTAATTTCCCTAATATTGAGTTATAAAATTTGAAGGTGTCAATAATGTTGTTGTTACTGCTTTGTAGGTTATTATATGTCTGTGTTGTCATTGTTTAGGATGCTATTCCATTTTCTCTGTATACACTATGACACACAAATAAATTAGCTATTTATATTAGAAACCTCTCTTACTATCAAACACACACAATCCTCAATGATTAATTAGTTGTAAGAACACAAACAGAAATGCTAAATAACCTCCTTCTCCTTCCTGTTATCCTCAAAGGTCTTGATCAGATCTTCACAGTCCAGGTTCTCCAATGGCTCCCAGGTACTCTCCTCCTCTTTGTAGCCTTTCCATTTCAATAAATATTGGATCTTGAAGTAAACACAAATAATCAAATTATTAGAATAAAGCTTTTAATGTCCTTTTTCATACTAACTAGCCTAAAGCTTAGTATGAAAAGACACAAATTATGTATAATTACATGACTGATGGTATTATGACAACTAGGCAGACATAACACTTCGCCTTACTTTTAATTGCTCATTCTTATGCAATAATAATAAATAAATTAAAGACATTTATTGTACTTGAAATATTCTTGGGCTTACTACATGTTCTTTCTAAATAGTGGCAAAAAAAACCACATTGTAAATGTACACATATGCACAATAACAAACACCTTTGTATCTCAGGATGTAAATAACAGCTTATGCTTGTGTTTCATAAGAGAGCAATGCTATTAAATTAACTGGTCACTAATTAACTATCACGATAATGTTGTAAGAACGGGCATAGCCAAGTTTTAGTATCAGGGTGGTACAAGGGCACAAGAAGGAACATGGACGGGTTGTAGTCAGTAAAAGTCTGACACTTTCTTCCGCTCCGCCTAGGGCGGGGGAGTCATTTAATGATTTCTCATTCCTGAAAAAAAAAAAGGTTGGGTTCAAGAAAATAAAGCAACGAAAATGTGCATAAGATTTTATTAATATTTGTGTGAAAAACAAAAAGAATTAATCTCTTAATATTAATGTAATATTTTAAATAATTAAAGGGGTTTAAACCCTGAAAGCTCCTGGCCACGCCCGCTCATATGAAAGGGTATTCATTTATTGCAATCATGGTGTTAAAAGATGTGACATTAGTAGTATAGATTTCAAACATGACCCTGTTAGGGCACAGCAGCACATTTCATGTAAAGATGTTGGAATTTTGCAGTGATACTGGCATTGTTTTTAAGAAAACCTAAGCTTTGGTCTGATTTGTTAACTACAATACTTTATGGGTTAGAGAACCAGAGTAGCAATTTGCATAAAAGATACAAGTTGAAAGATATTTTATTTATACAGTAAAATACACATATAGGGTTAGATACAAAATGGCCATGGCTTGAGCAGTTTTCATATTGACAGTGGAAATTTGAAATGTTTTAACATTTGTAATCAAGGAAATTTTGTTTTTATTTATAATCAACCTATATTACAATATGCAGCAGACTTACAAGTTATTGGTTATTATAAATGATGTACTAAACGGAAAAATTCACAGAGAATAAACCAAATTAGCTAGCAAGATACAAATTGAATTTGTTAATTTCAGTCAAGGAGATTATGTTGGGGGTAACAATGGACTCCAGGAGTCTCAGTTCAGTACTTGCAAAGGCACCTAATGATATGTCATGTAGCAAAGCATTGCTGTTGCCTGTGCTGATTATTACACCATGTAATCATGTAGATCATTGTTTTTTTTTCATACCTACATCATTAATAGATTTAAAAACAGCTAATCACTTCAATATTCCTCGAGAAGCAGATTTATTTAGTCCAAGAATATTTCTAGTTACATAAATGTCTTTGATTTAGCCGATGTTTAATTGTAGCAGATGAATGAATGAGCAATTATATTTATGTAATGACTCTTCCACATAATACAGACTTGGAATAGTAGCCACCACAAGTCGTGAGCACAAAAATGAACTTGACGTTGGTGCTTATGACTCATGGTGACTATTATACAAACTCTTGTCCCACACTGAGGGCAGTATACACCAATATTTGTCTGCCCTGCTATGTTGCACAGACAATTCTATAGAAACGTACTTAAGTCTGCATTGTGTGCTTAGTTGTCATGATACCGTCAATGTAACCATACATGATTTGTTAATGTTTAATCCTCATAGAATCTTCATAGAAATGGTTTTCTTTCTCAGTTTATTATTTTAAAGTTTATCATCTAAACATGTCCAGCATTTGATCATCTATCTGAATTAAGGTGTGTCCTCTAAGTTTTAACTTGTCTTTTACAATGTTTGTAAAGGGACAATATTTATAATTTTTTAACATTGTGATCACTGAATCAATATAATAAGATGTCATTTTTAATTTCTTTTACAGGACTGATTCTTGATTCATTATTCATTAGGGTGTTGGACATACTTACAAGCAGCACCAAAATGTGTAGTGTTTGGGACATGCTATTTGAATGTTGCACACATGGGAAGGTGTAACACGTAGGAAAATTTAAGAAGATATCAAGAAAACCTGTAGTGCTATTCTGTAAAAATCTCCCTCGGTGAGTTTAGGTAGTGAGCTTGAAGTAAGCTATTAATCCTTAGCAGCAGGGTGAGGTGACTACTCACCTCAAGCTCACTTTCGAGACTAGCTGATAGCCTGATAGTAGTGATATCTTCAATATTAAAAAATACAAGTTTATATATCAAAACGCAGTAATGGTAACTGCGTTTGTTCTAGAAAATCTTGTATATTAGCCTTTCCATATGTTGTACTCCCTGATAAATTTTTAATTTTGCTAAAATTACTTGTGTCTACATAATTTACCTATCATAAATTGAATCATCCTCAACATCATCATCCACAGCCCGACTTCACCAACTGATGCGTAGAGGCCAGAAATTGAATACACCCAATCCATAAAATAAGGATCTAGCTGAAACTACGCCTTACCTTGCCTTTGACTGTTCTTTTGTCGAGAACCTTCTCCACGACATATTCTTCTTCACTGGAGCCATCACTATCACCAGATTTTTTGTCTTTCTTGCCCATTTTACAAAATCAAATGATAGTAAAAGCCTATAAGAAACTCCGATTTGTAGCTATTATTGGGAAACAGCAGGTAATCAATTACGAATAAAGGATAACTAGTATTCGCAGCTGAAGCGTCACCCAAGCAAGAAGACTCAAAATGGCGCCTTCAAAAGTTCAAAATAAATATGGCGGCCGGCGAGTACTTGCTAAGCTTACTAGTAGCCGGTCGGTGCAAATTAAAAGTACTCTATGGTGCAAATACAGAGGGTGGCCCAAAGCCACAGACTTTAATAACCAGTAAAGATACTCAATTAGAACTATTTGACAGTGCCCAGCAAAAAAACGAATATTACGCTAGCCTAGCACAACAGAAAGGTGCGCTGGGCGCATTTCTGCAAAAGTGCAAATATTATATTCGCGTGATTTTGGTAACACAAAATCAATAGATTATAATAATGAACTATAGTATAATTTGAATAATAAAAACAAAATAATAATGATACCAGCCTATTATTGTCCCACTGCAGGCCAGAGGCCTCTTCCCATTCAGAGAAGTTTACGAGTATTGATCACCACGCTTGCTGAAGACGAATTGGTAATTTCAGAGTTATATTAATTATAAGTTCAGATTTCCTCACAATGTTTTCCGTCACCGATTTTAGTGATGTCCAAGATAAACTAAGAAAGTAAAATATAAAATTGAAAAAGTCACATCTGAATAGGAGCCGCCACGAGTCGTGATCACAAACGTCAAGTTCATTTTTGGATTTTTGGGTTCGTTTCTGGGTATTTTGGGTCACCGACACTGCACACGATTAGTCCGTCTCTCGCACCTATCGCATACAACGTAGGCGCCCCAAAATACCCAGAAAGGCACCCAAAAACCCAAAAATGAACTTGACGTTTGTACTTACGACTCGTGGCGGCCACTATACTGGCCAGTGCCCAGTTGGGAAGGGTTCTCAGCCTGTGGGTGCCTAACCACTGGGTTATCGGGATATTTTAGTGAAGTGCTAACGTAAAACTATACCTGTCGAAGTATGACACCGGCATTGCTCGATGAGAAACACTTTTATGTTGGCAACATCAGTAACATTACTACCAACATAATTAATACGAACTATCGAGGTTTTTATCTTATTTTCTATCTTTGTCTATTGATAAGTAATAATATGGATTAAAGCAAATAATTCTGTTTAAATTAGTAACGTGTGACCAACCAAAATGTAATAAGCACCTCTAATAAAGTAAATAAATATATTTTTAATAAATCGTATCTCAAAAATGATCAATAATTGAAGATTTTAATTGCAACAACATTGAAAAAGAGCGAGATCACGATATCGCTCTCGTGACAAACTTCACACTTGTTTCATTCATTTTTTCTTGGTCTATCAATCAAAACACGGCAACAGCCGTGGATCGTATCGCAAATCGCAGCAGTTTTCATTTCAGTCAACCAGCCAGCCTGTTGCATTGAGTGTGTGTGTAATTCGCGTATTATTTTGTGCAATGCGATTATAGTTAAATACATTTGCTAGTGGTGTTAACCGTGTTGTGTGAACTAATTAAACGACGTGTTACATTAATTGAACTGAAAAGATAACACTGGAGGTTTTGTGTTGATTCGAGTGGTTTCAAATTGACTTTTGACGTCACGCGAGACAACCAATCGGTTGGCGCGAAAGAAAAAAAACGACACCGCTGCGTGTTTTTGTTTTCGTGCTTACGAAGTTTAAATGTATGACTGTATCGGATGGATCGTAATAGGTGAACGCTTGGATTGTTAAAAATGCTTTTAAAATGTACTGCGGACGGGAGGCCGATCAAAGTGAACGGGGCGCCGGTCAGCCACGGGAATGGTGCGAGAGGTAAGGTCCGGCCATGATTTCTTCTTAATCTAACTTTTAAAGTTTTTGTCAACTACCCTTCCTTTAAATACCCTACCATATTTATTCGAAATGTGCAGCTAAACGGTAGTAGTAGTAAGTTAGGCTTATTTTTGTCCGTTAAACAATACATAATATTATTAAAATTAAACAGAGCAGGCCGAGACAGCTGATAAATATCTTTGTACCTACGCACTTAATATTCGGCTCTTAATCATCCAACTAATTAGGGTAACAAAGAAAACATATCAAGGAGAATAATAAACATTCCTATCACTTCATATTCAAGTTTAAACAACATTTCTAACTGCGTAGGTAGTATTATGAAAACTACTTCTTATTTCAAAACTTCCAGCACCTGTCATATCCCTTTTTTTTTTTTTTTTTTTTTTGGTGGGTGGGAAATCGTCAAATAACTTCTCCCGCCCTGGGCGGGGCGGGAGGGAGTGTCAGACTTTTACTGACTAAAACCCACCCATGTTCCTTCTTGTGCCCTTTGCGTTCCGGGGGCGCGGTATCTCTTGCGAACAACCCGCAGCCCCGGCAGAACCTGTCATATCCTATGCTCCATTTACTATTAAGCCGCAAACTGGCTTCCAGTTACGTACTTGCCTCAAGTAAGCTGTAAGCTTCTTTATCGGCTAAACGTAGCATCAACAAGTGTCCATAAACGTCTTCACGCTTTTAAACTATATAAGTAGTTCAATTTTTCTACTTTATGACGCCTCCTAATTACGACTTTTCAAAATGAGTTTTAAATTAGTACTTAGCTCCTTAACAATATTTGCGTTAACATTACTTAATTAATATTAAATGCTTAAGTAAAATGTTCATTAAAACCACAATAATTATCGACCGAAATCGTAATTTTCCTTGCTTAAGGAACCTTTCGCCAAATTATCGTTTCGCTCAATAAACAACTCACTTTGTTTTTTAGCATAATAACTTTATCTCTTTTGGTCCAAACTCCAACGCCCCTGCGGTCTACGGGTAGTCTATACGATTTTTTTATTTATAGCAGCTTTTGGGGCAGGCCCGCCGCGACTATTAAATAATTGTGTTGACTTCTGTAAGCGAGAATGTATAGTGGGCCAATAGCCGCGCTCGTAGACCATTTTGTTGTGGACATCCAGGCGCCCAAACTGAGAAGCGCTGTGACCATAATACTTTGCGAGTTAAGGGTCTAGGATATCTCGCTTGCCTACCTGCCTTCTTCTCATGTTTTTGCAAGACAAAATAGTGGCGGTTGTGCTCTAAATACCAATTTGACCAAAAGACGCACTCACTTACTTATCTTTTTTTTTATTCAATTTTAGCCGCAGTTATTTTTTATTTTAGCACCGACTTTTGGCACCTCTTCTTTGGTCTAAGCTAGACACTTCACTACCCTTATATGTGCGTCTTGCGTAAACTTACTTTTCGTTATGTTTAAATCTAAATAGGGCAAAGCCGCGTGTCTAAATCTCACTCACCTGGATAGAGCGTTTCTTGTTTCTGTTTGAGTGAGAATTTAATATCTATTTGGACAAGCCCACTTTTATTATCCTCCAGGGCCGCCATAATATTGATTTCGTCAACTTTAATTTGTTGCCAAGTGTTATAAAGGTACTTACGTAGACTTGACTAGCCTTGACGATGCAAGAGTCCACCTATATTTTCTCGTCTATTCAGGAAAAACTGAAAGTAATTGCCAAAAAATCCCGTATCAGAAAATCTATCTAGCTAATTAACCTAAAATTGTTCATTTATGTGTATAATTGTATACTTTACTCACTAATCTCTAGAACTACCAGTCGGATTGGAAAAATATGTCATGTTTACGACAGCCAGGTTCATGAGGAATAGTACAGGCTATATAACATTACGCTACGACACACGGGAGCGGAGCAATAACCAAAGACGTAAGTTAAGAAAAAAACCACGCGGGCGAAGTTGCGTGCAGAAACCAGTGTTAAATAAAAGAATTGACAACATCAGTCATTGCCATTTAAGCACTGAAGAAAGCTCTAAAACACTTTCAGTTAGTGCCACATCACTCGGTGTAATGACGTCAAAATTTCAGCGAAATTGAACGGAATTTACATAATATTTTGCTTATTACGTAATTTTGTTAAGTCGTTATCTATGACACCTTAGATATCGTGTAATTACTTACTATTCTTACTACGTTCTAAGATAGGTATTATCGCTAAGATATTATAGAAAACTTCGTGCAAAACCCGAAGGTCTTAGGCACCTACATTTTCAATAATACTTCGATTATTATTAATCGAGATTACTTATCTTGACCAATTAAAGAGTGCATTAATTATAAAAAAAATGCTGCCCTATTGATAACTTCATGAAATCACGACTCGACAATTTATCGTTTTATCGCGGTTTTTATTTACAGAATGCAGTTGAAACAGTTTTTTAATAAGGCTTGCTTTATAAAGTCTGTCTGGTGAAGGAGGCGTGTTATCCGTCTGTTGTATATGATGCTCGCCATCGTTACTCCCTGACGATTACAATCCATAAACATTGGAGCCTAAATACTCGCGCACTATTTAGGCTCCTAGACTAGGCTAGGTAATTTTCTCCCGCGAACGCTTTGGTTGTGGAAAGAGATCCCTGCCGAGGTTTTCCCAAGGGACTACAGAATGGGAGTGAATAGTTTTGAGTCCAGGCGTCCATAGGCTACGGTAACCGCTCACCAACAAGCGGGCCGTATGTATGTTTGCCACCATCGTGGTATACAAAAAATTACCTCTCGTATTCAACATTCAAACTAGTGCCATGTATCCAATGGCGGATTTACACTTTTGCCAAGTAAAGGCTCATAGGCTCTTCTAGAATTGGCAGTTCTAGTTCTAAAAGTTTCTTACATAAGTTTTATCCAAAATGTGGGCAGAGGCTTATTACAGATAGGGAGCCGTGATATGTGTGATTTACTATACTCGTAGAATATAGAATTATGCGACACCGTTGAATGTACAATGAGAATTAAGTGAGGAAGGTCATCGGAAAGATGTCTTATAGACTTGTTTCTTCAAGACGTCTGAAAACCCAGTGAAAAGGAAAAAAATCGGTCCCTAAATCTGCCGCCTTAGGCTCAAGCCTACTCAATCTGCTGGTAAATCCGCTTTTGCATATTATCTCTCCTTTTAAGTATTTATGAGGTGCACCAAGAAACAGATATGCTTCTGCTTCTATCCTGTCGGGATGAACTGCCCAATCACAGGTCCGTTGAAAGGTCGGTGTAAAAAGGATCACCCCAGCTTTCTGCTCGCAATTCGCTGGACGATCATTTCACTTATAGAGAGGAGAAGGGCTCTTAGGCACTGCCATATTTCCTCAAGGCTAAAGGATCTACCTAAGAATGAGTAGGTACTTCCCGACCCAAAGGAAATGTCATTACACAAGTAACGTAACACCGCTATTCCGTCCGCAGACCACACCCATAACAACACATTTGTCTCAATTGACTTGAACACGTGGACAAACGGCTAAGCACTGTTTGTCGTTCGTTAATCAGATTTTTAATTAATCCTCTGAACGAATCACGGTAGAAACTGTTGATAAGGCACAATTTCCTTCTTCATTAACTTTATCATCTTGTTTTGTCGACCTTTGTCTATGAATGACAGAAAATCTGGTGTAAATACGTTAGTAAAAACGCAATGTGTTTACGAAACGTTGCGCAACATCCGCCGTGTCGCAGATAAGGGATCACATTCTTTCGCACCGTCCTGCCAGACGGACGTGTCGTGCAGCTGCCTTGAAGATGCTACTCAAATGACGTATAGAACACGATACACATGCATGATGACAAACCGGATATCTTGCTAAATATTTACACATTAGCGTCTCGTTCACGTTGAGTTTTTTGTTCTATATTTATAATTTTTCATGTCTGATGTAAGAGGTTAATATTCTCTGTTTTAAAAGGCGTGTACAATCGATTCTTAAGTAGGTACCCAAGTTTGTTATTTATTTTGATTTACAGATATTCGACACACAGTAAAGTGCGTCATTTATTTGTACAATTGAAATTATTCAGAACTAGACGACCTGCCCGCGACTTCGTCCGCGTCGCTTATTTCACCCGCGTTAAGTTACGTCTTTCGTTACTGCTCCTCTCCCGTGGGCCGTAGCGTAATGGTATATAGTCTATGTTACTCAGGAATAATGTAGCTATCTTTTGGTGAAAAATGATCAAAATCGGTCCAGTAGTTTCGGAGCCTATTCGTTACAAACAAACAAAAAACTTTCCTCTTTATAATATTAGTATAGAAGTATGGGTAAAAATTTCTCAGTAGCAGTTTAATATTTGTAAGGTGGTGGTGTGACTCCCCTGTACCTCGGAAAGCACGTACATCCGTTGGTCCCTCGGTCATTTGTAGATCTTTGGCAGTTGTTAAGGGTAATCGAAAGCCCGAAATGCAAAAGTCTAACAATCAGTCTTACCAAGAAGTGGTATCGTGTTACCCACTAACTGGGTTGTGGAGGTCAGTTAGGCAGTGACTGGTGTCAAATACATCTGTATCCGGTTAGGCAGGAAGCTGACCCTAACATACCATATCACTTAAACCGCTAGCCAGTTCAGATCCAGTCATCCTGTACATCCGTTCCAAATCTTATTGCCCTGACAGTTATCCAAATTATCAAAAAGAAAATCTTATTATCAAATTCACAAAGCTTGGTTAGAAAAAAAAAACGGGGCTTTGACCTCAGATAAAATTATGTAACCTTTACTGTAAGCCAGAATCCAAATATTCATAAGTCCAGTTAAGCCAATTACACTGGATTGAGTGGATTTTATTTTTGGTATAACTGTTGTTTTAGCTTCGACTGGCCCAATTCTGGGTAGGAATAATAAACTACAGTCTGGCAACTTTCCTGCCCTAAATCTAATCGTCACAAATGACCTTCTCAAAGCGAAATGTCACACTTATCATGACACCCATAATCTTTATTTAGGTATAAAAAATAGTGGGCATTCAACGAATTTTACTACAGAAGGGCAAAGTTCACTTCTTATGAGCGTGGTGACGCTTGCTCAAGGCGGATTGGCGATTTCAGATTTATTATATTTCCAGTTTTTCTCACGATGTTTTCCTTTACTGATGTCAGTAATGTCCAAGATAAACTAAGAAAGCTAAGAATTGAAAAGGTTACATTGGTACTTGCCCGTTATCGAATCCCCAACCTCATGCATAACAGACATGTTCTTTTTCACTTGGCCACCACGACACGACAAATAATCAAAGTTTCGTCGTAATTACGTCTGCAAAGTGCGTCACAAAAGAGAAATAGTATAAAATATTCACAATATTACTTTCTATTCAGAATAAATAAGTTAACCTGGCAAGCCAGACATTTATAGTTATGCTTTATTAAATATTCATTTCTTATAGATTCAATGAAAATCTATTTACAGTAGTGGTACATTTACAGGTACTATAAATTTGTTTTCAGTGAAAATCTTTCAATCCATTCCAGGCATGATGATTGTCTACACCTAGCTTGCCTTATTGTAGGCAAGCTAGATGTGCCTCTCCGGCTACGACCGACAATCAGTGACCGATTTTTTGTCAGTGAGAATGGTACATAATTCTTGTAGGCCATGTGCGCACACAAAAAGTCGGCACGACTAAACTAAGGATTTATTGAATAGTTCCTACAAAAAATCGGTCGTGGGAAGTGGTCGTAAGTAACTGAATCATTGACTATTATCATAAATACAACGTTTGCAAAAATAAATAGGCTGCGTATTACTTTGTCCCTTTCTCCTGTTATAAATATGTGATGTGCGTAGACCCGTATCCGGTATTACGCTTTCCAGATTTCAAACTCCATTGATGTAGGACTCCACACCGATCCAGAATCATGAACAAACAAACAGTATAATTATAATTGATGGACGTAATAATTTTAAAATATTTATTTGGCGGGTTTATATAACGATCAATATTAATGCTATAATTACAACATCAAAGGACTGATTTCGAGAAACGTTTTCGAGCCTCATTCCGGTTGAATATTAAAGAAATATCAACAAACAACATTGTTTTGGTTGGTTCAAGTTATCGTCGAGTGAATATTTTCACCAAGGACCTAAAAATATTTGTAGGTACTTATAAAAACGGCCAAGTGCGAGTCGGACTTGCAAACGAAGGCTTCCATACCACCGTACAATTAAAATCGAACTAAAAACGTAGAAAATGTTATGTTTTTGTATGGCGTCAATCTTGAATTTTTGACTTTAATTTATTTTTATTATTAAATTTGTTGTTATAGCGGCAATAGAAATATACACTGCTTATTAACGGTTTATGATATTCAGTCAGCTAACAGACAGCATTGGCGTCCCGTTAGAAACCTTCACGTACGGAACCTGAACAATGACACTTGGTTATTAAGTACGTAAGGCGAATATCGATAATAAAGTACCAACATAACACAATGGAATGACAGAATCCCAAAAAGTTCTAGATTTCTCGGATTACGTAAGTATTATGATTAACTTTGAAAGCTTCGTTCCAATTAGCCCAACTATTTGTTTTAATGGCTTCTTAGACGGGCACTGATTGATATTCGAATATTCTATTAAATATTACGAATTAAACCAGTTCGCTAGAATGATTTATCAACGTAACTAAGCAGAAACTCGTATTTTTTAACCTTTGTCTTTTTTGCAAAGCCTTCACCTCACCTTGGCTAAAGCTTACAGTAAGGGGGCGGGTTGCTTGTGGACGGTGAGCAATGGGTAGCTCACCGTCCTTACGTTGCGTAACGACAGGCTGTGTCGACGGCGCGTTCGTGTTCCACGGGCGCCTCAAAGAGATGCCAGCATAGGGAAGGGGCCACTGAGGGCTGATGCCTGCCGGGGCTGCGGGTTGTTCGTAAGAGATACCGCGCCCCCGGAACGCAAAGGGCACAAGAAGGAACATGGGTGGGTTTTAGTCCGTAAAAGTCTGACACTCCCTCCCGCCCCGCCCAGGGCGGGAGAAGTTATTTGATGATTTCCCACCCCCCAAAAAAAAAAAGGGGGCTGGTTCTATTGGTTGCCATACCAATTTATTCAAGAACATACAACGTTATCATCTACACTTACATAATCATCAGAAATATTATATAATTATTATTTCGACCACTCGTATCTTTTTTACTGCAACCTATGTAACTGGTGTGTACTCATTGTCAGATTTATCCGAATTTAATATTTTAACACTATCTCTGTCTGTAATGGTTCGTTTCAAATGTTATGTAAGTAAACCTGTTTAGTAAAAATGTTATAGGTACATAACAGACTCGTTTAGTGTGTCTCTTGAGAATTTAAATAAGACGCGTTGTGGAGCGACCCTCGAGTCTCGACTTATCTTGCCGTGTTATCGCGCCGGGGACCACTATCGGGGGTCAGAATGGCGCCCGCGCACTCCGCTCTGTTTACAGACTCGATATGCGCACGCGACGGTCATATGATGAGCTAACTAGTTTACACTGAATTGTTCACCTGACTCTATTTTGGATGGTCATTGACTCCGGTAATTATTTAAATCGCGTAATTATGAAACGCGAAAGTGTTTTTGTTTTAATGAAATTTGGTTTGTTTGAGAAGTGGGCAAGACGGTTATGAATGGAAAGTTGACACTTGATGGAACGTTATGGTTTTTTTATACATTAATGCCATGTTTACAGTTGCTACTGAATGTCAGGGAGGCTTTAGACCTTACATTTTTAGAGATACATCTGAGAACTGGCTCGTTAGCTTAGTGGCCTTAAGTGCGACTACTACGTGGTCTTGGGTTCGATTTCCAGGCCGAGCAAAAAAAAATGTTATTGGGTTTTTCTGTGAAATTCTCAGTAGCAGCTCGGAGTTAGGATTTGTGCCCGGTTAATGTCAATAGGCTCGCCCCCTGTTACATGGGACCTAAACGTACCGGCAAACTGTGGGTGTACATTGGTACCCCTCTGCCTAACCCTTGGGGGAATACAGGCGTGATGGTATATTTGAATCAGAGATTGATCATTTTAGATGTGATTTATTTATCCACTTTTACCCGCGACCTCGTTCCCGTAATTGTCGCTTGTCGCCGATGCAAACGAAGCTACAGCTTAAAAAGTAGCCTATGTCCTTTATTTGGTCTTCTTGTAGTTCTTTGCTTAGTATGTACCAAATTTCATCTAAATTCGTTCAGTAGTTTAGCCGTGAAAGCGTTAAAAACAAGCAAATAAATAAACAAACTCGCTTTCGTATTAATAATATTAATTTATGTATAATGCGTGTTGTTTCACCTTTAATCTTTCACGTCGACCTACCTACTAACTTTACTTATTTGAAGTGCGTGCCAATAAATATTTCGTAAGATGTGAGTGCTTAGGGTCCAAGGTACTTTATTCTACACTAGCTACTGCCCGCGACTTCGTTCGCGTCAAAATTAATAATTACATTATCCCATGGAAACCGTACCTATCTATGTGCTATTCCAGACTATTGTCTATCTGGGTTCCAAATTTCGTTCCAATTTTCGTTCAGCCGTTCTGGCTTGTTTGGATGACAAAAATCCATCCAATCAGTCGCAGTTATTTATAAAATATTGTAGTAAGGATAGGTCACCTACTCCTCAGTTGCTGCAGCTTTCAGTTTGTTGATATTATTATTAAATATACTAGCCTATTATTGTCCTACCGCAGGACAAAGGGCTCTTCTCAAGAAGGCATAAGCATTGATCACCACCCTTGCTCAAGGCGGATTGGCAATTTTAGATTTATACTAGTCCAGGTTTCCTCACAATAGTTTCCTTCACCGATGACAGTACAAGATAAACTTTAAATGTGCATGTGAATTGAAAACACATTGGTACTTGCCTGGTATCGAACCCGCAACCTCCGCAATCACGACACTTAACTACTTTGGTCGAAATAGTAACCTCTTTGATGCGTAAATAAGATTCAGGGACCCTCACTTTTTTTGATAAACGTCAAAGTCATTTTGTTCGTATAAAATGTAGCCTATGCCACCTAGACCATTATAAAGGATTGATTGACACTTCCTTCATCAAAATTGTATAAGTAGTTTAAGCGGTACGGTAGAACACACACAAACATAACATAGGCTGCTATAATCACAACACTTCTCTTAGCTTGGCTGTAGATAAGTAAAAATATTAGTAAATTGAATATAAAATCACGAGTAGCCACAATAATAAACATAGGTACAGAATGCTATCTTGTATCACTTGTATCTAATTAAACATAAAAGGGAAGCCAACGATAAGATAACCAATTTAGGTCCAACATGAATGAAATGTCGTTGACCGGAGAAATGGGTCGAACTGTGATTAATGAAAAATTTTGCCCACTGATAAAAAGTGCAAAAAAATACTGCGCAGATGTAAATAGGGACCAAAACAATGATTCTGAACATTCGTCGTCAAAATAGATTCTCCATTTTTTTAGACAAACTGCCCGGTAGTTCGCCCTCTTGAATGTTGGTTAATGCCAGCCTATTAGTATCCTACTGCAGGGCAAAGGCCTCTTCTCCTACAGAGAAGACACAAGCATTAATCACCACGCTTGCTCAAGGCGCATTGGCGATTTCTGACTTATATTAATTTATAAGCCTAGTCTATACGTCACACGAATTTTGGTTATCATAGACAAAGTTGGGGATTAAAATACCTGTAAACCTTAGCCAGATCTCAAGCTACCTCCATGTCAAATCTCATTAAGATCGGTTCAATGGTTTTGCCATCATGAGGTAAACAAACAGACAGAGTTACCTACTTACCTTCGATATTTACATAAGTGTGTGTAAAAAATATAAATCTTTTGTGGCTAAACCATTTAAGGCACTTTTGAATTGTCAAGTAGTCGGTCTGGCAGTAACTTAAAGCTATATAATACCTTATTACGCATTGATTTGACAATGGTGGAGCCGAATTTCATTGTATAAATTGTATTTGTTTTTGTTTATCCATTGACCTACATTCGAAGGCTACGGTGGCGCAGTTTATAGTTTATTTAAATATTTAACATCGCTACAATTTTGTTAATAATTTGTCAAAAACCCTGAGCATAGCCACTTCGTCAATACATTTTTTCTTTTTTTCTCTGGTTTTTGTCGCCTTTAGCTTTAATTCTTACTGTCCCCAAAGATACAATTTCACTAGCTTGTTTTTTCTTCTTTTGCTTTCCTCTATAAGCCCGCGACTTCAAGTGCGTGGATTTCAGAAGTAAGCCAGACCTAAATTATCCCTCGGGAACAAAAAAAACTGCATAGCATATTTATGTGCTATTCCAGACTATAATCTATCTCTGTGCCAAATTTCATCTAGATCCGTTCAGTCGTTCTGTAATGATTGAGTAAGAAACACTCATCCATCCAAACTTAATTAATTTCTGTATATTACCATAGGTAGATGTAATAAGTTGCTAGTTACTATACATTGTAATGCCCCACACTGAGCGAGGCAATGTTCGAACTCCTCGACATCTCACGTAATGTTATCGAGGGTCTAATTTGTAGTTTCATTAGCACTTAGTTCTAGTTCTAAGAGTGTGACTTGGTACGGTTGACGACATGGTTGGCGCAGTGGCTGAGTGATTGGCTGGTCCGCTGCGGGTCGCGGATTCGACTCCCGCACGGTAGTTGTCCCGGGTCTGGATGTTAGTTTGTGTACGTGAATTTATGTTTGTAAAGGCACCCATGATACAGGAGAAATTCCTGGTGCGGGGCAACGTATTAAAAAAAGGGGAAATCTATAAGTGCATGATAAAGTTAAGGAAATAGAAGCTCGATAGTAAAAAGCATTTGCTTGCCTGCAGAATATAATCCAGTCCCAATTTTCTTGAACGTGTAAAGCGGCTTTGACTAGTTCAGGCATAAATTAGGAACTCTAAAGATTTTTATTCGTGTTAGTACAAAATCAAACATCCGAAAACGTGCCATCACCTGCTAATGAACTATATCTACTACAATTTAACACATACCATATAATACTACGGTTCACAAGACGTCTCGACTATACAAGGAAAACATTTTAAAAAATAAAACCAACCAAACACGGCTCATTCGACAATCGTCTTACTTAGATAGGGATGCTGAAAATAAATTATACATAGAAACTTATTTTAGAAAAGATAATGATAACGTGATACCATAATGCTACAATAAACAGTTAGAGTAGATACAGCATAAAGACAAAACCAATAATTGTTCTTACGAATTAACGCTTCCTTCATGTTGCGTAACTTTTGCGCCAGTATTTGCGGTACTCATTTAATCTATATTAATACACGACACCGTGTAGTAAATAACTTGTAGCGTCATTAGCTGCGAATACGTTTTTTCATCTCGCACTCTGACACGTCTCACGTGTGGGTACGAGTAGAGTTCACCTAAACAAATTGTACTGCGAAGATCCTTCTCCAAGAGTTTTAGAAAGATGCAATACTAGCATATTTGACAGGTACCTTGTCTCCTGATGATTGTGAAGTGATCAAAAATGCTTGAAAGATCATGAATTTTGAGCGTCGTGAAAAACATTATTCTTGGAAACTGGCCATGCAGGGTAAGATCATAAAGGGATTTGGGAAATATTCGTTGAAGGTTGATGGCTCGGTGTCTAACCGAGCAAAATGTTCAACAGTTAGTATTAAAAAGTGAAGTAACAGTCTTACCTATGCTCTAAGTGCAGGACCTAGGTTATAGTATGCATCGACTGACAATATAACATTAAATGCTATGCACACAGTTTACAAATGTATATCTGAAGCAAGTAAGACATGAACGGAAACGTGACAGTGTGTCGTAAGTAGAGCCACCTTGTTTTATGTTTTGATAACATGAGCCTCTGTTAACATGCCTATGATAATAACCTTACCTATGTTATCTAGCAACTGATGATAAAGGTAGATAATTGGGTGAAACAAGAGTTGTAAATGATACTAAACATTAATCATTCGATACTATGTTCAAAAGAACTTGTGGCCAAAGATGAAGACAACGAGGAAGATATTTGTACTAAAAATGTTGTGATGGCGTAGTCGTTTAGGCGCCTGCATCTTATCTATGACGATAATCTCGAGGGTTGATACCTGACCTGTATCTATCTGACTTTTTCAATTCACTTGTTCTTTCTAGGTTTGTCTTTGATATCAATAGTGAAGGAAAATAGCGTAAGGATACCTGCACTTATAATTAACATTAGTCTAAAATGGCCCATACACCTCGAGCAAGCCCAGTGATCAATGCTCGTGCCTTCTTTGTAGGAAAAAGGCCTTTGCGTTGCAGTGGGTCTATAATAGACTGATATTATTATTATTTTACCTTTTTTTTTACAATTTTTCATCAATATTTATACAGCTGATTGCATTGAATTGTTAAAAATATTTTTGAAAAGGCGTTCCAATTCCCTTCTGTGATTATTCAGCTTACTTCAGCAATTTATATGATGTAATATTTTAAATAAATTGCTCTAAAAAAATTAAAATAAAGCGAGCGACATGAAATCATGAAAATATTAAACAGTTTGAGCACGCTCCTTACTGTAATATCTTCTTTAGACCACGGAATGCCTCAAGGAACCATCCTAGGTCCTTTGCGTTTTATTGCAATCATTCTATTTATCTAGTTTTTTTTTAAACTTGTTTAGCCAAGACGTACTCAAAAGCGTCGTGGTGTTTTAAAACTGAGTTGTGTGTGTAACAAAAGATTTGCTTGGTACCAAGTTCTAAGAACTTCCGTATACGATGAGAATCAATAAGGAAACAACAGCAATACCGATAAAAAAATCTGTTATTCAATGATTTCTCTATAAAACGCACAATAGCTGACTTCTTATTAGCAGTTTTTTCATTTTGTAGATTGTATGGATTGATTTCGCGAATCAAAACTCTTTGAATTAACAGTGTTTAAGAATATGTTGTAGATATTACGTCAGTGCCTGATAAAGTAGATGCACGTGAACTTGGAATGTTTAAATTTTTATTTTTATAATTGACGATAAAAATAGATAACTACCTACAAACTTATCCTCCTCATTAGAATTGTAGTTATTTTAAACTTTTTTTATTGTCTGTTTGATAACTATCGTACTTTGTTTTACTTACTTAAATTTATCGTACTGTAGTCGAATTTGAATTATGTCTTTAAAATGCCTTATCTGACCGCAGATGTTTGACCTACAAACTGCTTTATCTTTGATTTGATAATGGTCTTTATGAATCTCGACTTGCAGAACAAGCCAGTTCTGTGGTCGCATGTTAAAGTATCTCTTAATCATTCAATCTGGTGTGAGATGCGTCGCCAATAGAACTGGTCGCACAGTCTGTCACTTGTGTATGATTGCGCAAGCGCACGAGGCGGCACGGTAACAGGGCGCACGTGGTCCGACGTAGGAACCAGAGTGTTGCTCACTTGTGATATAAAGGTATGTTTGTTGTCATAGGAAATTCGTCAAGTTCTGTTTGGTCACTTATAATAAAGCTTATTATCAAAGCTGGGTTTTTTGTTGTCTAAGACTAATTTATCTCCTTAAAGGAGAGCAGTTTTAACAAGATGGCAAAGTTAGTGGTTTCTGTTATTAATACTTAGCAAAGTTCTCTAATCGCCATTAGCAAATTCGCTCTTGTCACAAAATGATGTATCGCTGTAGAAAATCTAATTTAGTTAATGATTTATTTTCAGCCACGGAATGCGGACGGCACTGAAGTTTAGTGATGGATCTGCTGGGTAGGCGGTTTGCTCTCGACTGTTTATTCTCTATCTCTCGCTAATTGATATTTTCAGCGTACATGTGAAAGAGACGACACGCTTATTCGTTGTGGGTACGAAACATGCGCGAACGCCGCGTTCTAATCAACCTTGACCTTGTAGTGAATCAAGCTATCGCACTCTTAAGTAATTTGCAATTGATACACATTAGACGTTTACATTTAGAACACATGTTAGACCGGCCTATAACATTATTATCGGCCTTGGGTGTCTGTCTAATATGACTATTTCCCTTATTATTTTTAACTACGTCAACATCGTATACGGTTTTTACTGAAACTACAGTCTGCTTCCCTTCAACATTATGAACATCATCAAACACAGGCTGATCTTTTTGATAACCGATTATATTGTCGTTGTTTTGAAGGTTCTTCTAACTTATATTAATGTTTGTATTGTAACAACCTCAGATTGCAATGAATTCCGTTGCACAGTAACTGTTGTGAGCACAACAATGCATCTATTACCTATATTATTTACAGTTACATCTTCACAAGTAAATAATATTGAAGTGTCTGTTTGTAGTGTCAAAGTAATGAGGATTATTACAGATTATTATTTGCTATTGAAATTATGTCCCTGCCTCACTCCAAATTATTCTAGTAAGAAATTCAATACTATTCCAAAAATATCTTAGTAATTTAAAGAATTATTGTTCAAGTGGACGAGAATTTAAACAGCTGATTGAGAAAGATAATTTCATTGCTCAGACGATTGAAAACAAGTAAACCTTGGACACTATAATAATAATACCAGACTATTTTCCCAAAAGGGTTTCTTCACATGCAGGGAAGGCACGAGCATTGATCACCATGCTTGTTCAAGGCGGGTCGGCCAGGTTTCTTCACGATGTTTTCCTTTACCGATGTCAGCCCTGGATATTCTTTGTCCTAAATTAAAAGATTTTTACTTTATATAATATTCAACTATTAAACTTTAAAATGTGACGTCATTGCCCAATGTTTACGGGAGCTGTACAAAAATCTGGATTATGTATACATTATCTACGGCGCGTGTTCCCCCACGTCTTTCTTTGTTTACATGCTTATTTATGTTTTCATTGAGGCCGTTTTGGGTCGTTCGTGTTTTATTGAATTCATAATGCTCAATTGTACTTTTGAATCCAGACGCCTCAGCCTAAAGACTTCGTTATGTACAATTTGTATATTTTGTTTTGGGTATCATTGTGGTTTCTGATGGTTTCTACAATATTAAGGCCTTCAAGTTTAAAATCTGCTCCATCGTTATTCAGAATTTTCCAGTCTTCGTTCGCAGCAGAATTCTACTATCGTCTTTCGATCAATATTTTCTTACCTTTTTACCCAATAATCGACTGGAGTCGTTCAGTTGACATTCAGCTTATCTTTTTCGTTTTGATGAGAGTACATGTACTCAGTTACAAGACGATTTTTCTCTCAAATGTAATTAGTCTTCTCGTGTTTTCTTACCTCTCCTATATTTTTGTACAAACCAAATATTGATTTGTGACTTATGGTTGGTATCTAAGTTAGTCATTGTTTTCGCAACATTATTTGTTCTTGAATATTTTGATACGGTGTCACGCGTTTCTTTCGCAAACAAACAAACAATTACTATCTTTACTTTGCTCTTTAACCTTATTTGTGGTCCTTGAATTTCTTTTTTATTTTTATACTTTTGTTAGTTAGTTTTTCTAATAGATAAACTTGATTTTTTACTAGTTCTGTATTTTTGGTGGCCAAGTGCCGTTGCGTCTTTCTGAACTGTTATAGCACTCTGTTATTGTCCCACTGCAGTGCAAATGCCTCTTCTCATACTGAAGAGGTCCGAGCATTGACCACTACGCTTGCTCAAAGTGAATTGACAATTTCAGAGTTATATTAAGTATAAGTCCTTGTTTCCTCACGATGTTCTCCTTCACCAGTGACATCCAAGATCAGCTTAGAAAGTACCGAACTCTCGAGTCTTTTTTCTGAACAGATTGAAAATTATTATTGTCCAACAATGGGTTCATGAAATAAACTTTTTACTACATTGTTATTTAGAATAATTTAACATTTTTATTCTGTACTATTTTAGTAGGTACAAGATAAATTGTTTTTCCTTGTTCTTGTCACATCATTTACTTGTTGAATGGACACTTATCACATCGTAATCTAATTCGGATTCAAAGTAACTTTGGATAAATATTCTGAAGGGATCGAAGTCCAATTAGTAATCTAAGAGATCTTTATTGATACGAGTATATTAGAGTTAACGGTAAGTTGTTATCAAACAAGACTGTGAGAACGTCTGTGGCGGTGCATTTCTTTAAACTAAGAATGCGGTTAATGCTTCTTTATGAATATTAAATATTGAGGAAAACAGCCAAACATTTTAGAGGTGTTGCTAGTCATAAAAATAGAATAGTAGCAGTAACTTTAATTAAAAAATAGAAAACTTTATTGGCTTTTTATTGAGACCTAGATATTTGAAATCCCTAGTCCCTGAACTAGTATTACAGAGATTATATTCCCTATAGTACGTAATACAGAAACTATTAGCCGAAAAGTAATAGAAAAAAATTGCACATATTAGTAATTTTTAGAACATTGAAAGAATATTATTTTTAAGAGGAAAGGTCAAGTATTCTATCCAATATTATGTAACAAATTTGCTGTTCTATTTTTAACATAGTCGGTAAAAAGTGAATAAAATTGCTATCGCAAATCTATCTGTGGAGCCGAGGGGCCGATGGTAACGCAAATATTTACCTCGATACTAAGCCTCGAGGTCATTCAAACATTATACCAACCTACCGTGTTGTAGTAAATCCCGACGAGTTCCCAAGAGGTATGGCTGATCCAAATAGAGTTTAGGGTTCTGTACCCCGGAGGGGGTCAACGGGACCCTTTTCTTATGCCTCCGCTATCTGTCTGTCTGTCAGAAGACTGAATCTCATGAACCGTAATAGGTAGAGAGTTGAAATGTTAACTGAGTGTGTATTTCGAAACGTGTTCTTTTCGGAGTTTTTTTGCTCGATCTTAATATTGTACGGTGGTAGGGAACCCTTCAAGCGCTAGTCCGACCCGCACCGGACTCGCATTTGACTGGTTTTCTTGGATATTTCTGCCATTTCACATGACTGGCGAGATAGTCTCTTATCGCTCACTCGACCCGCTACCTGTTACGACTCAAGCGCCCATAACGTTATCTGCCAGTTTATTGTTTGACTACACAGACACTTATCACGGGCGTCTGTGCGTAAATGGAGATTATTATACTGACAGATAATTACTGACAAAGCGTTCAGTTTTAAACGAAATAGACAATAATAGATAGAAACATTGATTATTATTGATATTTGATTCATGCTTGATACCAGTGACGACACAGATCACGTATGGATTATGCATGACGGTACCTATTGCTTTATCTAGTAAACAAACATGGCGGCGTAGTGACCATGTGAACACTGAAAGAAGTGAACTGAAAAAATTCATTGCGTATTGAAAGTTTATAAATATGTAAAAACTGCTGGATCGATTGACCGAACGACTTAATTTTGTTGCTTTGAGTGTTTTGTGCTTTTGTTTATGTATCTTTGTGCAGAACCCCTTCTTGTAGTGTAATAGAGGGCCGAGTTTAGACGATGTCGTAATTGTCGGCTTGGTTCAGGTATTTATTGAGAAGCTGTTGACTAAGTACAGTTGAAAGCCTAACATTAATTTAAAATACTAGTCCTAAACGACACACCCCCTTCGTAATGATACAATAACTCGCAAAATTGCGTAACACACATAAGTACAGGTATGTAGATAACGATTGTAAATGTACATACATACATATTTGTACATTTAACTATATCTGTGATCTGGCGTATCAACACAGCTCATGGCTGAAATTCCGCCATTTCGTAATTACGCAACGATTTTATAATTACCATGGTTATTATAATTTTAATTGCCACAGAATGCTGAATAATTAGTTATGGGTATTACGTAGTTGCCTTAGTAGGCTGAACAAGAGTTTATTCTTATCGATGTTGCTTCAGATTTGTAGAGTTTGTAGTTCCTAGGTAGGTATTAAGAAGAAGTTTAGAAGTTCCAAGAGCATGAGTGGAGATCTTAGTTGGATCTGCTGTCTTCATGTTAGAATTTCTTGCTCCTCTGGGAGTACCCAATGTTCTTTTCAACATAAGCCCTTTCTCTTTTTTTCTTGGACACTTTGATTTTTTTTCTTTTCGATATAGAATATACCCCATATTCTGATGACCTTGGAGAAAACAAAGTTACCAGAAGGCTAGACAGTTGCTTTGAACCGCATGAACGGTGAATCAATGTTTATAACAATCTTTTTCAAATATGTATGACTTTTTTTTCTTAACTGCCCCATTGGTCTCGGGGTGGCAAGCACGAATGACGAGTGGTTGCCACCCCTTTGCGGCCCCGGGTTCGATTCCCAGGTCGGGCAAAAAGTGTAATTGGGTTTTTCTATTAGGATTTGCTCAGTAGCAGCCCGGAGTTTGGAAGTCTGTGGTGTGAAACCCCCCTGCCTCGGAAAGCACGTAAAGCCCAACGGCTTTCATAGGTCATTCATAGATTTTTGACAGTCGTTACGGATAGTCAGAAGCCAGGAAGTCTGACAACCAGTCTAACCAAGAGATATCGCGTTGTCCAGTAACTGGGTTGAGTAGGTCAGATAGGCAATCGCGCCATCTAAAACACTGGTATTCAGCTGCATCCGGTTAGACTGGAAGCCAACTCCAACATAGTTGGAAAAAGGCTAAGCTGATGATGTGTGACTTTTTTAACATAGGTAGGTCCCTAAACATTACAGAGAAGGTAGTTCAACAAAAGGCCCGTTACATTAACTATAACATTAGACAAATATCGTTCTAACTTAATGTTTGCATTTAATAAATAAGCTTCGTTATTATACACATACCAGCACGCCTGTATTCCCCGAAGGGTTAGGCAGAGGTGTAACAATGCACACCCACAGTTCGCCGGTATGTTTTTTAGGTCCCATGTAATAGGGGGCGAGCCTATTGCCATTAACCGGGCACAAATCCTAACTTCGAGCTGCTACTGAGAATTTCATAGAAAAACCCAATAACACTTTTTTTCTCGATCTGGGAATCGAACCCAAGACCTCTAGCGTAGCAGTCGCGCTTAGGACCACTAGGCTACCGAGGCAGTTATACAATAAATAAAAAGTAATGAAAACTGGCAAACAGATGTTAACATTGAAAAATATATGATTAAAATACAGTTATTTCAACAATATTACCTAATAACTATCACTATTTGGCCGCTTTTTGTGTAATACTATCAAAAAAGGAGTATACAAATAGATAAATAAAAGATGTAAAATAGAAACAGAAAAAGAAATATCAAAGGAGTGATCCCAGCAGACAGAAGCCGGATAAATATAAAAGAGACCAACAACCTAAATACATTAGGAACACTATAATTGTGCATAAAACCGTTATCAAAGAGGTCTTGGATCTCAGCACCTTTATCTAATCAGAATTTATCTTCAGGCCTTGACTGTCACGCCAGCCGCCACGTTGCTAGCTTGTGACTGACTCTATAGTGCGTTCATTTTGGATTCACCACCCGAAATAGATATAACTGGGTGAATCGCTCGCGAATTTCACACCAGATGCCAAATTGTAGGTTGTATCATACATCTTCTTGTTCTAGGGTACTTGGGATTCACGTTTCTACGTATACAATAATGTATAACTTATTTTATTTTGTCCTCTATCGTTGGTTCAAATAATTTATTAGTTAAGACTTTTCCTTAGGCCAATAGTTGTCAATTATCTGCCGACTGCCCACCGACGGTAACTAATAAAAATTTTGTTATGTACTTTTCGATACGGTTTTTTCTTTAGCTTCATACGTGTTTTAAAACCAAAAGGTTTGATGCCATAATAAATAATAACACGTTAATATTAATTTATATCAACGTTTATTACAAATTCTACCGACCTTTTCCTTAGAACTAAGGACTTGCGTATGACGTCAAACGACCGGTTGTCTTAACCCACATCAGTTCGTTAAATCTGCAATATTAACTTTAATATAATTCTAAAAATAACAAATTGAGAATAACACAACTTTGGCGCTAAGCATTGAAGAGTTAAAGTCAGGGAATTCCAGAAAATCTAGTGTTGCTAGAAATGGAAATAGTTTAAAAACTAAACTAGCATTCAACAAGCCACAAAGCTGCGTAACCGCAAGAAATGATAATAAATTCATTATTGTATATTAGTAATGTATAATCCCAAGGCAAATCCAACCACAAATTGGTATACAGGTTAGATGTTGATGCTATATAATTTATACCTTCTAAAAGCGGCGCGTGGGCTTAGGCATAGATTCTTCCACCTAGCCCCTTAGTCTCATTTTACCAATACTTGCACCCGTGTCAGTCTCGCCATTGCTTTTATACAATCCAACTAACAATCAAAACAGACTCTGGTCTTTGGAGTCACGAACACCTGACACTGTTTTTCTCTCCACGTCCGCTTTCGCGAATGTTATTATAAATGTTCTTGTAAAAACAGTGCTGTGTGCTCAAAATATCCGCAGGTTGACACTTCATTCGGAGTATAATGACCGAACGCCCGATAAAAAGATAGGTTTTGATTGCACAGACATTATCACTATACTTTCAGACGCTTGTTAAGTTTACATTGTGTGATATACGTAATACTGTGTAACGTTCTTGAAATGGTTCAATTGCATTTCAATAATTGATTTAAAGTTGTCGAAAAAGGTATCTGATATAGCCTTTGCCTGCTTCCACATTTTGACCATTCAGTGAGTAGTTTTTCATTTATTTTTAGAATCGATTACTTGCGCTTGCACCATTGTTTTATCTTCTTTTCTTTGTTTGGTTATCGTGGCATTCTTCAACGCCAAAGATTATGTTCTTAGCACAGAATTAGATGTTGTATTTATTTTTACTTTAATTATATCTTTTAAATCATCAACTAACATTAAACCTAGTTATTATTCAGCGTTTTTCATATTTTCATTGTCAAACATTAACCTCTCCTTTTCTATCTTTTGAAAAGACAAATACGGCAGTTCTATCAATATTTACCTTACTTACGGGCGTTTTATCGGACTTTGCCACGAAATTGGTCCTTTGATACGTTTGGATAAATAAAATGTTAATTTCTAGTTTCTTTCCGGACTTCGGTCACAAGATGAAGAAAGACCAATGTATAGACACTATCTATATTTATAACGATATTTACGATCAAAGTCGTACCGAAAATAAGTATTTTTCTTTGATTTCCTTACATGCCTATGGTACTTTTAATTTCAAGCAAATTATAATCTAAGTGTAACCTGCTGTTGTCCTGTACTTGAAGTATGACAAAGTATGACGTTTACGACATTCTTTGTGATAGGGTGTGTAATTCAATGTTAAACTATAATCTAAACGTACTCGGTGCTTCCTGAGATCTTAATACAATAAATCCTTATTTGTCAACAGATTCCAAGGTTGGGTTAAATACGGTAATAAAATCCATATCAGCTAATAATATAAAGCTGAAGAGTTTGTATTTTGGTTTGAATGCGCTTATCTCCGAAACTTCTAGTCCGATTCTGTATTTTTTTTGCTAATAGATAGCTACGTTATCCCTATAATATTATAATATATATATTTTAAATATAGCTATTGTATACTATTATAAAGAAGTAAAGTTTGTGAGGTTGTAGGGGGGTAATCTCTGTATCTACCGAATCGATTTTGAAAATTCTTTTACCCATAGAAAGCCACGTAATTTGTGAGTATTATAGGGTATATAACATCACGCTACTACACATGGGAACGGAGCAGTACCAAAGACGTTACTTAACACGGGTGAAAATAACTACGCGGACGAAATCGCGGGCAGAAGCTAGTAAAAGATAAAATGGAAATTCGAATAAGATAATTCAAGTAAACGAAGTCATTGGCAAAAGCTAGTATTGTATAAATGCATATAATCCGCTAGTTTTTGCTATTCCAAAAAAACGGACACGGTAGGTACTTGATATTTGCAAATTTAATTTTTCAGAAGAGTGTAACGCCCCACGTGAACTCTACAAGGCTAGTAAATATAATTTGCATGAATGTACGGAATTACAGATCAGATCTTGTAGAGGTGGCGAGATGCGTTTGCGCACTGTGGGACATTTTTTTAATGTTTTGTAAACATTTCACATGTGAATGTGTGGGTGGGAACTTGGAACCAGTCATTATTATCGTCGGCCTATAGATGGTCACTGTTGGATTTACATCAATCATACGCATCACTCGATTCTCGGTTAATCTCAACCACCCCGCGGAAATTGTGCCTAAAAGAAACGTACAATGCTTAGTGCAATATTAAGGTTTTCTCACACCAGTCTAAGTATAATAATACCAGCCTATTTGTCTATTGTCCTAATGCAGGGTAAAGGGCTCTTCTCATACAGAGACGGCATGAGCACCGATCATTACGCTTGCTTAAAGCGGATAGGCGATTTCAGACTAATATTAATCAGTCCAGGTTTCCTCACAATATTTTCCTTCACCGATGTCAGTGACGTCCAAGATAAACATAGAAAGTTAATTGAAATAATTATTAAATTGGAAAATTAACTTTACTTGCCCGGGATGGAACCCGCAACTTCATGCAAGAAAGGTCACTTGGCCACCACGATACTACACCAGTGGAACAAATCCTTAATTTCCTATTCCTAAGAATTTGTTCTACTATACTCATTCAACTATGCATCAAAGGAAGCAAATTAACTTTATCCATACTAATGTAAAGTTATTTACATAACTAACAATTTATGAGGATTGTTGACAAGTAATGAAGTCTATTTACCCGGAAAAGGAAGCAGTGCTATGACTTATGACACCGAGATTATACTAGAGACGATAGAAGTATACAATATTAATGCTAATGTTGCCAAGAATCATAACACGAACTAGTCATGGGTTCTCGAATATAATTCAGAGCAGCTTCACGCGCTTTATAATTTGTCACGAGTTTTCGAATTCTTAAAGAAATGCACTGCCTATTTATATGGTAAAGAGTGTATTAAGACACTTAACATCTGTATTCCATCGATTTTTTTTTTCCGAATGCGTAATCGTCAAACGACTTCCCTCGCCCTGGGCGGGGCGGGAGGGTAACTAAGAGAGGGTACTAAGAGAGTACATTATGAAACAGCTTTTTTTTCTTTTTTTTTTGGGGGGTGGGAAATCATCAAATAAATTCTTCCGCCCTGGGCGGGGCGGGAGGGAGTGTCAGACTTTTACTGACTAAAACCCATCCATGTGCCTTCTTGTGCCATTTGCGTTCCGGGGGCGCGGTATCTCTTACGAACAATTCGCAGGGACGGCAGGCATCTCTTTGAGGCGCGCGTGGAACACGAACGCCTCGTCGATACGGCGTATTCCATCGACGCGATAACTTTTTTTTTCGAACATTGCTTGAAAAGCTTGTGGTTACGGAGATATAAAGGTCAAAGTTCCAACCATTTTTTTATGTTTTTTTAGGAAACCAAGTTTAAAAAGTTGTCACGAATCCTGTTCAGTTGCATTCACCTATAAGCACAATGTTTTGCATGCGTACTACTATAAAGACTGATTTTCACACCAGTAATTAAAGTCGTTACCCAAAAATTGTTTTTGTCTAATCTTAGTTTGCAATACGCGTAGTTATGGGCTATGTCATGTGTCTTGTTACACCCTGTATAATAATATTTCTATATCCACAAGAAGCGAAATTCAAACAATATCATACGACCTACAAGTAAGTGTATAAACTTGTCACTGAAAAACAGGGATGGCATTAGCTGGTAAAATGTTAAATGTTTCTTCAAAATCTGGAGATGGAGCAGCAAACTTGGCGTCAGTATCAGCCACTGGTTATATGGAACAATGATTTGATCGACTTACAAAAAATAACCTCTTGCAGTCGTATGTCTTCATTATTTCGCATGACTTTAGATCGCTACTGAAGTTATGAAAATTTCGCTAATTCCATCTTGAAAAGACAATGTTAAAGCAATTATTTCAATTAAACCATTTACAAGCACTTTTGAATTTTCAAGAAGTTGTCAGTTAGTCAGAAAGTTGAAGCTACTTCCGGTTTCAGTAGGTTTGTATGGAGTGAGCATGAAACTCTTCAGATACTCTTTTCAATTAAGATATTACAAAAAAATTACATGAAAGGTACATTGGGCGCATATCATGATCAGAATGAATTCAGTTGAGTTATTTTATACTCCTAAATCTTCAATATTTGCTGCTTTGGAGATAACGGTTGCTCGACAACCGGCTCCACAAGTTACTTCACATGGACTTGTTCCTTTCATTTCATTTATCTGTTCATCCAACCCTTCGTTATTTTCATTCAATTCAACATTATTATTTAGCACACCTTTATCATTTGTCAGCCCTACAATGTTTACCGTCGCAGGCGCATCTGCGTTGTATTAGTTGCATCACAGCTACACGTGGCGTTACTGGTTGTCATCAATTATCTGCTAGGATTTCTTGAAGGTTAGCGTGTACTACGTACTATGAGTTGGAAAACCCGTACCTATTTTTGGATGTCATTAAAACAATAGTTCATTTTCTTTTAGCAAAAGCTCCTAATGTTTTTTTTTGTATAAAATGTTTCGACACAATATTTGCGTATCTAATATTATCACAAAAGAAGAAATTGGATAATCCAAAAAGAATTTCATCAAAACCTTTTTGGGTTTTTTTTTCTGTGAAATCAAATCCGGTCGAGGAATGTTGTTTTATGAAAGGTTTGAGGGGTTCTGTTGACCTGTTAAAGTGGGTCTCATTTATCGCGGAAACAGATAACGCAAAGAATAAGTACCTGTTAAGAAAAAATCAAAGTCAAATCATTTATTTCTATTACACTATTCAAAGGCACTTACTTTATAACTTCATATTTAAGAAAAGAAAGAATTTAATCCAGTTCCGTCTTCTAATAAGAAATTTCGTATTGAGAATAATGGGCAAGAAACTTCATACTTACTCTTTTAAAATGAATGTGTTGCAATATGTTGTACCTAGCTTACATAAAAAGTACTATATTATAAGATGTACAAAGTATCACAAATTATGAAACAACTGTTAAATAACTCATTTCATAATTATTAAGCTTGTATTGTCCCACTGCTTGGCAACGTCCTCTCCATTATGTAGCATTACTTAATATTCAATAGAAGAACTATTGAGCATCACAAGTGACATCAAAGTGATTCCGATCATAATCATCAGACGTTATACTACCGCCATCCCAATTACATTCAAAATTCGAATTGAGTCGACCAAACCAAGGTCGAAAGGTAATTTCAGCTCACATTTGATAGCTCTATGAATACTTGAGATAGGTGAGATACTGGCCATCGCCCAAGATCATAACTATAACAATATTGTTTTCGTTTCAGGTAATGGACGCTTCAAACTATTCAGCTCAACTAAGTTTTATAAGTAGAATATAAGCGCATATCACAATATTTTTATTATTGTCTTAAATCTTGACCTTACATTTCACGTAGACACCATTTCAAACAAGAATAGACCATCTTTAAATGTACGTTGAGTTGAGAATTTGATTGTGTAACAAAAAAATCTACAAATGATAAATTAATCTCAGCGTATATCAGACAACTACGGGGTCATTTGATAAGGCCTTAAGTAATTACTGCTATAAACTGGCTGAATACTTGTTCAAAAAATAAATAATAATAAAGTATTTATAAGATACAACTAAGAATAAGATTCGCAATAAAAAAGACTGCTGGAAGTAGGGCCGCTGGGAAATCCCATTATGCCATTGACGCAAGCAAGACCGGCTCAAAGGACCAAAAACAAAAGGCTTGAAGTAACTAAACTACCATTACACTAAGTAGCCAACTAACTTAAGTATCCAGTACTAGACTAAAAATAGAAAAAGGTTCGCTTTGTCTTACAGCAGAATTAATCAAAAATCTATCGATTGATTGGTTTATACACAGTATATTGATTAAAGATCAATTCAATACAAATGTTTAGCCAAGGGGCGGCTTCAAACGTCTGCTTTTAAGTGGACTCTGAACTGATTAATGAGTTTTACTATTAATTGTTCGTTATTGCCTTTGTTGGTCTAATTAGATCTGTGGCTTACTAATGGATTTGTTTTAAATGTTGGATGTCAATAATCGAATGTTTAGCAGTTATAACCGAATACAAGATATTTCCGTGATGCGTTTCAAGTATCATTGCCGAAATCTCATTGGGAACAGTTACCAGTGCAGAAAAAGATTATCACAAACAGTGTTCCAATATTGTACCCAGTAAATTGTTCATCAAATTTACAATGTCAACTGTAAAGACAGAAAATTCTGCTTATGTTAAGCAGATGTTATAAATATTTACTACGATACAATAGATAAAACGTAATTAAAGCCATGTCTAACTTTGAGTTCAGATTCATTCTGCTTATTAACTAATTAACCCAGAAATTCATCAACAACTGACACAATAGCACCATACCATACCTACCATTTAATACAAGTTCCTACTTCTCCGTAACTAACAAGAGATGAAGAGAACAATACAGTTTATAAACTTCATTCATATTCATACGAAGATGATGTGACTACAAGACATAAGGTTATCGTGGACATGAATACATATGGATAGGATGTAAGTATTCGTGTGTCCTACTTGCAGGGCAGTGTCCAGAGATGGAAAATTTTCGAGTTCAATTAAATGTTTGAGGATAATTGTTCAATATTCAGATTTTGAAACGGCAATTGGCAATGATGATGTGATAACAAAACTTATACATATTTTAAAGATTTCAAAAGAGTATACACAAATGAACTAGACAAAGAAAATCCACGCAGTGCAGGATCTAAGATTGCACAAAACATTAATCTGAGAATAGAATAATTTCTTGCGGGAGTGATACTAGGGCATAATGCAATCGTCTGAAGAATATAGCTATAGGAAGAGAACAATGTGGTAGCGCCTACAAAAAAACACATTGAGAATTAATTTGTCTCTGGAGGATTTCAGGGCAATTTTGCAACAATTCTGCCTGCCAAAATAAACTAGTGTTATTTTTAACCCCCGACGCAAAAACGACGGGGTGTTATATGTTTGACGTGTCTGTGTGTGTGTCTGTGTGTGTCTGTCTGTGGCATCGTAGCTTCCGAACACATGAAACGAATTTGATTTTGTTTTGTTCAAAAAGTGAATTAGTCGAGAGTGTTCTTAGCTATGTTTGATGGGAATCGGTTCAGCGGTTTCAAAGTTATCAGCTTTGTTAACTGCGTTAGGGAATTCTATTTTTCTGTCGGGGGTTATTTATTTATTTTTATTTTGTATGTTTATAGAGAACAGCTATTCGAAGAGCCCATTCCAAAGCTAAAGATTATCTCTTAAATGGCGGTATGTCACCACCAGAGATTTGATAAAACCGTATAGTAATGAAATCTGAACTTTTCACACGATTTCCTCGAGGTTATCAACCTTGCCAACAGTTTCCTTATTCTAGAACATTTCACTCTACACGCTCATCTAACATGGTTGAAACCGCAGCTTGTCCCACGAGTTTGCACTCTTACATAACGTCGCGTCGATAGCACGCACACTGCAATTGTAATAGATAGTTGTAGTCAACGTATTATATTAGTAAACAGTATGTCATTACCGTCATTCTGCAATAAAGGATTGCAGATTGACGGTAATGAATCCTTTAGCTTTGTAAACCTTTTGGCATTTATACTGCGATTGGCCAAGATCGAAGTCAAAGGCAAATCATTTATTTCACTACCATTACAAGAAACTTTTTAACGTCATTTACAACAACAACAAAATTTAATCTAGTTGCTCAAATGCATTTCAAAAGGTATGTAGACAAATGGGCCAGAAATTCCATAAATATTAAAAAAAAAAAAAATTTTACTTTATCTTATACCAGTAAATTTATTCATGCTATACGAATGTGAAGACTGTGTACCTAATCAATCGCTTAAATATGGTAGCCTGACACATCATGAGATTTTATCATTCGATTGTTCAATGTCTGAATTAAAGTCATCATCGGCTCGTTGATTTCAAACCTGACGAAGTTCCTCACCTCTATTTTATTTCTTTACCAATATCCAGGCAATAAAAACTTAAGCATATCTGCCCGGTAGTAGACAGTCTGACATTGTGTAGTAAACAAGTAGTCAATGTTGTGTTAACTTTTTGTACGCAACTGCATACAATGGTCGTTAGTTGATAGTAACCGTTTCCTGAGCGTAGTCCTATTCAAACGTTGTTTAAGCTTTAATTGACAGCAAAACGTTTTGTGGTTCTTTTTAGGGTTCCGTACCTCAAAAGGAAAAAAACGGAACCCTTATAAGATCACTTTGTTGTCCGTCCGTCCGACTGTTTGTCAAGACCCTTAATTTCAGGAATGCGTGGAGGTATCAAGTTATACGGCCGTTTATTCAGCAAAAAACGGCATATTTCGATATTCTCAAGGAAATCAATCCGCATAGGGTACTTCCCGTTGACCTAGAACTATAAAATTTGGTAAGTAACATCGTTATAGACCACAAGTACAAGAAAAAGTTTCAAAACTATACATTGTAACTACATCTTAAAAAATAGGGGGTCGGAATTTCTAATTGAAGCTACTAGTTCAAATGTGGCATGATATAAAAGGGCTTGATTTGCACATTTCAAAATATATTTTATTTATTTTATCCGACGCGTTATTGCTTAAAAATATAAAAAAATACCGATACCTATCTTTATCTCCGCAGTTTGTGAAACGAAAAATTTAAAATAATTATAATTCCTAGATATCTAAGTAAATGATAGTAGATAGATAAATATACTATTTATTTATTTAATTTACTATTTATTTATTTTAATACACTATTTATTTAATTCTATAATTTATAATGATCCTACGTACGGAACCCTCCGTGGGCGAGTCCGGCTCGCACTTGTCCGGTTTTTTTCTCTTGCAGACTACCTGAAGATTATAAGAATGCAGTAAGAAATTGTGTGGAATCTCCATACAAAGATTTTGTACTATGCCGCGTTCAAACAGACTCGCCATGACAATTTAATAAAAGCCCCTTTTGTTTTCGCTACGCCGATCAAATCCCAGGTTGATAATTAAAATATGGCACGCCTCGCGCGTTCATTTTGGATGCGTGAGTAATATTTAACAATTGAAAAGAATTTAGTTGCGTAGTTCTCCTATACGTCAGCAGGCATTTGACTTAATCACTTTACTGGATTATAGCTGAGAAGCGCCGACATCGCGTGCATACTGAGAACAAACAAGAAGTAAGAATAAATTAAGAAGCGCTTTATCTTGTACACATTGAACACGTGTACACAGCTCTTTGATTTAACCGATTAATTCATTAATCTTAACTGCCTTGACTAAAGCACGCTTGATTGTAGATTTACAAGTTTTTGCACCTGTAGCTTTATTCAATCTTACTGGATTGATTTGTCTAAAATTCATATTGACATTGTCGAAAACTGAAAATGTATTAGTTTCAATTTCTGAACTGAATGTTTTCCAAATCATTGAACTCTAGTCCATCTTGGTAAGATTAAGTTGTTCCCCAAGCCAGTATTACTTTACATTATCGTAATTTAGATGAATGGCAAGGAGAGCCGTGCCCACCGCTCGCTTCTAGGAAAAACGTCGTATAATGCTTGATAATGGCATCCCCTACGTCACTCAGCTGCGGTTTTCGCGCAATTATCTTCAATTAAATTTATATAATGGTGTTTACCTCATTCCTACGTTGTGTTCAGTTTATGTTTTGCCACCGATGCGACAGCTTCGATGTGGCCTTTATTTCTTGGGTAGTGTTGTGCATGGATTTATTCCAGAACATTTGTTCTTACAGTGAATTCTTTCAATCATACACTTGTTGGACTGATACGCAGTTTATTGTGTACTTCTGCTTTCGCTTCAACGGATTTGTTGTGAGTACTATTATCATTTATGGATTCAACAATGTCCTCAATTTCTTGTAGCTCTGGCTGAGTTACGACCCTGGTACCCGTATTATGTTTGTGATTTAGTACATTTTTTAAATATTTTCCTTGTAAACTAATTAGATGGTTGTTAAAATTCTGGGTGACGATAAAAAAATGTGTTTTCCAAAGGTACTTTCGAAATTGTCAAGCGGAAATAATGACAATGTTATTTGTTTACTATATTGCCGATATTTCTTTTGAAGAGCCTTTAGTCCTTGCCAAAGTCTTCATTATCTAAATTATTTTAACTATGTAGTAAAAACAAATACATTCTGTAGATAACAGATTTTACTACCGGCCTATTCTGTTTCAGATGAATTTTCTAGATTCGTTGCTAAGATCCATTATTATAAAATTATAGGTACATAATGATCATTATAACGTGATACATAATAATGTTTGTTTTTATAGAAGACACTGCATCTAAGTGGAGTTGACAAGTTCATTACATGTTATCTGAATGTAAACATTCTTGATATTAATAGCTTTATACATACAACAAGGCTTCTTGCAACTGTCTGGTATATTATTATATATATTGGTATATATATATATATATTGTATATATATATATATATATATATTATATATTGGTATATTATTTTCAGTTAGTGATCGCTGTCATTTGTTTTATTCATTGCAGCATTCTTCTTGTACTTGAATTATTTCTTACTGTAAAACCTATTGTTTTTATTATAAATATATTTACGACCGAATCTATCTCTATAATTTTGCTAGTAGTTTTGATAATGAAGAGTGCCTCCAAGTATCGAGTGCTGAGTAATCCTTTGGTACGAAAACAGAAAATATGTCAATGGTTTTGGTTCTTGAGTGCAATAGCTTCACACTAGTTTTTGTGTATTTCTAACAAATTAAACTAAACTAAGAGCCGACAGTCAACTTTAGTGTTTTACTAATATTTACACAGCAGTTCACCCACCTACCATGATTAGTAACGGGACCACACCTTTTTATTTTAGTTCAGAATAAAAAGAACCTAATAATATTATAAGATCAATTTAGATCCAGCCAAAAAGTCTAGGTAAGACAGACTGTTCATTCGTAAACACTAAACCAGTAGCCTTGAGAACAATGACGTCATACGAAGGATAACATATTATTACTAATTTCGCAAGAATCAGTACCGCGTCAGTAGCCGTATTAACTGACAGCATGTGCAACGCAAAACTGCCTTAATTAACATACGTTTTTATGTAACTTTACGATCAAATCGCATAGCAAGGTAACCATGAATCATGGAGCTGTGGTCTGTAGAACTATTTTCGTATGGCTCCACGATAAGCGGGTTTATACGTTAAATTAACGTTTTCGAACTGCCTACCTTATTGAAGTTCCTGAAATTGAGGTCTATCTATATAAATACGGATTAATTGGAGTTTTGCGTGATGTGTTTCATAAATGCGAGGCGCAAAAAGGTTTGACGAATTAGGATTAAGCTTTTTGGGTATTCCAAGTTCTGAATCATCGTCATCTTTGTCTTCAAATGCAACTTTAGAAGCTATCAGTAGAACTTTGAATTTATTGAATGCTTTTGATCATATTGTCTAGTTTATTTATCGAAAAAGATTGTCATACTACACATGTATGCAGTGACAAGACGATACGCGTCGCTTTGAAAATCTTTTTTTTTTAATCCAGTAATTTCTTATTTTCCACTGGACACTGTACATGTATGTCTTAATACATCTCCAAATCCGTCATCTCTTCAACAGAAATACTCATAAAGCATGATGACTATATTACTGTACGTACTTACTCCTAAATACCTTGAAACTTGACTTCTCATGCCACCTTCGTGACCAAACCAATTTAGGTCCAAATGACGACTATAAAACAGACTCCTATTTATTTTCGTTGTCGCCTTGCTATTAAAACAGTGTCCCAGCCCATCGGCCTTCGTCGCTATTCTCATTCACGATAATTCTACCTCTTTGGTTCATCTACCTGTTTCGTGAGATGTCTCATTTAGAAGCATATAATGGATGTAATTTGGAATTGAAGAATAACATTATTCTTGCCTCCATCTTCGTCCTACCTGTCTTTCGCATGACCTGTGTTTGTATGAATCATTGTATTTTTTTAATGATGGCTAGAAAAAATCTGATATTCTCTTGTTAAACCATTTTTTTTTCTTGATACCACTTTCTACAAATTAATTAAACTTGGAAAAAATATATGATGGTTTCGTATTTTAGCCAATACAGTTGGCAGAGTTAAATTGGCTTCGGAATCGGCTCAAAGGACCAATCAGAATTTTCATAAAGTTCCCGATTGATTGGTAAACTCGAAAGTATTCATTTTAACCTATTAATTGAACCTGGTTCGAATTCCTTAGTTAAGAGATACCATTTTTGTATGTAGCGCGCATTTTACGCTAAGGCAATAGATTTGATGTGTAAATGCACTCGAGTCGCCGTAACTGGCGCTCCGCTCCAGGAAATCAAGCATGTTAGCACTGTTATGTCATTTTATAGTTAACCGCTATTGTGGTTCAGCCATATCATAACAAATTGACTGACAATACGAACTTTAAACTGGTCAATAAGGATGATTGAACACATTATTAATAATTTGTTATAAACAGGAATTTATTCTGTGAGCATTATTGACAAGCTAAAAGCAAACTCAATCAACCTGTCATTTTGCTCGAATGAAAACGCCGTCTTCTATAAATTAGGAATTTATTTAACTATCCACTTTGCCAGTGTCAATTTTCATTACTTTTTAGAAGTGCTTCTATGTTTATTCTGTCTGAATTTAAAGTAAATAAAAATAATAAATAAATCTCAACGCCTGTCGCATCACCCGGAAGTTTACAGCAGACTTTTTCTACTACCCCAACCACATTTTCAATTAAAATTTACCCTTACACTCTTGACACGTGCCCGTGTGTAAGGTCAACTCTTTTATGAGAAGAAAATCAAAGATCTCAATATAGTAATAATACCATCCTCTTATTGTCCCACTGCTCTGCAGACGCCTTTTCCCATACAGAGAAAGCGCGAAATTTTACCACCACCCTCGTACAAGGCGGATTGGTGATTTCTGAAATATAATAATTAGTCCAAGTTTCATTACGATGTTTCCCTTCACCAAGTGAATGCAAGGCTGATTATATTGTTCTATAGTGATGTAATAACTATATACTTGCCACTAAGAAAATCCTTTTCCCTGGGTTGACTCCTACGATTTAGCTACAAAAAGTACATTAAGTTAGATATGTATATTGTATATTGTTGTCGTAAGAATACAGTACATTCTTTGTTTATGTTAACACCAGTTAGTATGACACTCATTACCCATAAATTATAATTTATATCTTTTAAATAGTTAGAAATAATCATAAAATTAGTATGCGTATCATTGCTGTTCACACCTGACGTATTCAGTATGTATGGACAAAACATTGTTGGAAGTTTAAAGCTCAAATAATAGCAATATCGCTATTTTCGACATGCCTACGACCTGGTGACAGAACCACCTGTGTAAGGAAACGATTCTTATATTATATTCTATGTGGACACACCTGTTTGTATTTTTAAACGCTTTCTCTTTTACTGAGACAGAAGCCTATAAGCAGTTAAAAGTGAACTCAGTTAAGTTATAAATATACATGACGGTGAAGTTGATAATGCCAATCAATAAAAGACATTTGTGTGACTAGATTTTGCCAAATCTTCTGCCTGTCCTTGTCCTACGATACTTGGATCAGCGTAAAATGTGTTTTTATTCCATTCTCCATTCTCACATTATCATTCTCTCTTATTCACTTCCTTTTCATTCATATTTTCACACAAACATCTTCCTCCATTCCTGAATCCATTACCATTTTATAATCATGGATTTTGCCAAGTAAGTCATTTAGTACTAGAAAACTAGTACTAAATAGCTTAACAATTAATAGTATGACTAGACTCTAGAATGCATCTAGGTATTGATAAGCCTAGTCATGATAGAACAATTATATACATCAAATACTATTACAATATCGGACAGGCACCTTGCCCCAAATATAAAATAAATAGATCACGTATGACGTAAAGGAGTGTACCCATATATCTTGCAGTCATCTCTATTATATCGTGTTACAGTGGAATCTTTGTCCGTTGCATTGCAAAAGTAAATATAGTACGAGGAAAACTCGTCGACATGCAACATGCGTGAAATGTCTTGTTACGCATGAGCGAAGTCGGGCTCCAGAGAATAAAATCTGACAAGTATGGGAAATCCAACAGAATAAAGGTTTGACGCAGCATCTTTAGTACGCCATCATCAACAGTGTAACCCCCAAACACAAAGAAACCTTTTGGAAAGGGCAACCAGATTCAATTGTCTTTATGGCATTTAAATTTTGACGTTCAAAGGTGCCTTTTTTTAGTCTATCTCGCTGACCCAGCAAACGTTGATTGTCCATAATTTTTTTTAGGTCTATGAAAAATAGGTTTTGGCCGATTCTCAGACATACCCGATCGATATGCACACAAAATTTCATAAAAGTCGGTCCAGCCGTTTCGGAGGAGTATGGTAACTAACATTGTGACACGAGAATTTTGTATATAAGATTAAAATAAATGCTTTAAGTTTGAATTTGTTTGAAATGTCTAAGCATTAAGGTACACCCTGCACCCATCGCACGCGTCATCGACTGCACTCTTCGTCGACAGTCGCTTTTACGAAAATTTCTTTCGCCGATAGAATTTTCTTCGAAATTACGGTTCGGCGGCGGTTGGTTTCACGAAATAATCCTTTTCTGTTTTATTTATTTGATAATTTGCAAAGAATAAACCAATTACAGTAAATCAATTTGAAAAAGTAGTTACATTATATAAATTAAATAAAACACATGTGCTTTGTATACCTTTGTTTACCGATTATGCATTCGATGAAACTGTTTGCCGAAAACACTAGTTTAATTCACGAAAAACTCCTTTACCGATAGAACAGTTCGGCCAAAACAACAATTATTATTTTCATAGATGAACCTGGTAGTAATGAATGAACTTTAATTTACTCCGACGCTGTAAATCTCTAAACGAGTATAGGTGAGGTATACCAGAACTCGACTTCCTAAGATTGATTGACCCACCGCTTTCAAAGTCCATGTTTGTCGGCCATTCACGGCATGTGCAAGCGTAACATTAATTTATTAAGTCAAGCGAGTAACTTGTAACATCAATTTATATCTGACCCAGACAATGTTTTAAATGCCAATCCCACGCGCCCAATTAACAATGCATACGCAAGTATTAAAGAAATGCATTTCAGTTGTAACTTTTATTATGTTGGGTTTAATTGACCTGTCAGTCGGTCTATAGTGATCTTCATCGGTGAGTTTACGTTAAGTTGGCTTGGAGTGAGCTGTCATCTCATCTTTGACCCTATCGTTCTACTATGGTAGTAAACGCGAAAGTTTGAGACGATTGTTCGACTCGCTTTCATACTTAAATGGCTGAACGAAATTAGCTAAAATTTAGTACACATATAGATATCGATCTTAACACATAGAATAATACTTTTATCCTGTGTTTGTGTTGCCATGGGATAATTTACGACTTTGGCTTAATTCTGAAATCTATGCAGACGAAGTCGCGAACGGAAGCTAGCTTTCTGTAATCTTAAAACTTTCAAATTCAAATTCTCTACAGTACGTAAGCATCTCCCAATTTTCTTAAATTTTTTTGGTTTTTGCATTCTTTTGCAAGTTGAATGCATTCCACACTGGCAGTAATTGTTGATTCATGCTCTCCGGTTGCATCACCATAGCTCCTTTGGAACATTTTAATCATCCCTCTTTAAACCCAGAGGGGTTCTGGGTTCTCCGTACTGACTCAAATAGGATTCTCCGGTTCTTTCCTGCCCATTTCCAGAATTCTATGCTAATGAATTTTGATAAATGTGTCATCTTTAAATGGATTTAATTGATTATTTATTTATTTCATTAGCCTGCTGTACCTACGTCATTTCAACGCGTCGCAGTCATTTTATGTCCCTGATACAAATTGGTTATATAATCTCCGTATATCTAGTAACGTTTACGTAATGTGATGAATTATTTATTAATTTATGAAATTAATCGCCCTGTATTTCAATGGAGTTGGCTTCGTTGAATCCGTGTGAATTTATTGTATTGATTCTTTTATAAATAAAAACTGTTTTGTCATAAATTTGTCTTCACTTAAGCAATTGTATAATGAGAATAAACAATACCCAGGCTATGTCTCGCTGCAGGGCAAAGGCCTCTTTCTCATACAGAGAAGACGCGAGCATTGATCACCACTCTTGTTTCAAGCGCATTGCCGATTCAGACTTATATTTAACAAAAGTCCAGGTTTGTCAGACCGATGTCAGTGATGTCCAAAATATACTAAGAGAGTACATTATGAAACGGTTTTTTTTTTTGGGGGTGGGAGTGTCAGACTTTTACTGACTAAATACCCACCCATGTTCCTTCTTGTGCCCTTTGCGTTCCGGGGGCGCGGTATCTCTTACGAACAACCCGCAGCCATGAAACATAGCTTGAGTTTCACTACTAGTAGAGTAGTTAATAATATTCATTTTCAAGTTTATTTTTGAACATAAATACCTTTACTTCAGGTCAGACCACATAAGCCTTTTTTAGTCAAATAATTTGAATTTATTTCCAACATCGAATACGCAAGCAACAATAATTTAGAATAATCTCGAGACAACAAAAAGTTTATACAGTCATCGAGCGAACATTACTATATCGTTCACTTAATTGACCGCAGGAATTCATTACTGACGCCTTATCGTTGTAAATTATACTTTAACTTGTTTCAATTAAGGTATATAGTCGTAAACTGTAGCGGTGGGTTTTCCTCGAGAACCGAAGGTGAGCGAGGGTTGGCTGTGCGTCACAGACACAGATGCAGTGAACATTGACCAACCCTTCGATTCGTTGAAATCAAGCAAGTGTGCCAACCTTGCATTAATTAATGTTTTATTGTGTAAATTCTTGTTAATGTATGAATGTCTGTTGGCTATTTTACTGTGCCTTGTTAATACTTTTTTATTAGAAATACTTCGTATTAAAGAGGGGTAAAGTTTGTCTGTTTGTGAACGGTAATTTATGCAAGTACTAGTCCGATTTTTTTACTGATAGAATGCTTATGCTTATTGCCGAATGTCATAGGATATGTTTTATGGTATACTTGACTACTAGGCGAACAAAGTCATGGGCAGAAGGTAGTTAGAAACACATTCACTAAAGGCAAATTTTATTTCAATGTCATATATTATTCGGTAAGAAACCAATATTTGGCTCCATACTTATGTCGCATGTACTGATTGACCTAATAAATGTTGTTATATTTAATTGGGTTGACTGTTCACTTGAACATTAGTATCTAAAGTTGAAAAAGAATACTAATCAACATGGTAAAAAAAGTAATAGTGACGTGTTGTTTACAAATCTTGCAAGTGACTAATCGCAATATTACCACGTAAAAATTTAATTTAAAACCAACAATGTGCACTTTAAAATAATCACAAATTATTGTCAATAGACAAAAAAGTCCCCTTTGGGTAATATAAAAACCAAATTTTAATGTGTATGCGTATAATGTGAACTAGTTTTAATTTTTTTTTTCTTTAAATGCTGGCTTATGTCTGCAACTTTGTCCGCGCGTTAGTTAAATATGCAATAGTGTAGTCTATAGGTAAAATATTTTTTGTAATAGGCCTGAGAGGACAGTTACAAACAAACAAATTACTTCTTAATAATGTTAGTATAGATATGAAACACCTAACATCAACATCCAACTTCTTATTGGCCCTAGAGATTTTTAAAGGCTAATCCTATGATCCGCGCTTTTCAAAATATCTCCCAAATTCTAAATTCAAAAACACTTCCGAAGAGAAAGAGTAGTTGTTGAATAAATGTTTTAATAAAACCATTTGCAAGTCATGAACTTTTTATCTAAGTATGATGTTAAAGTACCCTTCTATATAATTAAGCTGTTTTGAAACTATATATAAACTGATAATTAGTGCGTAGAAATTAACAGAGTGTACAGAGGGAAAGGCTGTAGTAAGATAAATGAAACACGTGATAGCCTAACAATGATTAAATTTTTATGCAATGGCAAACTTTCAACTATTTATTACGTGTTGATGCTGCAGGAGTTTCATTCAAGCTGTGCCAACACGCGCTGTGATGAACTTTGCTTTATATGTATTAAAAGTATCCAAGTCTTCTGCCGGTAGCCCTAGAATCTAGAACAAGACCAAGAGCCTTAATATAAGCTTTTAACTAAACAAAAAGTGTTTTTGTACTCTTTGTGTTAGGTCAAATCTCACAAGCAAAATTTGAACCACTTCTTTTTAGGTTACGACTTTGAATTTTTGCATGCTTATTCAGTGCTGATGACAATACACTAAAATTATAGAAATGAACTGATGCTGCAGCCAGGATTGTCTCCACACGAGGGTATCCCTCAATGGTCAGTAGCACGGATATGCAACGTTGCACATATCAAAAGAGGTACTGGACACTTTCTAGCCTAAACGTGAAACCTATATTATAAGAATGATCTAACAGAATAACTACAACATTAAACCAAACCATAAAAACTTTTACGCTGTCTGTATCTAGAAACTCACGTTAAGCGAAAAAAGTATGAGCAAAAACAACATTAATGTGGTCTAAAAAACGTGTTTATTTTTATTTTTAAATGCAAATTCATGCCGCTTCGCTATTTTCGTACAACCACGTTGTTTCTAATCTTGGCTCGTCAACAAACTAAAACTCGTTGTGATTTAAAAACGTACTCCTCAAAAAATACTATAAACTTTATGGAAAGCACATATGAGTGGTTTTTGAATGATTTTCTCTTTTCGGGACGTCTATAATAGCGCTGTAATCGCGCGAGATTGGAGAGTCGAATATTTTTAGAATGCAAAAAAAATAATTGTTATTGTAGAAAAACACGGTAGTGGAACGGGGTTAACATAAATTTAAGTTTAAAGTCATGTCTTTAAGATTCATTTTAGATAACTGAGAATGACGATCGGAACAAATGAACTGAAAATCAATGGCAATGTATTTTGTGAATCATCATGTTTTTTGCAGAAAAATCAACATAGTTCCTACGTTTAATTCAATTATATTTCTTTAATTTCATTAAAATACTTAAATCCCCTCAAAGTAAAACCTTTCTGCTGTTTTATCATTATTCCATTTGTAATTATAAAAAGCTTCAAAACAGCCGAGCAGTTTTTTCAGGACCTACTTTCCCGAGGACAATTATTTACATTAAAATGTACTTTTGGAACTACTTTTTAAATGACTGTGGAGTCTTGGGTTCGATTTCCAGGTCAGGCAAAGTGTTGCTGGACTTTTTCTTTTCTCTTTTTAGCCTGAAGTTTGAAAGTTAGTGGTGTGACACCCCCGTGCCTCAAAAAGCACGTAAAGCCGTTGGTCCCGGCTGCCATTCGTAGATCTTGGACTACGTTACTACTTCGTTACAGGTAGTCAGAATCCCGTAAATCTTACCAATTAGTATCGTGTTCTACCGCCTGACGCAGGTCCTCACCGGACACGGGTGTTTCGGGAGGTTCCTGCACCTCATCGGGCGGGAGGAAACGTCCGGGTGTCACCATTGTGTGGATCGCCCCGAGGACACGGTGGAGCATACCGTGGCGGTATGCCCCGCTTGGGCGGAGCATCGCCGAGTCCTCGTGGCGGCCATCGGCGGCGGCGAACTCTCGCGTCCGGCCCTGGTGCAAGCCATGGTCCGGAGCGAGAGGGAATGGGATGCAGTCGCCTCCTTCTGCGAGGCAGTAATGCTTGAGAAGGAGGCGGCGAGACGGTTGAGACAGCGGTTCTCCCGTCCCAGCCGCCGCGGTAGACGCTCCGGACGTCGGGAGCCGCGAGACGACTCCCGGCCACCGTAGATACTGGCCTGTGGACGGTGAGCAATGGGTAGCTCACCGTCCTTACGTTGCATAACGACAGGCCGTGTCGACGGCGCGTTCGTGTTCCACGCGCGCCTCAAAGAGATGTCAGCAAAAGGAAGGGGCCACTGAGGGCCGATGCCTGCCGGGGCTGCGGGTTGTTCGCAAGAGATACCGCGCCCCCGGAACGCAAAGGGCACAAGAAGGAACATGGGTGGGTTTTAGTCAGTAAAAGTCTGACACTCCCTCCCGCCCCGCCCAGGGCGGGAGAAGTTATTTGATGATTTCCCACCCACCAAAAAAAAAAAAAAAAAAAAACCCAGTAACTGGGTTGTGAAGTTCAGATAGGCTGCCGCTCCAAGTAACACTGGTTTTGAAGTATCCGGGTGGATTGGAAGCCGACTCCCACCTAGTAGAAAAGAAGGCTAAGCAGATATTGTACTTTCATAAGTACATAATAACAGTTATCTATTAGTTATTGGGTTATAATGTAATCGTTGTTAGTTTGCATTTCATTGATAAGATTACAGTTGTGTTGACAGTCGTCTGTTGAGTAAATCCTTATCTACTTCTAGTACTTTTGTTAAAAATGCAGTTTGCGGCCATTATTGCAACAGGCTCTTCAATGGTTTTTTAATTAAACCTATAACGTTACAGTAATGCGTATAGCATTGTCTATAGAAAAGTGACAAAATATCTATTAATTGCTTGATTATTTCATATTAATTTGAACTTGATGCCTCCAGGGCTTTAGGCCTGAGATAAGGGTTCCTTCTTTCCTTTTAAGTTACAGAACCCTAAAAAAGAACATTCAAATCGGAAAAAACTTATTAGTCATCACGTCAATCGTCATCAATTTGATTCGATACTCAGGAAAATTTAAAATTGTCTTCGTTCAAGTTATAAATAAGCGAAGGTAAGTTTCTTTTCAGCCTTTCGAGGCCTCTTAAAACGTTTATTAATGCAGGTTAAGCAAGCTAGTGGGTTAAAAATAGTATTAATTATTTTGTTTCAAAGAGCGGGGAATTCGCATGACGTGGTGAGAGGCGATCGCGGCCCGTTCAACGTCATTAGGTTCAACGCACTCTCTCGATATGTCGTCGCAATCGATTAAATAAACAAGCGCGTCTGCAACGAATTAAATCACATAATGCATGGCCAGCACTATTACTTATTTACTGGTTAGTGTTATTTTTCTATCAATTTTAAACTTTAGAGCTATTCGCTGGCATTTCTTTTACGACGTTTTTATGTTTTCCTGAAGGCGTCTTATCGAATGCGAACAACGGGATGACCTTTTGACTTTAACATAATTCTTACATAATAGACAGACGTCTTCCTGTCCTTCCTGAATCTTGGTGCCAGCTACCAGGTCCAATTGTGACACTAAACCATCCAGGGGCCCAAACACACACAAAAATTTTCCTCAACATCGGTCCAGCCGTTTAGAAGTTTAGCGACACACACACATTTAATAAACGCCAATTTTTTGCTGATATTTGATAACATTTGAAAGCATAAAGAGCTGTACTATACATCATTATGCACAATGCCTTCCAAGTAATTAAATAACAACAAAAGACAACAAAAACAGTAGCAATAGTAATTCAAAGAATTGCGTACGGTCACTAGGCTAATGAAGCTATTGAACGTCGAAGCACGTTCTATAGTAAACAATTTGCAGTATTCACTGCGGACTGCTAATGGTGATGCCAGGAGGGGGAGAGGGAGACCAGAGAAGGGAGGGATGTATATTGTCAGACATGATTATTTCATTTAAATTTATTTTACCGACAACCAAAAAATACATATATACAAATACATTAAATATTAGCCCACCCGTATCGGAAACAGCGTCCAAGCTACCGGCGATCAGGGCTCCTAAAAGGGGGATCTTCGGACAATGCAAGCTGAGTTCAAGTGTACCGCTTTCTGAATCAAGCCTTTGACCCAACTACCCAACGAGAGCCTTCTCTGGAGTTGATTCAGGCAAAAGCCAGCTAGTGGTATAATAGCCAAAAGGCTATTATACCATTCGATGATATTTTGGTCTTTTATCCTTTACAACAATAGGTATGCTTATTCATCATTATTGTTTTGTCTGGTATTGTATGACATTAACTTTCGTGTGAATATTTTTAGTTTCATGCTGATTGTACAAAAACCTCAAAAATGTCTTATTTTGTGTGAATTATAAGTTTTTTTGTGGAGCTAACCTTCCAGTGATATCAATCTGTGGTGCGTTGACATTATTTGTATACATATTTATTTCATACCATTGCTTGAAAATGGAAACGTTGGAAAACTCCATGAAGATCACATTATTGTGTTCTTACAGTAATGAAAACTAAGATCGAGTACTTTTAGATACGTTTTGAAGGATTGTCTATTATTCACGTGAGGCTCGAAATGGGAATATCAAAAAAACCCCGTCTTTTTATTTTTTCGTTGAACGCGCGATTTCTAAACCGTTAAATTATTTTCCGAGAAATTAAATTATATTATATTTAATAATCCGAGAATTGAAACAGCTTATAGAAGTCAAACAATACTCAACACTGACATTGCTTGACCGAAGACCAGTAAACGATACCACTTCAAGTGAAGTGCTAGAACCCAATTACGAACCCTCAACATACGCAACACGCATGTGAACCACACAAATAACTTACAAACTAAACGAGTCATGGTAAACTTAAAAAGAAAACTTGTTTCCCATATGTGATGTCGTAACAGACCATGTGAAAATATAACCAGCAAGGTAAGAGGTGGCTAGCCGGTCGGTATGGTTTAATTATTTAACCTCGAAGTTCCGGCAACAGTAAGCTTTGACCACAACCGGATCGCGCCGGACAAACAAATAAATGTTACCGGTTCGATCTGGTTATAAAATCTACGGTATTTAGGATACAAGCCATAAATATTTTTGGCCATAAAAGTCGGACCTAAAACGATCTGGAAAATACTAGGTCAATGAAAATTAATGCTGTCGTTTGACAGATCTTTAAGACAAGTTATTAAATTGGGCAATGTTCTCAAAAAAGACGGCGCCACCAATTTTGGCAACTGCCGCTTATAAGTCCATCGAATACTTAAGTAATCAGAAGCAAGTACTTAGCAATGACCCTTCGTCCCATGTTAAGTAGTAAGTATATGATATTTGATGAATAATTCACGAATAACCGAGATTAAAAGTAGGTTAAAATCAGATTTGACGAAAAAGGTCGTCCATTATCTCCCCTTATCGTAACGTAAATAATAATATTTTTGTTTTGACATAATAGTCCTACCAAACAATAATAAACAATTTCTTTGCGCACCTACCACCTACGTTATTCCAATTAAGCCAACCGGACACATGGGACGATGGATGTTTACAAACAGGCAATAATTACTGGTTCTAAAAATAAGGGCAACATTATCTGTCTCATGCCACCCGGCTCCCGCCAACAGGTTGCCGGGGGCGAACAAACACTCGGTAGGTCCTTGTGGCTTGTGGCTAGTGGTACCATGTTAAACAACATTAAAGAGACTTGTCCTGTAACAGGTGCAAAAACACAAGTAACAAAGCCGAAGGCTACCATATGCTTCCCATCAATGCGACTATTTTGTTCTAGTCCTGGGAAGCAGCTCATTATGGTTAAAGTCCAGTTTTTTAGTACTGAATTTTTTATCTAAACAAGTTTTAAATGTCATAACTAAAGTTCAGATATCCCCACTGACCCCTTTTTTGGGGGGGGGGGGGGGAATCATCAAATAACTTCTCCCGCCCTGGGCGGGGCGGGAGGGAGTGTCAGACTTTTACTGACTAAAACCCACCCATGTTCCTTCTTGTGCCCTTTGCGTTCTGGGGGCGCGGTATCTCTTACGAACAACCCGCAGCCCCGGACGGACCCCTGAAGCACAATGTTTTGAGTGTGTTACATTACGCAAAAACAGTGATTTACACACCAGACAAAACAATAGTTTCCTAGCTAGTTAGTTAAGATATAATTTTTGCCTCAAACTTAGTTTGATGGGCAATATGTGTAGTTTACGACAATGGTCACAATGTCTGAATGGTCTTTTACACCCCTTATAAACAACAAGACCATTCTTGTGTTAAAAGTGCAAGGGTATGGTAGATACCGCGACCAGGGCTAAATTTCTTTTGTAACGTTTGTTGCGAAAATAAAATCCTTCAGTGACTGTCACGTATGTTTATGTAATAAAATCTGAGGTCATTTCTTGACTACTATACTATGTCTCAATACCCGAGTATAGCCAAAAAGGTTGTCTTATCCAAGACTTATTCGCATCTCAATAGCCTATTTTCCAATTTTCTTGGCAGACATGGTCACCCTACATGCATTTCCCTTTACTTCTCAAGTAATGGACCTCCCACTTGATCCCCGTTGCTGGGCGACGAAGGTCCGATTAACTTGGCGTGCCAATAATCTACCCTCACTTTATCTAGATTGGAGGGAAATGTCGGTTTGAAGGTTATAGTGAAGCGTAGCCTGAATGTTCGGAATCGTTTCAACGGCCTTGCTGAATGGGACTTAGGAAAAGTCTTTTCTTCAAATAATAAAAATATCAGCCTATTATTGTCCCACTGCACAGTAAAGGCTTCTTTCATGACAAACAGACTTAAATGGCCAAAATTACATATTAACCAATTGAATGTTATTTCTTCACTTGATTCTTGATACCCAAAATTACAATCTACTCCATCAACGTACTTTAGTATTGATTCAGTATTATTATACTCATTTAAAACAATGTTCAAAGTCTTGTTATGAACAGTTAAATGCAAATGAGACGTTCGAAGTCGAGATTGGTAACAAGCGTAGTAAGTTGGAACGTTAAATGCGTTTCAAATTAACAATATTATCTGTCAGATTGGATTTTAACTTGCAAATTAATCAATGAAATGTCAGTAGTCCCGTTCGACAGCCATATTAGCTTCCATCACTCTCATTTACTTCACACCTTGGTACGTTGGCTGGTGATTCACGAATCTCAACCGCTATGGTGAAAGATTTTAAACTAATTCAGTGAACAGACTGCCCTACATTCAACTGGTTGATAAAATGAAATCTGTAACTGTGTAATATTTTTGTGATAAACAACGTAATCGGTTTCATATGAAAATGTTACATTATTTCATTAAAGACAATAGCTGAAGTTGAGTTGGTGACTTATCATAGTGTCATCAGTTAACATGGCATTGAAAAGAATGTCCGTGGAGTCTCCATAGAGACCTGCCTACGTTATGAAACGAGCAACTAGCTTCAACTTTCTGACTCACCGACTCCTTGACAATTCAAAAGTGACTTCCAATTATGAAAAAGGCATTTAATAGTGAGTGGATCAGAATTAGCGGTTAAAATACTAGTTCGTTCTGTTTCACAAACACTACAAGTAAAATGATCTGCTATCTGCATACTTATCTTGCAGCTTGTCAATAAAATCCAATGATGCATATAAATAGTAAATATAGGAAACTATTAGTGTCCCATCTGCTGTGTTTCAAAGTTGACGCGAAGTTAATCTTTGTCCTTGTCCTATGCATTTCCGTATTTGAGTCTTCACGAGGATCTCAAGGCGGTATCCAGCATATCAATATAGGTGAAAGGTCTATATTGCATAATATTTTCTGAGACTTGCCAGGTAAAATTGTAAAAATATCGTCATCAACTGGTTTTCCCTTTTTCGGACGAATTATAATGCGTACGGAAGGGCTAAGTTGGGGTGATAACCCTGCCTCTACGTGCCGTTTTGTTAGGACTCCCAAAACGAAATCAAATTCCTATTTATAGCATTATCATCCTTACCAAACATTTCTTCTCGGAAGCCCTGACAAGGTTACACAATCTTTTCCTTTATTTTAGAATGTTTATTAGCCATACAATATCCATTTACTAATTATAAATAAGCTTCTGACGCGGCTTCGACTGCGTGTTTTTTCACCCGCTTTATGTTACGTCTTTGGTTACTGGGCCTCTTCCATGTGTCGTAGCGTGATGTTATAAAACTTACTGTATTGTTCCTCATGAATCTGGCTTTCATATTCAAAAATAATTTTCCAATCAGAGATTAGCGCGTTTAAATAAAAAACTAGCTTAATTTTATTAGTATAGATTCTGATTCCCCGCCAATTTTCGGTTCTCCATAGAACTTACAAATTTGGAGAGTATTCTCGCGTTAGTAAGAGGAACTTCTATGCTCGTCGTACTTGAATGTTTATGTTCGCACACTCGGTGTCAGCTCTTCATTTGCACGTGTCACTCTTGTTTTACGATCCGACCTCGTATTGTAGTCTAGTGCTGGGCTGGTTTTAGTACTGTTGTTTATTTCTGAGGACATATCAGTGTCGTTGTTACTTTTAAAATGGTCATGATCAGTCTTTCAATGACTTTCATATGTTCAATCGCGTACAATAGCAGTGAAATATTTTTCGCCTGTACATCCAAGGTTGAAAAGTGGTCAACAACAATTGTCTTCGGTTTCACCTAGATATATTTACAAAAAAATAAACTCCCCGGTCGTGTTACCGTCCCATCGGACTATGAGAGTTAGGGAAGAGAACGTGCACAAACATGTGCACTATAATATCTCCTGCGTACTTGGCTAGTCTCCATTGAGGCCAATCTCAAACAGTCAGCCGTGAACGAAATTCGGTCTGGAGAATAAATTATTTTCCCTAGACCTGAAAATTTACTTTGATCATAATATCTTTATTTGCCCTACACTAAAGTTGGAATGGGAGATAACGGATGATTGTAAACACGGAATTTCAATAAAAACCCTTTTTTAAAAGCAATTCTCGCAATAGCACGACTCCTCGCTCAAGGCATGTTGACAAACCGCAAAGTAAACTGCTCTTAGAAACAATAATTAGATTAATTGAATTGCTGGTAATGTCTTCATTAACGTTGATGTATGGCGATGTTTGCATCAACAGGTCAGCTTGTGTGCGACATAGGTATTACAGTACCCTAGACTGTTATTCTTTGTTGCTACACGGCGCGTACAGAGGAACACTCATACGAGGAACTGACCGTCGAGTGTCGTTTCCTGATTTAAGTAATTGGTTTGTAGTCTTGGCAACAGTAGAAGAGTGAACTGGGAATAAAAATCTGGGAAATTTGTGATTTTCCAGCTGACGGCGATGCTTTTTACAGGTTTTTTTATTATTTAGGTCTATAAATATAACATACCCTCACGCCTGTATTACCCGAAGGGTTAGGCAGAGGTGTACATCCACGGTCCGCCGGTATGATTTAGGTCCCATTTAATAGGGGGCGAGTCTATTGCCATAAACCGGACACAGATCCTAACTCCGGGCTTCTGAGAATTCCATAGAAAAACCCAATAACATTTTGTTCTAGGAATCGAACTCAAGACCTCTAGCGTAGCAGTCGCGCTTAGAATCCCTAGGCTAACAAGGTAGTTCTGTAAATAATTGTACATATTATTGATTACAAATTGTAAAATCTGGGAACGGTTTATATTTAGAATTGATTTAGAAGAATTGTGTAAAGGGGTGGTAGGAGAGAAAGGGACGGGACGATAGGGTGGCGGTTGGAAGGGGAGTATTGAATAAAAAACTTGTTGCTTTGACCCCCAAGTGACCAGGGCAGGCAGATACTACTAAAACACCACCAGTACTAATAAAAATAATGTCCTCTGGCAAGGACATGAAACAGATAGTTAGTTTAGTCGACCAATCACAGCATCTCACGCTCGTTTGTCACATTAATTTCTTCGAGAAACCGGCGGGTATTAGTGACTATAATAAGTTCGGCTTAGCTGAATTGGGAATAACCATGGTATTGGGAAAAACTATTGTCTAAAGTCCAGCCACATTGGAGATAGGCTAGGGCTAACGACCCCATTAAAGCTAGTAAGGCTGATGACGATGTTTCCAAGAAACCAACCGAAACGATGATCAGACTAACATATAAAAGCACCTCACGATGGGAAAACCCAGTTTATCTTTTGTTAATAAACTTTGAACTGCGTAAACTAGAACATTATTAATATTAAAAATCTTGCGGTTACCACATGTTTGTTACTTCAAGATAAACGTGCGACATGTTTTGGTCAAAATAATTAGTTTTCAGAATTAATCGTCATTTAGTCTAAATAATAATTTATTACGATGTTTCCGCAACGCGTAGACTATTATGAGAATGCAATAAAATCAGAACGTAGTATTTACTTTGTATGTAGAATAACGATTCTGTACTCATATTATAAAGAGGTAAAATTGTTTGTTTGTTTTTAAGTGGTGATCTCTGGAAGTACTGGTCTGATTACAATTTTTTTTTCACTTATTGAAAGCTACTTCATTGTCGGGTGTTATAGGCTATATTTTATGGTACCTAGGTAATAGGTATACTTGCCTACCATATGCACTAAATTGCAGGTAGAAACAAAATATTCAGTTTATAAAAGTTATTCTTTTAAAACGTTTTTTAAATAATCCAGTTTCAAATAAAAGCTCATACATACAAATAAACGATACGCGTGCTTCAGTAATGTTATTTATCTCGCATAGTATGTCAAATCAAACGTTCCACATGCATATTGGTCAGCCAGTGCGTCAAGAAGAGGAAATTCTCCTTTCACCGCCACTCAGCCTGTTCCAACGCGGTCACCGCACCCGCATCTGCAAACGTTTTTAAATTTTCTGTCTTTACCGTATGGTTGGTTATTAATTGGCATGGTACAAGATGGTCATTAGCTTATACTATGTTCACTGAAGAGCATGTTTAGTTATGTGAGTTAATTAAGCAAATTAAACAGTTTGGAACCGAATGTGCAACGGTGACTTAACTCTGTATCTTTTGGAATTTTTATGGAATTTATGTTGTAGTTTCCATAGATTATACAGGGTCTGTTAATACTACTTGATTCAAGTTTGTATGAGAAAACAACGTTAAATGCAGTTATTAAATCTTTCGAAAAACCGTACCAAACTAATTAAATTTAAGGAGATGGGTACGACTAAACGTACATGATTAAAAAACTCATTGTACGTAATTTGCTGTGGCACAGTCTGATGAAAAAAAGTATATAAAAACAATTCTGTTAAAATGCAATGTTGTGTGAAAATTTAAAGTCAATCCATCGAATATTATACGAGTTTCACGGGCAGACATTATTTGAGCTGAGTTTTATAATAAAGATTATACAAATATTTCAAAACGGCATGATAAAATTATGTTTTAGCGACTACACAAATTCTTAAAACAATTTAGTCAGCTCTCTGAGTACAGCACTAGCCACACCCACTTCTCAGTGGGGAGGTCCGGCCGATTACGATAGTGTAGGAAAATCTTAATAATCTAGGGCTTGGAAAGATCTTTTATGAGACAAGTTCGAGAGCGCCAAATATAATAAGCATGGCGCAATTTCGAAGAGGCATAATATATGCAGTCATTCTCTGTAGTGGTGATTATTAGGCTTGTGCAGAACTGCATTGAAAGGCCGAGTTGATTGATTGATTGCAAGCGAACCTATGCCGTAATATCTAACGAAAATCCATTCAGTAACCTAAGAATACAACTGTAAAACTTTTAAGTGTTTAAAAATTAAGCCTCAACCAAAACCAAATTAAAAACTGTTTAAAAAAAAGTACAACTTTAAATGCGGCCAGTGCTTTAAATAAGTTACCGATCGACTAGAAAATATTGACATTTCTCTTTCGTCGATCCAGAATCATGTTCAATCGCGTCACATCTAGCTTTCCACGTAAACAAATTCTTCTGTGCAAACTTGTACTACTGTATCGAGAGCATCATACAGCCAGTGGAGGGGGGGCACTTGCGTCACGAGGCGATTCTGGGGCGACGGCAATTTGCCGCGTGCGATTGTTGAACTCGGACTGTATGCAATATACACTCGTATAGCTGGTACAGTATAGTTGATAGTATGCACCGCGCCCTCGCACATTTGATTGCTAGCTTTTTTTTCGTGACGTTGCGTCTAGGTTTTGTCGTTGATTAGTCTTGGGTGTTTGGAAATTGGACTTTTGTTTACAGTTTAAACGTTGTACATTGCGTACTTCGGTGCCTGTGTGGCGTCTCTCCGCAGACCATGGCCCACCTTTTATCTTGTATCAATTTTAAAACATATTTTGTTTATTTATTTATATTCCTTTATATGCCACCGATACGCTAAAAAGAGGATTGCGTACTGTTTATAATTCCTACTTAGTATAAAACAAAGTCCTCTATCCCAAACGTCGGAAAGCTGTAGGCTTAGAACTTTTAAACTTTGCAACGGACTTTAATGCGGTTTTTATCAATAGGTAGAGGGATTCAAGAGATAGGTTTATTCGTCACGACATCACGCTACGACCAACAGGACTGGAGCAGTAACCAAAGACGTAACTTAACGCGGGTGTATAGGGCAAGTCAAAGAATATAACGTAATGACTGTATAACGATTCCACCTGAAATAACTCTTTCTTATCAAATCCTACATTACTTTCGTTATGTCGTCCGATTGATTTCTGCAGCACCTACCTACCTGCTTAACCTATGATTTGAAACAGCATATAATAACAATATTGAGATACACAACCGGTTTCCGAAGAAGCATGGATTCTCCAAATTATCATTGCAAATAGGTACAAAATGATGTCAAAGGGTTATCCATTATTATAAATATTGCCGCTTGAAACAACAGAACCAGTGAAAACGAGAGATCAAATAATTATAGCTATAAGAACGCGATTTAAATCGATCTTTCACTATAACATACCATCACGCCTATATTCCACGAAGGGTTAGGCAGAGGTGTAACAATTTACACCCACAGTTCGCCGGTGTGTTTAGGTATTAAGGGCGAACCTATTGCCATTAACCGGGCACAAATCCTAACTCCGAGCTGCTACTTAGAATTTAAGAGAAAAAAGCAATAACACTTTTTGCTTGACCTGGGAATCGAATCCAACACCGTAGATAGCGTAGCAGTCGCGCTTAGGACCACTAGGCTAACGAGGCAGTCACTATAAGTTTATTGGTAATTCGTCAATTGAATTTCGGCCGGGCTATCTATAACTTCTATAAGTATTTAATTAGGTATCTATTGTGAGATTTAATGACACAAAAATAGATCAAATGTTGCTTCTTTTTGAATGAAAAAGAAATAAACAATCGCGAATCGTCTTTTTTTCTAAATGCATGGTTGCAATGAATTGATAATCTTACTCTTCCATACCAACTCATAAATTACAATGTGAAGTCAGAATCGATACTTAATCCTCCTGCTTATATCCTAACTAGCTTTTGCCCACGACTTCGTCCGTGTGTTTCTTACGATCCCAAATTGTTCTGATAATAAAATATGGCCTATAGCCATTCCTATTAAAGAAATACTTTTTATAATCGGACCACTAGATCCGGAGATTAGCGCATTCCAAGAAACAAACTCTTCAGCTCGATTTGTTAATGGTTCGGGAGATGGAGTGTTCTTTCCATAATTTCAAACATCTCTCTTAGCCATCATGTCAGTAACCACCTCTTTGTCCACTCTCTTCCTATCACTTATTTATCTAACAAATACATAATTAAATTAATTGTAAAATACATATATGTGCGAACAACAACTCGGACGCATGTATTGTTTCCTTTGTCCGCACTATTTGTACTGACAATCAGCTGTTTATTGTGTACTCTTATCGGACTCGTGTTTTTACACTGTAGCATTCGTTTCGTAGTAAATAAATACTAGATAAATATTACCAGATCGTTGAATTGACATATTTTACATTCCTATCCTGCTTGGGGTGAATGTCTTCAAAACTATCTTATTCTTTCTTGATACCTTTTGAAGTTATAATGAGATTACATGTTATGACATGAAAGGTATGAGTGCCGGTGTAATTACAGGCACATGAGATTTCAATTTTGTCTCTGGGATAGCAACGCATTTGTAAGCCTTCTGGTATTGCAGATGTCTCTAAGCAACGGTGAACATGTGGTGGGCCGTTGGTTTGTTTCTCATCCAATGAAATAAAAAATACGTTTTCGTACTCGGAGAAAAATTATTAGTTTTTAAGCTTTAGCATACGACCTTTTCAGGCGCGAAAATAATGACGTTTACTTCAACGAAAATCCGTTTCTTTATTTGGGGTTTCAAATTATGTCAAAGTACAAGTTGATGTATAAGCGTCTGATCATCTGCTTAGCCTTTTCCCAACTATGTTGGGGTCGGCATCCAGTCTAACCGGACACAGCTGAATACCAGTGTTTTACATAGAGCGATTGCCTATCTGACCTCCACAACACAGTTACTGGGCAACACGATACCTCTTGGTTAGACTGGCTGTTAGATTTCCTGGCTTCTGACTATCCGTAACGACTGTCAAAGATCTACGAATGACAGCCGAGACCAACGGCTTTACGTGCATTCCGAGGTACGGGGCTGTCACACCACCAACTTCCATACTCCGGGCTACTACTGAGCAAATCCTAATGGAAAAACCCAATAACACTTTTTGCCCGACCTGGGAATCGAACTTGGGACCCCGCGCTCGTCAGTCGTGCTTGCGACCACGAGACCAACGGGGCAGTTTGATGTATAAGCGTCTGACCTTCACATTTCGCTAATTCCGTAGATATTAATATCAAGTCTCATAAAACAGGTAAGAAAACCTAGTCGCGCTCCCCGGTCAATGCTCAATGTTCTGAATTACTGTAGCAACTGGCAGTACCCGCTACCCACACAACTTACAAAATTCTAATTTTAGCAGAATAATTCCCCTTTTGTTAGACAACTTGGCTTTCGGTCAAATCCTTTTGGTTATGTCATGATGTTCCTACGTGTTCCCTTGTCGCTTTTTGATGAATACTTGTAAACAGCTCTAAATACCTTGCCATTCTGTTTCAGTGTTTAGTTCTTGTTATAGGATACCTTTTTTTATTGTTTTTTGCGGGTAAATATTACACTCGTTTGGGAAATAATACCAGCCTATTATTGTCCTATTGCAAAACAGGGCGCGCGTCTTTTCATATAGAGAAGGTATGAACATTGATCACCACGCTTGCTCAAGGTGGATTGGCGATTTCAGACTTAGATCAATGTTAAGTCCAAGTTACCTCACGATGTCTTTCTTAACCGACGTCAGTGTTGTCTCTATATATATATATATATATATACATTGAATTAAGTCGCACTACAGTAAAGAAATAAAAATATACACTCACGCCTGTATTCCCCGAAGGGTTAGGCAGAGGTGTAACAATGTACACCCACAGTTCGCCGGTATATTTAGGTCCCATGTAATAAGGGGCGAGTACAGTAAAGAAAACCGTTTATAACAGAATTCTCATCTTACTATGTACAAATGCGAAAGTTTGGATGGATGGATGTATGTTACTCAATCATGCCAAAACTACTGAACGAATCTGGATTAAATTTAGCACAGAGATAGATTATAGTCTGAAATAACACGTAGGCGATCCCGGAAATATGTACAATTCCTGTGGGATAATATAGGTATATCAACATGACGCGGACGAAGTAGCAGGCAAAAGCTTGTAATAATATAAACTGTAGGTACCATGATTTAAAAAAAAAAGTGATGATAATTATATTTCACGGTTCAAAAACAGACAGTTGAATCTTCCAAAAGCTAAGTCTTGCACCTTAAATAAAAAACGTTTTGATAACATTAACAACCTTCTAATTCCTTTATGTACTCACTTGTACCTACCAATGAATTCTGAATTGACTTAACACCCTCAAAGCAATAACATTGGTACTGTAAATAGTAAAAAAGCTGTCTCGAGCAGTTTACGGCATTTTTACTGCGTTTTGTCACTACGTCGGGCTATAAAAACTGCTCAACTGAATACTCTATAGTAGGACAGTATTGTAAACGAAAATTACGCGAATTGCGTCTAAAATGAAGGTGTGGATTTTATAAAACTTGCTTTTGTCCGCGCGGTTGTGGTAGTGGCTGAGCGATGGCGCTGCATGTATCGAGTTCGAATCCTGCACGAAACTAATATTTGTATAGCTTATAGGTACTTGTTCTGGGTCTGATTTTTTATATACTATAGGAAAATTATTTAGTGAAGTAATGTTTCAGAACAAATATAATTATATCATCAATGTTTTACACCTAGTAGGTATAAGTCTTAACTTGCGAAATAATTATTGAAGTGTTGTCGGTTTTTCCATTTAAAAATTTTAAGTAACCCCTGACAAAAGAAAAAAAACACTACCATAGCTTACAAAAGAGCTGATAACTTTGAAACCGCTGAACCGATTTCCATCAAACACTCCCTACTAATTAACCTTTCAAACACAAAAAACAAAATTAAAATCGGTTCATGCGTTCAGGAGCTACGATGCCACAGACATTCACACACACACGCACACTACACTTATAACACCCCGTTGTTTTTGCGTCGGGGGTTAAAAAACTGGCACACTTTAATTTTATTCTAAGTTGCCCTGAGATAAGTATTGAGCAGTCTACCTTTACTTCACTGGTTCAGTCATATTGAGAGGATGAGTGAAAGGCGATTAACAAAAGGGATTTATATGGCAGATGTGCGTGGCAACGCCGGGAGGAGATGCCCAAGAAAGACCTACCCTGACCTTATTGGTGGGGTTCTTCAGAAAGGTTTTTCAGTACTCCTAACCGGCGTGCTTGTATGACCAGATGTATGAACGTGGACGAGGCGAAAGAAGTATGTAAGGATCGTAGCAGGTGGCGTTCTGTGGTTTTTGCATACCCCCATGGGAAATAGGCATATATGTATAATGCATACGTAGTACCTATCGATTTCAAGTGATATTCATTCGGGTGGTCATAATTTCTATAAAAGTCCAAAAAAACCGGTCCGTTATGGCCACGACTAATATCTATATCGGGTCAAAATATTAGATATAGCGAATAATGTAGCTTTCTATTGGTGAAAAAAGTTTTCTTGTCCACTTACAATAGAAAATGTTAGGTAAATGTGACCTCTGCCGAAAGACCTCCAGACCAACACGTGACCGTCTCATTGCCGGCTCGTTTCATTGACCAAAGACGTTTTCCGCCTTTTTTGTCTAAGAGTAAAAAACTGTTTACACACTGAAAGTTCTTGCTTGTTAAAGGAGTAGGAGAAACATGTACAATACTATTTTGTTATCTATGTTACTTGTTTTTGGCTTAGGCTTTTGTAACCAAAAATTTACATGATATGTGATGTGCGTCACTTTCACGTAAATAAACTGTTCTCTTTTTCTTCCTTTTTTTTCTATCTCCGTCTCTTGTTTTTCCGGTATTGGTCAACTAGTTACTATTACTTCAGACAAGGTTCTACTGTTACTATCAGGGGATAAAAAGTAGCCTACAGGATATCCAGATCCGTTCAGCCGTTCTACCGTGATAGACTAAAAATAACCATCCATCCGAATAACTAAGTTTAGAGGATTCTCATGACTTTAGCTCTGTATCAAAAGCTTTCATCTCGTGTCTAGCGAGAAAGTTGATTGAGGCAGGTTATGTTTGGACGGGCTTGGTCCTAATAAATAAGCATAGGCAACATGTCACCACACACCTACTGCAGATTACAAACGTCCGGTTTCTGAGGACCAGATAAACTCTCCAAAGTTACTTTATTGATTCGGCAAATTTATATACATTACATACTTGTTATCTCTAAATGCTAAGTAACGATGGCATCGAAACAGTATTCCTGAAAACCGTCATAACAATGTTTCCTGGCAACAAAGCTGCTTCTCATTAAAAACATCGTCTTACTAATTATTTTACCGACGCGTAGGCTGAATGCTAAAGTAGGTATTACGACTCTGAAGACGTTATTCAAAATCCGTAGGAAATTGGTTTGTAATACGTCACGTATAGTCTGTTTTGACGACAATTAAGCTTTTAGAATATAGCATTATGAATTTAAGTAAATAACTTAAAATTCTAGATAATTTGTTTTTTATTTTTTCGAACAGTCGTTGGATGGCACTCTATCCGACGGCCCACCTGTATAGTGGTATGCACTTATGCCTATAGACAACTGCAATGCCAGAGGCCTTGCAAATGTGTTGCTATCCCAGAGACAAACTTGGAATGTATCATGTGCCTGTAATTTCACCGGCACCCAAAGTCAAACCCTTCAAATCGGAACACAACAACGCTGCTTTGCATCAGAAATAGGTAACTAATAGGTACTTCCCCGGACAAGCTCTTTCACAAAGAACTATAACTACTACTATTATTAATTATTTCCAAATCATAAAGTCCAGGCATTGCTCAATGTATGCCACGCCAAATCCAATGATTACTAATATTATCACTATCAGACGCGCGAAACTAGGTCGGTACTAGCAACATTCGGACAGTCGGAAACATAATAAATTAAAAACTGACTTGATTCATCGTATTGTTTATAAAAACCTTGAGTATTTAGGCGCTATCGGTCAGCGTTGACGATAAATTAATACTGTTTTAATAGTTGCACCGTTATCGCGACGGTAATGCCCATGTAACGAGCAAGTAATCGCTTCATAATCACCTAGGGTTAACGATACACCTGCCCTAGGCCCCCGGACACGATAAAATGGCGCACCAAACGTTTACTATGAAAAGTCCGGTATTGTTACAGTTGAATTACGCTGAAGAACATAAACAAAATCAAAAGTCTGAGAAGCCAAAGTCAAATTTTTATTAGAGCATTAAAAGGCACTTTGAACGTCATTAACAAGAGAAATGTATTTGAATCTAGTAGCCCCTTTTGTAACTAGTTTTGTATGGAGAAGAAAGGTAAAGAAACTTTATTCTCATTCTTTTAAAAATAAAAATCGGAATCGAATGAAAAATAAAAGTGTTTTTACGTGGCCGTGTATACCTATGCTAGATCAAAATGGCCGACATATTTTATTAGAACGAGAGAAGACACTAAACACTTGTTGACAAAATTGTTGCGTCTAGCGATTCTAAATTAAATAACAGTGCCAATGGCCGCTTGTTTACTAACTTTTTGAATGTTATCATAAAAAAAATGTCGAAAAACATAATCCGGATGACGAGTCGTGTTCTCTCTCTTTCGTACAATAATGGTGCCTGCATTAAGCAGCATATTAAATGCCCATGCCACGTGGCTAGCGCGTGTTTGTATCAATTTGATTAGAACTAGACGCAATAGCCGCCACTGTTGGTGAACTGTGAACCGGTATGTGTGGGCAATGGCCAAGAAACGATGTATACTGTTGGAATATAATAAGTTCGATGATGACGTAGATAGTGGTAGCAAAAAAACTATCCTAGACGTTTTATTTTCTCTGTTACTTCGTGATCTTGATTCTTTCCAAAATATTTAGAAAGAAATTTATGTACTACTTACTAGTTTCTGCTTGCGACTTCATATGTTATCTCACCGGACATTTTATGGATAATAAGCAGCCTGCTGTGCCAAATTTTATCAAGATCTGTTTAGCCGTTCTAGCGTGATTGAATAACAAACATTCATCCATCCATCCATCCAAACCTTTGCATTAATAGTAAGTGATAGTAGTAAGATTGTCGAATTTCCACCATACATAATTATTGGTACGTACATAAGTATGTACGTACATAGGTATGTACGTACCAACATCTATGTGTGGTATGACGAATAAGCATTCTTCTTCATTTCGAAACCGATATTTGTTTTTGATCAAATTCTATTCAAGCAAACAGTTTCCCTAAAAACTCACTTAAAAGAAGCCATTTCTCAGATTTGATCCGTAAAGCGGGCTCTCAATAGATCCGGTACTCTAATTAGTAGTTTTTGCTCTTATGTTTACTTGCTGTTTTTGTTCTGTCTATTTTTGTCTAATGGGGTTTTACGTTCTACGCAACAACCTTCGAAAACTCGTAGCGTCGTAGCCCGCAGCCCAATCTCGTAGACCCCCCTCAACTGAAACTGCTTTATTTAACAAAGTTGTGGCGTCTACTTTCATACAGTTAACTTGTCCAAGATGTAATGACAATAGATGTAATGTCAAAATAACAAATTTTTGCTAAATGCATTATAAATGAATAATTTACACGACCAAAAACACAATTTATTAAATGTTTGTTTGTTCGTGCGTTCTGGCTAATCTCAGAAACGGCGCGGCCGATTTTTTACTGGCATTTATCTGATGTTATAAGGAGTAATTTAAGCTACTTTTATTTTAGAGAAAGTAGTAAGGTTCCGCACATACCCCCGGTAACCGATATTGACACAAACAAAGTCGCAGACATCAGCTAGTCATAAATAAATTTAAATGATATCTACTACATGAAGATATTCACCTTAAAAGCCTACGTTAAATTAATACTTGCGGTAGATCCATAAAAACTAATTGACAGTAAAAAAAGACGTTTGAGAATTAATAATACTTTTTTTTTTTGTTAGTTCTTATGTGAATGTGGTTGAAAAAATCCAAGATCAATATCAAACTAGAGTAGGAACTACCAACTGTATACTTTTAAAGGTCCTTAACCATCGTCACCGGTTTGCTATATCTTATTGCCGGCTCCCAGTCTCACAATATGCAGCTGAATGTTATCAGCAAACGGCAAATGCCGTCTGACCCCAACAACTCAAGTATAGATAGAGGAAAAGATGGTAATATGACACCCCAATTTGGATCTGAAATGTCAAAAAGTAAACATACACAAAGTGCAGTCCTGCATCCTTGACAAATTCAAAGTGGTAATAAAATTATGCTAACGATTCTCAACACGGGTCGATGTTAAAATAAATAGGGTTTGATTTATGTATGGCTTTCATGACAACCTCCTGAAATTTTACGAGGATGTAAAACTGCACCTAAGTAGTAACTGTATAAAACTCTTTTTGTGAACAATAATTTTTGTACCATTGCTTAATTAACCGGTTACACTTAAATTCTACAAACTAACGTGTTTCTAAATACTTTTTTTTCTATGGGTGTCACGATACCAGCAAGGATCACATTGTCACCTTTTACTCCTCTCATATCAGCTTTTGCCGGCGACTTCGGCCGCGCATGTTTTTTTTACCCGCGTTATGTTACATCTTTGGTTACTGCTCCACTCCCGTGTGCCGTAGCGTGATTTTATATACCGTATAGCCTCCCTTAATAAATGAACTATCTAACATAAAAAGAATTTTACAATTCAAACCAGTAGTTCTTGAGATTAGCGCGTTCAACCAAACACACCAACAAACTCTAGCATAGCTTAGCTTTATAATATTAGTATAGATTAATTTAGATAACTTACCTCCTACATTCGGCCTACCAATAACAGTTCCAAACAAAAATCTCGATCAGAATCGAAGCCGCAACAAGCCAGGACCTTGCTCTCTCCGTGACCCAGATACGGGCCTAATAGTGTTTACATATTTATACAGTGTATACATACGGGCGACAAATCGCTTGTTTGTTTCTTATTATCTACTGCCATAAGGGTGAACTCTTATGTTGTAACGTTTACTGTTTTGCTAGACGACCAAGTGATGTTTCGTTTTAATTTGCAAATTTGATTGCTTTCTTGGTCGAAATTCCTTTTATTCTTTGTCCCTTCTCTTTATTCATGAAGGTTGAAATTGGTTGTAGTGTTACTAACCAATCTATTTCTTTATTTAGCAATCCAATGATAGGTAACTAGCTTCTGCCCGCAACTTCGCCAATATGGTTTGTTTCACCCGCGTTAAGTTGCGTCAAAGGTTACTTGCTCGGCCCCCGTGTCGGTGCTGTGCCGGCAGTAGCGTGATGTTTTATAGCCTGTACTATTCCCCATGAATCTGGCTGTCATGAAAAAAAGATTACCGCAATAAAACAAACAATCAAAAATACTCTTAGGTTTATTATGTTAGTATAGATTGACGGCGTGGTAACACCCGTTTTATATAAGTTGTCATTTAAAGCATGAGGCATCAGTGTTTGTACAGCTACTTGCACAAACACGTGTCTATCGCACACCATGATCTGCTCGACACATTTCCCTACAACATGATAACCGTCCGATAAGATCTCAACACAATAACTGTAATATGTTCTGCAGTATTTTTAGCTCGTACTTCAGTCACGTGAATCCACAATGGCTCCTAGACCTACTGCTTGACCCCAAGGCGCTACAGATCAATATAAACAGACGCCAACTTATCAGCGTCCCTTGCATTATCTGTCATGCAACGTTCGTTACAACATCATTACAAAACACTGGCTTATCACTTTATTTTTAGGTTATTCGTCATTTTCCACCGGCGCTTTCTTATTTTTATTCATTGGGGCAAACATCCGTTGTAGTATTCATGTATTTATCTTAGCCCACGGTCAGTAACCTGGCTGCTTAATAAATTATGCTGATAAGTTGTGTTTGTAGATTGACCGATTCTTGTGCGCATTCAGTATGCGGTTTGTTTACGTTCCTTCGCCGGCTGATAGTTCAGCATAAAATGTAGCGGAGGCTTTTCCTTATATCGTGGACAAACATATACTCGATTACATTTATAATAAATTAATTTGTCATGATGACTTTGATACAGATATCCATAGTGTCTGGTATGGTCAAGATTGTCAATCCCAAATCAAACAAAATGCTACCAATGCAAATATATTAGGAATTAACATTTCAATTATAATTACTAGATTACCATATATGTAGATTTAAAAAATGGAACCAGATAAGTACGGTAGCTTGTTTATTGAGGACTAAAGATAATACTTGTATCTCAATCTAATTAAACAAACATGATAAAGAAAGTGAATGAAAATTTTAAAATCAAAATATCTAAAGTACAATTATTACAAAGACTAATTCTCTAAGGCAGCAGCTCTTGTGAATACTTAACTATCTCGTAACTACCTAATGGAAATAAGTCATGTATTATGTATTTCGGAAACTTATAATAACAATGTAGAGAAACTTCTAGAAAGTTGTAGTTATGTATTGTGTTATTTAAATAAACTTTTCTACTAAAATATTATCTTCAAGTTGTCAAATAGTCTAAGAAAATTTGATGAAACTATCAAGGTTTTAATATTTTAAATAAAGAAAAGCACACGGACGCTACATGATCGATAAAAGACAAATAGAATGGCTCACCTTTTACCCTACTAATCTATCCTTCTAAAACAGTACCATTTAATATTACCTTGTAATTTCAGTTCTTGAATTAACAACACTCGTCGCTGAGTCGACCGTTGAAAATTCAACAATGCACAAGGCAAAGTCATATTAAAATAATACTGTTCTAAGGTGATAGGCCCCCTGTTTGTATCACAAATAGTTGGTTTGATGGTATTAGGAAATCTATCACAAGCCGTAAGGAAAATATCACGAATAAGGAAGCTAGAAAGTTTAATAAAAACACACATGAAGCCATTACACAACTATAAAACGTAACTGACCATTACATAGACCTTGGAGAGGACGTCGACAACCTTGAGCTCTCTGACCTATGAAACTAACAACTCCATAAAGGCCAAAGTAGTCTACAAGTAATACAACAATATTGTTTCTTTAAACATTTTATCTGAAATTAATAATTAACTAGCTATGGATACAATATCGACTTCATAAAATTATTTAACTTCAAATCGTTGAGAAGTATGTAGAAAATGGTAAACCACTTACACTCGAGAAATCGAATCAAATATTCTCAAATTACGATAATGTAGCCTTGCTATAATAGTCGCCTGGCAACCTGTTGAGGTAGTCCCCGAAAAGGGCAAAGGTAATAAGGCTACAAGGAAAAAAAACAAAGACTAATAATATTAAGCAATTTTGATGTATAAATAACCTGCATGAATAATGCTGCCTAAGAATTAGAAATTGATTGGAATTGAACAAAAGCTAGCAAGCAATTGAGTTATATATATAGATTATTGCCGTTGTGTCAAGTAACTGGTTATGCCGATAATCAGTCAATATTCTAGGTAGCTTAACGAAACTTAATTTATGAATTAAAGTAAATGAGAAAGGAACGCCTAACCAAGTGTTGATACTGACTGACACGTTAATATAAACAAATGTCTATCATTTATTCAGATATCGGCTCCTAACGCAGTGTGTACAGTTACCAACTTAAAATCAATACAATTCATTTCACTTAATATACCAAAACATACGTGGACAGGCACGTAGCCACATTTAAAATTACAACCAGATCACGTGGATCGCCACGACATAAATCGAAATGTATTGTATCGACGACACTATTCAAAGTTTGACCTATTCCTATCGGTATCTCTTACGTAATATTTACACACAGTGTTAGGAGTAAAACGATAAATGTTTCATACATGTCACTGTAACGGAAGCCACGATATCAACAAACCAATTGTTTTTCAATCACTCGCGGATTGCTTTGCAAATAAAAAATTGTTTCCGTATTTATTCGTTATATTTGCAGAAGAAAAATCATTAACTGCTCTATGAATATTTAATTATTAATGTAGAACTTATTTTAGGCACGACTATTAAGACTACCAAATCAGTTAATATTTAATCTTCGTGTCCAGTTTAGTCATTTATAAAGGAAAACTTGATTAATAACTACTATTCTGTTGACACTTTCAAAACAACAAAAGGAAAGTTAATGGTTATTGATTTGAGTCAAATATGATACATTTTTAGCTAGGCTGGAAAAAATGTAATTTGTACTGTCTATAACTATTTTTACTAGATATATTTCGATTGCTAACGTATGCTTGCTTATACACATATCTCTTCGAACTTTGAACAGGAAAAAACACTCGCCGGCCCTTAATCAGCGTTCGACAAGGATCACAAGTCTGACCAATGCAAACAAAGTTAATCCCTGCTTTCCTGTTTTCTTCTAGGCGTGTACAAGAGCAGTCAGGTGTGGTGGACTTTCACCAGTGGACGATGACGACCGATAACCGTCGATAGCTGGGGTCGCGTCTGGGCGTCCCACAGGGTAACGAACTCGGTCCTATTCTATCTTATACACATGTAGACATGCACTCAATTGCGCGCCTTAATGGCCTGTCGTTTGTATCGATTCACGTCGTTCTGTTGTTAAAGGGCCGATACTTATCTGTAATAGTGCTACTAGTTAAGTAGTCGAGTCTTCGATGTTAAAGGTTTTATGAAGAATGTGTTTGTTGCCGTTTGTATTGTGTGGATAATGACTTGTTGCGTTGAGGTTTTTGATTGAATAGATATTTAGTTGTGCTAGGTACACATATCAATATGGCAGAATTCAAGTAAAACTACACTGAGAAAACCTTGGCAGTGTAATTATTATTCTAAAAAAAAAAAAAAAAAGCCCACCAGTATCGGTTAAAATTCCAAGCTACCGGTGGTCAGGGCTCCTGAGAGTAGAATCTCCGAACAATAAGTGCCGCATCCAGTAGTGCCACCCGCGTGATGTTGATCGAGGCTCTTTATTATTCTTAGTATATAACGTCATTTAGTAAATCTTGCTACCCAATTTCAGCTTCTTATTGCTTCATTTCTATGGAACTATGTATGTATGTAGTAGCTAGTGCTACCTCTAATAAAATTACAATTCTGTTACCGCCCAATCTTTTGTAGTGTTTGTATCAGGTGAGCCTAACAGATAAGATATCTATTATATTAACTAAAACGTTCTCGTTAGAACCAGTTATTTCTGGTTTCAACTATCAGGTGATATTATTTCAATTGTCACACTTACACATAATTATTTTGTTATTAAAATTCAATGGAACGCTGTCCAAAGGAGCCGATCTACTAATAAATTCGTATTGCGTACGCCATAATTTTCTTTGTCGTGTCGCGCTTGTAATTTAGTATCATTTGAGATAGATCTAATGGTCCTTTAGTAACAATAGATTTGTAATCTTATAGCGTATTAAAATTTATTTGATTTTAAATAATCGATTCTACGCTTACCGAATAAAGAATACTAACGCTTGCTCGTACATTGATCTTGTACAGATGTGTAGTAGAAATTGAGTTCTATTGATACATGGCTCCAAAAGTGTTTTTGTTTAATTAATAAAAACATTCAAGTGCTCTGCAGTAACTATAAACTTCACAAACAACATGTAATAGATCATTATTATTTAATACCTTCTGCCCGCTACTTCGTCCGCGTGGTTTTATCTAACCGCATTTGGTTACGGCTTTGGTTACTGCTCCACTCTCGTGTGTAGTAGCGTGATGTAATGTAAAAAAAGAGTTGTTTTCAATCCGACTGGTAATTCTAAAGACTAAACAAACAAACAAAAACACTCTTCATTTTTATTACATTAGTAAAGATCAGTAGTTCCTCTCACCAACCGGTCCTTTACAAGGCGAAGTAAATCAAAAGAGGTTACATCACTATCTTGGTCGTCATCAAGGAACTCCACACCAGGTAATAAAATTGTGAATAAGGATTGAGGATAAGCAGTGACCCTAAGTAAAGGTTAATAGTACAGTTTACTAACAGCACAACATTGTTACTCTGTAGCAATTTGAAATAACTCGCTCATTTATTATAAATTATCCATTGTTTTTACTATTGCTGTTGAGTTTAGATAAACGCCTCTGTTTTGATCTCATTCTTACGACTTTGTTGCATTTCTTAGTTGGTATCTTTCACGTAATTTAAATTCAATTCAAATGATTCTCTATTTTTATCGACGTTGTTCTGTATCTTGCTAATTCTTCTCCATAAGACCTACCTACGCTTTAGAACGAACTAACTTCCTGACTCAAAAGAGCCTGAAAATAATTTAATTCAAATAAATGCTTTGACTCTGTCTTCGATTTCTCTATAAGAAGTGAGAAATCCGTAATGTGTGTGAAAATGTGTTTCTTGAGAGTGTTTTCATTCATGCGAAACACGTAGTAAAATGTTTACAAAACAACGTGTTTAATTACCTATAAGTACTGTTGTTATGATACCTACTGAGAGTAGCGGTCGCAGTGTTTTGACTATGTTACGACAGTGTTCGATACATAAGGCTACTGAGGCCAGTACGTTCCTCTCACCCAATTGTAATCAAGTCCTATTTTTTTTTGCATCCTTTTTTATCAACCAAAAGGTAAACTGGTAACGGGAACACAAGTAGAAGCCTACGATAGTATCCATTGTTCGATCGCCGTTATCAGTTCCCAAGTGGACGTCAAAAGGCGGAGAGAACGCGATTAAAAATCGCAAGGACGCGGCTATTTTTAACGTTTCGCTGTGCTCGAGTGAATGTCTCGGACTCGCGGTGCCGAGCCGCGAGGTGCGTCAGTAATCGTTGCGTGAGGTACTAATCGATACGTATTGGTAACAGTTGAGAGTTTCATTACGTTAAAGGGATTTTCGGTGACAATCGTCTTGTTTATTGTGGGACTGGGTTTAGGATCTTTTCTGTAAAATGCTTAGTTCTCTAAACAATCATAGCCTATGTCTATATGCTTTGTTATTATAGTTGCATCTATAACAATTAGATTACGACTGGTAGTACCGTTTTACTCTCAAATGCTATTAAAGTTCCAACTGCCTCGGTAGCCCAGTGGTGCTAAGTGCGACTGCTACGCTAGAGGTCTTGGGTTCGATTCCCAGGTCGAACAAAAAGTGTTATTGGGTTTTTCTATGAAATTCTCAGTAGCAGCTCGGAGTTAGGATTTGTGCCCGGTTAATGGCAATAGGCTCGCCCCATAAAACATACCGGCGAACTGTAGGTGTACATTGGTACACCTCTGCCTAACCCTCCGGGGAATACAGGCGTGATGGTATGGTATGTTTATGCTATTAAAGTTTGAATTTAATTGATAATGTTAATTTAGTCGGTTATAAACACTTTAGCTCGTTTCACTTACTTCTAAATAAAAACGAAACCAATTACTTCGTTTAAAATATATTATCTACGCACGACTTATTCAAAGGCGACGATCAAATCGATAAGTGTTTTACAAAAAATCTTACTTATTGTTAATTTTATTACGACTATAATAATCCTAGAAACTATAAACCAATCATCATTACTCACATTACAATCACTTTTGTTATTCACAGTTACTTAAATCACTCTATAAAGTTGACACAGCAGAAATTAATAAAAGTCTACCAAATCACGTTTAGTACTCTAAAAATTCGTCAAAGCACAATTTGCATAGACCAATAAATGCCTATGACCCTACGACGAATTCAAAAGGAATACTAAGTGGCTCCACATCGCCAGATGTACCCGCGCAAGGTCAAGTTTTACTGTCCAAATTTATTATTTCCTGTGAACCGAGAAAGAATTTTATATTACAGTATAAGAGCCATTGTGAACGTTAATCATATTTGCATTGTGCATAAAATGATCGCGAGAAATATAATGTAAAAGGACTCGGTAAAAAATGAGGTGTCCCTCAAGGATCTCTTGGATAACGGACAAGCTTTCGACTCTGTTGATGACTTAGTGGACTTGAATTGATTCGGTATATTGTTTGTGTTGTAACTTTTAACGCTTTTGCTGACTGAAACGTAACTACAAAAGTGTAATTAAAGAGTTAAACTTATTTAATTAATCTGACTTGTGATTATAGCAATTTCTGATATCGTATATTGATTCATCAATTTATAAATAAACAGATTTATTGATTGTATAAACGTCTACTTTCTACAGAATTTTGAGGTAAACAGGTTAAAATAAATAAATTGTCAATGAACATGGTGAATGAATGCTTGGCATTATAAATATCCAACAAATTGGCTTCACCTATACATCCAACACACGTAATAGTGTTATTAAAGGTTCTGATTCTCTCACGATATTTACTTTTAGTTTTACGATTCGTGTTAAAGTTAATAAAGGCTTTTGTGTTTCAACAATCTGTATATTTTTGAATCTTCGTCAACCTTAGCTTTTTGTATTGAGTAGGTTTTGCCTTGCCTCCATGTTTCTATTTATTCTTGTTTTACCGGGATTAGAGTTGTGTTTTATCCACGTACTGCATATTCGAAAACATCTGATAACAGCTGTATTTGTCTAGCTGTTCCGGCAATATGCCTCAGCGTCGATAGTCGTTACATTTAAGGGGATCATAACCAGGAACTCTTAAATATCAATCAGGGTTTAACGATGACGAGTCACGCTCACCAATAAATGAATACAAGGAGTAAGCACATCTTGTTACATGGACGATTAATAACGCCTATTACCAAAAGTGACGATAATATTAGTGCTAAAATAACAAAGTTACAGCTTAGAGCGCCAAGCGGTAGTGTGATCAATCCGAGCGTATTTACTGCTTCGTATAAATTAGTTTTATGTATTTTGGCAGTTATATGTTAACTACTAACGATTACGACCTCAGTTTACTTTGAGATGAATGTTACAATAATTTTGCGACTACACTACTTACTCAAATATCGAGATAAACTCCAATGGCCTGTTTCAATTTGACGGAAAATCTAAATAGAATGATGAGTGTATCTGTTAAATCATTTTCAAACCCCATTTAAGTATTGTTGTAAGTAATGATAAAACACAGGACATAAACATAATCTACGCCACCACAAACACCACACACCGGAAACAGAAACTCGTGCGTAATAAACTACTTAGAACTGCACTGTGTCATTTAATAGTTACCCATTAAAGAAGTCTTTGATAACATAGTACATAATAAATTCATCTACAGTACCTAAGCTACCTACGGAGGAGTTACGAGGCAAATAGATTAGTGTCGTTTAATAGGCGGTGGACTTTGTGTCAATTTAAAATGGAGTAACGATACTGCGCTAGTCGCATGCGGCATATGCTCCGATTTTATAAATGTTTTCATTCAAGTGTATCTTATTGTCAGTTCTTGGTTAAATTGTTGGTGTTTATCGAGGTGAGAGGTTTTTCTAATAAGTTTAGGTATATTTTGTAATGTAATGTAATTTCGGATTCCTATTTCACGTTTGATGCCCTGTGTCTTGGCCTTTTGCCTGCTCTTGAAGGTCTAAAAGATATATGTAAACATAATTCTGATCGACAGCACAGTGTGCAAACTCACTTACATTTTATGTATTCACAGACGCGCCCATTTTACGATTGAACATGTTATAGCATTTGGGCCATAAAATTTTGATTTCGATCTCTAAATATTGTCTCGTGACTCATGGCTTTAAGACTGAGGAATTACAATTATCAACCGCTTCCGTGATGTTCGGTTATGCAATAAAATTTCAAGGAATTGCGATTAAATGTGAGTAAATTAATTCTGGATATGCTCGACCAGATTTATGGAGCACGCACAAACAAAATTATTTTATCTAGTTTTAGAATCTTTAAATTTGAATGGGTGTTCGGATTAAACCGACATTTCAGATAGTTACTTATTATTCATTGTAAGTGTCTATGGAGGCAATGAATACGTCTATCTGGCTAAACAATAAATTCACTTGTCTGACCAATAAGTAATATCGGCTAGTCTAACAATAGTTTCTAAAACGTGAACCACAACTCAATTTATTTAAAAAAGAATCCGCCATTTCTTCACATAGTCAATAAAAATTCATTAATTTTTATTTTCTGTTTGTCGACAGGCATGAAAATGACTATGTCCACGGCCCCGACGATGAGCGCACGTGTACACAGGAAAGTGATGCGGGCACCGCATAAGCGGGCCCATCCGGGTAAGACGCAGCACCCGGGCAAAATGGTGCACGCCGGCAAAATGGCACATTTAGGCAAATTCGGGAAACTCGCGCACTACGCTCACACTCACTCGCTGAGGCCGCCCGAGCCGTGTGAGAACAGTAACGACAGCGGCCTAGGACCCGATGCCGTGAACAGGTAAGATCTATATGGCTATACACTCGCTTACTGCAATGTTAATATTTAATACGGTGGCCATTTGCACAGCCTTCTAACCCGTTCGTGTCTCGTGAAGTTACATTTGGGGATGAGAGTAACCTAAGTGACACTCCAAACTTTTTGTTATATCGCATTAATACATACGCTGATATAAATGTTTGCTAATGATGTGCTTTAATATTAACGATATTTATTTAATCTCATTGCTTTTGCGGAGATGATTGAAGCTCTGACACATTTGATTAGCGTACAGTCTAAGAAACTCCCACGAATACTCGGTGACTAAATAAACCTCATCTGCTTCTTCAATGTGGTCATCATTTGCGTTATTTATTAGCATCGATATACCGACAGATAAAATTAGATCAGCAATCGATGGAGTGTTAATATAAAATTGACTTCCAGTGAGAATTCAAGCCTCATCATCATTAATGGTTACTGAATTAAATTCTAGTTTAGTTGTACTCATTGTAATTATAACATTCAAAAAGACTGTAGATACTCTTTTAATTAATAGAAAAGCTTATGTTTTACAAGTAACTGAAAAAGGACGGTTATGATACAGGAACTAAACTCTATGTAATATGTAATTTGATAACGAAATAATCAATCAACTCGCTTTATCTTTTGATGTAGTTAATTTTTTTTTGGTGCTGTGGTGCTTTATCTACTTTGTTGGCTATATTGCGAATCACGTCTCCGTCTGTGTCCCTAGCTATCTTTTAATTAGCGCTTAGTCACCAAAGTACAGCATCACCATCAGATAGCATAAAATGTACACAGTTCTTAACCATTCGACCTTCAGTTTTAGATATCGATACGTAGGTACTCACGTCCGATATGCGCGTGAGTCGCGCGTGCGAACACGTCCTTATCGATCAAAAACTACTCGATTTTATCACTAACTAGATTTTTATCTTGTTGTCTATTTTAAGTTTTTGATTTTTTACGTTTTTGTTAATGAATTTTTATCAAGTTTTTGACTTGAATGAGTTCTAGCCCTCAGGGCTGTTAATTTAAATTAATTTGAATAGAGCTTTTAGGTAATGTGTTCTATTCTTTCTTACATTCAATTAATTAATCAAATCGTTTGATTGGGAATGCAAAAGAAACCCTTGGAATTAACATTCAGAGTCAAAGCATTTATTGCTAACTAAGTGTACAATGTTGGTGTTATGTTGAGCTATGACTGAGCAGCCTTTTGCAAACATTGCAATATCATTCAAAACACAGGTCGTGTAAACAATCCAATCAACAACCTTACACACCAACAAACAATTTGACAAACACTATTTGTCCACTCATGATATTGTAATACACAAGTAGAGTAGTAGAGTACACACACAACATAAGTAATACGAATTACATAAGGCTGTCGCCACGCAACTAACCATTTACGTAATACACAATTGCGAAAAACGTAAGAAATATTGAACGTAAAGTCAATGGCCGTTTTATGAGTGTTGTTGCAATTTGATCGTTTATCGTCTGGCCCTTTTATTTTTGAGGTGTCTTCATATTCGCTACAGATGTAATTGCAGATATGTGGCAGCCTAGTTTCCAAATCCAATCTGATAAAAGTGTTCCTGACTTGTCGTAGAGTGCTTTTAGTCATAACAAATAGATGTCTTTCACTTGGTTTCTTTTGTAATAAATGGAGACCTTTTCCATTCCTTTTTGTTCTTCTCACATGGTGATTCTCATTCTTCAAATATAGACAAAAACGCTTAATGCCAAGTCTAAAACGACTCAATACCAATACCGGAGACATCTAAATGATTCATAAACCACAATTCTCTTCCAATCTTCAAGCTATTAAAGTACCAGTAAGCAGTATCTCGCATTTGTTATCTTAAGTTTTCTTCTTTACATTCTTTTTTTGTTACTTTTATTTACTGACATTTTCCTCCGACGAAACCATCGGCTTCGCATAACTTTGCAATTATTATGTATATTCCTTTTGAGTGAAATAGTGTCTTAAACCGTATTCTGTGACTATAGAAATCTTATACCAGTATTAGCAGTATCTATTTACAAGGGCATAATATAATAGCACTATTGCAAATCCCCTTGCCAATCGCAAACCAAGAGCCGTTCTTTGAAGTGGACTACAGGGGAAGCCAATGTTTTAGTAGATATTTACTGACTGCTATGATTGATGATACGCTAGATAATAACGCGATAAACAAATGATACACATTACACATGGGCTAAAAACATAAACTAAAAGACACAAGCTAGGTCAAGGCCAGGACGTTCGGCTAGACTGCTTTACTGTGTACAATCAGAAATACTAAGTACCTTGTGCGTAGAAACTCCGGGCTCGTCCTTGAGAGTTGGAGCCTAAATTATAATATTTGTGAGACGTATTGCGTGTCTAACACAGGACTGGGCAAAGTGCCATAATAACGAGAAGCCATAACACTTAACATCGGTTGTACTCGCACATGACGACATGGCAGTAATCAGCATCTTATACGCACCATCGCTATGATTTTTAAATTAACTGTTGCCTTCGCATTTCAACACTTTGATAAAAATTATTCGTTGACCAATCATCTCTTGCTTGCCTAAATATACCACTTACCAATAATTTGTAAGCTTTCTCTTCCGCATCTGTTAAAGCAACATTTAATAGTTTTCCACGTAAAGAAGTTTCCGTTGTACGCCCATCTTGTCCCTTGAAATCATTTGCATATTAAATTAATTAGTTTGCATTCTGTTGAAGACTACCTTTGTCATTATGTTAGTTTGCCTGAAAAGGTGTGTTTGTATGTTAATAAAGATATTTGTTTTACAAATAGCCAACAAAAGAAACAATTGTTGAGGCAAATTCAGTAGCTCTGCGTAGAAAGTACAGCTTTTAAATGCTGTCATTTCGGTTTTTTCTTAAGCATTATTCAGATATGTCAGTAGAGCTAAGGCACACAAATGATAGGTTACCTACCATTAAAATTAATACATTTATAGTAGTCCAAAGTAAATCTGTCATAATAAACTTTGGAGCACTGTATCGCTAGTTCATTGATCGTTTTTGCCAATCCACAACTAATTTTACAGTTAACGTTGTACACTAGATTAGATTAGTCTACAAGATCAATCAGACGTCCTCATCGCTGCGCAAACGCACCGCACGCTAATATGTATTTTTAGCACGTTTCGCCGCACGTGCGCGTGTGTCGCCTATCACGCTGTTACTTCATCGTCAAGCCAATGATAAAATAATAGTATATTAATGAATTATTTATTTTGGCCTGTTACATTTTAGGATGGTCCCTAGGGTGCTTTTTGTTTGTAGCGCAAGAAAGAAGCTTTAGCGATTTAGGCACATGTGTTGTAACAATATTTGTCAAAATTCTGTCGACAAACTAATATTAGGCCACACACCAGTGTCGAAGTCTTCATTGCTTTAATTTATATACGCCATAGCATGACTATCTGAAAACCTTAGCCTAGTGGAAGTAACCTTGCAAAGGGCTATCTGCAAGACAGCTAGAGACCGATGGTGGGAATAACTTCAATCGCTTCTTTATTAAAGACGTTAATGGCGTGTGCAGATTATCGGACACTTTGGAGGAGTGGGAACATCCGGAGTTGAAACGACGACGTGGGGACACTGAAGCGGCGGTTAAGCTAGAATGCGACGACGCGAACGACGCGTACGCTTACCGCGCGCCGGGCGCGGCAGACCCCGCGTCCGCGCCCGCGCTGCCCGACGCTCCCGCCTCTACGCTTGCGGCGGCCCTACCCGCTCCCGTGTACGTTGACTTTTTTCTCTTAGAGAACATTCTGATCTTGAAAGGTAACATTGGATCACATTCAAAATTCATTCACAACTTGGTGTTTCTGTCCCTAACCTCTCACTGGATCAAGAAAAAGCACGGATCCTGGATACGGGTAGATCCGGAAACTCCAGAGTGTCCTATTATGAAGGTTTCATTAGAACAGAATGTCTCAAACCGTCGTGTTGACATGAAAAGTGGTCTTAATAATTGGTTGCTTGACAAGCGTTCGTTTGTGCAGTGTCACGACTCCGAGCATATCCATGAATCCGCATGTTCACCGCATGTAATTGTTGCATCGTCCGTGTGTTCGTGTACGTGTGACGCACTGATGGTTTATACTTACAAATATACTACTAATTGTTTATTGACCTCCTCACTATCATGAATACACATTCATTTGTGTTTTTTATTTTCACGACCAATTCAACAAAAAGATGCCGTGAAAAGTGACTAATACAAGGTGTTATTTATTTACACAGATATGGAAAACTAATAACAAAAATTACTTTAAAAATAATTCGTAACTATGCCGATTTTATTTACAGAATGAGAGCGGGTTGCAGTATATCTAGTCCAAATATAGCTGAAACTCCCGGCAAGAGGTTCCAAGACCCGTACAGATCGTGCGGGAAACTTGGCAGCGGGGGTAAACTGGCCAACAAGTACCCTGGAGGGGGAAAGTTAGTTGGTGCCGGTGGAAAATTAGGGGGCAAACTGGGGGGGAAGTACGGAGGTAAATTGGCACAAGCTATGGCGCGAAGAAGAGCGCTAGCAGCCATGGCGCAAGGTGGCAGGCCAGGGCTGGCAGCGCCTCTAGCCAACAGGTCGAGAGATGGCACGGTGGAGCTACAGATACTGTGCCAGCCAGAGACACAACACAGAGCGAGGTAACTACTATGTCACCTTTTCTTGGAAATGTTATTTTCATAAAGTATAAAAGGTTTATAATATTTTTCCTTGACTTTAAAAGTGGATCATATTCTCAAATTCTGATATGTACCCAAAATCCACGACTTGCTAATCTGTATAATTTTATTCCAGATATCAGACTGAAGGCAGCCGTGGCGCTGTCAAAGACAACTCAGGGAATGGTTTCCCGACAGTCAAATTAGTTGGTTACGACAAACCAGCCGTATTGCAGGTAAGATCCTGGCTAATATTCATGAAACCACATGACATATTCAAACTATATTCCAAGCTTTAAATACTTTCTGTTTGATAATTATAGAAAAGTATTTGACCTTTCTATAAGCACCATATTTCACTTACCTTTGATATATCTTATCTTTCATATGATAGCACCCTTTGTAGGCCATTTCGTATTGGAATAGGAACTGGGATGTGATATTTTATTCAGTACTTTACAATAACTTTGGGCACACTAATACAGTCAAGAACGTGCGGCGCTGATTACCCATAAAAGCTATTCATAGAATGTATTATAGTCAACCTCAACGTGTGGGCACTGCTCATCTTTTGCGCTGACGACCCTCAAAGAAGTCCCAATCTCGAAGGGGCTTTGGTTCTTGGAATATCGAAGGTCAATGTGTACTCGGCTATAAATCAATGGATAAGGATCTATTCGTGAGTGGCAAGCCAATCTCGATGAACTATTGTGGTTGGGTTTACCTTCTCTGTAATTGAGAAGGGTTAACAATATGGAAAATTTGATACTGATTCATTTAGGTGTACCAACAGTGTAAACTTGTGTAAACTTCATCATTGATTACATTATATGGAGTAACATGTAAAGCGCATTAGTAAATGGCATTTTTTATTGTTCAGTGCTCCACTCACAACATGGCTGGTAAAAACACGCTTTTCCATTTATAAGAAACTAGCTTCTGCCTGCGACTTCGTCCGCGTTTAATTTGATATATTATCACACGGCAATAGTACATTTTTCCGGGATAAAAAGCATCCTATGTGTTATTCAACACTATATCGATCTCAGTGCCAAATTTCATCAAGATCCGTTTAGCCGTTTAGGCGTGAAAGACTAACAAACATCCACCCTCAAAAATTTTCGCAACTATAATATTAGAAGGATTTTCATCCATGATATTTTTTCTGTTTGGAACCAGCTATAACCGGCTAAGTTACATATCCAGAAACTTTGAGTGGATGACCATCAACATCATACAAATGCCTTTCTTCATGATAATTTGAAATCTACGCCACACCTTCTTTTCCAAACGTTTGTATTTATCGCCATATCGTAGCCCAGAAAAGATGATATGTGGAAAAGATCATGTATCTTTCACACAATTCAAGTGGTTTGTCGAAGAAAAAAAAGATACTTTGGACAAACCACCAATGTCACACAATACAACATTATCTCTCTTCCCCCCAGGTATTTATAGGCACAGACACAGGTCGAGTAGCACCGCATATGTTCTACCAAGCGTGTCGTGTCTCCGGCAAGAACTCCACTCCGTGCAAGGAGAGGAAGGAGGACGGCACCGTCATCATCGAAATCGACCTGGAGCCAGCCAAGAACTGGCAGGTCACCTGCGACTGTGTTGGGATACTCAAGGTCAGTTTAGACTCGGAAAATTGTGTCCTTATCTCTCATGTTTTAGTAGTAGTAGAGCTCTTTGTGAAGGAGCTCGTCCGGGGAAGTACTACCACCATTCCTATCTCTGCCGCAAAGCAGCGTTTCTGTGTTCCGGTTTGTAGGGTATGGGTGCCAGTGAAATTAAAGGCAAATGAGACCTTTCAACTTTGTTTCTGGGATGGCAACGCATTTGCCAGGCCTCTGGTATTGCTGATGTCTATAGGCAGCGGTGACCAATTAACATGAAGTGGGCCGTCGGCTTATTTACCATCCAAAAATATAAAAAACATGTTTTAAAGCCGGAGGATCTCGTAAAGAGCTTTAACTGAGTTTATTCACCCTTGGATTCTGAAAGTCTAATGAACTGAATCTGTAATCACGTCTTGTGAATACACCACACATACATACGTGGTGGTTCTTTCGGTTGGCAACAGCTGACAAATTTGTTTTTACCTTTTATCAAGTTGAGATAGCTCCATTGGCAAATATTCTCTTTCAGCAAGTCTTTCTGATCAAAGCACAGTCCAATAATTTATGAACAATTCGACCATTAAAAGGCACTTCCGTATGGAGAAGAATGGGCGTAGGCTTAGGTTGTGGAATGAGCTCCCTGCTAAGGTTTTACCAAAAGACTATAGCATGGGGTTCTTCAAGAAAGGAGTTTTGAAGTTTTAATGGGGTCGGCAACCCACGAGTGATGCCTCTGGTGTTGTAAGTGTCGATAGGCAGCGGTAACCGCTTATCATCAGGCGGGCCGCTAACTTCTGTGGAATAAGAAAAACAAAAACTCTATGTTTACTTTAAAAAATCCTTTCAAATGTTTCCAGGAACGCAACGTGGACGTAGAGCACAGGTTCGGCGAGTCGCTGGGCGGCGGCGGCGGCGGCGCGGTGGCCACGGTGACGGGCGCGGCGCACATCTCGCGCGGCAAGAAGAAGTCCACGCGCTGCCGCATGGTGTTCCGCACCGACATCGTCAACGCGGCCGGACACCCCGAGACGCTGCAAGTGTGCTCCACGCAGATTATATGCAGTGAGTCTACATTTTACCTTTTTTTGACAATGCCTCGTTAGCCTAGTGGTTCTAAACGTGACTGTTACGCTAAAGGTCTTGGGTTCGATTCCCAGGTTGATCAAAGTGTTATTGGGTTTTTCAATGAATTCTCAGTAGCACCTCGGAGTTAGGATTTGAGTCCGGGTAATGGCAATAGGCTCGCCCCCTATTACATGGGACCTAAACATACCGGCGAACTGTGGGTGCACAACCCTTCGGGGAATACAGGCGTGATGGTATGCTATTTAAAGGTTTATTTTATATCTAGCCCTTTCCCTACTATGTTGGAATCAGTTTCCACTCTACCTGGATGCAGCTGAATACCATTATTTTACATGAAATGACTGACTATCTTACCCACTTGTGTTACGCTTATTGTACAAAGTCGAGAACTTTGTCAATATTTCACAGTATCAAGTAAAAAATAATAATAGCAGCCTATTATTATCCCACTGCAAGGCAAACGCCTCTACTCATACAGAGAAGGCACGAGCATTGATCACCAAACTTGCTCAAAGCGGAATTGCGATTTCAGACTTGTTATTATAAGACCTGGTTTCCTCACGAAGGTTTTCCTTTACCGATATCAGTGATCTTTAAGATAAAGTCAGAAAGTTAATATGAATTAAAAAAGTTACATTGGTACTTGGTCGGTATCGAACCTATAGCCTCACGCATGTGACAACCACTGAGCCATCACGCCTTTCAGACCTTGAGTATCAAATAAGATATTTTTATCGACCGCCGTTTTATTCTTTACAGCACAACCACCAGGCGTGCCCGAAGTGTGTCGCAAGTCCCTGGTGTCCTGTCCTGCCTCCGGAGGCCTGGAGCTGTACCTCCTCGGCAAGAACTTCCTCAAGGAGACGCGCGTGGTGTTCTGCCAGCGACAGGATGGACGCACGCACTGGGAGGAGGAGGTGGCTCCTGACAAGGAGTTCTTACAACAGGTACACTAAGAAATTATACAAGTTGACTTTTATTTTACTGACAAACTTTCTGGGAGTGAAAGTACTCATGAACAACTATAAAGGAGCAGAACTGCCTCATCGTTAGCCTGCGACTGCAACGCTAGAGGTCTCGGGTTCGATTCCCAGGTCGAGCAAAAAATGTTATTGAGTATTTCTGTGGAATTCTCAGTAGCGTAACCCTTCGGGGCATACAGGCGTGATGGTATGTGTTATGTTATGAAGGAGCAGCAGTAATATAATTAAAACGAAAAACTCAGCTGTTTCATAAATTACTGCCGTGTTAGTGATGTGCTTAGTAGTAGTTGTTCAAATTCGTGAGTACTTTTAAAGAGCTCCTAGAATGCTAATGACTTACAAGTAATTCAGTTAAAAGAAGTCCACTGCCGATATTGGATTTCTCTTTTACGAATTTTTCAGTAACACCCTGTTCTTTAAGTTGATGGTGTCGGAACGCACGTAAAGTCATTAGTCTCTCCCCGGTCGTGTCGGATTGCCGTCCCATCGGACCATGAGAGTAGAGGCAGTGCACCTGTATTTTGCGCACACACTTGTGCACTATAATATCTCCTGCATAGTTGGCTAGTCTTCATTAAGATTAGCCGCTGTGACCGAAATTCCGTTGTAAGAGTATTAATATTATAACCGGTCTTTTTGGAAATCTTTGGGCCTATGTCCAGCAGTGGACGACAAATCAAATCGTTTATTTTTGCAAACATGGGTAATTGGTACATAGATATTTTCTTAAGATATAGTCCTCCATATTCTACCATCTCATGGGCATGCAAATAATATTAGATTTTAAAATAAACAGAAATTCTATCCCCCCCTCCCTATTCCTGCGGCTGATGATGATGATAAAACAGTGGGCGAGCTTATACGTTGTCATATCTAGAAAGCACCCGGCTTATGATTGCCTAGCTTTAAGATTAGGATCGCTTTACATTAAAGCCGTGTGGTAACATGGTCTAGTTTAAATGACTCTTTTTTTTTGCACAATTCAGAATATTTATATTTACATAATAATATTTACAGCCTTATAATTAGAAATCTATACTAATATTATAAAGAGGAAAGATTTGTTTGTTTGTTTGTAACGAATAGGTTCCGAAACTACTGAACCGATTTCAACCATTTTCTCACCAATAGATAGCTACATTATTTCTGAGTAACATAGGCTATATAACATCACGCTTCGACCCACGGGAGCGGAGCAGTAACGAAAGACGTAACTTAACGCGGATGAAATAGACCACGCGGACGAAGCCGCGGGCAGGTCGCTAGTCCTTAATAAAAACAGAAAGAAACTAAAACTAAATGGCATCAAAAAACTCCTCCGCATCACCGTCAACCGGAAAGGTGCCCAAAAGACTGGCGGCATTGCCACGTTGGATGGCAATGCTTAACCTCTGGCCAAGGTAAAAGCCAGCCTTTGGGTCGCGGGAAGTGTCAACCAACCGTTTAGACTCTTATGTAAAGTGGGTACTTCTGACCGTATCTAATCATTTAGTCACGTTTTAAGATCCATTGATATGTTCTGTTATCAGCCACGAAGGATAAGTTGCCTGCGCCATATTGGCTGATAGTCTACGTGATTATTTTCATTCGATGAATTTATGTGAATTGAGCTTTAGGTAAATTGTCATCACACCTGTGCGGTAGAATGCTTAGAGCGTGACCCGTGACCCGACCAATGGTAGTTGGAGGAATACCGTGGGGTTTTAGTCGGTAGGAGTCCGGCATACCCCACCGCCTCCACCGACGCGGAGCCAGTCAATAAAAAAAATTGTCATTACGCCTGCGATCCTTGATGAGACCTGTCAACTGAACGAAGTCCACTTCTCGACATAGGCCTCGACTATAGATAGCCACAAAAGAATACATACCATCACGCCTGTATTCTCCGAAGGATCAGGCAGAGGTGTACCGATGTACACCCACAGTTCGCCGGTATGTTTAGGTCCCATGTAATTGGGGGCGAGCCTATTGCCATTAATCGGTCACAAATCCTAACTCCGAGCTGTTACTCAGAATTTCTAGAATAACCCAATAACACTTTTTGGTCGACCCGGGAATCGAACCCAAGACCTCTAGCGTAGCAGTCGCGCTTTGGACCACCAGCCTAACGAGGCAGTCAAAAGAATACTTCACTTAAATTCACCTGGGGAGACTTTTATAGAATAGCATAGCTGATGCTGATTGACTGAGCCGAACAATTTTTAACTATCGCCAATGTGCTACTTGTGCAGGCAAAATGTGCTAAGGCTAACACAACGATTTATTGTCTTGAAATGTAAACAGAGATCGCCTATAATCACACTTTTGTAAATATGTATGTGAGCACCATGTATTTATATACTCACTCTACTTTAATTTCTCTACTTTTAATTTTTTTTTAATAGCACTGCACTTCTCCGCCTTTTTGAACAACAATGAAAACCTCAACTAATTAAATAAATATTACAAAAAAGCAAAACAATGAACAGGTTCTTCAGAAAGGTCGGGTGCGCAGTACTTGTTACCGGCGAGCTTGACCATATGCATGAACGTGGACGAGGCGAAATTAGTATGTAAGGATAGTAGCAGGTGGCGTACTTTGGCTTCTGCCATCGGAAAAAGGCGTGAGTTTATGTATTATAAATTTAACACCTATAATAAATTGATTTCCAGACTCACTTAGTATGCTGCGTCCCACCGTACCTCCGGCCCGACATCACGGAGACGATAGCCGTGCAGCTGTTCGTGCGGTCCGGCGGCAAGGCGTCGGAGCCGCACTCGTTCTACTACACGCCGCCCGCGCTCGACACCGGCCCGCTGCACTCGTCGCGACACCACACGCAAGGTAATACTACAACAAGTAACACGGTTCATGATACGCTTGGGTGTGCTTGGAGACACGGTTTCTTGATGTCAAAAGCGCGATCGAACACAACTAGCTATCAAACATTATAAGCGTCTCATAGTCAAAGAAATGTCTATTAGTAATGGCTAATTTATTATTATATACTAAAAAAAACGATTGACTTACGAAACAATGGAAAAAAATCGCTTCAAAGAAGTTACATCACAAAATATGCAAACTTATTATTCACAATCTCCAAGGTTGTAACCTGAACACTAGCAAAAATATGATGAGCGAGATGGCAGGTGAAAAGACGAAGACAAAAGACGACAATTGATATTTTCAATAAAGTATATGTAACGTTTTCAGATAAAAAATATTGGACTTTAATAAATGATAAGAAAAAGGTTTGCATTTGAAAAAAAAAGACATATTTTAATGGAATAATCGCATTTATTTTATTGTTATCAAAATATAATTGTTTGTTTTAGATAAAACGTTGCCCTATACTACGCCACCACGCATTGACATTAAGAAACGCGTGATCGCATTTCGTATATTCATAAATTACCCGTCACATCCTATACGATGTCTAGTCGTCCTCCATGTATGCACGAATATATAATATATATATATATAAATTAACATGTGCTTATATATTTGTGTACAATACAAAATTGCTGTCAAGTAGTGCAAGGCTTTTGTAAACTATGTTGTTTCATAACTCACATTATTATGTGTAAACAGTAAATTGGGGGTAATTTGAAAGCTTGCAGTTTATTATTTCATATTTTTTTAATATTTATTTCTACAAATAACAACGAACAAGAACATCTTATTAAAGTTGGGTACACCACTGTTATTTATTCATTGATAACTCGCAGTTTTAAATTACTCTCAGTTTACGTTATTTATTAATTATTTTGGACAAAGTTAAAGTAACAATATGTTAAAAAAGGCAATATCAAGTATAATTATGACGTGAATGTACCAGAAATCAATCTAGTCAAATTAAAATACAAACATTAGTATTCACTACTATGCTACTGTTTTCAATCTTCTCTTCTTTACTTATTTCTGTTCATTTTTACTTCTTCATTTCTTATATAATAATAAGATCTCTTAAACGATTAGAACACATATAGAATTATTACACAAACACATTTCTCGAATCTTTGTGGTGGTTGAAACAATATCAAAATCCACCCAGCCGTTTCCGAGTTTAGCTTTAAGAAACTGACCGACAGACCTGGTTAATATATTTTATATGTAACATAGGTATAAATCGTATTTATATTGTATAAACTTTGTCCCTGCATGTATCATTTGTGGTCGAAAATGTTGCTTGTAAAGCTAATTATTTGCTTTTTATCTAATATTGCTTTTTATCATCTGAAACTAACATATACTGTAATATTAAAATAAAATAAATTTACATTAAAATCTGGAATCTGAAAGTGCATTGCATTAAAATTGAATTTGCTTTAGAAATATTTAGTATCATTTAGCTTTTACGTACGTATCGCTTACCCTTCTATAACTTATGCGAAAATATATAATTTAAACATTTCATATCGTAACAATAAATTAGCTGTTTGATAAAAGGCTGTAAAATATTATGTAGTATATTAATAAAATTCAGAGCAATAATTTTCGCATTTAAACATTTCGAAATTTATTCGATATTTGAAAATGTTAGTGTTAATAAGAGCTATTTTCCTTTACGTAAGAATAGAAGCGTAAGCGACACAATTAAACCAAAATAAAGAAACATTTGATTGCCATATTGCATACCGTAACAACATGTTGCTTGGATCTAACCACGCTTATTTACTCAAGCATGTATATAACACTGCGGTACATAGTTATATGATTATAATACTGAAAGTTAAGATATATATTTATAGAGATATTTGGAAGAAACGACTGATGCGCGAATTGCGTACTCTTTCTTTTTTCCCTTCTGTTCAAGCTAGGTCTGTCTAGGTAGCGAGCACTGCCGACGCCCGCCGCTGCCCGCTGACCGCGCCAGCACGGTACTGACACACGACACAACACACACCCCACACACACACATGTACACCTACATGACGAACACAATACACCTTACACGAAAACACACACTGATACAATTTTGTTTGAACATACTTATACGCACTGTCGATGTTATATTCATTCTAAAATTATAAGTAGCCATTACTTATTTTGATATGGTTACATGTTTTAATAATAATTTTTAAAAAACTAAGCTTTACAAGCCATACTAAGGCTAAATAGTGTAACTTGTGAAACAACCGATTGAACTTACTCTATTTAAGTGTTAATAAATTAAATAAACAATAAATAAAATAATTATATATAATAATTAAATTAATTATGAATTTTAAAAAATGGAAAGAACAGATATGTATTGGTTCCATTTTAAAGTCTGATTTAAAACATAAAAATTGGTCGTAATACCTGTAAATCTTAAGTAAATAGAAAATATATTTACCATTCAATCGACAGTGCTCTATAATCACACAAACAAGCAAAACTCAATACAGAAAAAACACAAAAGTGTAAAAAAATCCAAAAGACTACGCAAAGTCAATGGAAAATGAACTTTATTGACTTTTACACAGAGCTCACTTGCCAGTAACACTGACCTTCGCGTAGGACAGACTGCACATCCCCCCACACCTTAGATAGTACTTATTGCGTGCCGACCCTACGTTGTATAATATTGTATGTTGTATTCCTTCTTAACTGGTTTCAAAATATATCAAAAGTGTGATTGACTAATTATGTGTATAAGATACTGTGTAATGTGGACAGATTTCACCGTGCTGCTGAGTGATTTAATGTTATTAGTACTATCGACATCTGAAAGTCAAAGTCAAAATTATTCATATCATTAATGCTACTTTTGAACGTCAAGCCATATAAACATCGAAACATATAAACAAAATTAAAATGAAAAAGAAAAAAATATTTAAGGAAGTCAATCCTCTTTCATCTAATAAAGAGTTTCTTTCTAGCAAAACGAAATTTATCACGGAGTTTATGTGACCTCACATGTAATTTCGGATCTCTCTGTCTAATCAGTGCGTAATTAATAGTTTTAAATGATTATATCGGACATATTTCTTGGCCGATTTTAATTTTGATTTCACTTTTTGTCATCTCTACTACGGTATTTTCATATTGTTAATAAATGCTATTATAAAAATTAATGCGTATTCCCTATTTTCGAAGTCTTTCAGACCTACAAGTAATATCAATGCATTGTTTGTCAAAAAGCAGGAACTATTAACTGTTATTTATTAAAAAGACAATCAAATTTGAACCTTAGCAATCGATTGTACTAGTGACATTAAGGCACTATACTGCGCGATGAAAACGTTAAATATTTACACGGTATATATGCTATCAAGCCAGAAAGACTCTGCTGTTACCAATACTGATTTATTTATTAATAAATAAATCCGATGATCGTCGAGGTAGTGACCACCTACCTCTTTGGGAGAGGCCTACGCAAGGCCCACAGTGATCTGCAAGTCTCAAGGACCAGGGAACCTGGTGGAATTGAAGCAGCAAGCTTCGCTCGACACATCGATGCCAACATTTCGATGTGTCATTCGAAGCTATAATAACGTTATCTGATAAAATAATCTAGTTTACTTGTGTGATAAGTCTACAAATGCAAATAATATTAAAGATAAGAATACATATTTGATTACTTTTGATGTTATCATAACAAATATTAAAGTCTATTGATTCATTTACTTCTTATTAAATAAAATATTTATATGTTATTCATTTATTCTCGTTTTTTATCGATTGATTGAATGTTTTCAATAATATTCAATAATAAAATAAAAAATATTTATTCAAATAATATGGTATTATTTTGCTGTTTACATAATTAATATAAAATTGTATATGTATTATGAATACCTCCATAATATCAAGGAGAACTTAGATATTTCCTCAAAAGTTTAACTAAATTTTAATTAAGATATATTTTTGCATTTAATCAATAGAAATCTATTTAAAAATAAATGCATTTACTGTGGAAAACACGCCTTTACTGTATGCAGTAATTCCTACAAAAAATGCTCAAAGACACTTGTAACGTGACATGTGACGCGTGTCGCGGGACGTGTAACGTGTATTGTAACACTGAAGGCTTATTTTACTAATTCAAAATGTCGCAATTTCATCTCAGCGACAATCAATGACAAAAAATGTAAGATTAGAATGCGATTGTTTCTAAAAGTTGGTAGAACTGCCCCCCGACCTGTCACAGACACGCTACCTGTGTCCTATGCAAGTTAAGACATTATTTTTAATTAAATTTAGATATTATATCTACGGCTAATCGCTTGTTAAGACTAGGAGCGCACAAGCTACAGGCGTTTCTTCCGTAGACAATGAACCGAGCCAGTTAAGTTGGATCATGTGTAGGGCGGGGTCGGCACGTGTAGCTGAGTCTCTCCGGAGCCCTACTAACGCGCGCCTGTATGTGTCACTAGGTGGCGAGGAGGCCCGACCGGTGCTCCTGTGGGGGGGAGGCATGATGCCACCGCCGTCGCTGCCAGTGCGCAGGCCTTCCATCATTGTTCCCGACCCGCACTCCCCGCAAGGACTTAAGAGCGAGGTATGTCAAATTTGTATCAAACCTTTATTTAAAGCTGAAATTATTTCTCTTAAACAAAATTTAACTTTATTGTCACTTTCATATAGTGTAAATTAAGTTGTTTTTAGAATGTGTTATTGAAATTGTCACATATTTTGTGTGGAAATTAAATCTACTAAGTGGCTCACTTGGCCCTGCCTGGCACATACGTGACCTTTTATTATCAAAGAGAAATTTGTATCTTCTAAACTAACACTTAAAAAGATACAATTGTGTGCTTGGTAGTAATATCTGGAAATAGACATTGATTAGTCATTTTTGTAAAGGAAGTTTATTGCCCTTACCTTAAATAAAAACCATATTTTTAGTGAAGAGAATACAGATTAAATATAAAACCTCAGTAGCCTAATGGTCCTAAGCGCGACTGCTCTCAATAGCAGCTCGGAGTTAGGATTCGTGCCCGGTTAATGGCAATAGGCTCGCCCCCTATTACATGGGACTTAAAAACATACCGGCGTACATTGAGGCACCTCTGCCTAACCCTTCGGGGAATACAGGCGTGATGGTATGTATAAAAATAACATTAACCTTTTTGTTTATCGATTAGATCGCGGATGAATCCAGTCAGCATTCTCTAGGAGACGGCGGAGAGTCGTCGTGCGGTGCTGACGGACCCGACAAGCCTATGAACATGTCCGACGACCTCAACATTGTGGACCTCAGGCTTAAGTCCGAGATGTCCCGAGACTCGCAGAGCCAGGTATGAAGTAGTTCCTTTTCATCATTCTTTATTTCCACGTTGAGTACAAAACTTTAGTACCGAGATGCCGTCTATATTATTTTCCACATTTAAGTACATACCTACTTAATTTAGATTTTTATAGCAATACAAAAGAAACATAAAAAACAAGTTTTCAATTATTTTATATTTAATGAATGGATGTCACCATACATACTTCTATTTATAGTACTAAAGTAAAATGTGTTGTGTAACCTTTCTACTAGGTGGGCTTCGTAGGTGCTTATGAGACCATGAAACTGTCTCCAAGCACTCCCACGCAGAGCGAGCCCCCCTCCCCCCTCGCCTCGTTCACGCAGCAACTGCAGGCCATACAGAACCAAGTCCAAACTGACAAGATGGTGGAAACTGTTACCGCCGCCATTTTCAACTCGGAAGAGAACGCGCCTCAGATCTACCCCACCATCATGCAGCCCATCGACTCTATGAGACAGCTCATCTCCTCCAAGAGTGTGGACCCACTGGAGACCGACATGAAACTCAACCCCGAACTCATGATCACGGACTCGACCATGCAGCAGAACGAGCAAAGACTGATAGTGTACAACCAGATGCAGGGTCGACAGGAGGAGAGCTTCAACCCCTTCGGCGCCATCACCAAGCTGGAGATGGGCACCAGCCAGATCGAACAGAGGCTGGCCCAACAGTCCGCGCACATGGAGGCGCTCGTGGAAGACGCCATGAAGGCCACGGCCGCAATCCTCCCGGACAATACCAAACTCGACGAGCTGGTGAACTCGCGAGTGGACGACCACCTGTCCGGCTCGTCCACGTCGCCGCCCGGCGCCAGCCACGCGTCCGACATCCTGCTCAGCCCCAACGCCGCCGTGGCCGGCCGCAGCTCCGGGCCCGAGCTGCTGCCGCCCATGCCCGCGTCCGCCATCTCGCCCGACGTCATCCTCAACCCGCAAGTGTCCCCGAGCATGCTGTGCGACAACTCGCAGCGCATCGTGATGCCCTCCGGCCCGTCGCAGGACGAGCTCATGATGATGCAGGACCAGGTGCAGCTCACGTCCGTGAAGACGCCGCCCGCCGCCGTCAAGTCCATGATATTGAACGCGGCGGCCGAGATCCTCACCTCGGACACCACCATGAATGCTCTAGTGACGTCGGCTATCAACACAGCCAATATCTTGACTACCGAGAGCGCGGGCTCGGGCGGCATGCAGACGAGCGACTCGGCGCAGCCGCCGGCCGAGCCCGCCGGGGAGACGCCGCTGGTGGCCATGTCGCAGGCCGTGTCGCAGGCCGTGACGCAGGCCGTGTCGCAGGCGGTGTCCCAGGCCGTGTCGCAGGCCGTGACGCAGGAGATGACGGCGCCGGTGCAGGGCCTGACGGACATGAGCGACCAGGACTTGCTCTCGTACATTAACCCCAGCACCTTCGACCAAGGTGAGTACATGGACGTCTATTACAACTAGTCAGTGAGCCGCGGCAATCCGAACTGCTACATAGTTAGTACGACGTTCGGATTTAGTTTCTATAAGTTAGAGAACACAAATTAATGTAAATATCTTGTATATAGTAAGGTAGTGGTACGTGCGTTAGTTTATTATTATTGTAAGCGAAGGTAGAGTTCATTGACCGCTACGTGTCGGGTTCGGATTCTCGAGGCTTTCTTGCATCACCATTTGTTAAACATTCTTATAATAACTGCAGTAGTTTTAGTTAATTATGAAATGATTTATTAATTCTAAAAACGTTTCGCCCTTTGAATTAATAAATTATTTAATGGCAACTTTATTTTACTTTTAAATATCAATTTTTGTTTGGTATATTTGAAATTGGAACTTGTGAATCGAACTGGTTGTTTCTGGTGATAGTGAATTGATTTCCTGTACAATACTACTTGCACATTGTAACGCTCCAATATATGAATGACAACTGTTATTTGTGACAAACCAACAATTATATTGATTGCAGTGTAATCCCGCGCCGCCATACGGGACGCGCTGGCGGGACACTTTGCCTACTGAATGCATTTCTTGTGTCGAGGGCTCAAAGCAGTTTTTATGTGAATTTTTAATGGATGTCAACGTAGAAATAAAGTATTTAGAATAGAAATTATAATCTCCAGATGTATGAATGTTCGTGTTATTATGATTCTCAAGTTGTCCTCGGTTTACTCGTAAAGTGTTTGGACGTCAATTAAACCATCATGTGAGTCAGTATTACAGGGCAAATCAATTGTTTGAGCGCTTTGGAATCATTGTGGATTATCTAATATGTGTGTAGTTACATATGTATTTATTATATGGGGATATACCAGACATTTTTAATATTAATGTATCTATAAGTATACACCTACAGCGACTATTGAATCGACAAATCCTATATTTATTAGACCCGTATATACTCTAGAAGTGTGAATTTTAGATCTTATACATAATGATTGTATAACTCGTGCAGTGATTTCGAGACATATTGGAATCGATTGTATGTTAATGTATTGAGAAAGTGGACGTACGTTGCGTATGTCTATGTATGTTTGCACGAATATCGAATTATTGTAAATAGTGTCATGTTTGAGTAGCGATGTAAATGTGGCGACGAGCGGTCCTCCATGCCTACACAAGCCCCCTGACTGTAGTAGAAATGATAATTGACGGTTTCTAATTTTGTCTCAGATTACGTGAATTTAGTGAAACTTCAGAATTGGACAGCCTTCTACAGCAACAACTGCGTCGGTATACCTGTTGATTGATAGGAATCAGTCAGTTCTCCTCAAATCTGGCAGCGGTCACCGTTCAGCCATTACTGAGACTTGCGCCCACTCTGGGGCCCAACCGTCTCGTAGCTGAATCAACCAGTTCTGTCTCCATCAGTCACTCCTGGTGGGACCAGGCGTGATCTGATACTAGCCTAAGTAACCATAAATGAGTCTATCTAAGTCTCTTCAATAAGTTAGGGTCCAATCAATCAGTTACAGGCATATTTATTCACATTTGCATGGCCGAACTTTTTAAGGCTCGATTTCTTCTACAATCCTAAAAAGTCTTGAAAATTTTTGATGCAAACAATAAAATTATCATTTCTTTTACGGGTTTTTCAAACTATTATTTATATATCGAATCCACTGGGCTGGGATTTACGCAATGTTACTGAGATCTGAACATTACGAAGGGTATGTAGAAAATGGAGCGCTATTTTCATTTCAGTCACATTTCTTAAATCCTGCATAGCCAGATATGACTATTGCTTACGAAATCTGGGCAAGTTAATCTAGACACAGTCAATCATTTTGAGCGTGAAAACATACTTGAAACATGCCTATCTGGGTCATGTCTGACTACAGCCTCATATTTATACTGGCTAATCAAAGGCTAATAGTCACTGTACAACTTTAGTGATAGACTTTAACAGTGAATTTATACAATTCAATAAATTATACATAAGAACTGCATTAATTTCTATATTGTTGTAAAATTAATACAGTCCTCATGGTGGTACTCTGACTAGCCGCCTACCGCCGCGCCATGATTTTGTTCATGAGGACAAATCCTTTACAAAACTGTGAAGTGCTTCCTGTGCATCGAACACAAATCTATGTACAAGCTTTAACAATATATTTCCGCGGTAGCACAACGAAACCAAACGCCCTCTCAATGTTATACAAGAGACCACTCCACATAATGTAAAGTATATTTTTATATGTTGTATATGATTGTGATATGTAACTGAATATACATATTAATCAACATAGTAGTTATTTTTTTTATAAGTGTAAGGAAATTGTACTGATGTGATGTTAGAGCAAAGAGTATATAAAGTTATGTTATAAACATTTATTATTAATTAAAACATGAGTTTTTTTATAGAGTCGAATGCTACATATTTGTGCCATTTAAATAAATGTAAACGTAGGTATATGTTAGTGTATGAAGCATATCGATAGAGTTCTATCAACTATTGGTTTTGGCCGACATGATCATGTAAGCGTGCCTTTAGGACATTTGCGACATAATTGTTGCCATAAGACAAATTAAATCGACCCAATCATGAAGTTTTATACGGCGATTTATTCGACTTGCAACTCTTTACTTATGGCAGATATTATGTCTAGTTTAATAAAAGAATATATACATTATACAGTATTTCAATCAGGGACCATGATGCAGCTGTACATACATTGTACAAAATAGACATTATGTATACAAAGTCTATAAACATTTTATACTGATACATTAGATGCTGTACAACGCACCAAATACGATGATGTCTATACATATTTATATGTACTGTTATGAAGTCTTAAACTAAAAGTATAAAAGTAACAAAAAAATGAACCAAAAATGAAAATGTGTAACTGTTGAAATTGGTGCAACTATAGATTGTTGTGCTTGTAAAATGTCTACATTAATTTATACCAAATTGAAATAATTATATTTACTGTCAAGTTGAATCGTGTGTAAACAATAATATATATAGAATATACATTTTTACACAACGTTTTGCAAGCATGATATAAAATAATATAAAGCTCCCGGGAATCTCCACAGTCTTCCTCTCAATTGTTTCTGAATGTGTTTTGCATTGTATCCAAGGGGACATCACATTTATGGTATTTTATACTTATGTTAGTCTTCCATTTTGTCAAACATTCGCAAACCTTTGTTATTGTAAAGTGAAATATTGTTTGAAAGGAGAAGATAGTTAAATATGAGATTTCGTGTTAAGTAGGAAAATTGTGTGTTAGCGATGGTTTGCTGAGAAGTTTTTAGTTTATGCGTTAAATAATGTGTCCGTATTAGTTTGCAAATTATATAAGTTGCTTACATCGTAATATTCGAACTCCATCCGAGTAATTTATACTCTATAAATATTGTATGTTATAATGGTTAAATTATACACTAAAAAAAATATTTGACAAAAAATTGCTCATTCCTCGATTTGTATATTTTGAAGAGCTTTTTTAGAAATAGTTTTAGATTCTTTAACTATCTTCTTCGTTTGAAAGTTTCTGGTGTTAATATAACGTATGATTACGTACACTGATAGATCTCTAGTCGGTCTAAATCGATGAGTGCTATTGCCGAGCGCGCGTTCATCAAGTATGTTATTTGTTTTGATGTAATTAATAAATGTTATGAAAAATATTCTTTGATTTTCATTTAATAATCCCAATTTAATCTTAAAATATTTTGTAGATAATAGTTATCAGTATTATTTTGATATTTTGGCTTTTCAAGGACACGATGCAAATATTTTACATATGTACATACGTTATTATATTTGCAGATAATTTAATCATTAATTGTAAACTTTGTAGGTAAGTAAGATAAAATAATATAAACAGAATAGTGCCGACAACAGCTGATAGATTGCCCTAAAACGGAGTCAGTCACCTATATACGCCCAGTTTAAACTTTGATCTCTGATAAAATGTATCTAATACTAATATTAGTTGCTTTCATTGAATTTGAATCATTACAATTTAATTAAATTGACAAGAAAGGAACTGAAGCGTTAGGACTCTCAATTTATGCGTTTGGTAACACTGCTGCGGCGCTGGGGCTGTGCGTCTCGTTGGTTATACAGCAATTGGTGCGTTGAGAGCGTCGTGTGACGTCCATACTGCGCACCCTAGACGGCAGGGTCAGCTGTATGATATCCGTGTATGGGCGTTATTACACTGGCGATTTTCGAGCGAATTCAAAGCGACGCGAGAGCGCAGCGGTTTCGCCGTGAATAGCGCCACCGAAGCTTTTTGTCCAGCCGCATTCGTTGCGAAAACGTTGCGCACCCGCCGCGTGCTCGCTTTGCCTCGAAAAACGCCAGTGTGATAAGGGCCTATCACTCCTTCACCGGCACTGCTTCAGCCAAAGTCATACCAAACTCATAAGCTAAAAGACTTTGATTCAAGTTGTTTTTAGGATAAATTTATTTAATTGTAATAAGTAAAATTTGCAAAGACGTCTCTTCTCAAAAAATCTCACCAGTTATAGGTCGTGTTGAAAGAAAGAGGATAATATTTCAACACAGTTAGTTTTGATACTTTATAGTTAGCATAGACAATGCCTTTTCTACAAGAAGGTACCTTCATTCGTTTTTTTTTGTTTCCTACCCTCATATTTGTTGAAGTGACGACGCTGATCTTCAGTTGATATTCTTGTCTCGGAAAGTAAGGCGTCACGGTACCTTACGACTCATTGGACAATTTCTATTTGTTTAAATATTTTGAAGCTATCAGCAACAACAAAATAATTGTGTGTGCCTTTCAATTTATTCCTGATATTTTATTTAGAAGTTTTAGTGACGTGATGTATGTCTATTGACTGCAAAGCGAAGTATCTGCATGTAAGAAGCTAAAGGTAAGTGGATGAAATTACCCTTTTTTGGACAAGAATCCGAATATTTCTGAATCTAAATATCTAATATAATCTAGGAGGTCAGGCCCTGTACCTGGTGACTGTGAGTCAATGGCTTAATCGGTTGATTATTGAAGATTTCAAAAGTTACGCATACAGTTCCTCTCCTTACACCCTATTAGCTACATTTCAGTTTTTTTTTATTATTATTCATAGAAAACAAATGTTGCTGAAACGTGCGCAACTTTGTTTCCCACTAAAGCAGCTTATTTGCATGTGGAAGTTGTAATAAAAAACCAACAGTATTGCAACATTGCACCTCATTTAATTCAATTACATAATCCTATTTATTTATACATACATAATATGTATATGAGCGTAATATTCATAATTGCCTATTACAATAAAATTACACTAACATAACCCCGAATTACTTACACAAGAAATAGTTTCAATTACTTTAACTTCATAATAAATATATTTATATATCGTTAAATGCCCATGTATGAACATAAGGTGAAGGTACAGAATAGTACGAAAATTATAAGTAGGATGGCAACCCAGGCAGGTACGGTACCTGTGAACAACGAGACACATTAGTCAATAATTATAATAATAAAGGACAATCATTTTCCCGCGACCTCGTCCACCTGAATGTCGGGTATGGCGGACACAGACGAAATTGCGAATTAAAGAGTAGCCTATGTCGTTTCTTGAGGATCAAGCTTACTTCGCGCCCGATTTTTTCAAAATCTGTTTAGCAATATGGCCGTCAAAGCGTTACAGACAGTTATTAGTACAGATTAAAATGTAGCAGCATTTGAACTCCCAAACCATTGGATACAGCTGTAGATTGTTGTATTAGTAAAAAATAAATAATCGGTCTGGCTACCAAGAATCTTCGTGCAAACCTATCAATGACATTTAAGAAGAGTTAATTCTCGCGAAAGTAAATAGGAAAGGCGGAATTAGAACTACAATATTCGATTGTTCATATTCTTAGCAATAAAAGCAACATAAAAATAAAGTTATCGTGTGTCGCCTCATAACAAATAATGTGAATGCAATAATAACTGTGTCACTCAACCGATAACAAACAAATCATTGAAATAACGGTCTGAGATAGTGCGGTCTTACTTACCTATATTTATATCATATGAATGGTGATTTCATAACTGTCCCGTTGGTGTCGTGATATTAAGAGTAAAGCCGGAAACAGACTTATAACACCCGACGCCACCCCACGCATGCTTATTGGCTAAATGGCGAAGAGTAAGCTTCACGAGATGAAATGTGTCTGATGAGCTAGCTTCACTGATGTGTTGCATGACGTTTTAAAAGTCTGTTTCCGCCTTACGACTGCTAAATTTGATCGCCTAAGTTCGATTCCAAGATCAGGAAAGGTGTTATTGGGTTGTTCTATGAATACTCGTATTCAGCTCCATCCAGTTAGCCAGGTAACCGACCCCATCATAAATAGGTAGAGGAAAGACTCGATAGATGATGATGACTGTTGAATTGGTGGTAATAAACACTTACTTGTTACGCGGCGCCTGATCGTCTGGTGATGTGGTTATTATTTACATTTCAGTCCGGCTGGTGTTCTGGTGATTAGGAATACTTACTTCTGTTAGGCAGCGAGTGCACGCAGAAACAGTTGTCCACTGAGATAGACAGTAAACCAGCTTCTGACCGACTGGTAATGTGGTTATTAACTTTTCTGACCGGTTGGTGATGCGGTGATTAAGGATACTTACTTCTGTTAGGCAGCGAATGCACGCAGAGACAGTTGTCCACTGAGATAGACAGTAATGCAGCTTCTGATCGACTGGTGATAGCCGGTCCGTAGCCGCGCACCGGGAGGAACTCTAGTCCAGTCACGAACATCATGTGTGCATTTTTCACGTGAAGGACTCGCTAGAATAGGGCAAGCGCAGTATTAGAATATTAACGATATTAAAAGCTCATGTTTTCAAGCTCAGATCAGTTAATCAGCAGACGTTTTAATTGGTTTACTAAAACAAGCCTGGCTAAGGCTTCTTAATACCCGAATGGCATAATTTTAGTTGAATAATTAAAAATGATAATTAATTATTATATTAGTGTGAAATGTATTTTATAAAGCATAAATTACCCACTACAATGTACCATACCATGACAGTGCTAGCACCGTGTCAGACAAACATATTATTTGTATTCCCGTCATCGACCAACACCGTCGCGTGCCATGCACGGAGCATCAACAATACTCGATTGATACGTCCTGGTGAGTATAATAGTCCATGCCTGATACGTTCTTAGCACGGCCATGGTATGGTACGGTATAGGCAGACTCCTTTAACTATTCTGTCTTTTTAAGTTAAATATAACAAACATACCTGTAAGCTAAATGCAATATAAATATCGACGGAGCCGCTAAACATGGTGCCGACGCCGACGAACCTCCCGTCGTCCCTCACGGCGAGGGCCGACAGCGACTCGCTGGCGAGTGCGGAGCGCCTCAGGGCTCCGGTGCGCGGCTCCCACGACTGCAGCAAGCCCAGCTGCCGCCCCGACCGCGTCAGGGGATTCGCTATTGTGAACATTCTGTATTCGTTCTTTTGATCTTCTATTAGACCGAATCTGAAAGGTAAATACTAACTTTAAATAACTAGCTCCTGCCCTACGTAAACTTCAGAATTAAGCCTGAAAAATTGATGAGAAATCGAATTTCAAATTTAGTAAATGTTCAAATTTATTCCACGGGAATAGAAAAACAGGATAATTGATTCTATATGTTAAGCTAGATTAATATCTAGCTAGATGAATGCCAAATTTTGCGTGTAAGAGTAACAAACATCCATCCATCCAGCCTTATCTGGCAGATAATTCATCATAACCTTCAAAATCCTGTTTTGTTTCAATTTATCTGGTAGATAGTGAAACAGGGTAACATGGGGCTGTGCAACAAACCCTAAGTGTTTTGTGTACCTGCATCGTCTAAACAGGTACTTGTTCCCGTTGGGGGGCTGGCACGTGATCTGCAGCGTGGGGGCTCGCTTCCGGTCTGTGGCCCACAGCAGCGCCAGCCCGTCCTTAGCGATGCTCACCAGGGAGCTATCGCACGGACTGTAGTCAAGATCGTCGATCTAAAAATGAGAAGTAGAATATTGTAACAACCAGGATTTTATTTAGAAGTCATAATATCATAACTAAAATGCGATGTAAAAAGGTTTTTTCAAATTTAAGACTAGTTCTTGCCAACGGCTTTGACTTCGTGAATTTTAAAACAGATTCTAACAATTTTTTTTTAATAATAAAATATAGCCTTTAGCCAGCCTAGAGGCCTCGGGAGACCTAGAGAATTTCCTCTAGGCCCTAGAGGGACTCTTCTATCAAATCTCTTTGCTATGTTTACTATCGACAGAATAATTATTGTCTCTATATTATTAGTATTATTTGTCTCGTATTCTTCATTTTAAAATATTATTTTACATAATAAAAAAAAAAACGAAAAAAATGTAAAATTATTAAATAAAATAACTGTATTATTATAATTTATCAATATCAATTTAAGATAAGTTAAAAAAGCGTAGAAATAGGTGAAAATTTTTTTTAAACGAGTCATGCAAAATCCGTGATCCGATTAGATCGGCGTGCGTCATGTCCTAATTGTAACATTGAACTATTAACCTATAATGCGTTTATTTTTTATCTGTTAACACCTTTTCCGTCATACTTACAAGGTCTGACCTTACACCAGGTTTAAACTATCGAACCAGTTTATGTATTTCGAACCTTATTCTTACAAAAGTAAAGTCTCTAATGTTCTAACGGTACCCGAAGGGTGCCAAACGCACCTTTCTAGGGCAAACTACTAAGCCTCTGTTGTCCATCTGTCATCTGGGCTGTGTCTTATGAACCGATAGGTAGGCAGATGAAATTTTCAAAACGTGTATATTTCTATTACTGCTATAACAACAATTAATAAAAGTATATTTTTTAAAGGGTTTACATATTCGAAACTTGTGTACGAGCCCGACTCGCACTTGACCGGTTTTTTTTTGTAACAAGACGGTTTATATCTTTACAGAAAGGTATATCTGTCCCTGTCTTCCTCTCACCTCTTTAGTATGTCCCTCCAGCTCGTACAGTAGTTCCATCTTGGGGAAGCTCCACACGCGCACCTTGCCGTCGATGCCGCCGGTCGCCATCAGCTTGCCATTGTGGCTAATTCGGACCACCCGCTGGAGAGGGTCGTTACTGTAATTTTTTAGAGAAACCAATAATAATCTATATCTTGTTGCCGTTAAACGAATTCGAACGTTTCCAAACGTCTTTTATAATGCGCACAGCAAAAGAGTGGAACTGCGTCTGTATTTCTGAACGCATTCAACCCTAATCTTTTAAAGTTAGAGTGAACGGGCTCCTTTTGGGTAAGCTCACTCCATCGCCGTCTAAAATACTCATCACGAATAAAAAAAAACTATACTTATTTACGTGACCTCGCCTGCATGCAGGATATCTGCGTTTACGCGGACGAAATCGAGGACAAAAGCTAGTTTAGAAGAATTTATTGGTCCTTTGTGACAAAAACTAAATCCATACCATCACGCCTGTATTCCCCGAAGGGTTAGGCAGAGGTGTACTAGTGTACAGCCACAGTTCGCCGGTATATTCAGGTCCCATGTAATAGGGGGCGAGTCTATTGCCATTAATCGGGCACAAATCCTAACTCCGAGCTGCTACTGAGAATAAAACAACTAAATATAAGCAAAATATATAATATACATATAATTTATATTTTTAAACCTTAATATAAAAAATAAAAACATTTAAAAATATAAAAAATAGTAGCCCACCGGTATAAAGAACAGGGTCCAAGCTACCAGTGGTCAGGGCTCCTGAGAAAGGAATCTCCTAACGATACGCGCCGTGTCTAGGAGTACCGCTTTCTGAATCAAATTATTATTATAATTTATTTATAAGTACATACATACATACATACATAAACTCACGCCTTTTTCCCATGGGGGTAGGCAGAAACCACAGAACGCCACCTGCTACGATCCTTACATACTTCTTTCGCCTCGACCACGTTCATACATCTGTTCATACAAGCACGCCGGTTACGAGTACTGCGCACACGTCCTTTCTGAAGAACCCCACCAATAAGGTCAGGGTAGGTCTTTCTAGGGCGTCCTCTCCCGGCGTTGCCACTCACATCTGCCATATAAATCCCTTTCGTTAGTCGCCTTTCACTCATCCTCTCAACATGACCGAACCATCTAAGCACAAGCATTTATAAGTACTCATCACAATTATATTTTTTGTACCTCTTTGATGGCAAGCAGCCATACGGCCCGCCTAAAGGTCAACGGATATTGTAGCCTATAGTGTGCTTACTGTAACTACTTTAGTTATGTAACATAGCAAAGCAATCTAGTTCACATACCTACTACAAGGTACGCGGGTATTAGGGGTTTAGAGGTATGCCGTAGCCTTTACTATTGGGAAAAAAAATAAAATCCTATGGGCTCTAAAAAGGTAACTATACTTTTTGACTACTTTTGCCTCGGATGTGCGCTGCGATACTCTGAACCCGATCACCAAGCATTGAAATATTTATCTTATATCAATTAGACAAATATTCAATTTAATGGTTAAAGCTCTTTGTGAAGGAGCTTGTCCGGGAAGTACTACCACTATAGGTACCTATTTCTGCCACAAAGCAGAGTTGCTTCTGGTTTGTAGGGTATCGGTGTAATTACAGGCACATGAGACATTTCAACGTTGTCTCTAGGATGGCAACGCTTTTGTAAAGCCTCTGGTATTGCAAATGTCTACAGGTAGCGGTGACCACTAAACATCGCCACATTTTATAAAAAAAAAAGAATGTTAAATATCTTTTATTTATCTTAAGTACACTTGAGAGCAATAAAATCGCACACCCCTTGTAATTTGGTTTATTACTGATTGTTTTCTAAAATCGAAAGATATTGAGTAAAAATCATTAGACAAAATTAAAGCATACAAGCTTAGCTTTACAAAAACATAAAATTAAAATCATTGACCTTCACGTAACTTACAAAAACCGACCGTACACCGAATTCCCCAAATTCACGCGTTTGCGTTGTCACTACTTGCACCCTTAGCCGCAGGTATAAAAAGGTCAGTTTATTGGAATTTTTATTCAGTTGCATACCGACGGTCAACGTGATAACATCTCTAATGGAAGCATACGGATTTACTGGAAAAATATGGATACCACGCCCGCAGAAGCCGCTCAAGTTATTGCCTTGCTCGAAGCAGGCCATAACCAAAGTGAAGTTGCTCGACGGCTAAATTTGAGCCGCTACTCTGTTCGTCGTGTATACCAGAGGTTCCAAGAGACCGGTGGCTACATTCGGCGACCAGGATCTGGCCGGCGACGCACAACATCAGAGCGTGATGACCGCTTTCTTGTGACAAGGTCTTTGAGAAATCGGCAACTGAACGCGGTTCAACTGGGACAACAGCTTCGAGAAATTCGCAATGTCAGTATAAGTCGGTGGACAGTTCGAAGAAGACTAGGTGAAGCAGGAATGACTTCACATCGCCCAGCAAATGGTCCCAAATTGACCACAGCTCACCGACAAGCCCGGCTACAATTTGCTAGGGAACATTTAAATTGGACGTATGACCAATGGCGGGCTGTTATGTTCTCTGATGAGTGCAGAATGACTTTACATGGTCATGATGGACGCTCTAGGGTCTACAGAAGGTCATCAGAGCGATTTTCACAATGCTGCATAAGCGAACGTGTGGCTTTTGGAGGTGGATCGTGTATGTTTTGGGGTGGCATAATGTTGGACACTAAAACTGACATTGTATTCATCACTACGGCGAATACCGGCCCGAGATCGAGAAGTTTGACGGCTGCACGATACGTCGAAGAAGTGCTCGAAGAACATGTGAGGCCGCTTGCGTGGCTTATGGGAGAAGATTTTCTCTTAATGCACGACAACGCCAGACCGCATGTCGCTAGAACAGTTTGCGACTACATGGAAGATGTTGGAATCACCGCGATGGAGTGGCCAGCTCGTAGTCCTGATCTCAATACGATTGAGCATGTCTGGGATGAGCTAAAAAGAAGAGTTCGAGCAAGAAGCCCTGCTCCTACGCGCCTCCAAGAGCTTCAACTTGCCATTGAAGAGGAGTGGAACGCCATACCACAAGATTTCATGGTGAAATTAATATGGTCCATGAAAAACCGATTAAGAGCTGTAATCAAGGCTAGGGGAGGGAATACACCTTATTAAAAAACAATTTGATCAAGCATTTTGAGTTTTATTTTTATTCTTTGTTAAGCTAAATTGGGTAATTTTATCCGTATGTTGGGTTTTGTGCCCTAAAACTCCCTATGGGTACTTTTTTTACACTGTATTTGATATCATTAGAAAGGTACTGAAGTAAACATTCAAATAGTGTAAGTTTTATTTTAATATGTATTCACATTTATGAAAAAAACTGCTTTAACAACAAAAAGTCAACGTGTGCGATTTTATTGCTCTCAAGTGTATATCCCATATCTTTAACGTCATAATCTCAGTGAAGGATGTCCGATGACACATTTTTATCTCGAGCAGATAAAAACAATCTGTAATCTCTTTGGATTGAATGAGGTTACTCACATTATTACTTGTACTTTATGGTATAAGAATTTACAAGCTTACTACTTTACTACAATTTTTTTGACTAGCTATACATATACCCATTAGTGTCACCTGCAGCTTCGCTTCCATTGGTCGTAGCGTGATGTTTTATACAAATAAACCTTCCTCTTGAATCACTCTATCTATTGCTGTAAACCGCATTAAAATCTGTTGCGCAGTTTTAAATTTCTAAGCATACAGACGGAGTGAAGCATCTTTGTTTTATACTATGTAGAAATAGTATAACAATTTACGAACTCCCTGCTTGACTACATATGGTTTGAAGGTAACCAAGATGCAGTTTCTGTTGCGTAAACAATTCCAAACAGAAATCATAACAAATTATAAGAAGTTTTAATGATAAGAAAAGTTTATAAGCATTAGGAAATAAGAATTGTTGTATGTATGTTTTAGCATCAATACTTACAACTGAAAAATATTACTGAAAAAGCTATAATAAGCATTACAAAAAATTAAAGGTCCTTTATATTATACTAGCTACTCGCTTCTGATTGCGACTTCGTCCGCCTATCTTATCACCCGCAATAAGTTACGTATCTGGTTACTGCTCCGCACCTATTCATCATACCATAATGTTATACAGTCTATATAGCCTTCCTCTATAAATTTACTAACCAACACAAAAAGATATTTTAAATTCGAACCAATAGTTCTTGAGATTAGTGCATTCAACCAAACACTTTTGCCCACAATTACATCGGCGTGAACGTCAGTTTTTGTAGAAATCATGGATTGAAAAAGTAGCTTATGTCCTTTCTTGGGGTTCTATCTTAGGCTAAACCAAATTATAATAAATTGAATTCAGTAGTTTAAAGTTTAAAGCGTAACAAACCAACACACGTATACATTAATAATTTTAATACACAAAACATATTCTGTACTATGCCTGCACAATACTCATAAAAGTGAAAGAAGTTCTGTAGATTAGCGCTTACCTGAAATCAGTCTGCACACTGTCACTAGGCCTTATTTCAAATGATATTCTTTTCTCCGTTGTGTTACTATTGCTGTCCTTCTTAGATATATTGTCGTTCTCCGAAACAGTGCGCCTTCTTCTCCTAACTAGGCCATTCTCTGCTCTGAAGCTACCTCGGCGCATCTCTGCAGCATCCACCATGCGTATATTGACTTTATATAGCTGACAATGGCTTTCTTGTCCTGCAGTTAAATAAGTCTTGTTCTGTTGATTACTTCTCACTGAACAGTTCATCACTACATTTGGTCCAGTTTCATGACGCATCACCTCTTCGGCCACAAATCTTGTTCCATTGTGTGATAGTTCAAATATTTCCTAAAAACAAATGTTAGTTTGATGTTATACATATTTTATGACATTGTTTTTTTTCATTGCTATTTCTAGTTTCTGGGTAAGTTATAAGTCCTGGTACATCTATAATTTATTTCTTGTAATCAGCGATCGTAACTAATTACTACATGTCAGTGATCATTAGACCAAGACATTTGCAAGTAGATAATAAAATCGTGTTCAACTTTCTATGTGATAAAATTTGCTTTGGAATGTGAAAACTACAGTTTTATTTACAGCAACCAGTAAAAGTGTATTTATTAGCCGTCTGAGTAAGCAGCTGACACGTATACCCATCGTAAACCACTAAAACTAAAAGGAGTCATTTAATTATGAGATTGTTAAAGTTTATACTTACAAATCCATTAGCTACGCCTGTCGCCGCGGCTCCACCACCACCCGCGACTATTACGTGTCGATTCGTAAGCGTTTGAAGCGTGTAGAGCGGAAAATCAACCCTTGCCAGTAAACCATCACATCTATTAGGAGACATGGTGGACTATAACATCAATTTAACCAATCCAATGAGCCTGTATCTATTAAATAACACTATCCTAATGTCAAAGCAAGCCACTTAAGTTCATTTTAATTAACTAAACATCGTATAATTGCCGTAATATGGTTAAAACTACGCGAATCATGAATAAAACTTTAGCAAAGAATTCAGCAGTTCCAACATGACAAAAGTCAAATTTGACATGTAGTTGTTTACGAATACAGCATAGTAGTTAAAATATATTTTGAAATAGTAAATTCAACCCTTAATTTTGTAATATTAGAAACCTTATACGAATTAAAATGTTCACTACTTTAGACTTATTATTTTAACAAAACCATTTCAGCAAATCACTATATTTGTCTTAAACAATAAATTCTCCAAGCATACTTCGTAAACAATCCAAAGCCGACTATTCACAGCTGTCACTTTAAATATTCCATTTAATGGAAAAATTAAGCAAGAAATTCATGATTTATTAATTTTATGTAAATACATCAAACTGGTTCAATGATTATAGGGCCGATTGAACATATTATGTCACTAGTTCGATAAATATGGTACGCTTTTTGTAGCAAGCACTAGCTGCACAGCGATGCTCATCTCATTAAAAGTCGGGACTATTTCTAACCGACGAAAAAAAACGGAGCAGGTTCTCAATTCGACGGATATATTTTGTTTATGTATGATCACGCATAACTTTTTACAGCATAGTGCGATTTTGATAAATCTTTTTTTCAGTGGGAAGGGTATACCTTAAAGTTTATCCCATATTCTGGCATTATTGCTGAACTGGGCCTGCTTGGCGTAGCCGTGAGGCACAAATCTATTTTACCTATTTCTTTTGTTAATTTGAATAAGCTGCTTTTCAGAGCCTCAAGTTGTGCCAATAAATGTATTTTCTTTCGTTCATATAAATTTGGAAAAAGTCCTACCCTAAGGGTGGGAAAATAGGGTTGATTTATTGTTTACTCGTAGATTTCAGATGCTGAGAAAAATTAACCATGTTGTAATAAGTAGATTATGGCCACAAAAAAATTATAAAATAAAAACTTTTTAACAAAATAATGAAAGCGTTGAACCGATTCCCATAAAACATAGCTAAGAACACTCCTGACTAATTCACCTTTCAAACAAAATCAAAATCGGTTCATGCGTTCGGGAGTTACGATGCCACAGACGGACACAGGCACACACGCACGTACGCACGCACCACACGTCAAATTTATAACACCCCGTCGTTATTGCGTCGGGGGTCAAAAAGTGAAAAATAACATTATGTCACTAGTTCGATAAATATGGCACGCCGTTTGTGGCGAGCATTAGCTGCAAAGCGATGCTCATCTCAGTAAAAATCGGGACAATTTTAATTAAGATGTTGAATCTAAAAAAAGAACAAAAATAAAATAAGAAATGGTATCAAAAATATTTTTAATAAATAGTCTGAATATGAATTACAAGCTAAGTAGATTCCACACAATTCAACTGATTATTTCCTAGTTAAATAAAAAAACAAAATTTAAAATTAGAACTTAACCCTCCTTCTGGCGGTTGGATGGAAAAGTGCGGCCCACTACAATGGGATCCGTAGAAAAATGCACACTACAATCGTAATTACTAATTAAGTAAATATGTGAAATAATTATGTACCTATATTACGAAATGCCGGCGTCACAATATATTTCTCAGTATTTTATTTACAGTTTTTATTACATTACTTTCAACCAACTAGGACCTTGCAGGGAAGTGTCAATGTCAACATTATTCCATTGCATGACTGAGATGGAGCAATACGAGATATAGCGACATCCTTGTCCTGCATTCGATGAGTGAAACTTCCTTACAATATATTTAGAATAGTACATTACAGTATTGTTTGGCTAATAATAGGCTTCCCTGTTTAACTAGGATAAGTATAAAACATTTACATCACGGTAACTACTTATATGCAATAGGTTAGCCATAAATTGAAAGATAAAAAGTTAAAAATGTAAGTTGAACACATACCACACCTACACACATTTTAAATAATTATATTTAATACTTTGGTGATTCACACATATTACAATTTATCAGAATATTGGGCCTATTTGGGGATTACCTCCGATTTCTGAACGAACAAATTGACAAGCGCGCGTAATGACGTGATTGGTTGTTGATAATTAACCAATCATAATACCTAACGCGCGCTTGACAAACCGGGGTTTAGAATTGTAATAAAAATAAAACAGAATCTCTGCTTTCTTTAGTACATAAATATTGGTATTTACAATTTACAACTTCCTATGGTTCTACCCATGTAGTAAAAATATCTTATTCCAGTCATGATTCGATCTTTGAGAGCGTAATTATGCACTCCCGGATTTCTAAATCCAGCCACCATATTAGTTATGAAATTAAAAAGTTGTTATGCAGTTTGAAAGCTCACATAGTGGCCACTTTTTAATGCCATCATTGTTCCAAATCTGAATTCACGACCTTTCAAAAAGCTACGGAGTTCTAATTAAATCCCAGTGTATATCATTTTGTATCCTATTTATGTATAATTTGCGTTAAATAGTTGTCACGGACACATCGGTCTTATCGACCAGCAAAGTCCTTTATTTCAAAAACACGATAAAGTCCTGAAGCGTAAACCTGACACTTCGAGTTTAAGAAAAAAAAACTGTCACTTAGGTATAGACCTGCCAAACAAATAACCACCTTGCGTAAATTGTAATACAATTGAATTTAATTAATCTACTATCAGAACAGACAGAGGCACGCAGGCGCAGTTAACACTATTTATTTTAGACTTTATATTAAGGGGGCAATGTTTATATTTGTTTGGCAGCGGTAACCGTGCAACACTGTCAGGTTGGCACGAGACAGATAACAAAGTCAAATCAATAGTTTTTCTAAATCCCGACGTGCCATATCTATGGCCGTATAAAGTCCTGAAACTGTCACTATTTTTATCAGCCTATAATACTATTTTGTTTTTGTATTTCAGCCACAACCCTTTTTCGTTTTTACAAAACGATTAAAAGATCGGGTGACATTATCTGCTAGTAGGTGAAGATGATGGATCGTATGAGGCCGTCCCTGACGGAGTCGGAACTCTGGCCGATGCCGAAGTTGAAGAAGACTGACTCCGCGGCCACCTGCTGCGCACACGTACCCATGGGATACCAGCCCACTTTATTGAACACTATGCCCACTTTGTATACCTGTGGAAGGGAAAGGTGATAGTAGATAGGGTTGCTAGGTTAAAAAAAAAATGGAGTAGACTCAGCAATAAAAATCAAATTAAAACTAAAAATCTACCGGAAAATTGGAAAGGATTTGATGATTATGATTTTGATTGCTATGATTTCCCTTTACGACTTAAATATCTGTAATCAAATCAGACAGAAGCCTGTATGTCAACTATCAGAGCGAATCTCCTGAAATATTTCCGAATGCATTTTTAGCCATAATTTTGACCATGGAAGGAAAAATACCACTCTCTTATTGCATTTTTTTTATGAAAATCTTTCGTAGTGGGGGAGGTCAAGTTTAAAATAGTTTCCTAGTACAATATGCGATATAGTGTGACTAGATGTATGAATGTGGACGAGGCGAAAGGAGCATGTGAGGATCGTAGCAGGTGGCGTTCTGTTACTGCCTAGCCTCATGGGAAATAGACGTGAGTTTATGTATGTATGTATGTAGAATCGGACCTTATTCCTCTGTATGTAGACGGGGCGGTTGAACATGATGTCGAGCAGGTGGCGGAAGGGCACGCGGTTGGTGTAGTGCGTGTAGGTGAGGCGCGCGCCGTCCGCGTCCAGCAGGTGCGCGTACAGCAGCTCGCAGTACGAGCCCGCGCCCGCGCCGCCCAGCGCGCACGACACGCCGCTCTCTTCGCTCGGCGCCTGTGTCGGCACCTGCAACAAAATACCTTTTTCTACCACTTTTGCACGCAATTTCCCTAATTTTTGAGAATAAAATAAAGTCTAATGCACTCAGTGATATGTGGCTTCCTATTAGCGAATACATATTTTTTCATTTGGGCCAGTAGTTCTGGAGTTTAGCGCGTAACAACTATACTAGTATAGGTTCAATATTCTTAGCACCAGCACGGAGTTAGATAGTTGGCCGTGTACTACATTTATTTTATAAATTTGTGAGATCTTTGCCCATTCTTCTCCATGCGATATCTTAAGGAAGGGCAAAGGGGCTATGGGCTAATAAAATACTTGAACTGCTGGGTACTTAACCAGTCTCCATTAACAGCTGTGACCGAAATTGAGTCAGGAGCTTATTATCAAGTTGTCGTTTGGTCTCTCACCTGCACTCCCAGCAGGCAGATGTTCTTGTCCACCATGAAGGTGACGGAGCAGTCCAGCACGGAGGTGTTGAGGCAGTCGGTGTGTTGTATGATGGGGCGCTGGCAGTAGATCTTGTTGTAGTCGTTGGTGTGCCGGTCCAGGTGCTCCACGCCTATGCCGGAGAGGCCCGCGTTGTTCACGATGGAGGAGTGGCGGACGCCGACTGGGGGACATTTATTTAATTAATATGGAAGACCTACATCTAAAAAAATAGACTGATAACAGTAAATTGGACTGACAGCCAATTACAGGTCTTCACATATAAAAAACAGAATTATACTACATACATTCTAAGACATTTAGTAACGTACAGGAACAAAATAACATCAAAAAAGAAATTACTGAGTAGCTAATAAACAACTACTTACAGCTAGTTAAACAAAATGAAAACTGACAAGAAAGGTTACTCACACATGTGACATGTTTATAATTTGATTACTCTGACGGCATCATGTGACATAAGGATAAGACCACTCTTAAAAACATCTTAATTGAACGAAGATCATGAAATCCTCTTTCTCCCTACAGGGCTATTTATATTTGTCCACACAAGTCCTTTGGGTATGTAGTTCTAGTTCGTGTAGCTATATCCAACCTTACTTTATATTAATACTGGCTATACTCCACGATTTCATCCGCGTTACAGGCTATATAACGCAAATTGATCTATTTAAATCAGATCAGTAGTTCCTGGGATTAGCACGTTTAAACCAACAAACAAACTCTTCAGAATTGAAAATACACGATAGTCAGCCACGAGTTTTACCTTATATTATTTTATTTATTTATGACGTTAACAAAAAGGTAAGCAACTTATAAACAAAGCAATCAAACAACAACTTATATAAAAATATAATTAATTAAATAAACGAAATAGCAATTCAAAGCGCTCTTCAATTACGTAGATTGAACCTGCCGGTACCATAACCTCATCCAGGTGTTACAGTACTCACCGTCATGGCGCGTGGGGCGCGGATAGGGCGGCAGGTAGCCGGGCGGCGCCCCGAACACCTGGTCCAGCATCACCGGGCTCGGCGTGTCCACTGTAAGAGTCGCCATCTGATGACACACCGACAATCACTATAACTGGTTTAATAAGGGTCAGCTTAAACAAAGCAATAATATGCTCAAGTGATTTAAAACTACAAGTGCATTAGAGTTGAAAATTGCGTGCATTTAATTCTATGCGATAGTTATTTTAGTTTTTTTTAAGTTAGAACTGATTTCAGATGTTCAACATCTGTATATCAGGATCACCTTTAAAGTGATCAGACAAATACCGTCAGAAATGTTTTTAGCCTGTGATGTCCCACTGCTGGGCCTGGGCCTGAACACAGGCCCAGGAGAGGTCTTTGCCTCTCCCAAACATATTGATTCTTTCTTCCACCCGCGAACCAGCCTTCGTAGTGAAGGTCTATATCATCTCACCACCACATTCTGTGCTGGCCTCGGCAACACCGTCCATCTTCAGACACCATGGCGTGAAGACTGGCCCAGTGGTTACTACGCATGCGGCAACCCCAACCAAAATTAATATGGCAACAAAAAACCACTCCCCACTATTAAAATACTTACATTAGAAGGTCCATCTCCAATCAGCTGTTTCCTGGGGACCCTGCAGGTTGAGAACCCAGTAGGCATGGCCACGTCGGAGCTACTGGATAGTATGTTCATGAGGACGGCGAAGGCCTCAGATTCCGTGAGGAGTGAGGAGCGCGCCGGGCCTTCTGCGAACTGCTGCGGCATCAGGGTCAAGAAGCGAATCTTTTCGATCGCTTTACGAATTAACGGCTTTTCTGGTTTTGGTTCTATAAAAGATGCGAAGGGTGAATCTATGCCCCGTTTATCTATGCTTATACTTAATGGAGAATAGAATAATTTAAAAATATATCACATGACTTTATGCTCACCAGGTTTCTTCTTGCCTTCATCAGAGGGTCCCGGCAAAGGCTGGTCAGAGCTGTCACTCGACTTTAGTGCGTCCAACACAGATTCAGGGCTACTCTCCGCACTGCTTTCGACATTCACTACCTACAAATATTAAATAATTCTTTCTTTCTTTTTTGTAAAAAACGTTGTCCCACAGTAGGATATTCTCCTGTATCGTGGGTGCGTTTACAAACATATAAACTCACATACACAAACAGCCAGACCCGAAACAATTATCTGTAGGCCACACAAATATTTGTTCCATGCGGGAATCGAAACCGCGACACGCAGCGCAGCAGCCAATCGCTCGGCCACTGCGCCAACCGTGCCGTCAAATATAAAAAGTTCATTATAAGTTCTTTGTGAGTGATGTTATTGAGTTTAGCATTACTTCTAAAGGAAAGTACATGACGTAATTACGATGTAATTACATCTACAATGATTTTTAAATTATATTTATTTTTATCGGATCATTGACTAAAACCCATCCATGTTCGTTCTTGTGCCCTTTGCCTTTCGGGGGCGCGGTGTCTCTTTCCCAGGGCCCCGGCAGGACCTTCAACACATAAGGCTGAATTTACGCCGCGGCCCGCGTAGTTCGCACATTAATTTAAATTTTAACACGCCTTTGTCTAGCAATGGACGTCATTCGGCTGATACTTGATGATGATGATTACAAACTAATAATGTTGCAACCTGCTGTTTTCTTGCAGCAACATTTAGTTTAGTGTTTTGTAAAAACTAAAACTTTGTTTCTGCAATCAGCAAATAATCTCAAGGTGTTAATTAAATACTCAATTAAGTCTATCATTGCAATAGTCAGACTTGACTGAGCATTAATAAAATGGAAACTGAATATCTTTAGCTTAGAATTTCATAATCTCTACGTAGTAAAAAGCAGTCACTTTCCGTCGTCTTTGTAATTAAAAATTAACAGTAGATTTTAATGTGGTTTTCATCAATAGATAGAGTGATTCAAGAGAAAGCTTTATACGTATGGAACATCACGCTACAAGCAACGAGAGCGGATTTGTAACCAAAGACGTAAGTGATTGCATAGGACACCGCGGGGTATATGTATAGCACATTAATTATTTGTAGCTGTTCAATTTACATACTTTATCTTTAGAAGAAGAAGGTCCAGGACTCTTGGACCTTTTCTCATTCGGAGGTCCATTCTCTGACGGCGGGGACACACTCCTCTCTGTCATCCTCCTTTCCTGGGCCTTAGCATACCGCACTGCGGCCACAAAGAGGTCCAGTTCACTGTCCACATTCAAGTGGTCCAGGGAAAAGACAGTGATGACTGTGTTCAGTTCTACATCCTCAAAACTACTGTCATTTAGAACCTCTTTGGTATTTGTGCTGATAATCTGTAATTAGAGAAATTTAACTTTAAGCTTTTTACTCATGGTCATAAGCAGAAATTGAATAGAAATTTTGAATATAGATAAGTATTATTATGCTTTATTATATGAATACATATTATTATAAATAATTTTATTACGGAAACGAAAAACAAAACATGTATTTTTAAATAATGACTATAGACTCGATTACTTGTTGTTTTTTTTTACAAAATTTAAGCTAAAAATATATCATATTATGATTCAAACCTAATGGCGGGTCAGCAAACCGCCAATAATTAGATTTGAATAAACCTGTGCGAACCTGCACTCGCAGCTAACTTCCGAGCCGCCATTAAGTTTGCATTTCATTATATTTTAAGGAAAATTATTGCTTCCTTGAAAAAATAATATTCATATGCATTCAGATAGCAATATTTCACATGCTCCAAATATAGGATACCTGTATACACTTCTCCATAAGCACATTCTCCTCAAAGAGCCTCGCAAACTCATAGGCACGACAGGCATTCCTTGGATACAGGTCTGACCAAAGGTACCGAGTACACTCCTTCACCAGATGAGGTAGCATGTACTTCTTGGCTCCATAGCACAGCTCACATGCCTTGTCAAATGAGCTGATGTTTATATTGTCAGTATATATGTACCTGTAGATTAACAGATGTATTTTAAGTAAAGATTTGTATCGTTTCAGGTCTTAGTTAAGACAAATATCTTCTGGCACTTTATTATATATGAATTAAAAAATAAGGAAGAAAGTGCTGTTGTTTGACTAAAAATTAATCTACTAATATAGTCTCAAACTGCTAGAATAACTACAAGGTCTTTCTATGTTACATACTCACTCTAAGAGAGCTCTAAACGCTTCAGGCTGAACATCTAATATAGGTATGGGATCATTTCTCTCTGCCATACCGCCATAGAACATAGCTTCGAATACGGGTGACGCCATTGCTAGGACCAGCTTGTGGCCAGCAATCACAACTTGGTCGGGCTCGGTACCCACCAAGAAAGTACAATCTGACCATTGCCCTGACTTCAGAAGATATTCACCCCTTTGCTTCACCTCAACACATCCTAATTGCCAATCACTGGGCACGCCCGCCATAGCTTATTATATTATATTTACTAAATTATGCAATTTAGCAGTTCTTAGGCTCAGATTACTCAATTGAGGTCAGGAAATGTAAGAAATTACGAATAAAAACAAAACAAGCTATTTTACGAAAATAAGCACATCAATATCTGCTTGATTAAAGAAGTGAGCATTTGTGAAAGTCCTTTTGATTTGATTTTATAATACGGTAGTTTTTATTTACTCATATTATGAGCCCAGGTACCGACAGCAAATGCTTATTTTAGTTTTTGTAAAATATTTTGTTTTGCAGGATAATTTAATTTACAGTTTTATCTTACAATTTTGCATAACTTTTGCAGAAAAAGTAATACTTTTCCAGACACTGTCTCTATAAACAGTACAGTTGAAACAGATGATTTGTACAACTTAACTTAAATGCAATCGTTTAAAAATGCTCAATGATCTCAAAAAAGCTTAAAATGTACTTATTTACTCTAATAAAAAAAGAAAATACAAAGATCATAGAAAGACTCATAATGTGAATTACACAGAAATTAGAAATAAAAAAGTTGATCATACTAGTTCGCCATTCTTTTTCAATCGATACCATTTCACAATTTTCGTTTTCTGAACGAAAATGTTAAATGTGTCAAACTGTCAATGTCAAACAATTATTTTGCAAGCTGTCAATAAAACGGATTTACATGAAACTTCGAACAATATCGTGAATATCGATGTAATGTGAAAAGTGGAACGAAATAAATTCATGAAACACCATGAATCACGACGAGATAAAATCTGTGGTACAGGAAAAATTCCTATCAAGCGAACGAGTTACAGCTTTCCTGTGTGATGCCAAAGTATTACATCCCGAATGGGTAAAAAAGGATCGGCTATTAGCAATTGTAGAGTTTGGTGACGAAAAGGCAGTATTCTGCCTCTTTACGTCATGCTACCCGCCAAAGTCCTTCACGGATTTATCCATAGAAATAGTGTTGCCGATAGACAAGAGTTTTAAATGTGAAATTGACAACAAACCTTCCGACCCTGAGGCCATACTGTACCTGAATCTGCAATCTCGTAGTAATAAGTATAAGTTTGAAATACAGATGACTCCGCGCGTCGACAACTTCGTCGACGACCTGTTTCGAGGCATAGAAGCAGTAAACAAAGTGCCAACTCAGCCTGATTTCGTGTGGCTTAAGAAGTACAGTGGTAAGAGTGATAACGAAATACTCACTCACACAATGGCGCTGCCCGGAGGAGTCCCGCACACGCAGACCTCGGCACCTGTTGCCATTAGAGAGAGCCTCATCAAACACAAAATGTCTGACAAAGAATATGAATATACCTTTACTAAAAAATTCTCCATATTCTGTGGGACATGGAATGTGAATGACAAATCTCCCGTGATTCCTCTCAAGGGGTGGCTGAGTATTGACAGGGAGCCCCCGGATATTTATGCTATTGGTTTCCAAGAGTTGGACCTGTCCAAGGAGACATTTCTGTTTGACCAAACCTTCAGAGAAGATGAGTGGTATTCTGCTGTTTTGAATTATGTTGATAGGAGAGCAAAGTATGTGAAGGTGGAGAAAGTCCGACTAGTGGGCATGATGCTGATAATTCTTATTAAAGCCAAACACTTCTCTCATGTACGTAATGTTGTATGTGACACTGTGGGAACTGGAATCATGGGGAAGATGGGCAATAAAGGTGGAGTGTCCATTAGATTTGACCTCCACAGTACCTCAATGTGCTTTGTCAACTCCCACTTGGCAGCTCATGTGGAGGAATTTGAGAGAAGAAACCAAGACTTCAGAGACATTTGTAGCAGGACCAGGTTTGTACAGCCTAACCAGCTCCCTAAAGCTATCAAAGACCATGACCATGTGTACTGGCTGGGAGACCTAAATTATCGCATCACAGAATTAGACCCTACTACGGTTAAAAAGTTGTGTGATGAAAACAATTTTGCTCCAGTACTAGAGAAGGATCAACTGAGGCAACAGCACAAACTAAGTAATGTGTTTGCTGGATACATAGAAGGTGAAATCAATTTCAAACCTACATACAAATATGACCCCGGAACAGATAACTGGGATTCTAGTGAGAAGAACAGAGCTCCTGCATGGTGCGACAGAATATTCTGGAGGGGAGAAAATATCACACAGCTGGGGTACAGAAGCCATCCATCATTGAACATCAGTGACCACAAACCCGTATCAGCAATATTCAACTCTTCAATTAAAATTATAGATGAAGAGAAATACAGAAAAGTATACGAAGAAGTCATCAAGCAATTAGACAAAATGGAAAATGAATTGATACCTCAAGTCAAGGTTGATAGAACTGAAATTGATTTTGAGACGGTACGGTACTTAGAACTGCAAGTTCGGACAATTACGATAAAGAACATCGGTAAGTTGCCTGTAGAGTTTGAGTTTATAAGGAAGTTAGACGAAACAAGCTTCTGCAAAGAATGGTTGATTGTTGAACCTTACAAGAAGTGTATTTGTGCTGAGGAGATATGCGAAATTCAACTCAAGGTTCTTATAAATAAGACGTCCGCCTGCAAGATGAATGCTGGCACAGACAAACTGTACGACATTCTTGTCTTACATTTGTATGGAGGTAAAGATATTTTCATAACTATAAATGGGACATACCAAAGAAGTTGTTTTGGGTGCTCGATAGAGGTTTTAGTGAACCTCAACATGCCAATTAAAGAGGTACCTGTAGGGAAACTAATTGAGCTTGAAAATAAAAGAGACACATGTGTCTCTAACCAGTCCACTTACTCAATACCAAAGGAAATTTGGTTCTTAGTTGACCATATTTATCTACATGGCTTGAAGGAACCCAACTTATTTGAACAACCCGGATTCCATTCAGAGATACTCCAGATCAGAGATTGGTTGGACAGCGGCTCCATCGACCCTATCCCTGGAAGTATTCATTCTGTAGCAGAAGCATTATTACTGCTTCTAGAAAGTACTGCCGATCCCATCATTCCTTACAACCTTCAGTCGGTCTGCTTAAGGGCATCGGCCAATTACTTGCAATGCAAACAAATAATAATGGAGTTGCCAGAATTCAGAAAGAATGTTTTTCTTTACTTATGCGAGTTTCTGCAAGAGGCGTTGCAACACAGTGCAGAAAATGGACTGGACTCGAAAACTCTGTCGACTTTGTTCGGCGCCATTTTCCTTAGGGATAATCCGAATCAAACACAGGAACCACAGTCAAGGATAAACAAACAAGTCATCGATAAGAAAAAGGCCCAGTTTGTATACCACTTTTTGGTAAATGACCATAGTGATTTAATATTTTCTAGATAAATAATAATTAATTGTTGTAACATTGTAAAACCTGGCGGGAAAAATGAAACACTACCTTTTTTAAGTGCAAAAAAAAAATTATCCTTGCAGTTAGCCCCATCGAGTTGTTCTTTTTTCCTATCAAGTTGTTGTTTAGTACGCCTGCGTACATATTGTTTTTAATCTATTAGAATAATACTCAAAAATTTCCATTAGTAACCCTAGGTGATATTTTTTCATTAATAATCACACTAGAGATCGTATTGTACCTATATGAAGAAGTCTCACGTTACGGTTTCCGCTTATACCTTATAGTTAACGTGAATCCACATTCGCATCTGTCAATGTAATGTTTCGGCTAATTATTTTGTACTAATTTATTAATATTTGAATGTATAGTCAACAAAAGAGATAAGTATCCAGGGCTGTCAGATATACTTGAAAATTTCCTTCAAAACTGATGGATGTCTGCGACTTTAATTTAATTTTAATTAATGAACTGTTTGTTTTCTAATCTTTTAATCAAATTTTATTCGAAATCATCCTTCAGCATCTAAAAACCTTCTATTATATTTGACGGCATGGTTACTTATCTCTTTTGTTGACTGTACTTGCTTAGACACATAATAATCACTAAATGATTCATGCGTGGCAAAATTGTTCTGTCTATTTTATGTTTTGTAATGTTCACAAATACTTGTAATGCTTAAGGGGATGTTGCCTGCAAAAAAATTTAATTATTGTCTTACGAGAGGTCAATGAGGCCTCAAGTTAGCATTCCTGGTAAGCATACCTACTTATTAATTTTAAGTATTATTTTGAAAATGTAAAACAAATAAGTAGGTACTCTTTTCACTATGGCAACCCTTGGCGCTCGATAATCCTGGCAACCCTCAGAATTTAGAGGAAACAAATAAAAAAAAGGTGTCCTTGCTGACCAGGGGTCTACAACCATCTCTTAAAACAGTATCATTATAATTTTGCTTTGTAATTTCAGCTGTTGTAATTTCAACTCTCGGCCCTGAGCCGAGTGTTGAAAATCAAACAGTGCGCAAGGCAAAGCTATTTAAAATAAAACTGTTTAAGAAATGGTATAAGTGCCAGAGTGTTGATTGGGCAGCATGCCTTAGCTCAAACACAGTATACTGACCCCAACATGTTTAGTCAACGTCAGCTCTCTCGACCATAGATTTCTCAAGATTTTTTGGAGTCCTAATTCATAGATCTTTGATATTTGTGACAATTTTAAAATTAATGTTAATTACTTGATAAAACAGTGATGTGAAATCTGCCAAAATATTCATTCTAAAAGGTTGATAACGAAAATAAGGTACATTACTAAGTTTTTATTTTTAAAACTTATGATGTCATAAAATTTGTAAAATAATTTATTTTATTTAAATAACGATGTGTTATGTTTATGGTTAGTTCTCAGTTAAATGGATACGCGTTAGCTGTTGAAGCTTTTGAAGACAGTTCACCAGCTATTTTTGAACCATAGGGTAATCCATGTGGTAGAAATACGGGTAGTAAATAGAGGTCATCGATTCATTCACTTAAGTACTTCGTTTATTGTTAAGTAGGTTCACACGCACACGTACATACACATGACGCTACACCACCCCCCTCTTGAGACCGTCAAGGGCGATAGTGTTTAAGGAAACGCACCCTATGACCTGAGCGCGTCTTTTTGATGCTGACAACCTCTTCACTAGCTCCGTTTTCAATCGTCCGTACTTGTTGCGAGCTGCGGGGGCCGTGATGGTGTCTTCGAATTCTGACGGTCTCGAGAGGGGGGTGGTGTGGCGTCACGCGTGTTTACGTATGCGTGTGTAACTACTTAGCAAGGAACGAAGTACTTAAGTGAGTGAATTCACGATTTTTATTAATTACCAGTATCTCTGCTACATTCTGTAAAAAAATCCACGGTGACCTTTGGTGAATTATCACATTACCCCACTTTATGATAACAACGCCTACCTTGTTAACGCTTATTCTATTTTTGTCTGTGGAACATAAAAATAAGTATTTTTAGTCGCTAGTTCAACGAATCAAAGTGGCCAAGTCCATTAGTTTTAGTTTTTAAATAATATCTTTTTAATTGTTATTTTATGACGAAAACTTTAAATTACTTACTTCTTTATTATAATGTACTAAAATGTGAATTGTTAAGAAGCTCTTTAAATCACAGACTTTTGAAATTACACAAAGTTTTTACAGGATTTTTACTGTATGAATAGTTAAAATGTATTGTAGATAATATTTATTGCAAAAAAGGTCTGCTTACTTTTTGATTGGTAGGATTGATTGTCAAAGTATCCATGTACATTGTATAGCTACTGGCGTATTCACACTTTACTTCCGCAATCAAAGTGTAAACAAACCTTTTAAAAATAGCTCTGTGACGGCATTTACAATAACATTTTATATTGGTGTCCATGCGTAGTAGGAAATATGTATTTTACATAATTATTATACTTAAACAAATATTTTATTATTGTATTTATTCGTTCATGTAATAGTGAATATAGCGAACTGTTAATTTATTAAATTATAAAAGAATACCACAATGAATGAGTTACTTTTAGTCCCCATTAAACAACTATTCCCCTGAGAAATGACATTGTTGTATTATTATGTTTCATTACATAACTTTGTACATCTTCTATAGACGTAGTTTACACGACTGATGACTTTCATTTCTGCTCATCCTGTTCAAAGAACAAGGAAAGGAATGGAAACCACATAATAAACCAAACTTAGTGTCAACGAGTTCTAACAGATGGCGTTGAGTCAAATATTTCACATAAACTTACAGTAGATGTCGTTAAGCTTAATCAGTAATGAACAAAATTTTCTTAGCGTTATTAGTTTATTACTAACTTTTATTTTGTTTTCATTTCTTAAAGCACTTATTAATAATATTTATTAATAATTAACCAAAAAAAAATTGAATGTGCAAGAATATTTATATTTTAACTTGCAACATCATGTTTTTTGGAACGCAGCATCCTAGATCATTGGTCGATAAATCGAAGGTAAAAGCGCCAAATTTGAATTCAGCCAATCAGGGCGCTGCGTCGAACACTTTGTCAAACAAACAATCTCACGAAGACTTCATTTACAAAAGAAAACGTCTATCGCAGATCGCTCATATCCTGTCTTTCTTTAGTTCAAATTTAATTCAAAATAACTGTTTCAACGGCACAAGAAGTTATAAAGATATAGAATCGAACATAAACTGAATTAAAATTTGTTTGTCCTTTGTGTATAGCGGACGTGTATTTACGAAACCAAATCAAACGTCTTCAACCAACAAAGAGCCACCATGGAAGTCGAAACTGTTAAATGTAAGTCCATTTTTATTATTATCGAGTGCTATTTTATTTATTTTGGATAATCCGTAATGTATTCCTGCTCACTATTGCAAATTTACTTGTCAAAATAATGTTGAAAAATTAAAAATCGTTGGGATTTTCTTGTTGCTAATTTCGTTTAGAATTTTCTATTTTACTCAAGTTGTGCTTTCGTATTTTTTATTTATTTATCAGCAGCTTGCTACTTGACTGTAGTTAACGTTTAGGTATTACAGGTTTCACACCATGTCCGTGGTCGGTAATTTTAATTTTTACATTTGGCCGAAAAATACAAACAACCCCATAATTATTGCGAATTATAAGACGCTACCTACACATATATTTTTTCATCAATTTCACACAGTTTATAATTTAAACTCATTCCAACATCGAGATTAATCTTTTAATATGGACAATAGTGAACTAGGTACCTACCTAAATAGTCTCACCAACTTTGATACTGGCCAGCATAATTAGATTAAAAAAAAAATACTGTTGGTAACCTATCGAAGACCTCCCTCAACATAGAAAACACTCAACCCTCATCTTTCGTGAATTAAGTTCAGTTAATCAGCTTACTGCTACTTATTATTCTCCATTTCGTAGACCTTGACTTTTTTGTTTATTTTTTTACCCACAAAAATTATAGTATATGTATTATTATACCTATTTCATTCCTCCTTAGTCTTTTTATTACCTACTCACGTACCTAGCCATTTCGCGATCGTAATTCGGGTTACTTACCATTTCAAAATATCCTAACGAAAAGCCGGACTATTTATAAGAGCACTAGTGTCTAACCCTGTCTCATTTTCTGTACTGCATAAAGAAGGTGTAGGCAGTAGACCGGAAGTCTGACAACCAGTCTCACAAAGAGCTGTCGTGTTAAGCCTGTAAAGGTCAGTTGAGCAGTCGCTACATGTAAAATACTGGTATTCAGCTGCACCCAGTTAGCTGGAGCAGCAGCTGACATGTTTTTCCCATCATTGGGATAAGTTTTTGAGTTCGTAGCCCAAGGGTGGCAAACGGAACCCTACTAGGTATAACAGTGTCCTAAAAGTGCTGTGTCTCGTCTCGCGTCAGTCTGCCACAGGCTGGGTTGTATCTTTTGAACCATAATAGGTACCTAGGTAGACACTTCACAGAGTTTGCATTACTATGGCCGTATAATAACAAATAATAAAAATAAAATAAAGTTTAAAACGTCAGGGGCATTGATGTACCTATTGTATGGCGGCCCCCCATAGGTACAAGTAACGTGTTTTTTAGTATGTGTTAAGAAACCGTTTGTGTGTCTTGTACTTAGCCGGTTTTTTTTTTGTTATGGACCATACCTGAGACATTTTACGATAGTAACTAACGTTATAACTAAACTTTAAATGCCCCCGCGACTGTTTTACAACATAATACTGATTTTTGACACCAAAAATAAAAAATTGTTAAATTTTTCCCAGAAAAAAGGTAGGTAGGCTAGGTATGGAAAAGGGCAAGGCAGATGATAATGGCGATATAGAAAATTGCATAGATATACATTCAACGGTTATAATTGACAGTTTACTGCAAGCTGCAACTGTACGGCGGGCTTTAGTCATATAGTTATAATTCAAACGAAACTTGTTTACGAAGGCAGCTGTTTGCTCGCCTTATAATTTGGATCTTTTTGGGTCTTACAGGATACTGGATAGTTAATCTTTTGATATTCCCGTTCCCGGGGTTACCTATTTCACAGTAAGATAACAAAGAAAGTGGTTAAGACTACCTACCATTATTATCCTACGCGTAGTTTATTTTGTATTGTAATCAAAAATATTTAGTTACTAGCTTCTGCCCGCGACTTCGCCCGCGTCTAAGGTGATATATTATCCCACAGGAACCGTACATTTTTCCGGAATAAAAAGTAGCCTATCTGTTATTCCAGACTATAATCTATCTATGTGCCAAATTTCATCCAGATCCGTTCCATAAATCCTCACAAAAAAAAAAAAATACATCCTCACAAACTTCGCATTAAAATATTTGTAGAATTCTTATCTTACTTCTATTAGGTATAAATACAAAGTTAGGATGGATGGATGTTTTTTCACTTAATCACGTTCGAACAGCTGATCAAATCTAGATAAAATTTTAGTCACAGGCACAGATGCCGCAAATTGTTCGAAAAAGAGATACCGCACCCTCAGAACGCAAAGGGCACAAGAAGGAACATGGATGGGTTTTAGTCAGTAAAAGTCTGACATTCCCTCCCGCCCCGCCCAGGGCGGGGGAAGTCAAAATCGTTAATTCTGATATCTATGCAGGCGAACTGGCGGGCAGAAGCTAGTCATGTTATATGCCTTTTACGTTGTAATCAATCAGTCTCTAAAATAATAAGGCCACACGTATCGTTTCTCTAATTAGTTAATTACATTCGCACAATAAACCATTCCTTTATTGTCGTGTCTGGATACAGCAATAAATCACACACAGTGTGTATTTACAATCTACAAGTTCAACGGTCTCCGTTAACTAGTTAATTGTAAGCCGGTATATTTTAATAACCTTCAGCAATTTGCGCTCGACAAAATTCGCGATTTGTCATCATTGCGACCGTTAAACAAGTTTCAATTTACCGGCCGGCGGCAGTCGCGCCACTGAGAAAGTTATTTTTTCGTGGGCGTGTGTCATCCTCAGTTTAAATCAACAACGACGGTTGGTCGGCAAGGACACTGCAACCGTCGCGGTGACTCACACAGCTCTTCATCTCTTCCTACATAACGAGTTTATGCCATATTTTGAACTTTGAAATGCCTATCCTTTTAGGGATCGCTTAAGTCGGCTAGCTGCACGTAAATAACCGGCGTCGTATGTAAATCGTTTCGTTGTCGACATGTAAAGAAACTTGTTCTAAGTTCCGGCGTTTGTACGAAGGATACGTACTCCTTTGTTTACATAGCGCGGGCAACGAGACTTTGTTTTATTTTACGTTTAATTGTCTCGAATGAAGTTAAAACGGCTAAACAGGGAGCGTTTTACTACTTATTAAACCCCCCACTAAAAGCAGTGTAGTGACCACACCGTTCTCTAGTACCACACTTTCCATTGTTCGCGCTTAATCGTCCATGAAAATGTAATATTTTCTTTTCTCTATTGTCCTGACCGCATTAGACACAACAGACGGCCGGTGTAAACAAACCAGAGCTTAATTAAACTGCCGAAAAAATCCTCCCTACAATGAGCTTTATTAAATTGACTGCCGTCGACGTTACTGTAAAAAGCTGTTGCCAAAATATACCTACTTCGATGTTTAAATTTGACGCTCAATTTAAAATGTTATTAAATTGACACTAAGAGGTCCCAAATCTCGGAGGGTGGCGTTGATTAAAAGCGCGAGAAGCGGGTGAGAAGAGAAATAGCCCCAGAGTGGCGGAGGTAAATTCCAATACGATACAACAGCGGTGTAATATCTCGAAGCAAGCCGCTTAATGGGCCGTTACGGGGCGGAACTTTGTTCATTTTCCAAAAAGAAGTGGTGCGGGTTCGACGTAGCCCCCTATTTGGTTGATATCCGACACATTAACATGACAATGAAAGGAATCCTCGGCCCACAACGCCGCACCTAAAGCAAATATTGACTGTAGGTCCATAGTCCATGACGGAGCGTAAACAAGTACCTTATTACAGTCAACCTACGGATATCAAAAGATAAGACATGATTATGTTCTACCTTCCTTTTATGCCTAGGACAAACTGTCCTTAGCTCTGCGTGAGCTCATTAATCTACGCAGTAGCTATTTTGTACTAGCTTCTGTCCGCGACTTCGTCTGCATGGAAGTCTAGTTTACTATAAAACAACATAATTATACAGTATGCACACTCTGCAATGGCTTTTTTTCTATTTATTACAATTAGTTTTTATAATTGGACCTTTCAGGAATAAATAACCTCTTTACTTTAGATCTATGAAAAAGCTCATAATGCTGTTATAAAGAACAGCAATATCGAGATTTTTATAAAAGGTTGGTTGTTGAAAAAAGGAACAAGAAAAACAGAAAAGCTACTGAAAAGGAAGGTAAATTGAACACCTTTTCATTTGGCAAACTTCATTGCAGTTACGGTACTTTTCCTGATTTGATTTAAACAAGGGGAGTTAGGTCGTCCGCTAGGTCAATCTAATTTGACCGGTTGCGGCTCAAATAGTTTTTCCTCAGGATTTTATTGTCGATCGATAACGCTTTGAGTGGAGTGCTCCTTTTGAAAGGCGTTTTCATAGGCTGTGGATTAGTAAGACGCAAAACTTTCTCCGAATCTTGCCCATTAATCAATATAATTAGTCACACATTAGATCTTGTAATGTGCGAAATTGTATGCAATCAAAGTAGCCAAACGTGTCTCTGGCCACCTACACTGCTTTCTATACATATAGGTTCCCACCGCGACCGGCTTGTTTTTGTGGTCTCTTCGCTGCACGCAATGAAAGCTTGCTCGAGCGTACGTTGCCCAGAAAAGGCAAGACGTGGGCGATACTTGTCGGCCCACGCCTTCCACACTTACCCAGTACTCCGAAATTCCATTTTGCCATTCATTATTCATCGGGGGAGATCTATTGTGGCAGTTTACTTCGGCATGACTAACAGATACAATGCATTCGGGTCATCAAACTTGGTGCGTTTTGTTAGCGCTTCACTTAACGGTTAACAGAAATGCGACTAACACATGTTCGCTATAATTGTAACTGACGGCCGATGGCCTTGCTCGAGACTAAGGAATAATAATACTAACGTGGGACTTCAGGATCCAATGTTTGTTCCCTTTAGTTGGGTATTAACTTGATTACATCGTTCCCTGTTCGAAGACAAAGTAGATTAAATTAAGTCATTCCATGTTTTCGGTAAACACAATTATTTCGAAACGTTCCTCCTCTGAATTGAGATTAAGATGTCATTTGAGATTGTCATAAATTATTGTTTGTATTTGTTGTACATTACGAATGTTAGATTCTTCTGGGGTTTTATTACTGACATTGCTGCGAATGACATCACAACCATTGAATTGAATGGGAAAATTACTAACGAATTTCCGCCTGGACGGGTCCAGGATTCCGTCCGTCTGTCACAGGGCTGTATCTTGCGAACCGCAATAGGTAGACACTTGACATTTTTAGAGAGTGTTTATTACTATTTACTATGGCCGTATAACAACAAATAATAAAAATTAAATTAAAAATTAAGGGGGGTCTCCAGGCATGAAAATGTGTAAGCTTTGTATGTAACGTTAAATATTGTCTAGTGTTACGAAACCCGTCGTATACGGGTTCGACTGTTTTTAGGATCACCCCAATAATAATTTGGTACTTCTAACTTTGGGTATTTGTATGAAAATCAAATTAGCTTCGAAACGTGTTTCAGTTATACATTAAGCGTAGTTTTACCAAGTTATTTCTTAAAACCTTATACCAGACTGCCAGTACAGGTCTTAAAGGACATTTCATAGCTCCCTATCACCACAGTACATCGCAGGAGATCATTAATTTGAACTTTATTGATGTCATAAATCCAGCCTGGTAGCGGTTTTAGTAGGCATTTTATTGTTTTCACGAGGGACTAGCAGTCTGCCCTCGTATAAGGTCATCCAACTACGCACTGTTATTGCAGAAATCGTTTCACCAGTTCTCAAGAATTGTGCTCTTTCTCGAGATGAAATCCGTGTTAAAACGATCCATCTACCTTGGTGTCTCACACTATAACAAAGACGTGCAGAGCGCTCGGGACTGCGTTGTCCTTGAATTTATTAAGATAGAACACCGAATAAACTCCGATCTTTTAGACGCCACAGAAAAATTCCCTCGCACAAAGGAAAAATGTGAGGAATTTTTACTCATCAGATAAAATTTCGTGTACAAGAGACCATTGAGTCGGAAAATTTGGATAGTGCCCAAAACTTTTAATCGGATTCATTGCGCATGACCTAAGCGAGTGTTGCCGGGGTGAACAATCTATAGATAGGTAGTACGCAGAGCCTACATTGCGATTGCCTAGCGGTGCTGCACACAACGGTACATTGTACACAGATGAATGAAATATCACTGAACTTCTCAGTTGCAAAAAATGTGTGAATTCAGGCCAAATTATTTTGATAAAAATGAACCATTTCGTAAAGATTGATTTTTGTCTGAAGCAAGAAAGCTTATTATCTGCACTTAAATTAAGTTGTCTTATTTTGTTTAAGCATAGCAACAAAACAACCTACTTATAGATTTTAAATTAAGTCTTCGGTATTATTTTGTAGAAAATTCCGTTTCAGAAATAGGCTTTCTTAAACGGAATTTTCTTTTACAATGATGTTAAATAATTTTATTGCCAGTGAAATTTACAAAAAAAAACCGACCAGGCGCGAGTCGGACTCGCGCACGAAGGGTTCCGTATCATTATCTATAAAAAACGGCAAAAAATCATGTCTGTTGTATGTGTGTCCCCTTAAATATTTATGTTATCCTGTTTTTTAGTATTTGTTGTATAACGGCAACAGAAATACATCATTTGTAAAAAAATCAGCTGTATCTATGACGGTTCATGAGATACAGCCTGGTGACAGACGGACGGACAGCGGAGTCTTAAAGGTACAGTAGAAGAAATTACAGGGAGGTGGCCAAGGTTTAGTAATGGAAGAGGTAATCTACTCTCTCTCTTCCTCTCTTCTATGGCACTATTGGAAGAATTTATGATCTATCAGTAATGACAATTCAAGAAACAAGTTAACAGCAGGTTTACTAATCAGGAACTCGATCATCAATACTATTGTAATTGTGCTTATTAACGTCATCATCAAAGAAAAACTGAATAATCAGAAAAAATAATGCCTATATTTTTTGTTCAATCTCAAATCTGTACTGTACTACCTTCACAAGTGTTGGATGCAGACGTTCCGTGCACAGGATATTGTGCATATCAAAAATAGCTACGCCGTTCTGTGTTATGCTAAACAGGCCCTAAGGAACTTTCGTGTTTTAGTGCCGTACCGAGCTTGCTGCAAATTCCTTATCTAGCTTGCTAAATGTACGTACTTGCGGTATATTTAGGGCTTTGCTGTTTTACCGATTATTTTATAACTTTGACAGTATAAGTACACGTTATCAAATATTATTTTTAAAACCAAAACCAGGCTACTGAAGAATCACGATGTAAAAAGTATGAAACAAAAAAATATTCTCAATAATCACATGCATACATATCAAGATCATAACCCTCCGTTTGCTTCGCCGTAGTCGGGTACGGATATTTTGTACCTGGCATATTATCTCTTCACCACCTTTGGTTAACTGGTAGAGAATGCCTAAGGCTTCAAGTCCGCCATTATGCTTTTTGTTGTATCAAGTTTAAATAAATAAATTAGTTTTTTTTTTTTTTGCGTATTTTTAAATAGAATCCACGTATTACATCAGTCTGTTAGTCTTAACTTATTAGGCCCTATTGAACTTAAGCCCAAGGATTCAATAGATTACTTTCAGACCCACAGTGGATTTAGAACCACCTTTCTTTGGAAAACAAATAAAGTCTTCCTTATTTAATTTATGTTAACCTGGGAAACCGTAAACATTTTTGGTTTTTTGGCCAACGTTCGTCTTTGTTTATTTGTAAAATACTTGGTTTTCCCGCGACTTGTCCGCATCGAAGTCGAAACCGTTCTTAGCTCACGTTTTCTACTACCTATAATCTACTTTTGTTTAGTCATTAAGTGACCTTTTGTTTTTATAAATAGGACTAGTTATACCCGACGGCTTTACCCACGTTCATTTGCGTCTTTGTTTACGGCTCCGCTCCTGTGGGTTATAGCGATCAGGTGCAGGACCAACGGTTATACTTCCAAACTCTGGACTGCCTTTGAGAAATTCCTAATGGAAAACCTAAAAACACCCTGCCAAACCTGGGAATCGAATCCAAGACCCTATGCTCAAAAGTCTCGAGACCAACCCAAAAGTCATGTTATACTCATTCTATGCATCATTTCGTTCCATTCGTTGCGGAATTTGTTCGGAATAGTCGAAGCGGCCCTAGAACGCAAACGGCATTAGGAGGAACACGGATGGGTTTTAGTCAGTAAGTGTCTGACACTCCCTTTCGCTCCGCCCAGAGCGGAAGAAGGCAGCGATGATTACCGATCCTTAAAAAAGAAATGCACCATTCAGGTCTTTGTCATCGAAAACTCATTTATTTCCAAACCCATAGTTTTCTAACTACCAAGTTTGCTACTGGTAAGTAATATAACTGTATTCAATAGTGGCTTTCCACGAAATTGAAATTATTTTCGCTTCAAGTAATCCGGAGGCAATGGCCTGTAGGGGAAGGTCTTTTAACTACAATGCTAAAACTAGCAGTTATGTTTTTTTAAATCTAAACCATAATACCAACATAATAAAGCTGATTTTTTTTTTGTTAAAAGCGATAGACGAAGCTACCAGTCGGATTGGAAATTTTTTATTGTATCTGATAGCTGGATTCATGAGGAATGGTATAAGCTGTTTAACTTCGCTATGACTCACGGGAGCGGAGCAGTAACTAAAGACGTAACTGAACATAACTGACGATTTTATTAGGATAAAACATTGACATGTAAATGAATTTGACCTTTATTTATTGTGACTTATTGTTTATATTAACTTAAATATTTTTATTGGTGTGACATTTTTATTTATCTTGTATGTGTTCGAATATGTATTGTATTTTTAATTGTTTTTTGACTTAATGTAATGTGTATAATAATATGACTTGTAAGAATCCCTTATAAATAAAATACTATAGTAAAAGCAGGTGACACCACGAGGTATAGCTAGTTATGCTAATAAATATCGGCGAAGGTCAGGTCTCGAGTGTTATCGGTCAAAGAGTTATTTATTTCATTTTCCTGGGAGAATGCTATAATGAATAACACAACTGTTATGTATAAATTTAATTGTACTCGTAAAAATAAGTTCCTATGTGACTCTCTGTCAGAGTAAGACCAAAGGCAAACATTCGCCGTCAGACCTAATTTATTTTAGGTTCATACAAATCCGGAGGAGTATTACCTAGGATTTTCAAGTCCCCCAAAAATCCAATTCTGTCGCGGTTTGTCATGTGTGTAGGGGACTGTGTGAAGCTATTTTCAGTCCATAATAATGTTCCTTATCTACTAGTCCTCACACGTTTACCGAGAAAATGAGAAATAAATTGATGTAAGTAAGTATCTGATCAGTTTGTGACTCACCAAAACATTTTTTCTACAACGTAATTCATTTATATCTTATTATTCGTATTACTAATGGCTATAAACAACATGATGTCAATTTTGATAACGGTTATTCTTACTTTTATGTTTCCGTCAAATTGTTGTATTGTTTTTGGTTACTGCACCGCTCCCTTGTGTGCTAGCGTGATGTTTTATAACCTATGTTACTCAGCAATAATGTGGGTATATTGGTAAAAGAATTGTTAAAATCGGTCCAGTAGTTTCGGAGGTTATTTAGTACAAACAAACAAAATCTTTTCTCTTTATAATATATTCCGGTACAAGCAACTCACTTCCAGGGCAGGTACTGTAGTACCTACAATAAAACGCGAGACAGCTAGAATAAAGGACAACGAAATGATTGTACCCACTATAAAAATCTGTCGAAGCTTAATCGATGTGCAGTTAGTTATTTTGAGAATTTTGAGTCAACCCTTTTCATAGCAGGCGACCCGACACCATTGTATCGTTAACTAGTTTTGTTAAAATTGTACATTCTTTTTGAAAAAAAAACTTGTATGTTGGGGTTTGTGGCTGAACCGATAAGCGTCTATATTATTAAATGAATTTGCCATTTTAATCTACCATTTTTTACTTATTAGCTTTTTAATGAATTGGTAGATAAATCTGTTGTTCTAAAATTAGATTGATATTCGCGTGGATATCAATTATGCCATAAAACAAATCCTATAAGTTATGTCATTCGGAGTGTACATTTCTGTCACCGATACCAGCACTTCCAAAGATTACCTCTTACAAACAAACAAACTTAACCTATAATAATAGTATAGCTTCAGACAGTCTCAAAAGGCCCACAAGCTATAATCAATGTCCGTTCTTTCATCTTACGTAAACGTAACGTATCAACAGTTATGTATAGTATGAACCCTAGACAGGCAGAAACTTGTATAACACCGAGTACAGACAGCCGTGGTACAGCAAAATCAATACCAACTGATATTTATTGGCTTTGCTCACGGGCACGGATGTCGGGACATCCGCGCCAGATATTGCGAACATCTGTCGGTGTTCGATACACCGCCATGCGAAATTGTGGCTGTACATATTAATACAAGGATGTCGTAAGTCTGGGAGATAGTAGTCTTGGTAATTTAAGACGGAATGGGACGGTTATAGGAAATGGCAGTGCCAGTTGGCTTGTTTAAAGTTGATAATTAAAAGAGTGATGTAAATAGCAAGTGGAAGTTGCATATAAGGGGTGGAAGGGATGATGTTGACAACTTTTACCATGAATCAGTACAGGCCCTTCAATTTTTTTTTGTGGGTTTTTAAAAACACAATCAGCTGTTCTATACAATAGTGTAACACCTACACGATCCATGTAATAGGGGGTGAGCCTATTGCCATTAACCGGGCACAAATCCTAACTCCGAGCTGATACTGAGAAATTCATAAAAAAACCCAAGAACAAGTTGCACTTAGGACCACTAGGTCAATGAGGCAGTTAGGCCCCCATTATTGACGATCTACGAAGCCTAAATAGTTTTGGTACACATTTAACATCGATACGAAAATAAGAAGATTATACAAAGTTTTAGTTTGAACAAGGGACATACTTTAAGGGACTGTAGTGCTTATGAAAATAAACCACTTTCAATACGAAATCAAACTTAAAATTGCAAAAGAAAAACAGCTATTCCTTACATGTTGACGAGTTATGCGAACATAAATGTATGGATCAGTTGATTTTGTTGTAGTTGTTCATTTTCATGAGTACTGCACTCGTAGGGGTTTAAAAATCGTTTTCGTGACAGCCGACATTAAAATTCACTTCACACATTGCCTTGATGTATTCTCAGCAATTTTCCCGACGACGCTTGCCTCTAACATGCTGAAGTTAGAAATTTTCCGAGTTGTCATCGAAGAATTGTGGTAACTTAGTTGCCTTGTATGATTGAACTCTTGTGATATGGCGATCCTTTGGAAAAGTATCTACGACAACACTCAAAAGCTTTACTTTTCAAAGGTTTCTACTTACAGCTCATCAATATTTAGGTACTGCTAGTTTAAACCCGTGACTTCATACGCTTGATGGTCGGTTATCGGCGATATTTCTGTGCTCGGTACCCTAATTATTGTTCTAAAATAAAAGTAGTCTATCGTACCCTTATAACATCAGGTATCTTCCAGTGAAAGTTCCATCAAAATCGGTGCAGCCGTTTAGGATATTTACAGGAATAAACAGACCGACAGACAGACCAAAACAAAAAACATGGATTCTTGGAACAAATGCCGTGTAAACAAAAATTCGAATTGCATTTATTCAAAAGCTATTAATTTGTCATTACAAACAGACACTTCAGTTATATTTATTTGTATACTTAGATAAAGTACCCGTCCATCTGAGGAGTCAAAATTTTACAAAATCAACATACGCATTTTAATTTAGGTTTTCAGTAGTTGTTTCCAAAGAGAAACAACCGCAAAGAAACTTGTCCGTTCCTCTTTCGCGCCCAAAGCTCCCTAATTTCAATATGCCACTTGGCTTCACGCTGATCAGAATTCACGTTTTCACGCCACACTCGCTTCAATTACTGCTGAGCTGAAGTGCTCTGCATTCTAGACCATACGGGTCACTGATCACCGATCATTAACACGCCCTGACGGTGCTCGAGATTATCTTAAGTAAAACTTCATTTAACAGACAAATTGGTTTCCCGTTTAATAGGAAGATTGGGATTTTGACCTTTATCGGTTTCAAATCTATACTCATAAAATAAAGTAGAAGAGTTTGTTTAATATTTGGAACGACCAGTTGGAAAAGTTATGTTTGTGTGTGATAGCCAGATTCATGAGGAATATGAAATCACGCAGTGACCCAAGGGATCCAAAGACTTAACGCGAGCGAAAAAAACACTGTTTATAATGGTAGCGCACATTGGGACTCACGTGAAACAAAAGTGCTTACGGGAGCATGCATATCATGGTACAGGTACACATACCATCACGCCTGTATTCCTCGAAAGGTTAGGCAGAGGTGTACCAATGTACACCCACAGTTCGCCGGTATGTTTAGGTCCCATGTATTAGGGGGCGAGCCTATTGCCATTAACCGGGTACAAAACACAGGTACAGGTTACAGGTATTATATAGTATAATGTACACATTTAAAAGTTGCTTTTGTCAAAGTATGTAAAAAAAGGCCGCCGCCAGTCCTGAAGCACAAGCGTCTAGTTCATTTTTGGGTTCCTTTTTGGGTTTTTTGGGGCTTTGACGCTGCACGCGTTCGGACCGTACGCGTATAATAACATTGACCGTCTAAATCTTCGTAACCAGAAAGTTCCCATGCTTGGCCCAAACCAAATAAATGATAGCAATGATGACATAAACATTATATATTAAATTATGTAGGCTTCGTCTTCATTAAGTGTGTTTACACCCGTCCTATCATGTAGGCAATAGAATACATTTTTGTCTACAACCTAACCTTCAGTTGTCCTTCTCCATCACAAAGACCCAGAATTATACGAGCTAAATATACCTAGATACGCAATATGTCTACGTCTCGCTTCAAACCTTGTACGTACAAGTAATATTTCTCGAATCTATCTTGTAATTTCGTATTCATGGTTAAGTTTTATTACTCCGAGAACCCCGATCGCCTCACCGCGGACTCGCTGACTCGTAAAATATGCGTCTACTTGTCTACAAGAGGATTTTAAAAAAACATACGTTTGTTACAGCAAAGCTCACGATATTGTGTTAACTAGGTCTTTGTCTCCATTTTACGTTATTTTTTCTGATCCTTAACGTGGAGTAGGCTGTCATCTATACTAATAAATAAAATTAAATTGTTTGTTCGTCATGACAGCTTTTTACCAAATAATACATACAATATGAGTTTACAAGGTACTACGCGAAAAAACTATTTTTGAAATCTTGGTCTGTCTGTTTGACTTTCACTGGAAGTTAGCTAATGAAATAAGGAGTAAACTATGCTACTAACTACTACTTTTATTTTAGAAAAAGAACGAAGGCATAAGCTTCTATAGGCATAAAATTAAAGCTATCCATCGTTCAGAAATCAACTGTCTAGTCAGCTCTTATTTACGTTTCAAGTAGAAGTCTGACTGTGTAATGACACTTGTTTTGATTCTAAGATCATGCTTAAAGCAGTCAACGAGTGCTAAAACTACGCTCAACTCAAAACATTAAAAATGGTTAATACATAGTGCAGCAGTGCAAGCTCGTCACTTGTCTTCAATTACATAGATATCATTATTATCTGTGTTATCAGTCAACTAATTGCGCGATAAGCAGCTGGCTATTGTTACTTTCACTATATCATACTAGCTTCTGCCTGTGACTTCTTCCGCGTGGTTTTTAGGGTTCCGTACCCAAAGGGTTAAACGGGACCCTATTACCAAGACTCCGCTGTCCCACTGTCACCGCTATTGTGAGACAGTTGAAATTATCACAGATGATGTATATCTGTTGCCGCTATAACCATAAATACTAAAAAACAGAATAAAATAAATATTTGACGGGGCTCCCATACAACAAACGTGATTTTTTTGCACGTCATTATACTAGATAATGGTACCGAACCCTTCGTGCGCGAGTCTGACTCTAACTGTGTCGGTTTTTTACACCCGCGTTATGTTTCGTCTTTAGTTACTGCTCCGAAAGCCAATAGCCAGCGGATAGACAGCGGATGGCCGTGACAGCCAAATTCCAGGCTAATGAATCTGGCTATAACATACAAAAATAATTAAACCAATGCGACTGCATTAGTAAAGATTTTGAGCCTATAAAGATCAAAAACCCAATCTTCCTAAACATTAGAAAATATAGAAACTAATATAAAACTAAAAAAAAAAAAAAATCCTTATTAAAGAAAGATAATAACACAGAATACAGGGTAACGCAGTACACTTTCAAACAGATGATAATATAAACAAAGAGAATAAAACTTGGTATGTAACGAGGGCAGAAAAACATGATATTTCGAACAAAGAAACCGTTATCCTGATTCGTCATACACTGATGATTAATGTGAGCAATCTAGTTCAGCAGATCGACGAATGAAAACGCATTAATTTTAAGAAGTATCATAAAGGTTATTGTTTTCATGTATTTAGAAGTCCATCACACATAATAGACTTTATTTTTTATCTCATTATGTTTACTAAATATAACAAAGCTGAAGAGGTTTTTTGTTTAAAAGTGTTAATCTCTGATACTGCCAGTCGGATTGAAACATTTTTTTTTGTATATCATAGCCAGATTCATGAGGAATAGTATAAGCTTTACATTGTCACGCTATGACTCACGGGAGCGGAGCAGTAAGCAAAGACGTAACTTAACACAGGTGACAAACCACGCGATCAAAGACGCGAGCTTGTACCCTCTTAAAAGCACATGGTCCACGATACGGTTTAAGAAATTGAGAATAAGCAGCGTCTATGAATTGGGAACGGTATATCTATTGTCTATTTCAAATTGTGATGATTCACTTTGATTGTTGGCTTACCTTGCAAAATTATTATTTTTGTTTCATTGAAAGTCAACGTTGTTCGTACTGATTTAATTGAATTTTAGGTTGACTGCCTTCGTATTCAGACTATAGTAACTGTTCATCAAACGATGCGTTGAAACCTTGGCAATTAACCGCGACTGCAGTAGGTATGGCTTCAGTTCTAGTGTTTCATCCTCGGCCCGAAGACATTGCGGTTTTCGGCTTCACATTAACCGCTGTGTTCCAATTTACTTAAGCTTTAATCAATCTTTATTTCGTATCATTGAGATCTTTTATTCGTTTTGTACTTATTGATTTTCCGCGTATCCTTGAGCCGGCGAGGTGTTCCAGCCGTAGGTATAGTTCTCACCTTGAAAATGTAGCACAGTACGCGAAGTTTCTTCAGGTCTACTTAAGATTGTACAAAGAAAGGCTCAGCCTCAAATAATAAAGGAAACGCACATGTACAAAAAAGTCTTAATCGTACAAAGCGTCTGGCCCTGATCGATCCATTGTGCGTGTGTCATTCTCTTTACAGCTTTTGTCGGCGACGGTCGTGCCTTGAACCTCTTTTATAGCAATAAGCGAAGTCCGTTTGTGTACTTACTTACGGCTACCTGCAGCCGTGCGGTGGATTACGGTTGGACTAGGGATAATCTCGTTCTTACTTTGTACCCTTGTTTACTAAAGGATAAAGAAAGTAATTTAGATTATTTTTTCATGATAGTGAAAAGTAAATAACCCATATGAGCAATAAGAATAAATCAACTAGAACGGAGGGGGCGCGACAGGATATAATAAAGATGTTGTCATACACGGAGGGTCATTATAATAGGGACCCTCGATTTGAGCCCTGTTGGTATTGAATGTCGTATAGAATTGATGATCCGCCCACGAATGTCTGTCTGTCGAATATTAGATTACGGTTTTATGGATTACTTTTTAATGTCTGTGAGATAGCGATCGGTCCATCTCTTCTGTCTAAATGTTACGGCGGCTGAACACAGTTCTTGTGTAAGTAGTTTGGTAACGCTCAATTTGCAATAAGTAGAAAATAAATGCTGTAAATAAATGACTGCTGTGCTGCGTGCCGCGGGTTCGATTCCCGCACGGAACAAATATTTGTATGACCTACAGATAGTTGTTCCGGGTCTGGCTGTTTGTGTATGTGAGTTTATATGTTTGTAAACGCACCCACGATACAGGAGAAATTCCTAGTGTGGGGCAAAGCTATTAAAAAAAAAAAAAAAACACATTTTTGCGATAAAAGCTGCCAGGAAGTTAAACTTAAGAATCCCTTATTCGGAATGAATTGTACAAGAGCTTATTTAATTCTACCCTTCCTTTTATTTGTACAGAATTACATAAGTCTCGCTGTAATTTATACGCCTTAGTTTTCAGAGATATCTGATATTTTAGACCTAACCTTCGAGACCAAAGTAATATCTTCTGAAAAGGAACATCTTTAATAATTCCGCGAACAAATTTTCCTTTTGGAACTTTCAGAAAGTTTGCACGGTCCAGATGGCTTAGAATCCGACATGGCTAGTAAGTCATAGCCATATGGCGACCCAATCTCTTGGCAAATATTGAAGCTCCACTGAATCAGCTTTTTGGCCTCGTCTTACAACCAAAACGTCATATCATCAATATATCCATGTAATCACCCGTCTACGGCAAAGCCAACAATAGTTCATCTGTGTGCGCATATCTCTTAAACTTTTCGCCGTATATTAACGTATGAGGTATCGTTAGAAATAATGTTGAAGGCCTTCAGTGGTTTCTGCCTACTTCCATGGGAAAAAGGCGTGAGTTTATGTATGTAGCCCCACGTCAACTGTATGAAAAACCGGCCTTCGAAATACTAATTAATGACGGGTAACTACAGCGATAAAAAGTTATTATTTTTTGGAGCATGTTAAAATACCAACTTCAAGTCTTCTCAATAGCTTTTTGGTGGACGTTTATTTTTTTTTGTCATATGTATTACTTTTCGCTGTAGAATTGTAAAATGAGGTTTAAAAACTTTATATCGACTCAATTTGCTCCTCCCTAACATGTCATTTAGGGAAATGATCGCATTGCTAACTTCTGTGTTAATATTACATACACATCCTATTACATTACCTTTAGAAAAATTGCCAGTGATACAAATAAAAAATATAGCGGCGTTATATGAATAATTTATAAGCCTTAGTCAATATTAATGACACAACTTTTCGACTCTGATTACTTATCTCCCAACGTGGTATCCATAATTAATAATATCTAATCGAGAGGACCCCTTAATTATCATTATTTTGTTTGCGGACTCTTTGCTCCTGTCAACGACACCCCCCTTTTAATTGGTTTTAATGTCTCCCTCTCCCATTAATATTACTTTGTATAAATTTATTACGTTCGCTGTACTGCCGGCTCTATTAACGCGTAATCTCTTTATATTTCTTACTGTGTCCCGATCCGCAGTACACAATATGTTACCATTCCAAGTTATTTAACTCACGTATGTCGGCCTCTTCTACTCGTACCTATTGAGTTACTCCGGATGTCTGGGACGACGTAAACGGGTGAAACTCTTCAAAGAGAATGCTCAAAACATCCAGCGGGTTAATGTCGATTTGGAGTTTGTGTGAGGCTGTGTCTGCGTCAAAATACCGGGTTGGTGGTGTCTAAGCATTGCTTGAAACAAGGCAAAATCGATACTGTTGCCGTCGCAGGCGGACGCGCGCCGCTGCCTCCGAATTATATTCTCAGCCAAATCCAGCCGGCACGTGACCCAACTTGTTGCCGCTCCGGAGAGAGACAAAGCTACATTATTATAGCCGGCTGTACGCTGGTGGTGAGATCGTGGCCACCGATAGCGGATTATTGACTATTATCTTAAGTGTCCCATTTAAATTGTTTAAAGCACAATTGACACCATTATGGTCGTAGTTTCATTTTACAATGATCGTTTCATGGAAAATATGAGAGCGTAATTTAACGATACTAATGTGGAATGAGTTGAAATGATAATAATGTACCTTATAATGCTAGTACTTATAACTTTAATATTTAATTACCTTTGTAATTGTCAATAATTATACAGTTATTAGAAATAGGCAAGACCGATGAAAAAAGCACGTATTGCTGGAATGGAACTTATCGCTATCGCATCGCTCGTGAATGTGACTGCAGTCGTGCGCTGCAAGTATAATAAGCGCCTAAGCAAGAATTATTAATCTTGTTGCCCCACGTTGGGCGCCATCCTGTCGTCTATATTAAAACGCTTTTTGTGAAGCCACTTAGCTGAATACCGGCAATCGTTGGTTATTGCTTTTGTTTAAAATTCTGACAAGGAAACAATCTGCGCTAACTAATTTTATTTATGAAAGTTATAAAGTAATGATGTCTGTTAAGTTGATGGTATGTCAACAGTTTCCCGTAAATAAAAGCCTCCGAAAAGTTTATTAGTCACCTCTCTGCGTTGAGTCGACGACGAACTTTTATTGAGGAAACTAATTTATCACTGCGGTGATATGATCTATGGAACGCAGTCGTCGAGGGTAGACGGACTACCGGTATTATCTCGAATTTCATGTTCTTTTGATGGAGTGTTGGCAAATTGTCGGGGATTTTATGTCATCCCCTAACGTAATACATTTTGTGAATTTGCATTTTTATACAGTAGGTAAGGCAACTTCAACAGTAAGCTTGTAATAATCAATATTACACCACTTTCACAAACCAGAGCACAAAGTTTAGTGCAGGTTTTGGCCTGTAAAACCGAAGTGGTTGTCAATTAGGCACGAGTTCTAGTAACGTCAGCCAGGCGGACGCCAGCCCCGGCGGTATTTCCATGGCTGTGTCGGTTCTTGTCCATATGCACCGGCCGAGCGAGGCTCGCTCCTGGTATTCCCAGTTATTACCGCAGGGGGACGCGGTCTAGGGGTTGTTGGCCGGGATCGATCCGCCGCACCACGGCCGTTGTTACCGGTGCACGGGGTTACGACACCATCACCACTGCAGTTTTCCTATTTCATTTCTTTCTTGCACCGGACTAGGTAAGCCGTTTCGCCAGCTGTTTCGGGACTCAATACTTAACTTTACTTTGCCTCTCCTGCCAAATATCCTTCTTTTCTGACAGTGTTGAACATCTGTGACGTGTAAGGACAGTCATTCAGTGGTAGATCTTGAGAACAGGAAATCAATCGGAAGCAATTCGAGTGGCGAAACAAATTCAGCGTGGTGTTGCCGGCTGTTAATTGGCTGCGGGTGGCGGCGCCGAGACGGCGGCGGAACCTCCGCATGGAGGCTCCCTCGCGTGCCCTCCCCACGCACGCGCCCGCCGCCCCCCCGACAGCTCGGCGTTTTTATGAGCGAGAAGTCCGTCGAGACCCACACGAGTCTGGGTGGCTCTTAAATTAGTTTGTCTTCCCCGACCCTAGACCTTGTAGGTTGCTAGGTACCATTTTGGCCTCCAACATTTCATGTTCTTGGTGAATCTTTTCAAGTCTCACTTCAGCACCACCTGTTTCTATGGATGTACCCCAATGTTACCTAAAGGTGGCACTGACACTTTGCTGTTTTCTCAAAACGGAGATTAAAATCTTCCTCTTCCACATAGGACATTAAACTGTAGCAAGAGATGTCACATCCTCACATACAGGGGTCTTGATGTGACGTATAATACATGTCGTGGTTGACATTATTTTTCTATTTGGTAGGCTTATTTTCTTGTGCGGGTTATCAAGTTAGGGACGGTAGCGCGCAAGGGGTAGCTGCGGGGTGGGTCCGCAGGGCGGGGGCTGCGGGGCGCGGGGTGCAGCTATCGACCGGCTGCCCTCCCCCCGGCGTGGCTCAGTTTCCGGGCGAGAGTCGCGCAGTCCGCCAGCGCCGCGACGCGACTCCGTCTTACGATAGATAGTCAATTTGATCATCATCATGCTGATAGGACTTGTTCGGGACTCGGTGATGCAGTGCTTCTGCCACTCATGCCGTGCGCCTGTTCTGCCTGCAGGTTGGGAACCGCTGCAATGGACAAATTCTTCGTAATCAACACAAATTCGACCGGCGACGCTGTTGCTACTCTCGCTGCGGAGATAAATGCCTTACATTGTTTTCTGGCTTGAAATGGTTAAAAAAAAAACAAATCTTATGTCACAACCTAAAAATTCTGTTACAGGAAAGGCAAAACAGAAGGTAACCTCTTTTAACTGTTCGCTAAAGCTTATCCAAGTATTTTCAGACTGGTACATTGAATGAAACTTATAATTCGCTAATGATATACTTGTTTTCCTAATCTGTTAAGAATGTCCGTTATTGAGTCTTCGTAACCGTCGCCGGCCGGCTACCGGGGGAGGGGTACCGGCCGGCGCCTATGTTTAAACTGAATCTGACGTAAATCACGTGATCCATCAGTTACGAGAAACGGGCAGTGTTGTTAAATGACAATCGATGTCTTCTAACGTGATGGTGACAATGTGGATCAAATGTCAACGCCTTTGTATTTTCTTCTGACGTAGACTGATTGCAAAATATTGGCAGTTATGTAAGATATTCTATTGACGTATTTTCCAAATTACTTCGAGTATACAAGGGGAAATAACCCAAAATCTTTCTTATTTTGTTGTTTATTACTAAGGGAAGTACGTATTGTATGTATTACGTTGTTTGTCTACTACGTAGATTCTTTCTTGTTCGGATTTTCAGAACGCGAGGACTCGTGAGTGCTGAATCATGTTCGGGCTTTTCCAGCTTTACCTGTCACTCCGAGCCGGCCTCACTACAACTATTGATTCAACATTACTGCATAATGTCCACCATTTTGTACTGACGACGAATCGTAATATTGTGGCATGCTTTCAGTATTCAGCGCCGGCTACCTAACCCTGTACTTCATTCTGAAAGACCACGAAGCTAAAATTTAAAAACCCTTACAAGAAAATGATTTCATACAACTTACGTAATGTATTCGGATTCCATAATATTCAAGCAGTTCAAACATACTTGTCCGGAGAATTCAGAAAAATAGTTGTTTTCACATAATATCGTGAGCTTGATTAAATTATGTCACGCAATCGCGACGTAATCACTTTAGTGGACCCTTCGTAAAATGTTTTGGTATTTTATGCGCCACTACGCACGCATTTGAGGACCTCGTGTCGCTTTATTATTGCGGGCTTGTTAATTAACGACATTTTTCAAACATTCCGACATTTATGATAGCCATTAGTCAGATTGCGAAAAGGATAAAAAGCGCTGATGCCGCAGCATTTTCAACTTCTCTTTTTCAAGATGATATCTTTATGTTAGGCTCCTTACTGCTATGTTTATCGAACTCCAGCGTTATAAACCGGCAATTCTAGTCATCCAATTTGGTCACATTACATTGGTAGAAATAAAACCATGTAACAGCAAAGTAGATTTGAAATAGAACCAGACGATGTGCCTTCTGAATTATTGATGTTCGGAACATTAAACGATTTTACGATCGATCTCCACTGGTAGGTCTAACTAAGCACGGTCCTTGATATTTAACTTCATGGCTTCAAAGTCCATAAAACATGGGCTTTACGGACCATGCCGATAGCCTTGGAAATGTGAACTTCTTAGAAGGCATATTCTTCAGAATTGCTGGAATTGTTACAAGCGCTGTGCAAATTCCATTGCGCATTTTACGGCTAGAATCAAACATAAAATAACTTCGTAATTAACGCTCTTACGGTTACTTAATTAATCATCGTCATACAATACGCTTCGCAACGTCATAATAATGACTGTCACTACATTTCAAGTGGGTTTGGATTAGCAAACGTGCTATTGTGAAGTGACAACAGGGACTCGAGATCACATAATTGTTTAGGGGACGATTAAAACAGTGGGTTTAATTGGCTTAACAAGTCCTGCACCCTTTGCGGAGGGTGCGACAGGGCTTACAGATTTTGATCATCTTTATTACCATGTCGTTTTGCTTAATAAAAACATTACTTTTCCATTGTGATGAGCGCGTCAAATGGATTATTGTTGTTTATTCGTTGGGGTTTATGGATGCATATACAAGAGTGGAAGTTTACGCCTTTTTTAGTCGGAGATGAGACGACACGCGTTATTGATCCCGTATGAGGGTTGAACAATGCTATAAAACGCACATTTCATCTCGTGCATGGGATCTGACGTATTACTTTCATGTTATAGCGTAATGGAAACCGGAACATCATGCGAGTCTCGACTCAAGGTTGCACCAGTGTCTAGATTTGGAGCCACACACGTCCACAATGATGCATTGCAGGTGCTTACATAGTTTGCGTGTTCCAAGCCATTCCGGCCACCAGCTGACTGGGCCAACTTAAGAATTTGCAACTGAGCTGCTTTACGACTTGCAGTGAATTAAATAATTTACACCCCAACCCTGCATTTTGTTGTGAATGGATTTAAAAATAACATTTTTGCGGCGAACGCTATAAAAAGAGGATGCACACAAAGTCACACCCATTTTCCTAATGAGCGTAACTCGTAAAGAGGACGTCGGTGCCGTCTCCGCTATTCTGAAATGTACTCAACGCTGCATAGAATATATCTCTTGTTTCTGCATCGCCTAGCCGCCGCATTTGCGTCGTGTTTAAAACACTCGTACGTGCCAACGCTCGTATTCCCAGCGGTAGTAAATTTACTTTCAGCTCTCCCCTCAAGGGTTTTAAAGCCAGCCTTTAAATATTTTATCAGGTTTTCCATGTTGTATCGTGGGCACCGGAGGGGGTGCCCGTCGACCTTTCAGTTGTAACTGCCCCGTTTGTATTCGATTACCATACTTTTTCTCGTTTATTGTTTTTGTGCACGTTCATTAAATTTCTATTTTATACGATGATATTCAGCTGCAACTCTATTGAATATGGATGAAAAATTATTGATTAGAATTATAATGAACGAGTGAAACCGGCTCGGGTTCAATTTGTTCTTTTTTGTAATACGCAAACAACGTATATCTTGATTCGTGCATCAAAACCGTTTATCAACATAAATCAATAGCACGAACATTTCGTCATAGGCATATACAAATGTCTTATGACGATTGTTTTGACGTAAATTATAGCGAAAGCTAATTAACTGTTGATAAATAGCCCTCTGTAGACGCTCGTGCAATCACAGATATTGTTTTCATTACGATTGTTTGGTTTCAGCAAACTGAGATATTAGGGATTTATTTAATTTATTGTCTGCGGCGAAGAGCTCCTTAGATTCTTTAGGTATTTGATTTGTAACAACACTACATAACGATAATTTATCATTCCGTTAGCCTAAAATATTTGTTACATCAATGTCAATTATTAGATTTTCAGGAGCTTGAACATCCCTAAAAAGAAACTCCGTCAAACCCCAAAATATCAGGCCTTACCTTGTTTAAACTTTGGCCATGAATTGACTGAGAATTAAAGTTTAAAGTCGACTTAACACTTTGTATAGCATGGTCTCCGCATCGTCTGCTGTGTAAACTGGGACTTAGCGCTGCCGTGGGGGATTATCTGTATTTGCGGCGAATTTCGCCGGCACTCCGGCATTCCCCTCACGTAGCGGCCTCATCTCCCGACGTCGTGTCGTCGTTATTACCTCGATACTATTACCGAGACGTCCCCAACAACATGAGTTGGGGCCCAAATATCTAATAAATGACTAGGTTTTCATTTTGCGACCTCTACTTTTCGAAGTCTTGTAGTTTTGGCGACATTTTGACTAAAATAGTTTTTATTGACGTTTGATAGTGGGTTGTCTTGTGCGGGTTTGTTATAACAGTACAATGGACTGTCTTTTCAGTATTATCAACTTCTTTCATTTCAAATTACGCAACATTTGTAGTAATATTAGTTTTATCATTAATTTGACTTTGAAGGTTCACCTTTTGTGTCAACATCAGCTAATTTGATCGATATAATCCTTTTTCATTACTCAAATGTACGGGTAAAACTATAAAGTAAATGTTAGGTAACCGTTGTTCATAGAACCACTTTTAAGTATTTATTACTATATGCATGTCATGTAGGTACTTATTAGCTCAGACCTCTATCTACTTTATGTCAGCCATTAGCTAGGTACATGTTATAATATGGACTGCGACATTGTCTATCGATTGTTTGTTCACCACAACCGATGCTTTCAGTAGTCACGCGAGCATCGAATTCATTAAAACGGTGGGTCCGAATACCGAAACTCCGAATGTTCTTCAAATAAACATTAGTCGGGTCGATTTGACCGACGTAATCGTTTTTCGATTGTCCGTCCGTTAGTGTTGTTTGAGGGACTGTTGACTTGGCAATGGAGGCTTTACATAGAATCGTATTTGCGACCGATGTTTCGAGGTCGTGGACTCATTCTGTTTGGGATTAGTACCTACCAGGGTGGATTAACTTACTGTGTATTGCTTTCTGGAAATATTCGTCAATATACTTAGTTTATTTTTGTCGGAAAATCTTTGACCTGTCTGAGGATAACTTGTAAGCAAGAATATATTTTGCCCAATTTCGATATTCAAGCCAGAGGTACAATTTGTCTCCACGAGAGTCGTCAGCGTCGTGGGCTCGGGCTCCGTTGACGGCCTCTTTCTGTCCCTAGCTCACCGACGGTCGGCGCCCGTTAAGAAACCAGTCGGCAAACCGAGGACCAAGCAACCGAAGAAGGTCAAGTTTATAAGTAAGTGATGTTTCACAGGAAAATGAGCATTATGGCTTTAGTACTAAGGCGATTCAGTTGGAGGAAGCGATAAAGTTGATTTGTTACCGATTAAGGCTGATTGTACTTACCTCAACGATTAACCCACTTTACTATAAGATAGGATTGACTTTAATGATGCATTTTTAAATAGTACATCGTATACGCCACGTCTAAATAAATAAAAAAAAAACTTAATTCGCATCGAGACAGTTCAAGCTAAAGTAAGTTTAAAAATGCTTAATTTTTAAAGATATAAAAGACATTAAATTGCAGCAGACACACATTTGGACACGTTTCAATTTGGCTGCCAAAAAAGTTCTCCTGTCTTAACTTGAGTAAGTGCAGTGACGAAGTGGAGATGCCATTCTGTGCGACTGCCAGGAATTACAACATAGCCTGGAGCTTATTTCCTTAATCCTTATATACAAGTTCTCTTTCACGTACTGTCACATGGAGTAGAAAGTTAATGGAGTGATAACCAGCATTTTTTTTATCGATTTCGACTCCATCATTCTCATCTCGCATCACGCGACTGTCATATTTGTGAAAAACCTCCTCGGTAAAAGTAAGGAGAGCGAGCTGGAGGTGAGCCGTTCACCGAGAGAGATTTTTACATCTATTCACCGTGGCTTATTTTCAACTGGTGTAAAAAGCAAATAATTCATACTTGGTAGGTTTTACGGTATTTATTTGGCATTGTCACTCCATTTACCCATACCTCTGTGGCAGCATATACAGGGGGTGAGATCTTTTGAAAAGATAGCCCCAGGAATGTGAGCCCCCTTTGTGTGGCGCCTGGCGGGTCAAGAGTTTTCACCCCTTTTAAGTGAGTTATTGTTAGTTTCGTATTGTGAGCGTGTTTGTTTTTTCTGAAGCCCTTTTCGCGTCGCAGAGTGAAATTCCGACACTTATTTAGGACCTTTGACGCTGAGTTTTCCCTTCTAGGTACTTACTTTATGTTTTCTATTATTCAAGGAATGTTTTGCGGGAAAAATTAATAGGTTTGAACATAGATTTCTTTGCTAGAAATGCAACTACATTTTTGGCTAGACCTTTTTCTAGTAGGAATGATCAAATATTTATGCGCGTTTGAAAGTCGCCCCATCTCTTGTATCACAGGGCTGAGTCACCTGATTTCATACAGACATAGTTTGCGGACACAGTCACTCTGAAACACGATTGTAATCCAATTGGCATGACTCACGGGGGGAGCATTGGGGAGTCCTGAGCGTGTCTCCCGCTCCCCTACCCTCCCAATAATTAAACAATACAGCATTCCTTACCCAAGACGAAGTTTACCCGACCTTGAATATTACAGTAATTTACCCCTTACCCCGTTGCGTTTTAAGAATTCCACCCTTAAACGTCGGGAGCGGTAATTTAATGAGTTTAGCGAGTGTATTCAGATGGGGACGTTAATTAACGCCTTTAAAATTACGGTTAATTTGTGAAATATTGTAAAGGAAATTAGTGGGACGGTTTGTAAGATGAAATAGGTAATTTAGGGGATCATGGAACTTTGTCGCGTCAACGGGTTTGTGCTTAGTTGTCGCTTATTATGTGGAAGCTCAATAAAATTATGCTGCGTACTGTATTATGGAAATGTCGAAGGTCATTTGCTTGTACAACAGCTATGACAATAACAAATATTATACGGAATTACATTTCAGACATTTTAGAAAATATTCATGGCCCTGTTTCAACCCTCCCTCAAATTATTTCGGAAACAATTTGCACCCGAAACATAGCGAGGCTCCTGTGCTCAGGGTCACGACGCGTCGCGGTCGATTTTTATTAGGACATGTATTTACATGGATATGGTTCATTTTAGGCTATTTGCAGTCTATCTGTAGGATTATATTCAGTTTTGAAGTGTCTTACTTTACAGAAAGATAACTTTTATTAGAAGAGTCGAATATTTCCCGTATTACGAATACTTATAAAAGGAAATGAGTAAGAAATTATGATGTGTTCAGGTACATGCCTGATCGGTCTTTGATACAGAATAAACTTGTATGGAATGGCGCAACTTCAGTCAGACCAGTAAAAATAGTAACCGATTTATTTATTATTATTTTTTTTTTCTTTAGATAAAACGTTGCCCCACACTAGGAATTTCTCCTGTATCGTGGGTGCATTTACAAACATATAAACTCACACACACAAACAGCCAGACCCGAAACAACTATCTGTAGGCCATACAAATATTTGTTCCGTACGGGAATCGAACCCGCAACACGCAGCGCAGCAGCCAATCGCTCAGCCACTGCGCCAACCGTGCCGTCGATTAAAACTAAGACGAGATTTTAGGCAAATAGCTACTAGTACCCACTTACCTCTAATCCTAAAATTAATAAGTACAGTCAGCAAAAGAGATAAGTAACCAGAGTCGCCAAATAGGTTCAAAGTTTATTTTTATTAACAGAAAATAAAAAGTTTCTTAATTTTAATTAAGAAACTTTTTATTTGAACTTTGACATTTATGTCATATAAAAACGACCACCGGTTTCAAAGAAATTTTTAACCATATTAGATAATCTGGTTACCTATCTCTTTTATTGACCGTAGCGAGTTACTGTTGTGACCCGGAAATGTAGGAATTCTACTAATACCGGGATTTCCAATCTAGGTACTATGATTAAAATGTAATGATACTAATATTATAAAGAGGTAAAAATTTTTGAAGTTTTAGGGGGATCTGGACCTACTGAACCGATTTTTAAAAATGCCTTAACCCATAGAAAGCCTCGTTATTTCAGTGTGACATACGCTATATAATATCACGCCACGACACACGGGAGCGGCGCAGTTACCAAAGATGTTATTTAACACGGGTGAAAATATCTACGCCGACGAAGTCGTGAGCAGAAGCCAGTTATTTATATTTTAACTTCGTGTAACATAACATACCATCACGCCTGTATTCCCCGAAGGGTTAGGCAGAGGTGTACCAATGTACATCCACAGTTCGCCGGTATGTTTTAGGTCCCATGTAATAGGGGGCGAGCCTATTGCCATTAACCGGGCACAAATCTTAACTCCGAGCTGCTACTGAAAGATTCATAGAAAAACCCAATAACACTGCTCGACCTGGGAATCGAACCCATGACCTCTAGAGTAGCAGTCTCGCTTAGGACTACTAGGCTAACGAGGCAGTCACATAGTCTTTATCTCATACCATAATGTAAAAGAATAAGATTCTATACGGCTCATCCAGACAGAGCCTCTACAGTACCTACTAATTTTAATAATTTATGATAAATTGGATCATACATATCGTTCAATACCCAACAATGATATCTTTATACAATTCATAGCTATACACGTAACTATGAGTTACCTATGAGAATTGCAACCACTATTGTTAGGATGACGTTAAATCAGACCGCACAATTATTGCATTATGCGGCGCTATTGATGCATGGTTCCGTCTCGCCGTACAATAGTGTGATGTAACCGTTACGATGTCATTGAAATGAAAGTTTTTGGTTCCTTGTTCTAGTAAAAAACCCCTCTCATGTGTAGGTACCCGTTAACTTCACGTACTGTCCATCAAAGTAAGTAATAAATTATATTTCTGAGAAAGGAGTTTTATTTTTGGTGTGAAAAATCACCGGTAGTGCGCAATGTAGGCAATGCATGCAAAACCTTTTGTTTGCAATAGTATAGCGGTCGTGGAAGTATTTTAAGATTAGTTATAACATTTATAATGTGTTTTCGTAAAAAAACCTAGCCTAGCCTAAGGTCCTAAACGCGGCTGCTACGCTTGAGTTCTTGGGTCCGATTGCTAGGTCGAGCAAAAAGTGTTATTGGATTTTTTTTACGAAAATCTCAGTAGCAGCTGCGAGTTAGGATTTGTGCTCGGTGAATGGCAATAGGCTCGCCCCCTATTACATGGGACCTAAAACATACCGGCGAACTGTGGATGTACATTGGTACCTACACCTCTGCCTAACCCTTTGGGGAATACAAGCATGATGGTATGTGATAACATTTATAAAGTGTTTTCGCAAGAAAAAAATCTTAAATATTTTTATTTTAAAGGTCCCAGATATGATCCAGACCACAAAAAAATATATCGCAATTATGAGAAGAACATGTAATTTATGTCATCGTTGATATTCTTTTGCAACGCGTGTCATCTTCTTAGCTCTTTTAGTACCGACAACAGTAGTACTTAGGTACACTATCGAGTATCTACTATTTACAAAATATCGCTTCATTTTCTTTGTCTTTTGTCTGTTTGCAGTACTTAGGTAGGCGCATGCATTGATACCAGATAGTGTACGTTGCTTAGGTACTTTACATTTGAAATGTTTGTAATCATTTACCGTTATCTGCCCTTCGATTCTTAAATTATATTATTTATACCTTTAGTCGCATAAAATTGTTCCGTAAAAAAAAAAACACTCAAATATTTTTTATAATTTTATTGGTGAGATCTATGACAGAAACTATAGTCATCTGATTTTTCTTTAGTTACTGATAAAGTAACCAAGAAATATATCATAGACTTTACTAAACGTGTAACTGACGGCTGCGCTCAAAATAGGTTAATTTCAGCAATAATGCTAGCCAGATTGTGTCTGAATCTAGTAATGGACTCCATTACAGCCCATTTGAAAGAGACTGGCACAAAATATCCCCATCGACCAGACTGTTTTCTCTAATAAGTCTCGTCTGACTGACATTATTATGGTAACAAATTAGTCGCGAAAATAGCTGAGCTGAGAGAGCTGATGACGTAATGTCAGTGGAATTGTCGTGGTGAAATGAGCCTTAATGGGCCATTGGCTCGGTGGGGAATGGCCACCAGTAGTGAGCAACCTTATCTTTCACAATATCTAATTCGAAAAATTTCCTACAGCTACCGAAATCCGCTGCCAAGAGATGTCGAAGGGTGGTCTGGCGTACGAGGTTATCCTCGCAGAGCCCGTGGGAGTGCCGGTGCCGCGTCGCGCCGACTCCCCGGAGAAGACGCCTTCCGTTGAGGAGATCCAAGAAAAACTAAAGGCGGCTGAGGAAAGAAGACGTGTAAGTAGAGGGGCAAAACTTCTTCATAATAGTTGGGCTACCCAACTTAGTATTTGGTTTTTTTTTTTAATTTTTTTTTTTTTTAAATCGTTGCCCCACACTAGGAATTTCTCCTGTGTCGTGGGTGCGTTTACAAACATATAAATTCACATACACAAACAGCCAGACCCGAAACAACTATCTGTAGGCCATACAAATATTTGTTCCGTGCGGGAATCGAACCCGCGACACGCAGCGCAGCAGCCAATCGCTCAGCCACTGCGCCAACCATGCCGTCGTCATTTGCTACCGTTTTTCTGAAATCCAAGAGTTACCCTATTGAGCATCAAGATTGAACTGTACTCAGCCAGTCGCTAGTTCACTGGTCACCGATGGCCTCTTCCCAAATTCTACAGCACTCATCATTATCTCAGCCGAAGGACGTCCACTGCTAGAAAAAGGCCTAGCATAAAGATAGCCACAATGACCGGTCCTGCGCTGCCCGCATCCAGCGATATCCGGCTGCGGGTTGTTCGCAAGAGATACCGCGCCCCCGGAACGCAAAGGGCACAAGAAGGAACATGGGTGGGTTTTAGTCAGTAAAAGTCTGACACTCCCTTACGCCCCGCCCAGGGCGGGAGAAGTTATTTGATGATTTCCCACCCACCAAAAAAAAAAAAATCCAGCGATATCCCGCATTTATCATACAAAAACTTTTTCCAATAGCTTTGGTTGACTGGTAGAGAATGTCTAAGACATTAAGTCCGCCTTTTTACTTTTTGTTGCATAACGTTTAAAAAAATAAATAAAACCTTCAACTGCCCACAGAGTCTGGAAGCCAGCAAGATGGCTGTCATTGCAACAAAAATGCAGAAGATTGAAGAAGCGTCCCGCATCCGTAGCGAACAGACTAACAACTTCATCGTCAACACCAAGGAGGCTCTCGATGCCAAGATGGAGACGCATGAGGAGAAGCGCGAGGCGTATATCAACGAGCTGCGCGCGCGTCTTAAGGATCACCTCGAGGGTGTGGAGAAGACCAGGTAACATTGCAGGGTTGGAGATAACGTTTTTTGCAGTCCACAGTGTGAAGGGATTGGGCACTGGTGTAATTAAATACACAAGGGGCATTTTGGTTTTTGTCTCTAGAAACCTTTTCTTTGTTCCTAGCCACCGCCCTGTGGAGGTGGAGGGGTCTGTCAGACTCTTACTGACTAAAAACTAAGCCAAGCCTTTTCCCATCTATGTTGGGGTCGGTTTCCAGTCTTACCGGATGGAACTGAATACCAGTGTTTTAAATGGAGCAACTGCCTATCTGACTTTCACAGTTCAGTTACTGGTTAACGCGGTATCCCTTAGCTAAATTCATATTAGAATTCATACGAGTATCAGGTCTACAGGAGGATCGGCTCATCTGCCTGCTTGTTCCTAAATAAATACCAAAAACACGTTTGTCTTGCAAGCACCACTAATATTAAGTTTCGTGACCCTCCAGGCTGACCCTGGAGCAGCAGACGATGGAGGTGTACAAGGCCATCGAGGAGAAGATGAACACGGCCGCTGACAAGCGCGATGAGAACATCAAGAAGATGCTTGAGCGTCTGCGCGAGCATGTGAGTTACACTTTATTTTATTTTTTTGCTTCTGGCCTTTAAATGCCTGTATACTACTGTAAAAGAGAATCACACGGATAGGATACTTAAAAAAATAATAGTGAAAATTATTTTATTTTGCTGACAATTTTGAACGATTTTGCCTTCGGACGTGGTCATGGACCCTCTGGTGGTGAACTCCGCACTAGATAGCAAGAGTTTGCACATATTTTGACAGCCTATTTATTTAAAAAAAAATTGTAGTAGTAGAGCTCTCTGTGAAGCAGCTCGTCCGGGGAGCACTACCACCATACCTATGTCTGCCGAAAAGCAGCGTTGCTGTGTTCCGGTTTGAAGGGTACGGGTGCCGGTGTAATTACATATTTCAACTTGGTCTCTGGAATGACAACGCATTTACGGGGCGTCTGGTATTGCAGATAGCTTTCTCACTATTTATTTATTTCCCACCATACAATTATCTTTACAGGTTTAACACCTAATGCGATAATGTAGACAATTTTATTTAAACTATCGCTACACAGTTATAAGCTAACAATTTTTGATCATATGTAGGTATTTGCTACTACAAACCCGATGTCTATGCCACCGGAGGACCATAACTTATCTCAAATTGAGCTGTCACTATGAACCCACCCAGAGTACAACAAAATATATCTATATCTTCTGCTATACGGTTGAGGCTACGGAGTGCGCGCGTTAACGGCGCCTCATTATATCATATCATTATATATATTATATATATATTATCATCATATTAGTACGGTGTACCTCATTCTTGAAAAAGGGGCTTTACATTGAAGCCTATAAATACGCATACTTTCTTAATAAACTCCACCCTCCTATTCGATAACCTAACCTGATCTTAATCTCCATTTGTTCAGGAGGAACAAGTCAAGAAGGTCCGCGCGGGCAACCACGAGCGCTTCCAGCAGCTCGAGAGCGCCATCCAAGAGAAACTGCAGCAAGCCGCCGACAGGCGTCTGCTTATCGAGGCCGAGCAGAAGGAGAAGCTGCGCAACCATGTGAGTGGTGGTGGAACTAGAGGCTTTAAGTACCATGGTGTTTTAGCCAGTCGGGTCTTAGTGGTGTCAAATGATTTAGTGACGCTTTAGTTAGGCCACAGGTAGCTCAACATATACATAAAGAAATCAATTGCCATGCGTTAATTACGCAAATACTCGAAAATTAAGGGCTCGACGAATTCATATAAATTCTTTTTTACCCTAAAAAAATTTGGTCGTACTACGTAGTACACCGAGTCATCTAGTACCGATGTGATTATAGTATTCATCTAGTACCAGTAGTTTCTGCGCGTTTAACAATTTGTCGCATTAATTTTTTATTCGGAAAACTGAAGCCAATTGAGACTATTTTTTATTACTGGACGATGATGAAGATGTCATCGCCAGTATAAAAAAAACTGAACTGTGGTAAGATAATTAGCTCCTTTTGTTACTACTAAATCTGGCTGGCAATAAGAGTCCATGGTGTAAGCCTGGAATATGTGTACCTCGATCTGACCTTAGGTCTTAGGTGTTCTGTTTGTATGCCGGCTGCGGCGGTTCGAACTGGTTTCAAGCGGATCGTGAGGTAAACAAAGTTATACTCCACTTTTCGCTGGGGGGCTTCCAAATTATTATTTTTTTGTTCTGGCAATTCTAAACAAAATTAATAGATGTTTCGTTGCTTTTGAAATAGTTGGGGTTTAAATTGGCTTACACGCAAGACTTTAGAACAAAAACCAAATCAAACCGTTTCAGCCATTTCACAAAAATAATTTATTTTTTGGTCATCCATTCTTCATTCATATAGCATGTATTGTGTTATGCATGATTGTTTTTATTTTTGTTTTTTCTTTTTGATGCGTAAACGCAGAGTCTTAAGCTAGCCGAGGTGCGTTCGGCCGCTACCGCCAAGGTCGAGGAGATAACTAAAGACATTGAGAATAAACTGACCACCGCTGAGATCAACAGAGAGAAGGAGATACAGAAAAAGCTGGATTTCGTCAAGAAGGAGGTTTGTTGTCGAGTTTGATTTGCGTGAAGGACGCCATAGTCCAAGTCGTGATACAAACGTGAATAAATATAGCCGTGGAAACACGGCCGTATTACATTATTTTCTACTAGCATTATTTTCCCCACGCGTTAAATTGCGTTTTTTATTACTGCTCCGCTCCTGTGTGTCGTAGGGTGGTTATATAGTCTACAACCTCTTTTTTGTTTTTCAAATCAGACCTGTTATAAGTTCCTGAGATTAGCGGGTTCAAATAAACACACATACGCAAATACCACAGTTACAGAACCGCTGAAAATTAACTAGCAGAGAATTTGCCATAATTTAGAATCATCACCTCATTCGAAATTTGTTAGCTTCTGAACAATCCGCACGCCCATAGGAATTAAAGGAAGGAACATTCAGCAGATTCCCATGACCTCCACCGGGTCGTTGGTCTTACACCGACAAGGTGGAAGTACCCGATTTCAAAGAAATTATTGTATCGCGCTTGCATGACTTCCTGGTTTTTCTTGACTGTCATAGTCAATTAAGTTTAGCGTATAGCGTCCTTCAACTTAGCTGTTCATCATTAAATGGCTCGTCCATTCAGTACCTTGTATTATTTCAACATGACTGCTTCAAAATTCTACAATGGGCTGCTGAGTAGCAAGGGTCTAATTTGATTTTGAATTTGTTGTGTAGATGTTCAATTTGTGTTCTTATTTCATGCCAAATTATATTTTTTATTGTGATCCGTGGTCTATATTTTCCCGAACAGCTTGATTAGCAATGATTAGTTTCGTCTTTTCAATCAACTCAATATGCTATAAAACTATGTGTTCTAATGTGTGTATGTATGTTTCGCAGGAGCGACGCGCAGAGATGGTGCGACAGAACAAAAGCGCGCGCGTGGAGAGCTCGGGCGCCGCCACGTCTGGCTAGACCCCCCGCACCGCACCGCGCACGCCACGCACACACCACGGCCACATGACGACATGACCACATGACGAGCCAAAAGACTCATACCCACGACTCACTAAAAGAACAACATGTCAATGCCAAATATCAATGCCGTCAATGACAGATCGTTAGTATTGCCATGTGTTAAAGTACTTTTAGCGTTGTTGGAAATCGCACGACGTTTAGACGGTCGCTTAGCGAGCGTTTATGCGCTCTATTCGCATTTATGTAGTACATCTTTGTTATTGTTCAGTTACATAGGTTTTGGAAGGTTTGCGTTGACGGAAAACTAGTGACGTTTGATATCTAACGTCACTGGTTTTCCGCTACGCAATGGATGATTGAAAAGACTTCGTGAATTGCTTTACATTTCCAAAAGGCTTCGTTGGAATGTGTTATTAGTATTTGTGATTGCAGTGCTAACACGTCTTTTGCTGTCAATGTAAGTCATGATGATAGATATAAGGTCTTTTGGCTGGTCCAGTAGCGTAATTTGTACTTCGGTGTAAAACGTGGAAGCGCCATTTAGAAGGCCAATACTGCGTCGGTGTTGTAACATGTAAAAATATTGTGATAAAAGTATTAAAAAAAACATATTTCTCTAATATTGCACACCGTACAGCATCCTCACAATATTTGTGTTACACCCCCAGGCGCGCTTACTGTGACACCACATGTCCCTCGTGATCATGCTTACGACATCTTTAATTCTAAAATTTAATTTAGTTATGAGTTGTTTTAATATTGTGGCAACATTGCTATACACTTTAAATAACAATAATTATGGCCTATTTCAAAATGATGTACTAAATTGAATATGTCTTTATACATGATCTTACTAAGAACCAACTTTTAGTATTCCACCCCTACATTTTATCTTGTACTTCAATGATGTCACTGCTACTGTCTTGGTATACTAAAACTTAGACGGTCGCATTCAGGGTTCTGTACCTAAAATGCCGCAAATTTGCCTATTATTTTTAAATGATTAAATTTTAATTTTCTAAACTACCCGATTTTGCAGAGGCTAACTATTTATTTTTAGTACGGAACCCTCGGCAAATTAAACTAATGATGAGATTTGTAAGCAAGCTGGTGGGACAGAGTTCGATGGTGGAAAATATCCCTAATCGTTAGTTATAGACTTATATCATTATTTTTAATGTTTATCATACGCAACAGTATTTTTAGGGAGGTATAATCTAAATTTAAGTTTTATCATGTTCTTCTTATTTGTATCGCCGTAACGCTATTAACTGCCCATTATAATAATTATTATTATGATTAAGTATATATTTTGTATTGTGTTGTCGATGATTTAGGAAGACTGTCGTGTCGCGGGTTGTTGTTTGTGGCTGCGTTTGTTTCGTCAGGTCGGTGGTTGCTTGTGCCGGGGAAGCCGGTGCGCACGCGGACTGGACGTCCGGACCTGCACGTCCGGGACTCGGAGACTGGCCAGTCCGCGCGACGCCACAACATCTAGTCTACAACTTTAAATTTAAGACGTATATCACTTCCTTTTATGATCTCAATCGGTACAATAAACATAAAATAGATGGATTGTTAGTTCATTAGTTAACCAGCGGAAGTGCCTCAGTATATTCGGTAATTGGCTCTCGGATGATATCAATAAAGTGTAACGTATAAAACTGCCTTCATAGCGTTTTATATTTTTTTAATTGTAGATGGCGAGGGCGCCGGGCCGCGGACGTAATGGTGTGTTGGACACAAACCGCTTCTGTGATGTTTTTGCTCTAGTGATATTATGTATCGTATCGTTCGGTTAGGCACAAAATGATATCGATACGGACGCTCCGTACTTGCGCGTTAGCTCAGGACGGCGGAGAGATACTACGCGGGTTTGTCGCTCGACTGTTTAGTGAGAGTATTCCTGTATTTTATAGTATATTTTTGCCATTCATTTAACGTCGGTCTGTTTTAACGTCAAGATATTGATAATAATTGTATATAATATTAAGAGATGATGTATCGTTGCTTGGCGCGAGGAGCGCGGCGGCGGCGGGGCGAGTTGCTTGCCTGCTTCGACTCTATGTTACTAACGCTGATATGAGTAAGGGAATAGTTGTAAGTTACTAGCTTGTTTCTCGGTGAAGAAGTGAAAACCTCTGACCAATTTGCCTTGGGTATTGTGTAGCCTTTTAGATTCTCACGATCGAGACGAATCATGTATAGCGATGCAACCTAATTATAGCTTTCAGATAATTATATTTTTGTTTTTCGTAATTTTTGCGTAATGTTAGTCACTCTCCTATCTCTTATTATGGTGTTATTATCGTTAATTTTTATATTTTATGTGATTAATTATATTAATGTGCTTCAGTTTGTAAGGTATATGAAAATTGCTGTTTGAAGTGCAGGCAACTTTTGTAGTTTCATTGTCGTATTAAATAAAGTCATAAATACTAATAAATAAGTGTTTCTTTTTCCTTAAACTTTGAATACTCGCTAGTAAGTCTACTTGTGGACGGACGTTTCAAGATGTCTGAACAAAATAGTACAATATTGGTACTGAATGTGGTATCCTGGGTTACATTAAGCATGGTGGTTGAGAGCTTTGTCATGCTCACATAAATGTCTCGCTGACGGTGGCGCGTGCGTTGGATCGTTCGGCTCCCTTTAAGATGGTTGAGCTAAATGGTGCTAATGCGCGCGTCATGTTCGTGAACAGGCGCTGTCAGTTGGGATTGGTCATCTCTTAACTGCTATGGCTTACATCTTTAGTAGGTACTATTTTTTTTTTTTTTTTTTTTGTATTGTTTTAATACATCTTCATTGTTTTCACATATAGAAGCAACAAGAATAATGTAACCAAGATTTTGTAAAAACCAAATTGAAAGAAAAGAGTGTCAATGGAGTTTCTTGCTCGTTCTTCTCCATAGAGACCTACACTTTGGAACGAGCAACTAGCTTCAACTTTTAAATGTAACTTCTTGACAATTCAAAAGTGCCTGTAAATGGTCTAATTGAAATAAATGCTTTGACTTTGATTCCCGTTCAGGACATAGGTGTACCAGAATCTCATGAAAAACAGGGAAATAAAAATTTTGTAGTTTGCAATACCGGGGAAATTAAACTACGACGATTTTGATATTTTTTAACATTATTTGTGTGTAGTATAAACGAACATGAATATTAATGAAAAATAAATCAAATGTGTCACTTTCCATACTTTTTTTTATATACTAGCATATGCCCGCGACTTCGCTTTCATGACGGCGGTTATTAAGGTATCGGTATCGCGGTATCTTGTATGCGCGAAACGCTAATTTATTTTTCTAAAATAGAAATGGCCTTTTTTATTTTTGGGGGGTGGAAAACCATCAAATAACTTCTCCCGCCCTGAGCGGGGCGGGAGGGAGTGTCAGACTTTTACTGATTAAAACCCACCCATGTTCCTTCTTGTGCCCTTTGCGTTCCGGGGGCGCGGTATCTCTTACGAACAACCCGCAGCCCCGGCAGATAGAAATGGCCTAAGTTACTTCTTAAAACATCAGTTATCTGCCAGTGAAAGAAATTACAATTATTTTAAAAAGGAATAATCTAAATGTCTCATTTCTTTATGAGACAATTACTATTATGAACATTCAAACCATCACGCCTGTATTCCCCGAAGGGTTAGGCTGAGGTGTACCAATGTACACTTACAGTCCGCCGGTATGTTTTAAAGTCCCATGTAATAGGGAGCGAGCCTATTGCTATTAACCTGGCACAAATCCTAACTCCGAGCTATTACTGAGAATTTCATAGAAAAACCCAATAACACTTTTTGCTCGACCAGAGAATTGAACCCAAGGCCTCTAGCGTAGCAGTAATGCTTAGGCCCACTAGGTTAACGAGACAGTTTAACAATTAAACACTATATTATGAACTACCAATATTTTTACTTTTTAAAATGCCATCGGATTTTGGTAGACTTGGTAGTGCTAACCAGCTTTACCTGTAGGCAGCTCAGATTCATATTTCTGTCTAATCAAAGCTACACAGACACTACACACATGCTAATATTATTAATTTCGGTCTTAAATTGGTGATAAGGTGGTGGTGAACTGGTGATTAATATTTTTTCTAAATTGGTGTGCGTATGAATTAAAGGGCCATGTTAAATCTACAAACAACCCGGGTATAACAATATAATGATACAGTCACACTGGTAACATTAGAACGAAAAGCCAAGTACTCGAACTTAAAAAAACACAAATCAATGACAAATAAACTCCGTAGATTAAAAATAACAGACGATTTCGACAACGACTTCGAAAATGTCAAAATAAAAATGGCTACGCATCGTGTATCTGTATTTATTCGGTGTAATTGTTAATACAAGATTTTACCAAGTATATCTGTAACTGTTAGCATTTTATCGATTTCATTGTATATATGAACATTTTAGGTTATTAATTTTGTGTTTCAAGTTGTGTATTCATACAAAATGGACTCAAATAGGGAAGGTAAACGTAAGAAAGATAGAAACAGTGATGATGAAGATAGACGCAAGGATAAAAAGTCTAGAAGGGGACGTTCCAGGTCCAGATCACCAGCTGAAACCCGTGAGAGAGACTCCAGAAGGAAACGTAGGCACTCTAGGTCACGTTCACCCGACGGGACCGTCAAACAAGAGAGACGATCAGACGCGCCAAGGGAGCCCGAACTAAAAAAAGAAGCGCCACTGCGTCGTGCCAAGGATACAGACATGCTGAATACTAGAACTGGAGGTGCCTACATACCTCCTGCGCGTCTCAGAATGATGCAGGCTCAAATTACAGACAAATCTTCAATGGCGTATCAAAGACTGGCTTGGGAAGCTTTGAAGAAGTCAATACACGGCCACATCAACAAAATCAACGTTGGCAACATTGGTATCATTATCAAGGAACTGTTGAAAGAAAACATAGTTCGTGGTAGAGGATTGTTGTGTCGTTCAGTGATACAGGCCCAGGCTGCTTCGCCTACATTCACTAATGTTTACGCTGCCCTAGTAGCCGCCGTCAATTCTCGTTTTCCCAACATTGGTGAGTTGCTTCTAAAGAGGTTGATGATCCAATTCAAAAGAGGATTTAAACGCAATGATAAACCTATTTGTATATCGTCTGCATCGTTCATAGCTCACTTGGTGAATCAGAGAGTGGCGCATGAGATTCTAGCACTAGAACTGCTTACATTACTTGTTGAAACACCTACTGATGACTCAGTTGAAGTAGCCATTGCTTTCCTGAAGGAATGTGGCCAGAAACTGACTGAAGTATCCTCCAAAGGTGTCAATGCAATATTCGAAATGTTGAGAAATATTCTCCATGAAGGACAGCTGGACAAAAGGGTCCAATATATGATCGAAGTCATGTTCCAAGTGTGGAAGGATGGTTTCAAAGATCATCCGGCATTGATTGAGGAGTTGGAGCTGGTGCCTGAGGAAGAGCAGTTTACTCATCTCATGATGTTGGATGAAGCTACAGATCCACAGGATATCCTAAGTAAGTTTTAGACTTTTATTTTAATATTTAAAAAAATATGTAATTAGCGAAATACAAACAAAATAATTGTGCTCTATAAAAGATTTTTAAGGGATTATTACTTTTAACAGTATCCATAAGTATTATAAAAAAAATATTATCTTCTGCCACAGATATTACATAATTATTATTGTTTTTCAGATGTCTTCAAATTCGACGATAAGTACGAGGAAAATGAACAAAAATACAAAACATTAAGCAAGGAAATCCTCGGCTCGGATGCTGAATCCGGTGACGAAGATGGTTCAGGAGAAAGTGGCAGTGACGAATCTGGAGAAGATGATGAAGAAGAAGCTCAAAAAGAAGTTACCATCATTGACAACACTGAGACAAACCTAGTAGCTCTACGTAGAACAATATACTTAACTATTAATTCCAGTTTGGACTTTGAGGAGTGTGCTCATAAACTAATGAAGATGCAACTGAAGCCTGGACAAGAGGTAGAACTCTGTCACATGTTTTTAGACTGCTGTGCTGAGCAGCGGACATATGAGAAGTTCTACGGGCTGTTAGCACAACGATTTTGTAACATTAACCGAATATACATCGGCCCTTTTGAAGAAATCTTCAAAGATTCTTATGGTACCGCTCATAGATTAGATACCAATAGACTTCGAAATGTCAGCAAGTTCTTTGCTCATTTATTGTTTACGGATTCAATTAGCTGGGAGGTGCTGGAGTGTGTGAAGTTGAATGAGGAGGATACAACGAGTTCCAGTCGTATTTACATCAAGATTTTGTTCCAAGAGCTGGCAGAATACATGGGGCTGAAGAAACTGAATGACCGTCTGAAGGATGCGTGAGTTAATATTGTACATATTATAAAGAAATATGTTTTTATTTAGCTAAAAAATTAGAAGGATACCTGACCTAGCACATTCTTCAATATTTGATTGTAGATTTCAGAGTAAGTTGTGGTGGCCATTGTCACGACATGGCATCCATAAAATCACACGATGAAACCTAATTCATAAAAAGAAGGTCCATGTCAATGGCGACTACCATTGCTTATTCAGTTCACTGTTTTATATAGGTACCATTGATTCAGATATTAAGCACCCAATTTAATGAACTGCATTTCTTTTTCTTTCAGGACCCTTCAGAGCGCGTTCTCGGGTATCTTCCCGCGCGACAACCCCAAGAACACGAGGTTTTCCATCAACTTCTTTACATCTATTGGTCTTGGAGGTCTGACGGACGAACTGAGAGAACATTTGAAGCAAATGCCCAAGGTCTGTTTATCTGTCCATAAATTTTATTGACGCAGACAATGTACGTATGACAACGCATGAAATGACTATAATAATAATTCAGCGAGTACAGCAATCATTTAGCCGATAGTCGTGACGGCCAATGGCATAATAGCTAAGAGTCCCGACCAATAACCTAAGGAGACTTTCGTTGTGCGGTTAGATCAAGTGTTTGATTCAGAAAGTAGTACTCCTAAACACGGCGCTTATTGTCGGGAAATTCCTTTCTCAGGAGCCCTGACCACCAGTAGCTTGGGGGGCTAGGCTACTGTTCTATTTTATTTTTATATAAATAATATCCATTTTAATGGCGACACAAGTCTTGTCGACATGAGTTTGCGAATTTATTCAAGTACCTAATTACTTAACATGCTTTGAAAGCCAAATTTTATCTGTGTTTGCCTGTTTCGGCGAGTATGGTTCCCTAGAAAATCGATGAACTTGCTCTGCCTCTCTACCAAAAATCAACGTAATGCTAATAAGATTATGTTTCTTTTCAGAATGTGCCAGCACCAATACCAGAGATCAAGTTAGACAGTGACTCTAGTTCAGAATCAAGTTCTGACTCCTCTAGTTCCAGTAGTTCTGATTCCTCGTCATCCAGCGACAGTAGTGGTTAGTTCAACATAATATTTATTTTATTATTTACAGTAACGAAATAAAGCAAGCTTTTTTTTCAGTTCATTCGAAAAGAATATTGTATGTATATAACACAAGTTGTTGTTAATTAACTTCTTCTCATTTCAGATGCCGAGGCTGAGTCTAATAATAAAAAGAAGAAAGAAAAGAAAACTAGGAACGATAAGAATAAGGAAAAGGTTCCTCAAACACCCACTGAAGAGGCGCCGGAGAAACCTGTCGAAAGATGGGGCCACGACGGCTTCTACGATACGTACGGCAAAGACGCCAGAAGGATAGAAAACAGACCTCAAGACAGAGATAATTTTGCCAGACCTAGAGATGTAAGAAGAAATGACGATAGAATGGATCAGAGAAACGGAGATGATAGACGAAGGAGATTTGACGAAAATGAACCGAGCAATGGCGAATATAGACGACGTGACAATGACAGGGGCCGTCAAAACGAAGATAGAAGTAGAAAGGATGATGATAGAGGACGAAGAGATGGCGACAGGACACGACCTAATGACGACAGGTACCGAAATGATGACGAAAGGTCACGAGATGAAAGCAGAGGTCTCAGAGATGATGAGAGGGGCAATCAAAATGAGGAAAGAAGTCGTAGAAATGATGAGAGACTTAGAGATGACAAAGGCCGTAGGGATGATGACAGGCAACAGAGAGATGATGGAAGACCGCGCAAAGATGATGACAGAGGAAACACAAGTGAAGGAAGGCATAGAAGGGATGACGATAGACCACAAAGAGATGACGGAAGATATCATAGAGATGATGACAGAACAAGACAAAATGAGGACAGAAGCCGTAGGGACGACGAAAGGCCACAACGGGAAGAAATAAGAGGCCGCAGAGAAGACGAAAGGCAAAGAGATGAAAACAGAGCTCGAAGGGATGATGACAGAGTACGTCAAAATGAAGAGAGAGGACGCAGAGATAATGATGAAAAATCGGTGAAAGATGATAATAGAGAAAAGAGAATTGATGAGAGATCACAAAGGGATGAAAATAGAGGCCGAATAGTTGACGACCAGGTACGTCAAAATGAAGACAGAGGACGTAGAGATAGATTACAAAGAGATGATGAAAGGTCATCAAGAGATGGAAATAGAGAACGTAGAAGCGATGAGAAATCTAAAAAAGACGTAAAAAAAAGCCGTAGGGATGATGAAAGACTACAAAAAGATGAAAACAGAGGCCGTTGGGATGAAGATCCAAAAAGAGATAATGAAGATAGGTTTCGTAGAGATGAAAGACCGCAGAGAGACGAAAGTAGAAGTCTTAGAGACGATGATGATGACGGAAAACACCGCAGGGATGACGACAGAGAAACTAGAGGTGGTAGGGATGACGAAAGAGCTCGCAGAGAGGATGACAGAGGACGTCAAGGTGATGACAAAGGCAGGAAAGATGATAGGGAACAAAGAAATGATAATAGAGTTCGCAAAGACCAAAGAGATGAAGACAGGGGGCGGCAAGATGACGAAAAAAGGTATCAAGATGATGATAGACGGAATGAAAATGATAAAAGTCGCAAGGATGACGACAGGAAACGCAAAGATGATGATAATGATAGAACTCGTAAAGAAGGTAAAAGTGACGATGATCGATTACGCAGGTATGACGATAGAGGGCGTGGCGATGAAGCTGAAACTTCCAGAAGGAATAAGAAAGACAAGGAAATGAAAAATGTAAAGGACAATGAAGAACCAAGAAGTAGAAAAAAAGATTTAGAAGAACGAAGCGATCGGGATCAATCGAAAACAGGTGACAGTCGCAAGAAAGATAAAAATAATGACAAAAAAAGAGACAGTCGCGATGAAGACGAGTCTCGGTCGAAGAAAAAAGGAACTGACACCCAAAGATATGAAAACGGAGACGTACATAAAAGTGACAAAAGTAGCAGAAACAAACATGAAACTGAAGACAATAGATCCAAAAAGAAAGAAAAAGAAGACAGACTAGAAAAGGAAAGTAAAAAAAAGAAGAGTAAAACTAGCAAAAAAAATAAAAAGAAGAGTAAAGACAGTAGTGAAGACGAAAAACCACGTAAAAAGAAAGGAAAGAAACGCTCTAAAGACAAAAAGATAGAGAGTGATACTGATGATTCGACTTCTTCCTCTTCTTCATCATCATCGTCATCATCTTCCTCATCATCCTCTGATGATGAAGATGGAAAGGTTCCTAGTAGATATTGGGATACGCTAGATATTAAGAGTAGGGAGGAAGCAAAACAAGCGATACGTGGAAAAAAGGAACGCTCCTAGACTTTTATAGCCAATTTGTTAACAAGAGAGATGAAAATTTCCGATTCTCGACGATTGAAGTTTCTTGGCGAATTGTTTGGTGTGATTTCTGGTCGTTCGAACAAAAATAATGCAGAACTGTCGGTATTGGCATCCCGAGATTTGAGTTGACGAGTAAATAAAATAGATGTTATTTTAGTAAACAGGGCTTTTTATTCCTGCACGGTTCTTATTATAAAAAATGAGTAAATAATATAAAATATTCTCGCGTATTTTATTTCACGGCGTACTTATTTTACGTTCACGCCGCCAGCGTCCATGGATAAAACCTCTATAAACGTGTATGAAACATTCTTATGTATAGGTACTCTTTCGAAAGAAACCAAAGAGCATAGGAAACTTTCAATTTCAAACCCACAATGACAGTACCAGACAGTACAAGTGTCAGAAAGGCTAGATTCTAGTGCAATTTCAGCGCATTTCTTTTCTCTTAAAATTATTATGAACTCCACCATCATGCAGGCCGGTGACCACGTTGAAGTCCCTTGCATGCACCAGACAGTCATGAACTCTGAGACGAGTCAAAGATCCCTTTCCTCAACCAACCAACGCATAAAAACAAAAGCGGCAACAGCACCTGCTTTCCCTGATACCCCTTCTGAAGTGGGAGAAGTAAAGCCGCAGATATCTGCCCCATCATATCTGAATTATCTAAGGGAGAACGAACAGCCACCGTTTAGGAAGCCAGACCATGAACCCAGGCCTTGTATAATAACCGGCACTATTATGAACGAGGCAGAAGCAGTGGCCATGATCGCAGCTGCTGATGGTGATAAACAGAACGGGCTGAGACGATTCTTAGGTAAACTATCTATTGTTACAGGTACATCACGCTTTCACATAAGTTGATGATAGTCTAGGTAGTTGGTGGTCTTGCACACCACACGCCAGAAAACCGGGCACTAAATGGTTATTATGTTTTTATTAAAAGGACCTGTAGGACCCGTCAGTTAATTCCAGTCCCCTTCACTCGCTAGACGCACTGGCAACTACTGTTTCATCAGTCTCCATATTTTTAACCGACTTCAAAATAAAGGAGGAGGTTTTAAATTTTCCAGTATTTTTCTTAAAACCATCATTACCTAAGTAACGTAAAATTCCATAGATTGTGAAGACCAAGATAGCATTCAAATGATTTTCAACTTTCTAGGTGAATTCATAATCGAGAAGCACATTCTAGCGAATTATTTCTTATCTGAGAAGAACTTTCTCATCAATCTGTTGATGGAGACGATCGATTACGCAGCTCAGCGGGACTTTGACGCGTTCAAGTTAGCCGCCTTAATCACAATATACATCGCCACGCACCTGTACTTCAAGTGGTACTACTGGCAGTCGCCGACCGCAGTCTGGAAGTTTTTCAAAGATATCATGATGCGTCATACGATTGATGTAAGTACTTGAATAGGGATTTGGCATCTTCAACTTCATTTCGGCTTCTGAAACCGACTTCAGGTATAATTTTGAGAAATTGGGATTTGTTCCATAACGTCGCGCCGTTATAATTTGAAATGGCAGACTGTATTTTGTCTAATTGGTGCCTATGTATAAACGCATGGGTTCTTCATGGGCGTATACACCTACCTACTCATCTATTAGATACGCTGGGAGGGAAATGGGGGAATCTAGGTTTCTGGCATGTCCAGGTAGGTATGTAATTCATCAGCCAAATTAATGTATGGGCAGTCTTTATGTATCTCTGTATTAGTATCTACTTACAGAACTTACCGATTTCTATCAGTATTTTCCATTCTGCCTATGCGATCCTAAATAGTATTTTTTACCAGGACACTCCCGATGGTGAAGAAATATTTGATCCGGAAGAAAGCTACGACATAATCTCTCACTTCCATGCCGTGTACCTGACCAACTTGCCGCTCATACATATTATTACCTTCGGGACGCCCAGACTCAAGTTGCTGTGGCCTTTCAAATTGAAATAGAAGTGATATGCAGGTAAAACTTTGCAAACAACGATCCTATGCTTATGAATATTGATAATAATCGATTAGTTTACACTTTAAGGTCTCAGCTTGTGGTATATAATATACTCCTTACATTTCTCCTAAGTAAGGTTGTTCTGAGCAAACCATTTGTGTTGAACATTGTAATTTGTTAAATAATTAGCTTTAATTGTAGCCTAGTCTATTTCAAATAAATCTTTTAATTCTAAATATTCAGTTTTATTTATAAAATTACTCTGAAAAGGTAATAGGTTTATATGGAAAATAAAAGAATAATTTCTGTCACATTAACATTTATTAGCCATTACTAACAGCAGCTTTTAATTGCTCTTTCAAATGTTGGGGCAATTTCTTCTTTTTTCTTTTCCTAACTTTCCCTTCAGCTACACTCTCTGCTTTCCTATTATTATTAGCTGGTTCTTTCTTCTTTTTCTTTTTACATGACAGAGGATTAGGATTGTGTTGTTTTTTCTTTTTTATCGGAATTTTTGGTTCCTCTACTTTTTCTTCAACACCTAGTACCTTTTTCATTGTTTGTAGTGCTTCATTTTGTGTTTCAGTGATAAACATGTGTGGATTACCTTCTAAGCTCTGACCTGCCTTGGCATAGCTCTTTGCTGAAGGCTTTTCTAAAGTAGGAGACTTGCTGTGGAGATACAGAAGAGGAACACCAGCTTTTTCCCTCAATTTGTCTTGTAAATCCCTATCCTGTGTTGCCAGAATATAGTGCTTATCATTTTTCCTACCAATCATAGACAATATGCAGTTGGATCCACCTATAGGCTCTTTGTGATTACATTCATGTATTCCAAATTGCTTCAATATAGTCAGGGCTCCGTGGGTCTTCTTTGCTATTTTATCTGTTTCTATAATAATGCATCTTGTAGTCAGTAATTTTGCTTGCGAGTTCAAATATTTTGGGATTTGTTCTCTAATATTAATATGTTCCTGAAAACATTAAATTTATCATCACCAAGTCTCACAAATATCATTATGGTTTGAATATTTTTTACATTTTAACTGCCACGGTAGCCTAGTGGCCTAAGCATGACTGCTGATACGCTAGAGGTCTTGAGTTCAATTCCCAGGTTGAGCGAAGTGTTATTGGTTTTTTTTAATGAAATTCTTAGTAGCAGCAGCGAGCTACGATATGTGCCCCGTTAATGATAATAGGCTCGCCCCCTATTACATGGTACCTAACCATATTGGCGGACTGTGGGTGTACATTGGTATACCTTTGACTAACCCTTCGGGGAATACAAGTGTGATGGACTTTTTACATTTTCAGCTCCTAAATCAGCATTGATTTTTAAAATAACTATATTTAATAAGAATACCTAGTTTTAATTACTGCTTGCTGGCTCAGGGAAATTTTCCTGCCAGCGCATGCTCTGTTCTTTGAGAGTGAGGTGGGAGTCTGCACTATCAGCCTCAGGGTCGGGTAGCTCTTCCAACGGGACCTGGATGTCTTCATGGGGCAATTGCTCCGCTCTCCATTCCTCGTCCACGATGTCTATCAGACGACCATTGCGGCGGTACTTGCTGTCCATTCTGTGTATTTTTTTTTGTTTTTATTGATAGGTTGCAAGTTTGGTTTATAAATTCAGCTTTTGTATAGAAAATATTCGTTTTTCTAAAGCAGTAATTAAAACTAAGTCTTCTCCTGTATTCATTATAAATGGATAATAAGAAGACTTACTTTAAAAGCAGCAAAACAAAATGTGCCGTCGAGCAACACTTGGTATGGCTGGTGAAAACCGAAGTTGTTGTAGTAGAACTTCAGATATTTCTGAACCTTTTTATATCTAGTGATCTTCATTTTATGGAATTACTGTACAAACCTGGTAGGTAATTATGAACCACGGTTTTGTTCACAAAATTCACCAATACACCAGAGAACGTAGAACTTCGCTGAGACCATGCATCTATGAGTCTGTTAGAATGACAGAAGTTGTCAAATGTATTATTGCCACAGATTAGTAAGTAATCGCGTTCCATCTTTATGACTTTAGAGCTTCACTCCTACGAAAGAGACGACTTTCATAGTGAAAGGACATCATGAATAGTAAAGGAAATGCAGATTTTAATTTTATATTTATAATATATATTTATATGTACACATTATTTTTGCAAACACAATTATAGTTCCTTATGTTTTATACATTACGAATTATTAAGTTGATTAGAATTATTAAAAAATAAAAAACCACTTAAATTAATAAAATTCATGAAAAATTGTGATTGCATTGTTTTGTACTATCATAAACAATCTGCAGATTTTTCTTAAAAATGACGTATACTTAACCATAGATAGGTTTTTTGTGAAATGAAACGTCTCGCTCGCTCTCTCGCTTCCATGTTTGTTCGTGGTCATTTTGCATTTCTGTGCTAGATTTTCCAGTTTAGCATTTAAAATTAATGATTTTATTCATTAAAGTGTGTAATTAATGATATTTTCGGCGATACGGCGACCTCTTGAGGATCTGTCGCCCAAGGAAAAGTGCAAAACAGCGGTATAATAACAGGGAGGGTACGTCTTTCATATCCTTATAATCAAGTAAATGCGTCATTTTATCGAATATTGTTGAGAGTGTTCATAAAATGAGAAGATTAGGTGAATTGTTCTTTACAGTGGTCGCCAGGACAAAGTGATCAAACACGTAGATGACTACGTTGATCGCTTTTATGTCATACAGCTGATTTCGATGAGGGCGTCTATAGGTAATTTTTAATCGTCCGAGTCGAAGGAAACGCTGTGATACGGGCATAAACGGTTAGTCATCATCATAACAGACACGTTTTTGGTGCGCGACAGATAAATTGATCGAGAAATTATTATGTAGGTCCGGCGAACTGCGCCGAACAGTGGCTGATAAAGTGTCATTGTTAATACCTTTTGTTTCTTTGTGATTTCGCGACGATACGGACGTGGAGATAACAATTTCTTGTTTACCGTTTTAAGCCAGTCTTTATTGCAGTCGCTTTCGTAGTTCTCAAGCCTCAAGGTTTGATGAAAAACAACAAACTAGATTTTTCATTATTGTGCATGAGTGATTAATCTTTATTAGTTGTAGTAGTAATTTCAAGCTTTGTCAATGGTGTCTAACTGTGTTTTTGTAGGACTTTTATCTGGTAAGTACTGTGTTCAAAATGTATACCAAAAACATTCATGCATTAGGTAACTGTTAGCGATGTAACTAAGAAAAGGAACTGCCTAACAATTTTATTGCATTTGACAGATTATTTTTTGCCCGAATGTGAACACAACAACATACAAAATGGAAATAATGATTTGTCATAGTTCTTATAAGTCTTTATGAGCTAAGTAACTGGCAACAAAGTGATTCATACATGGTAAAATGTACATAAACTGACATCTATGAGTAAATAATTATTTAATTTCACATGAACTCATTATCTGTGGAAGATTTCAAAGTAATTATAATTTTATCATTTATTAGGTATGTCTGTGATACAAAACATATAAAAACTGTTATTCTTTTCTTGTACAAAAATTACATTTCATCATATTTAGATAAACATTCCTATATATGTTTGGGCAATAATCTTGCATCTGATTATTGTTATATCAAGTAATCCATAAATAAAGTGTCTATGAAAGTTTTGAGTCTGTTATCAATAATAAACTTAAAATAATTCTCATTTGCTTAGAAATATATTATGATTATTTGTGGAAATGTTCACCATCCAATTGGAAGTTTGTCAATTTATTTATTCAAAAGGAGACCAACTCACCCATAATATTATAGATTACAATGCCCCCAGAAATAACCCCATTTTCTTATGTGTCTCAAGTGTAAACACAAAGAGAATGGCTCTAAGATATTTACATAACACAAATATTTAAAGATATAACATTTTGCAATGTTATAAACATTATTTCTAATGATTAACGTCACTCCTGATATCTATACTAATATTATAAAGAGGAAAGATGTTTGTTTGTTTATATGCTCTGAAAGTACTTGACCAATTTTTAATATTTTTCACCAATAGATAGCTACATTATTCCTGAGTAACATAGTCTATTTATCATTACGCTACGACGCGCGAGAGCGGAGCAGTTACGAAAGACGAAACTCACGCGGGTGAAATAAGCAATGCAGACGAATTCGCGGGTGGAAGCTAATTATAAATTAATTAACCCAAGATTGTAGCTACAGTGATTAGTATGTTTTTCCTTGTTTCATTGATGGTAGGAGCATAATCATAATGAATATTTATTAATAATAATGCATTCCATTGTTTATGGTTTAGTTTATACAAAAGTATTCCTTCAGTACTAAGTGATAAAGTTGAGTGTCGTTTACACATAGTTCTTGATTTCGTTTTGTAGATGTATAAGAAATAGAATGTAGGTAGGTGATTATCCTACTCTATAAGGGATAAGAGTGGGTCATTGTAACAGTTGCTGATAAGTAGTGGATTGGCACAGTACTACTTGCAGATCTGGCATGTATTGGACCATAAACAAACTTTGAGATTTGAATATAGACTTTATGCTGTACTGTTTAGAGGACATTTTCAAGAACCCAGTTTTAGCTTAAATGCTGACTGCTTATTTTAAATTTTCGAGTCCATAGAGATCCTTATTTCGTAATTTTTCAGAAATGTCATGGAGGTCATAACCCCACACTTTACTCGTAAGTAAAATACTAATTCATACTTATAATATAAATGCGAAAGTGACTGTCTGTCTGTTACGATGACATGATTAAACCACTGAACCGATTTTGATGAAATTTGGTATGGTTTACGCTTGGACCCAAAGAAAGGACAAAGGCCACTTTTTAATTCGCCACTTCCTCTGCGTCCACGACAACGGACATTAACGCGGGCAAAGTCAGAGGCAGAAGACAAATAAAGTAAATTTACTTTTTGTATTTTTTCTTGATATTTGTGTCAGTAGGATAAATATTTGATAAATCATTCTCACTATCACACAACAGCCATATTGTTGTTGTGAGAAACAGGCCAGCCTAGTGTCGTTGACTGCTGCATTTCCTTTCTCTCTTACACCTTTCGTCTGTGGTTTATCTTAATGTTTTCATAGACCTTTCTTTCAATCGTATTTTTTTCTTTAACTACTAAAATGTATTTTTTATTCTCAGAGACAATTTCATACGTCAGACATAAAATAATGTACATGCAGCCCATACAAATAAACCACACTATTTTCAAGTTCGCCGTAAGAAGCCGTCAAATCAGTCTCTGAGATTAAAAATCACACTAGCTATATATAACTACTTCGTTAGCCTATTGGTCCTAAGCGCGACTGCTACGCTAGAGGTCTTGGCTTCGATTCCCAGGTCAAGCAAAAAAGTGTAATTGGGTTTTCTATGAAATTCTTAGTAGCAGCTCGAAGTTAAGATTTGTGCCCGGTTAATGGCAGTAGGCTCGCCCCCTATTACATGGGACCTAAACATACCGGCGAACTGTAGGAGTACATTGGTACACCTCTGCCTAACCCTTCATTGCCTTCGCCTGTATTCTCCTTACAGGCGTGATGGTATGTATGTCTAACTATATGCCCCGCGTTGTCACCCGCGTTCAGTTACGTCTTTGGTTACTGCTCCGCTCCCGTTGGTCGTAGCGTTATGTTCTCTATCTATATGTATAAACCTTCCACTTGAATCCGCATCAAAATCCGTTCCATGCTGTAAAAGATGTAAGCGTACAGACGGCGGGAAGCGACTATGTTTTATACTACGTAGAAAAGAAGGTTAATTGATAGATATTTGGTTTCTTTTTCCTTGTGCATTAAAGTTTTATATTATTTAATTAAAATTTTAGAGCACATTTTCACTCACATTATGTATTTGTATGTATGTTACAGATCTATGTTTTACAATTAGTAAAAGATATACAAACATCAATGTCAAATCATTTATTACAATTTAAAAAAAATCCCCCTTCCAAAACTTTACTTTCGTATGTAGATGAATTATTATTTAAACAAAAATAAGTTTAAATGTCGTTATATTAAAGTACACTATACAAAAAATGTTGAATTTGTGAGCATTGAGTTTAAGGTTGTTGAACAGAATAATTAGCAATCATTTGCATTTCCGGTGCACACTGCTCTTGTTCTTCCGGCCTTTTACATTCATTATATTTTTACTTCAACATGATAATTATAACTATAAGTACCTATCAGAGTCAAGTTTTAATATTTTTCCTCTTATTTCTACAAAATTGTTATTCTATTAACACGCATCATTAAAAATGTAAAAATAAAATGGCGGCCAAACAAAGCAGGCTGTCGTGCCCTTTCACTTCTACAGTATAGTGAACGAGTGAGACAACATGATAAATGCCACTATTTTCAAATACGAGTCATACGAAACACTACAAGTTTACTCTGTCAGCTATAGATAGAAAAAATTACAAATAGCAACATAATTTGAATAATTAAAAAAAAAAATCCTTTTTTTAACAATAAGAAAGGTTCATCCGCGTTAAGTTACATCTTTGGTTACTGCTCCGATCCCGTGGATCATAGCGTGCTGTTATATAGCCTATGTTACTCAGGAATAATGTAATTATCTATTGGTGAAAAATTGTTACAATCGGTCCAGAAGTTTCGGAGCTTATTCCGTGCTGTAAAAAAACAAAATATTACTTATATAAGATGTAGGCAATATTAGTACTCGTCAAAGTGATAACTGCGCGGTTGACGCCCATATAATAGTATTGTTATCTGCCAACATATGAAATCCGTTTTTTTGGGCTGTTTGTTCCCATATGGTCCTTGGTAAGATAGAATTATCCGCGTACTGTAGACGGTGAGCAATGGGTAGCTCACCGTCCGTACGTTGCATAACGACGGGCCGTGTCGACGTCAACAATTTTAAAAGGGGCCACTCAGAGCAGATGCCTGCCGGGGCTGCGGGTTGTTCGCAAGAGATACCGCACCCCCGGAACGCAAAGGGCACAAGAAGAAACATGGATGGGTTTTCGTCAGTGAAAGTCTGACATTCCCTCCCGCCCCGCGAGAGAGAACATTTTTTGAGAGAACATTGAAAGGTTAATTATTGTATTCAAACAGCTGATAAGCTACTAGAAAATTGGCTTTCCAATCAGATTTTGGAAGTCATTCGTTTATAAGAATGCGCGTGCGCATCTTTGAAGGCTTTCAAGAGATATAACCTTATACCTTAGCGGTAGTATATTGACTTACTTACATTTATAATATTGGAAACTAGTTTGTTTCTGTGTGGTTCCTGAGATTCTAATGGGAAAAGTATTCCTATTCAAATCTTATAAGGTAACGTGACAAAAGTCAAATTAGATGTTATTGTGTTGAGACGCTGAGTCGTGATGGCCGAGCGGTTAAGGCATGAGGTTGTGGGTTCGAATCCGGGCAAGTACCAAAGTGCAAAGGTCCACAAAAATAAATAAAATAGAGTAAGAGTGAATCCCTCCTCCAAACTCGAAAGGCGTATTTTATTTTATTTTTTTATTTATCTATGATTTATTTTAATGAACTGCCTCGGTAGCCTAGTGGTGCTAAGCGCGACTGCTACGCTAGAGGTCTTGGATTTGATTCCCAGGTCGAGCAAAAAGTTATATTGGGATTTTCTGTGGAATTCGCAGTAGTAGCTTAGAGTTAGGATTTGTGCTCGGTTAATGACAATAGGCCCCCTATTACATGGGACCTAAACATACCGGCGAACTGTGGGTGTACATTGGTACACCTCTGCCTAACCCTTCGGGAAATACAGGCGTGATGACATGATGATGGTGAGCGATAGTGCCCTGTGATAGGTCTGCCAAAGTAGGGACAACAAACTCTGGTTGACACAGTCTAATATGATCAGGAAATTGGTTGTTTGTCTAGCTCATTAATGTCAATAACGGCTGTAAGTCAAAAGTCTTTTCATCTTTCTCTACGTAGTTGCAGTCATCTAAGAAAATATTTCCAACAAATTAAGCCGTAATTTCCATGCAAACTGCTCAAGGTCACTTACTACCCTAAAGGTGTTCTGTTAATGGTCAAGGTCAAAGTTATTTAAATATTTAATTATGTCTATGAAAAAAATAGTTTCAAGGTAGTCTTGAGTGAAGCAAGTACAGTAGGAAGGTAAAATTAGACTAGAATAACTAATATTATATGTAAAAAGAGGGTTGCGAGAAAACACTTCCTGGGAGTACGTCAAGAAAGTAAATTTAATACTGCTTAATTTTTGAACTAGGTAGTAATATGAAAACTAATTTAATAACTGTACTTTTCTGAATATAACAGCATCGTAAAAAAATCCTTGTAAGAAACTTTTCCTGTTTTTTGGGGTGATTTACAAACGCAAATTCACATACACAAACAGCCAGACCCGGAACATCTATCTGTAGGCCATACACGGAGCGTATCAGTCAATCGCTAATCACTGCCCCAACCGTGTTGTCTATGCTATGTAGAGTAGCTGTTCCGAACTTCCGAAGGAAAGCCGTAACATACAAACAATAGTCAACAAAAGGTATTATGTAGGAGTACTCCTTCAATGATAGGAGACCACAGCATGCGCCCATAAGCATAAAGGAATATGTAGTAAGAAGGTAACATTTTGGAACAGAAAAAAAACTTATTTCGGTCGACCTATTATTACATTACCTAAACATATAATAACACTAATTTAAATATATTGAGGAAAAACTAAAATTTTATCAGCCTAGGGTATTTAACGAACAGCCACATGTAAACTTTATACATTACTTAACGTTGTTATGATTGAGCGGACGGCTGTTGGGGTGATAAGGTTCTCAAGTGGCGACCTTGCACCAGAAGTCGCAGTGTGGGAAGGCCCCCCACGAGACCGACGACTGGCAAAGGTCGCGGGAGATCGCTGGATGCGAGCAGCGGAGGTCCGTTCATTGTGGCTATCTTTAGGGGAGGCCTATGTCCAGCTGTGGACGTCGTATGGCTGCGAAATGATGTATGGAATCCTTGTTACTAGTTATGCTAACGTGTTCAATGTTGACAGGCGATGGCGACAAACAGGAGCGGTGCGGCTCAGCGGCCGAACGGCGCTCCACAAACGAAAGTGTGCCAGTTCAAGCTAGTGCTCCTAGGAGAGTCAGCAGTGGGGAAGTCCTCTCTGGTGCTGCGCTTCGTGAAGGGGCAGTTCCACGAGTACCAGGAGAGCACGATCGGCGCCGCTTTTCTCACGCAGACCGTGTGTCTCGATGACACCACCGTCAAGTTTGAAATATGGGACACGGCGGGGCAGGAAAGGTTGGTACTGCATTTTTGGAAAATTTTCACCAAGTTTCTCGTCAACAGTGTTTATAAGAGATAATGTCTGAAACTACTGGCGTCAAATTTGATATATATCCCTCGGGTGTTATTCCAGACTACAATCTATCTATGTCTCAAATTTTATTTAGATCCGTTCAGCTGTTTAAGTGTGAAAGAGTAACAAACATCCATCCATCCGTCCACACAAACTTTCGCATTTATAATATTAGCAAGAGTAGAATTTGGCTTCCACGCAGACGAAGTCGCGGACAGAAGCCAGTAGACAATTAAAATCATAGAAAAATATACAGCGACGCACCAAAAATGCCAACAGATGAGGAAAATTCCAAGACAAATGGAATCAATAGGCCTTGAATCGTTACTAGCAAAACAAAATACGTCTTACAGATGTACGATACAAAGAAAAGTAGTTGTTGAAGGTTATCTGTTTATAATTACTTTTCGAATGAGGACTTTGAAGCGCCTAGCCTCTCCAATAGCTCGTAATTTCCTAAGAAGTAAGACGAAAGGCCCCCGCGAAGTCGACCAGCGACCTGGTAAAGCTCGCGGGAAATCGCTGGATGCGGGCAGCGCAGAACCGGTCATTGTGGCTATCTTTAGGGGAGGCCTATGTCCAGCAGTGGACATCGATCGGCTGATATGATGGTAATGATAATGAAAAGGCCCTTCATTGATGACTTGCAATACCCCGCAGTTAAGTCACGTTTTTGATTACTGCTCCGCTTACGTGTGTAGTAGCGTGATGTTATGTAGCCTATGTTACTCGCTGAGCTGTCCATAAGTGAAAAAAAAAAATTAAATCTGTTAAATAGATTTTATGTTTATACTTTCCAAACAAACATACAAATCCTTTTTCTTTACAATATTTTTATCTTTCATTTTTTAAACACACCACATAACAAACCTTCATGCCTGTATTCCCCGAAAGGTTAGGCAGAGGTGTAACGATGTACACCCACAGTTCGAGCCACGAGCCTATTGTCATTAGCCGGGCACAAATCCTAACTCCGAGCTGCTACTGAGAATTTCATAGAAAAACCCAATAACACTTTGCTCGACCTGGGAATCGAACCCAAGACCTCTAGCGTAGCAATCGCGCTTAGGACCACTAGGCAACCGAGGCAGTTAAACCCATTTAAATTAAGGCCAAATAGGGTTTTAATTTTACCCATTTTAATTAATTATTATTAGTCATTTTTTAAATTTACACGTTATTTGTCTACCGTGTTTTTTTATAATATGTACATATATAAACTCACGCAACTCGTACCACGTGAGGATCTGTGTTTCTGCCTACCCCCATGAGAAAAAGGTGTGAGTTCTGTTCTTTATAATAAACACAAATTGTTTTCTAACATTTATGATTATCTTCCACAGGTATCACAGCTTAGCACCAATGTACTACAGAGGTGCGCAGGCGGCGATCGTCGTATATGATATTACTAATCAGGTAAATATTTGCTTACAAACGATTCTCGTTAGTCAATGGAGTACAGAACAATCTTGTTCTTATCAAATTCCAAGTTAGACGGCAATTATTGATATCAATCATTTTAATCCATTTATCTCAACGCACACGTTGTGCTTTACAGAAGACGATATAATATCAAGCGATACATATCTAGTATTAGCCAACCTCTCATTGTACGGAAAGTCCATACATTACGAGGTCAGTAATGCTGGACTAATTTGATATATCACCGTGTGCACGCGAGGTGTGTTCAAAATTGTTTTGCATACGAATTGTTTGCTGATAGATTAAGTGATTTCTTCTTTTATTGTACACTTTTGTACCTTCTATAACACCACTATTCTGTTGTCAAACCTGATATAAGATTGTGAGTGAGTGAGTGTGCGTATTCATCTCCCACTATTATGATGGTGACGTCTTAGACAGCAACAGAATTGTCTAGAGATCAATATATTTTATCGGTCAAGTAGATAAACCATACTGTTTAGACGTTCTTGATTTAGAGATAAGTACGTCCGGTTCCAAAGTGAGTTCTATTTCGTCAAAGTGTCAGCTCACACCGAGAGATGACGCGACGCTACGAGGCGTGCACTTTTTAAAACACTCACCCAATATCGAATTTATCTACTACTGGATAAGGTATACCCTCGAAAATGTGTAAAGTTCGTCGCTCTAAGGAGCGCGTCCCATCTCAGCGCACTTCAGCGTGTATAAACCTTATGGTGTAGTAAATAATTACGATATTGTATCGCAAATTTACGCTACTCTCCTTTTCATTCAAAAGTCCAGTTCGTGCCACGCGGCGACGCAAAATAAGTTGTCACTTACAGTTGAATGTAAATGACGCGACTCAGAACCATCGATCACTAATAAAGAACCTCACGACTCACAAAATTACGTTCGCTTGGCCTCATTATACTTGCCATTGTTCGCGGCATTCGACGGCCTACGTCAGGGGTGGCCAACTTGATTAGACCCAAAATCTCTGTGCGATCTACCAATTACACAATTGAAATGAAGCAACAAAATTGAATATTATTTTTAGTGCATAACTATTCATATTAGTGTAGGTACTGGCTACATACCTATCGGTGTCACCCGCGTTCAGTTACGTCTTTGGTTACTTTTCCGCTTCCGTTAGCCGTAGCGTGATGTTCTGTACATATAAACCTTCTCTTGAATCACTATCTATTGCTGAAATCTGCATTAAAATCCGCTGCGAACTTTGAAAAATCTAACCGGTACAAACAGCGGGAGTGACTTTGTTTTATACTATGTAAAAAAGAAGCGTTGCATCTAGAATCAACTCAAGTAATAGCCGCGATCGACTGGTTGGCTACCCCTGGCCTACATTATGACAAGTGTAGCTCCAACAGGCTCCGGGGTATCAGACAAAGCCCACCCCACACTAGCAGATCTTTAAGATAATGATCAAACAGCCTTGTAGCCGCACTTCCCGTAAAGTGAACGGCCCTGAACAAATCTAGTTCAAGTTTAATGAAGATTCTTCTGTTCAATCGTTACGGCGCGGCGTACTTAAAATAAATATTTTTTAATGCTTGAACATCGATGTGTGGTCTTTACTTAATTAAAATAAAACAGATACAAAAAAATACGCCTTTGGAGGGATTCAGAATTATTCTATTTTATTTATTTTTGTGGACCTTTGCAGTTTGAAGGCAACAGAACAGGGTAATAAAATAAAAAATGCTTTTAAGGCTACTTTATCTTTCGTACAATGATAAATATGTATATCAAATATTATTAAAAGAAAACGGAATTAATGTAACTATTAAGCTACAGAAAGTACTCGTAACCGGCGTGCTTGTATGACCAAATGTATGAACGTGGACGAGGCGAAAGAAGTATGTAATTATCTCAGCAGGTGGCGTTCTGTGGTTTCTGCCTACACCCATAGGAAAAAAGCGTGAGTTTATGTATGTATGTAATAAGCTACAGATTAATTATTTAAATTATACCAATATCGTCAAATAAGTATGGACTTTCGAAAAGATAACGCTTGATAATGGTTGTGTGAAATATTTTCACACACCCGCTCTGAAATAAACTGGTCTCTCTTTAATTTCATTTCTAAACTAGCTTCTGCCCGCGACTCCGCCCGCGTGTCAATTACACCATAAAACACTAGCCTATGACATTGGACGATACCGTAGCTTTCCATACGTGATTTTTTTTATCGGATGCCGGGGCTGCGGGTTGTTCGCAAGAGATACCGCGCCCCCGGAACGCAAAGGGCACAAGAAGGAACATGGGTGGGTTTTAGTCAGTAAAAGTATGACACTCCCTCCCGCCCCGCCCAGGGCGGAAGAAGTTATTTGATGATTTCCCACCCACCAAAAAAAAAAAAAAAAGGTACTTCTGTAAGGATACCTCTTACAAACAAAATTTACCTCTGTAAAATATTAATAAAGATATATATGGGTATTATTTTGATACCTATTATTTTTAGCAATGTAAAAATATTCTACGTATGTAATTGTAAATCTATTAAAAAACACCCTTATTAATAATTGTACATAAAAGTTTTTAATTCATATATTTAGTTATCCAGTTAAATGGTAACATACATTGGTACCAAAACGAGATTAACTCAGTTTATACCTTAATAACATTCTGATATTCAAGTAACGAAAGTGCAAAATAAAACAAAAAAATCATACCAAAACCCCTCAGTAACACTAACGAATGATTCTGATACAAACAGTATGTTAAAATTCGCACAACAATCGCGAATGAAGTAACATTCCACCTTGGCTATACAATACTGACAATGTCGATACAATTTGGGCGATACGATGGTCAGTAGGCAAAGGCCGGCCATGTTTGCTCTCTGTTTAGTGAGACAGATGTAATATAACTGTTTTTTGAATAATAATGAATAGCAGTACAGGTGGTCGTACATTGGAGTGTAACATAATATTTTTTTAAAGTTGTACCTACTATTATAGGTATACATAAATACCATCACGCCTGTATTCTACGAAGGGTTAGGCAGAGGTGTACCCATGTACACCCACAGTTCGCGCGTATGTTTAGGTCGCTTGTAATGGGGGCGAGCCTACTGCTATTAACCGGGCACTAATCCTATCTGCTCTCTTCTACTATTAAATTATACTATACTATTTAATTTTTAACCGACTTCAGAAACGTCGATTATCAATTCGTCGTTTTTCTTTTGTATGTGTGTTACGCGATATCTCCGCCAATTATGAATAGATTTTGATGATTCTTTTTTTTTGTTTTATAGGCCATACTTCAAAGGTGGTCCCATATAAATTTTAATGTTTAAAAAAAATCAACCTCCTTCAAAAACTAAAAGTGCAGAACAAAAAAAAGCTCTGGAAACCGGCGGCTTCGGTTCTGTTTGTTGTTTTGTATCGCCACCGACTTCCAAAGCTTTTTTATTTGTTCCGGATGGGAAATCATCAAATGACTTCTCCCCTGAGCTCGTTGACTTCTAAAGCTAAAGTTATTTTTCACTTTTTAGTTTTTGAAGGAGGCTTGCTTTTTTTAACTTTAAGAAATCAACCATCAAATTAATTTACTTTGACGAATACTGCAATGAATAATTGTATGCATCTACATCAATCGCAAAAATGCGAGCATAAAATGGAGTCAAAATTTCGAAATAATATGTTTTATCACACGATCTATCTATGACACAGTTACTTTGTAAACTTGAAGTATTTTCACGGTCTCGTTCCGTTGATAGGTCAGTGGAGTTCAGTCAATTGTTCGTCATTGTCACGGCTTGAGGTATTTAGATTAGCCCGGAAGTTTTATAAATGTGACCTATCGTACATTAAGATGGCGAGCGTGTGGTTAGGAGGCATAAAATATATAGGCATGGGGATCATGGCGGCAGGAAGTTAAAGCTAGTTGCTCGTTTCAAAACGTAGGTATCTATGGAGAAGAGTGTCCGTTGAGCAAGAAACTCCTCGGAAATTCTTTTCCTTCAATTTGGTTTAAAAAAAATCTTGGTTATTCTTGTTGCTTTTATATGTGAAAACAATGAAGGTGAATATAAAACAATATAAAAAAATGTAAAGATGTAAGCCATGGCAGATAAGAGATGACCAATCCCAACTGAAAGCGCCCGTTCACTGTCACAGTCATGCCGACTGAAAGGAAACCTTAAACGTTTGAAATTACTCTCGCCAGTCTTGCTTAAGACCCGGTCTCCACCATAGCGGAGAGGAGAGATGTCACGTGCAACCAATCGGCTTGTGTTATCTTCACATCCTCCTCTTAGTTTCAACGCAACACAGTATCCTATTGGTGGTTTACGAGACATCTTCTCTTCTTTCCGGTTTGGTGGAATTCAGGCCTTAAATGTCACATTAGCATGACGGTGACGCCGTAACATTAGCATGCCCGTGACGCGAACTCATAAGTTTTCACTTGAAGAATTGTCTATAGGCGTCATAATTAAAAAATAGAGAAAGACTCGTAATCATTGGATGAACTGTGTTAAAACTCATTACGTTTATACCATAACCAAGTATGTTTCTTTTTTACGAATGTAAAAATCAAACCAGCTCAGTTCAGCAAAAATGCAGAGACAACTAGCGCAAGACGCGGGTTTGAAAATTTTCAACAAGACTGAAAAATGACAAGTTCAGAAAGGGAAATACTGATATGACGGCTGATATTGATGTACAGACGACTAGCGACCTGCCCGCGACTTCGTCCGCGTGACTTATTTCACCTGCGTTATGTTACGTTTTTTGTTACTGCTCCGGTCTCGTGCGTGATGTTATATAGCCTATGTTATTTAGGAATAATGTAGCTATGTATTGGTGAAAAATGGTTAAAATCGGTCCAGCAGTTTCGAAGTCTATTCGTTACAAATAAACAAGCAAATCTTTCCTTTTTTATAATATTAGTATAGAGTATAGACTAGCAAACCCTGCGGTTTCACCCGGGTTAAGTTACGTCTTTGATCACTGCTCCGCTCCTGTGGATAGTAATTAAATGTTATATAGCCTAGAACTTTCCTAGATAAACGGGCTATATGACGCAAATTTCTTATCGGTCCAGTAGTTTCTGAGATTAGGGCGTTCAAAGAAATTAACAAACTTTAGCTTTATAACATTAGTACCGCATATTATGACTGCATTGAAATAGGCTTGGCGTCCTCGGCGATGATGAATTTGTGCTCATCATCCGTAACAAAGATCGTTTCCACAAAGGCGTTTTCTGAACAATACGTTGTAAAGGCATCTTAGAACAGTAAATTTAATTAGGGTCATTTTTCCGTAGATGTTCACGAACATAATCGTGTCACAGACAATTAGGCGAGCGGCTGTAAGTACTCACTGCCATCACGTGACTGTTTTTGCGTCTAGCATTGTCATTCCAAGTTTATCTTGGCAACACTGATACAAACCTAAACTTATCCAAACTCTATATTAATATTTAAAGTTACTGTGTCTATCTGTTACGCTTTCACGACTAAACCACTAAACTGATTTTGATAAAATTGGGGTAAGATTGAACTCCAGGAAAGGACATAGGCTGCTATTTATTTACTTCGTCTGCGTCCACGACAACCGACATTCATGCAAAAGCTATAAATAGTATTACATACCATCACGCCTGTATTTCCCCAAAGGGTTAGGCAGAGGTGTAACAATGTACACCCACAGTTCGCCGGTATGTTTTTAGGTCCCATGTAATGGGGGCGAGCCTATTGCCATTAACCGGTCACAAATCCTAACTCCGAGCTGCTACTGAGAATATCATAGAAAAACTCAATAACACTTTGCTGCTCGACCTGGGAATCGAACCCATGACCTCTAGCGTAGCAGTCGCGCTTAGGACCACTAGGCTAACGAGGCAGTTAAAAAGTATTATAAGTTTTAAATCGCCAATCTGCCTTGAGCAAACGTGGATTGCTGTTGCCTTCTCTGTATGAGAAGAGGCCTTGCATTGGGACAATAGGCTATTAGGAATATCATAATGGTATAATAGGATTTGTTAGGATTTGGAACTAAATAGATAATGTCAATAATATGGTTTTATATTTTATTTATTGGTATTTTGATAAGATATTATTGTGGCATGATATTTACAATGAGAATTATTATATCTTCTTATCTCGGAAGAAGAATAATAATAGGTACATATTACAATGCATATATCTCGCACATGATTGTATGATATTATGATAAGGGGATATTATTATGGGCTTTGTATGTGAATCATATTATTAAAATTGTTTATTTGAAGAAAGTGTGTCCCGTTGTGTGTACGTTGTACTAACGGATGGATTTTTTTTGCCATAGTTTTAGTTTTATTTATTTTAAAACCCATAGCGAAGAAATTGAAAAAAGGTTATTAAAAAAAAACAACTGTTCCATATGAAACTGTAATACCTACATGGCCTAAATGTATGGAACAGCTGGGGTTAATTTTGTAACAGACGAAAAATGTTAATCCTGGGGTGTCAAAAATGATACTTATCTTGGAGCCATTATTTATTATTATTAATATAACTACTGCCTCGTTAGCCTAGTGGTCCTAAGCGCGACTGCTAAACTAGAGGTCTTGGGTTCGATTCCCAGGTCGAGCAAAAAGTGTTATTGGGTTTTTCTATGAATTTCTCAGTAGCTACTCGGAGTTTTGGAGGATTTGTGCCCGGTTTATGGCAATAGACTCGCCCCCTATTACATGGGACCTAAACATACCGGCGAACTGTGGGTGTACAGGTACACCTCTGCCTAACCCTTCGGGGAATACAGGCGTGATGGTATGATGGTATATTATAACTAGCCCGTACGGTCCCACTGCTGGGCAAAGGCATCCCTCCATTTCTTCCATTTATCGCGATTTTAAGCTACGTCTTGCCAATTTACAAGGAAGTCGAAAAAGTTGTTCCGCCATCTCTTTCGTGGGCTGCCGCGTTACCGTATTGCCATGTCGGACCACCAATCTTACTACACTGAATCCATGGTAAAAGTTTTTGTTTGTCCCCGTACAGGTCTAAGATGGCCGACTTTAAAATCCATGGTAAAAGTTTTCGTTCCTCCCCGTACAGGTCTAAGATGGCCGACTTTAAAATCCATGGTAAAAGTTTTCGTTCCTCCCCGTACAGGTCTAAGATGGCCGACTTTAAAATCCATGGTAAAAGTTTTCGTTCCTCCCCGTACAGGTCTAAGATAGCCGACTTTAAAATCCATGGTAAAAGTTTTCGTTCCTCCCCGTACAGGTCTAAGATGGCCGACTTTAAAATCCATGGTAAAAGTTTTCGTTCCTCCCCGTACAGGTCTAAGATGGCCGACTTTAAAATCCATGGTAAAAGTTTTCGTTCCTCCCCGTACAGGTCTAAGATGGCCGACTTTAAAATCCATGGTAAAAGTTTTCGTTCCTCCCCGTACAGGTCTAAGATGGCCGACTTTAAAATCCATGGTAAAAGTTTTCGTTCCTCCCCGTACAGGTCTAAGATGGCCGACTTTAAAATCCATGGTAAAAGTTTTCGTTCCTCCCCGTACAGGTCTAAGATGGCCGACTTTAAAATCCATGGTAAAAGTTTTCGTTCCTCCCCGTACAGGTCTAAGATGGCCGACTTTAAAATCCATGGTAAAAGTTTTTGTTTCTCCCCGTACAGGTCTAAGATGGCCGACTTTAAAATCCATGGTAAAAGTTTTCGTTCCTCCCCGTACAGGTCTAAGATGGCCGACTTTAAAATCCATGGTAAAAGTTTTCGTTCCTCCCCGTACAGGTCTAAGATGGCCGACTTTAAAATCCATGGTAAAAGTTTTCGTTCCTCCCCGTACAGGTCTAAGATGGCCGACTTTAAAATCCATGGTAAAAGTTTTCGTTCCTCCCCGTACAGGTCTAAGATGGCCGACTTTAAAATCCATGGTAAAAGTTTTTGTTTCTCCCCGTACAGGTCTAAGATGGCCGACTTTAAAATCCATGGTAAAAGTTTTCGTTCCTCCCCGTACAGGTCTAAGATGGCCGACTTTAAAATCCATGGTAAAAGTTTTCGTTCCTCCCCGTACAGGTCTAAGATGGCCGACTTTAAAATCCATGGTAAAAGTTTTCGTTCCTCCCCGTACAGGTCTAAGATGGCCGACTTTAAAATCCATGGTAAAAGTTTTTGTTTCTCCCCGTACAGGTCTAAGATGGCCGACTTTAAAATCCATGGTAAAAGTTTTTGTTTCTCCCCGTACAGGTCTAAGATGGCCGACTTTAAAATTGAGCCATCACCATTTGATGCTATGACGTAGGACGCGCTACATAAACATACTAACTTTGTTTTTAGGGTTCCGTACCTGAACCAACGGGACTACTACTAAGCCTTAGCTGTCCTTCCTTTCGTATGTTTGTCATAGGGCTGTTTTCCATAAACCTTAATAGATAGACAGTTGAAATTTTTACAGAGGCATGGGTATGACTATGGCTGCTGTAACAACAAATAATAAAAGTCATTAAAATCAAAATATTAGGGGTCTCCAAGAAACGTGTTTTCTCTGCGTTTTTTTGCTCGATTTTAATATTGTACGGTAAGGAACCTTCGTGTGCTAGTCCGTCTCGCACTTGTCCAGTTTTTATTAATGCTTACACGCTAGTGGGCGGTGTCCTTTAACGGCATTGAAGCGAGAAATACGACAACTATGCCAATTGGATTATTTCACGTTTTTGCGCAGAGATTTGTTAGCGCTATGTTACTAGACACGGCTTGTTGTGAAATTTATTTTCTTACTATTTGCTGGCACTGAAGTCTGGCCCTTCTCTTAATACTACGATTTGTTTACTGCGATGAAAATGTTTTGATGTCCTCTAGTTTCTGTCTCTTTCTCTCCTAAGTTTTCTGTGCCCGACAGGGTCCAAAATTGTTCTGTACGTTTATATTTTTAAGACCATTTATGTAGCGGACGCAATAACATACCATCACGCCTGTATTCCCCGAAGGGTTAGGAAGAGATGTGCCAGTGTACACCACAGTTCGCCGGTATATTGAGGTCCCATGTAATAGGGGCGAGCCTATTGCCATTAACCGGGCTACTGAGAATTTCATTGAAAAACCCAAAAACACTGCTTGACCTGGGAATCGAACCCAACACCTCTAGCGTAGCAGTCGCGCTTAGGGCCACTAGGCTAACGAGGCAGTTAGCCTAGCAATAAATAATTTAATATTGAGTATAGTTTAAAAAAAATCCATCTTAACACACTAAAAACGAAAACTTAGATTTTACTCAACCGAACTGCTTCGGTAGCCTAGGGGTCCTAAGCGCGACTGCTACGCTAGAGGTCTTGGGTTCGATTCCCAGGTCGAGCAAAAAGTGTTATTGGGTTTTTCTATGAAATTCTCAGTAGCAGCTCGGAGTTTGGATTTATGCCCGGTTAATGGCAATAGGCTCGCCCCCTATTACATGGGACCTAAACATACCGGCGAACTGTGGGTGTACATTGTTACACCTCTGCCTAACCCTTCGGGGAATACAGGCGTGATGGTTAGAGTTTAATTAAGTTGTGCTAGACTCTGAAGAGATACAATTTCTGGTCCATTATAAAAAAAAAATCTGATGTTCCATACAAAACTGCAGCCCCTACACGATCAAAATGCATAGAACAGTTGTTTTTTATTGTTTATAACACTAGCCTATTACTGTCCAACTGCAGGGCAAAGGCCCTTCTCATACAGAGAAGGCACGAGAATTGATCACCACGCTTGCTCAAGGCGGATTTGTGATTACAGACTTATATTAATTACAAATAAGTCCATGTTTCCTCACGAGATGTGAGGACATGATTGTGTGTGCTCGTGTTTTTTTAACCGTCTTTAAAAAAGGAGGTTATCAATTCGACTGTATGTTTCTTGTTTGTATGTGTCGGGGGCAATACAAAACAACAAACAGAACCAACGCCGCCGACTTCCAACGCTTTTTTTTTTGTTCCGGATGGGAAATCATCAAATGACTTCTTCCCAGAGCTCGTTGACTTCCAAAGCTAAAGTTATTTTTCACTTTTAGCTTTTGAAGGAGTATGTGTTTTTTGTAAAGAAGTTTTTTAACTTTATCTTCGTCTAGATTGATCTAAATCCATGGTAAAAGCTGTCGTCACGATGTCGCCCCTTCCACCACATGGATTTCGATTTCCATTATAAGAAAAGTCGTTCTTCAATACTTCCTATAATATACGCTACATAGTAATATGTATTTTTCCCTATCGCTAACAAGCCGTAGATAGAGAGCTCTACAGATGAAATTGAGTCGTCTATAGTGACTTAGTTAGCCCCCCGTGGCTTCATCCCTGAGGACAACGTGGCTACCTTACTTATGTTTCATCTATACATAGTATACAAGCCACCTGCCCGCGACTTTGTCCGCTTCGCTTATTTCACTCGCGTTAAATTACGTCTTTCGTTACTGCTCGGCTCCCATGGGTAGCATGATGGTATATAGACTATATTACTCAGGAATAATGTAGCTATCTATTGGTGAAAAAATTGTTAAAATCGGTCCAGTAGTTTCGGAGTCTATTCGTTACAAACATACAAACAATCTTTCCTCTTTATAATATTATTAGTGTTAAGTATTATATTACAAAGTCACTAACCGCCGTCTGTACGCTTGAATCTATTAAACTCCGCAACAGATTTTGATGCGGTTTTCATCAATAGATAGAGTGATTCAAGAGGTCTTATATAGCTAGTCTTGAACAAGGAATATAAAAAGACACTAGCCAAATCCAAAAGTAACTGTGTTCTTTGCCGTATCGACGGCGCGTTCGTGTTCCACGCGCGCCTCAAAGATGTCAGCAATTGGAGCGGCCACTCAGGGCCGATGCCTGCCGGGGCTGCGGGTTGTTCGAAAGAGATACTTCCCCCCGGAACGCAAAAGGCACAAGAATTAACATGGGTGGGTTTTAGTCAGTAAAAGTCTGACACTCCCGCCCGCCCCGCCCAGGGCGGGGGAAGTCATTTGATGATTTCACATATGGAACAAAAAAAAACCGTGTTCTTTACATCGATGCCTTTTTTTTGTCCTGGGCTATAAGCAGAAGCTAGCTAGTTCGTGTGTTCATGATACAAAAACAAGATAAGAAAAATTCACATAAAGCGGTCTCCACTCGATCTGCGCACGGCTTATAGCAGCTCGTGTAAGATTCTATGATATCACAAAAATATATCAAGTAGAGAGCGAAGTGGTAGCACAGTCGAAGAAATGCAACATTATCGTGCTGATATGGTAGACGGTTATCAGATAACACAACAATTATAAGGCACGATCCCTCGCCGAGCCTCGCGGACTTTTATAATGTACATTTATCTCTGATGTTTTATACCCGCCTACTATTCTTTGTTGTAGATTGCCTAGATTTTTCAGCTGGTTGAGGAATGCGTAGTTAAATAATTCGAAAATTACATGTTCCTCACATTATTACGATCAGTTTTTTTCTACTGGACCATACCTGGGACCCGGATACGGAGATATTGAAGGCCTAATTTCCAACTTCTTTTAAAGTTTCCTTAAACGAAATCAGGTTTTAAATGGTCTGCCCCTACTTCAAGTAACCTTATGACCTCTGTGCTGCTGAATGCGCCCTAAGGACAAAAAACAGTATTGCCTTGTTCCGTTTTGAAGGTTACGGGTGCCGGTGTAATTGCACATGAGACATTTCAATTTTGTTTCTGGGATGGCAACGCATTTGCACGGCCTCTGGTATTGCAGATGTCTATAGGCAGCGGTGTTCACTTAATATAAGATGGGCCGACGCCGTCGGCTTGCTTGCTAAACAATGATATTAACAAAAAAATGTACAGAATCAATATCTTATCCTGACGGATCGTTATCAGTCGCGTTGCATTGGTGCTTTGCATATCTCTTTAATAATAATACCAGCCTTGTATTATCTTACTGCAGGACAAAGGTCTCATTTCGTACAGAGAAAGCACTAGCGTTGATGATCACGCTAGCTTAAGGCGGATGTTGAGTTCAGACTCATATTTAAGTTTAGGTCATGACGGTTTAAGGAAAAGCATCCAAATATTACAGAATTTTAATTTAGTAAAAATCAGCCCTTTTAAACTCATTAAACTAAGGATAATATGCGAAGTTTAGAAACAACTGGTCGTTACAGGAATAATTAATAAGACTAGTTAATTACGAATATAAAAAGATGAGCCCATGGTTTTCCCATGATTACGATTTTTTTTTTGTTTTGGACCATACCTTTGATTACGGAGATATTGGTGATCAAAGTTTCAACTTTATTAACGTTTCTTTTGCGAAAAAAGTTTTCAATGTTATAACTAATTTTAATTACACAAATGCTTACACCCATAGGCACAATGATTTGCGTGCGTTACTTTATGCGCTATAAGACTGATTTTTTATACAAAAATAAAAAGATGTTTTCCAACAACATTTTTTCCTCAACACTGCTTAGTTCGATGGGCATACAGCATAGTTACCAGCTATGGGTCTTTTAACAACCCCATAAATGTCCTTAAAACATATTTGTGGCTTACTCGTATAACCTTTTTTGCTGACTAATACTTACAACATGGACAGAAAATCTAAACATTTCAGTAATTACCGCAGTGACAATCGACAGGCAGAGAGAGATAATAAAAATATCGAATTCCTTATCAATGTTTTAGTTAGCATACATGTAATGTCAATGAATCGTGGGATGGTATTACCCGTAGTTATGTAAAATCATTGCGCCACCACTAATGGCTAATGATGACTTTGTGTCCGTGGAGTTTCTTGCTCGTTCTTCTCCATAGACATAGGTATCATCACGCCTGTATTCCTCGAAGGGTTGGACTGAGGTGTATCAATGTACACCTACAGTTTGCCGGTATATTTAGGTCCCATGTAATAGGGGGCGAACCTCTTAACCGGGCACAAATCATACTCCAAGCTGCTACTGAGAATTTTATAGGAAAACCCAAAAATATTTTGCTCGACCTGGGAATCGCAGCCAAGACCTGGTCTGACTGCAAGAGGCAGTTTAAAATTGCACATTTAAAAGTAAAGAAAGTATTTTTACCAAGTTACAATTTCTATACCCACACACCTGTATGAATAAGCATTTAACTATTTTGGTGGCGGTCAATACAACGCCGTGCAAATGGTATTAAACAAGTAAGTCTTCGCGAGTTCAAGGGCGGCAGACAGGCCGACAAAGATAACAAACTAGCGTACATAACTGTCATGTATGTGTGCTATAAATATTAACTGCACGTAAGTGTATGTGATATGTATAGTCAAGTAATAGTGGAATGGCTGTAATTAAGGGAAACGGGTTTGTATTGGGATGTACAGTCAGGAAAAGCGATAAGTAACCAGGGTCGCCTAATAACTTCAAAGATTTTTTAAAACCGATAGATGTTTTTACTATATTAGATGATTTGGTTACTTATCTCTTTTGTTGACTGTACATACACACAAACACACACACACAATATAGGGTGGAAGAGATATCGTGATTTGACTGCCTCGTTAGTGTCGTGGTCGCACACACGACTGCTGAAAGTCCTGGGTTTGATTCCCAGGTCGAGCAAAGTGTTGGGTTTTTGCTATTACGAATTTCTCAGTAGCAACCCGAAGTATCAAAGTTGGTGGTGTAACAACCCCTTGTCTCGGAAAGCACGTACAGCTGATCTCTCCCCGGCCGTGTCGGATTGCCGTCCTATCGGACTATGAGAGCGAGCGAAGTGGGCGTGCACCTGTGTGTGCGCACACACTTGCGCACTTTAATATCACCTTCATACATAGCTATTCTCCATTGAGATTGGCCGCCATGATCGAAATCGGTCTGGAGAATATTTTTAAGTTTCCTGACCCCCAAAGTTTTTTGAAGGGGTTGTGCGGGGTCGGAAATTTAGGTGATAGCGACCCGAATTTGATCTATAAACGGATATACATACATAGTCGATGTTGTGTAGCTGTTTGTCATCGCGTCAGACGGAATCAATACGTTTACGTACACACTTCTACTATTGATTTTTTTTATAAATACACTATTAGCTGTTTGAGGAAATATTATGATAAAACTTGCTTTTGCTCTCGACTTCGTTCGCGAAAATCCCTAATTTCTTTGATCGTATAATATAACACTCGGGATATCCTAGCTTCCTATTAGCGATAGAATTTTCAGAATCGGACCAGTAATATCGGAGATTATCGCGCTTAAATAAAACAATCTCTTTAGGTTTATAATATTAGTGTAGATTCATATTTATAGAAGATTTTATTGCAGACTAACAGAATATAGGTTATCGTGACAAATCGTCGATCATATTGATAAACATGTGGGAAAGCGAGATAGCGATACATGAAATTGCACAATAACAAAAAAACCTACAGTTTACAAAATAACTAGTATAAAAAATGATTAATTAGGAGATTAGACTGGAAGATGACCCCAACATAGTTGGGAAAAGGCTAAGCAGATGATGATGCGGAGATTTGTAACTGATCTATCTAGCCTTTATCCAACTACTTATAGTGTAACCGGATGCAGCTTTCTTCTAGTACTAGCTATTAAGTTAAATTGCAATCCGTGGTGCTTGGCAATCTGGGCTTCTTCCAGTTGTAAACATCCCTCTGCGCCTATCGGTCTAGTTCTGTTCTGCCTCCTGCATGTTTGGAGGGATGTGGAAATTACGTCTTTTCTTACTCCTCCGCTAATCGTTTCTGATTAATTGCGCTGTGGGATCCAAGACAGTCGAATCGTTTCTTAGGGACTCGTGGAGCTTCATTGCCTCGGCGTTTTTCTGGCGGTCTCCACTGTGGATTCTGGCTTGTTGGTGTTTCAGGTGTGGGTTTCACTATGGTGTGGCGGGCTTGTCCCATTAAGTAAAAAGAATCAAAATTGTACCAACTTACTCACTGCGGGAGCAAGACCAGTGTGCCAAGTGTGATTTTTTTCTCTCACGTTCGATTGCGAGCGCGTTAGAGTTTTATATGCGAAAAAGTTATAGCGCCACCTGGTGGTCACTAGGAGAAACCTAGACCATAACCTAAATTCAAATGCTCTCGTAATCGACCGTGCATCGAAACAACTTACACTTGCCACTCTGGAGGCCTGACATGCAGGGCTGCCCTAGTTTAGGCTCCAATCCACTCCATTTATTTTAACAATGTCTGTACAGTGTTTTTGCTTCGTGTGAAAAATAAATGATTTTTACTTTTTGCATATATACATAAAATCACGTCTTTTTCCCATGGGGATAGGCAGAAACAACAGAACGCCACCTGGTACGATACTTACATACTTCTTTCGCCTCGTCCACGTTCATACAAGCACGCCGGTATGGAGTACTGCGCCCCCACCTTTTTGAAGAACCTCACCAATAGGGTCGGGGTAGGTCTTTCTAGAGCGTCCCCCTCCCGGCGTTGCCACTTACATCTGCCATATAAATCCCTTTTCAGTCATCCTCTCAACATGACCGAATCATCTTACTTTTTCTTCTTTTACTTACTTTAGAAACTTCTCCGTTTCCCCAGGACACATTCGGACGCGCCAAGAACTGGGTGAAGGAGCTCCAGCGGCAAGCGTCCCCCTCCATAGTCATAGCGCTCGCCGGCAACAAGAGCGACCTGGCGGCCAAGCGCATGGTGGAGTTCGAGGAGGCGCAGGCCTACGCCGACGAGAACGGACTACTCTTCATGGAGACCAGCGCCAAAACTGCCATGAATGTTAACGACATATTCTTAGCTATCGGTAAGTCTGTCATCTTATCTCGTCATCACCTTTGGTTGACTGGTAGAGAATGAGAATCTAAAGCGTCAAGTCGCCTTTGTACCGTTTTTTGAAGTAATAAAGTTTAAATAAAAAAACTCGTTAACGTGGCGCGCTTTACTTGCTATCTAGTGAAGGTCCCGAAAAAATCGGTCCAGCCGTTTCGGAGATTTGCCAAAACAAACAGACAGGCTAACCGGCAGATAAAATTGTTTTAAATTGGTGTTTTGATATAGTACCGTGCATACATTCCTATGTGCTCAGTACAAAGCTGTCATTTTGACTTATCAAACAGTTTTATTTATATCTAAAGATAAACCATTTATTAGGTTCTATTGAATTGTCTAGTCGCTAGTCGGAAAATTTAACCTAGTTTTAGTCAAAGAAGAAAGAGTGTTCCTGTATTTTAGTGATTTACGCAGGTAAATCACTAGTCTCTGTTGATTGATCTACGAAACCGTTTGGTTAGGAGTTTATTTTTTTATTATTTCTTATGTTTTTTGATTGATGTTCCAGCGAACAAGTTACCAAAGAGCGAGGGCGGAGGCGCGGCGGCGGCGGGGGGCGCGCGGCGCCTGGGGGACGCCGAGCAGGCGCGCCAGTCCTCCTGCTGCAAGTGATAGCGCAGGTCAGTGCCGCCGGGGCCACGCTAACCTGCTCCCAACTAGCTCAATGATCCAGGGTTGCGGAATTTGTTCGAAAGAGTTGCCGCGGCCCTGGAACGCAAAGGGCATTAGAAGGAACACGGATGGGTTTTAGTCAGTAAGAGTCTGGCACTCCCTTCCGCTCTGCTCGGAGCGGAAGAAGTCATTTGCTGATTTCCCATCCTTAAAAAAAGCAACTGAATAATACTGGGCTCTCGACCCCTAGGACTGGATATTTTGAATATCATGAAAAATATAGTAGTAGATCTCTTTGAGATGAAGCTCATCCGGGGAAGTACTACTATCATACCTATTTCTGCTGCAAAGCAGCATTGCTGTGTTCCGGTTCCATGGGTATGGGTGCCGGTGTATGTATTACATGCACACGAGACATTTCAGCTTTGCATCTACGGTGTCAAAGCGCTTATCTCTTTAGTCTATGGTATTCCAAATGGATAGATTACTCCTCCGTTTTTTTTCCTGATTAATTTCGTTGCGGGATCCAAGGCAGTTGAATCGTTTCTCCGGGACTCGTCGAGGTTTATTGCCTCGGTGGTTCAGGTGGTTGCTACTGTTGATTCTAGCTTTTATGGAGTTGCAATGGTTCTGGGACTAGTATAGCAGGCTTGTCCCAAAAATAAATAAAATGACTGATAGTTAAGTCATTATTTTTACCAATAGTTTAGTTGTTTTACTCTTGACTCTCCGTTGTTCAATATTCATCACAATCTCTGTTAAAAACACAATATTCTCCCGATTCCAGACAAGACCGCCGATTGGTGAGGGCGTGCGCGCGGGTTGAGGTATGTAGTAGGTAACGATACAACAACCGGCAGACGAAGTACCACTCCGGCCTGCTAGTACCCACGCCCGCGGCGGACGGACGGACACACCCACAACCCAGCTTATACCATACGAGGCAGCTGCAATACTGCTATATGGAACGAGGCACATCCGTGTCTTGTGCCTCGCTTTGTATAACAATTTTGAAACGGGGTGAGTGCAATAGTTATGTACTGGACCAGGAAGTAACAATATGTGGTTGAACCTAGAACAGTATATGATTATTATACAAGACGAAGCTTCTTGAGATTGTCTCCTGAAGTGTAAACGTCCTCCATCGTCTCGCACACGCCTCGTGTGCACATATTCTCTGTTTCCTAAAAATTAGCGAATTGTTATCGAGTCATACCTCGCGGGGTGGTCTGTAGCTGTATACATATGTATATCTACTTATTTCTTGCAATATTTATCTTTAATAATGACTTGCCTCGCGGGCTTGTCTCGCCTCATCTATATTAAATAAAGTGTGTTTGTACGTCCTCGCGGGCCACATTAAAACCTTATATAATATTAATAAAAAACAAGCTAATTATAAAAAATGATAAATAGTTTTAAAACTTATTTGTAACTGTAATAAAAATGGTTATATTTACTTTCGTTTGTACCAAGTTAGCAGTGCACTGTGCCGTAGGGTCACTACGAGATTCCTTCGTTTAGCACTAATTGAGCTTGTGTTATGCAATAATTAATCATTATACAGTATACTTCAGTTGGGGGCACTGTGTACAACAGATTAAACACTAGATACACTTAAACTTTAGAAAAAGAAAAGCTGTCGTACTAAAATCTCCAGCTAAAGTATACGTTGAAACAGAAGCGTTTAATGTCAAAATTTATTGGTGAAGGTGCATTTACATTCGTGTATCGTTACATATACATTTAAATATAATTTTAATCATCTGTTCACAACAGTGTGGCAACTAGCAAAAATAATGTTTTCAAACGCAATCTCAGTGTTGCAACTTAATAAAAACAACTTGTATGGAAAATTATGTGTTGTTGTTTGCCATTGAAGCTTACGTCTCAATGTTCTTTTACTTATAAATGTTATAATTTGTGTCTGCACAGTTTGAAGAAATATTTAAAAAAAAAATATATATTTTTATTTGTTTAAGTTTGAGAGATCGATAATGGGTTAATATGTTAGGATGACAAGTATGTGTCTACAATACGAAAACAGTTACGCTTCGTGAAATATTGTAATTTTATATAAATATAGAGTAACATTTATAAGTAAGGAGTACTTCCTTAGGTAGTCATGGTCATGCAGTGAAGGTTCCATGTGTGCCGACACCCTTTCCCCGCTCCATGTGCGCTTCGCTCGCCACCTCTCGTCTCCGCATGTCGTAGTAGGCTAGTGTCTGTGTCCTAACTCGCTAAGCGTTCCCCGGACGGTTCAATACTATATCGAGCGAAGTATTCCCTCAAATGGGACAGCTCCCACTGCAGTCCATCGGTTGGACACTTGTCGCGAATCCCTTCATTGTACTAATAATAAAATCAATTCAATTCTCGTTGAAATGTGTAGGTACATTCATCCATACATTATTTTAGTTCAAAATAATATAATATGGCGTAGTTATTTAATGAAATAGATTTACACTTCTCAGATAAGAAGTTATATAGTTATTTTTAAAACACTAATTATTCGATGGATAAATTGTTCTATACATATTATTAATTATTATGTATATTGTCTTGTATAATTTATATTTTATAAGTAAAATGTAAACGGTGGGGTCATAATTGTCGTATCCTTCTTTTATAATCGCATTCCATACAGGGAGGACTCACTGGGGCCTGCGGAACCCTAAAGTTAATAACTTGGATAATTTTAGGCTATAGACTTGACATCGATCATTTCTCCAATAGCTGTCACACCTCTATTTGTCGATATATTGCAAGTACTTGTAGCGTTCGCCAGTTTGCCTATCACTCTTAAATCCAGTTTATAACAGCTGTTACTGATTCAGAATGCGGCTTTACATGTTAGCAATAACATAATATATATTGCATTGCGAGCGCACTCAGTTGTCGCTTGGTTAAGAAATCACTTTAATATTGTTTGAAGGCTTGCATCACTCCTTACTTAGCAATTTATTATTTATCTATAAGAAGGATAGGTACCGTCTAACACCTGCAAGAATGGAACAAGTCCTGACGCGTCAGTTTTGTAACTCTATGAGATTTTATAACAACCCAAGTCCGTCGTGTTGTTGGGAATAAATTGTCTATAAATTGTTCATACGTAAGGTGTCATCTATTGTATATTAATCAAAGCTTATAGATGAATTCGATGCCCGTTGCGTGGTATGCCGTTGGGTTAAGCATTTGGAGGTGTTTTCATCTCTGTGTATGGTTATCGTGATGGCGTACTACGCAATGGTGCTATGTTATGGGCAGCGTTGATCGCGCCGCTTCCTCACACTACGTTAACACTTATAAATATCTAAATAGTTGTATCACCTTGACACAAGTTCAGTAGTTCTCGATGTAGGCAGTTCTTTGTTTAACAAACTACTTGTTTCAATCAATCTATTGTCTTGTGGTCAGTAAACCAATCTACTAATCGCAACATAGGAAGCGGCACTCAATATTGAACTTTATACCAACGCGATAGAGCAGTTGTTGCAAGCAGTTCCCCGAAATTGGTTAGTAATAGTAGCACTGGCTCGGCTGGCCACAGACGCCGATCATGGTCGTATTGTATGTTTTTTGTATTGTGTAAATATTTTGGATTTATTAAGAATATTATTATATTGATTAAAAAAACATTGTAAATGGACGTGTTTTTGGTGTTTTATTTGTATGTACCCATCTCCTGGCACTATCAACAAACTCCATATCATGATATTTCATCATAAAATGATTGACATAAAGAACTTATCCATCATTTACTTGTTCTCGACTTCAAATTAATCAACTCGACAAAACGTTTTGGTCGTACAAACATACTATCAAATAAAAAATGGAGTCGTCACTGTAAACCCAGGGGAAAGCCGACCACAATAAATATCGATGTTATTTTTTAAAAGTGTAGTCGTGAGAACGCTAATATACATTTATAGTACCAGGGGCTCATGACTTGGTTGAAGATTATAATAAAACTGGGTGGAGAATTCTTTCTTACCGAGTACTAGGCGCACATGCCGACACTCCCGCTCCGGAAGATTTGATGATTTCCCACCCTCAAGCAAAAAGGCCCTAGATAGAGCAGTAGTTTGGAGAATTGGAACAGAGAAGCGATAATAAAAACTGTAGTTACAATAAATTACAATTTATTTCATTTAGCTAAACATTTACACATACCAACTGCTGCACTCAGAGACGTTACTTAAAACGCATATCTCAGCACACATCTACAAAACTGAAATGTTCTACATTTGTAATATTTTTGTTGTTCATAATATATTCATCAATTAAAATAAATGATGTGTTTAGGTGACGTCTCTGAGTGCCAAGGTTAAACACAGTTAGGCCACAGTAAGTACTATATATCAACACTTATGGCACTTGTGTAGTACACAAGAAAAACGAAAATATAACAATTGAACTGGCTCTTCAACGTGGACCAAAATACGGACCAACATCATTTATAAATTTGATAGCCAGTCTTAAACATTACTCAATACAGGGGTCCCCAAACTTTTATGATGACTGACTCCCTTTAGAGGTGTATTTTTTTTGCGACATTCTTCTAAAATAAAATAAATAAATATAATTGTGTGTGTCTAGCTGTAACAGACATTCTGATCACTATTTATTATTTAATTAAATAAATCTCCCAAGAATCTTAGTTTTTACAAAATATAACAGTACCATAATAAAATTATGGTGTTATATTTTTTTTTTTTCAATGCGGAAGACGTCGCATATGGTGACCAGGGGGGCTGTCACTATCTAACTCTTGGAACTGGCCAGAGTGTTGAAAATCCGACAGTGAGCAAGGCAAAGTAATATTAATACTGTAATAAGAGATGGTGGTAGGCTCCCTTGTGCGTATCGCCGCGCGGACGCCCTCAGGATAACTCCACGGCGCGGCGCCGTGGGGCGTCGCGCCGCACTGATTGGGAACCCCTAACTAAGGGCCGGCGCTGACTGACGTCATAGCACGGCATGGCAAAGGATTTTATTCCTAATCAAGTTACTTTTATCCTTATTTCAATGTGTTTAGAATTTATATTACTTTATTTCTATACACTCATACTGTGGCATGCCGCTACGTCCCGCGATACACTTAGATCACAGGATTATGACAACTAAATCGAAATAAGGTTTAAAACTGGAGCGGCGGTGTTTTGATGCCACCGCGTCAGTTACCGCCGGCCCTTAGTAGACACATAGATTATCGTTTATCGCTCACCAAATCCAACATTTTATAAAGGAAATTATTTTAAAATAATGTCTAGAGATTCCGTTTTCAAAGAAATACGAGATTGAATTTGTAAACATTGTTTAATAAGCATTCTTTGACATACATTTAATTGATTGTATTAGTTAGGGCCTCCGCCCTCGTCCGACTTTTTGTAGGACTGATTATCGGACCGTTCAATAGATTCATAGTTTCGTGGGATCGACATCTGCATTGGTATGGTAGAATTAATATGTTCCATTCTCACCGACAAAAAAGTCGGTCACCGATTGTCGGACGTGTGCGGGATATCCTTGATATTATTGAAATAATACATGTTCGGACAGCCTTACAACTTTTTAAACAATGTTCATCTAAGTAAATTCACATCTTAAAATATATTAATATTTTATGACTAGTCTAGGTACTGAATTGCATCATGCATGTTACGTGCTGAAAAGGGTGTAAGAAGACACTTCTTTTAATTATTTTTATTCGAGATGGATAAGCTCTTGACCCTAGTCTAGGTCAGAGGTGACAAGGACAAAGTAGAAGGCGTAAGTGACATGTTCTTCACATCATTGCGATCAAACACCTTGGAACATTTTGGTTACGGAGATATTGAATGTCAAAGTTACAACAATTCATTACAGTATTTCACGAAAACAAGTATTAAATGTTCTACGTGGCTTACAATAAAAACTCGTAAAACAACATCAATATAATTCCGAACTCGCTACTATTTTGTAGGTATTAAAATATAAAATTCGTAGCTTGACGACGCTGAGGGCACGTTGTTGCTTTTTGACGTGGCATCAAAAATTTAATTGGCCACACCATAAGCGTAATTCACAGTTATGTGATGTTAGTATCTTTTTACACCCCAATAAATATAAGTAATTAATCTATTTGATATTATTAAATATCTTTGTACAATATTGCAGATACATTTACAGTTTTTACATAGTTTGGTCACTTGGCATACCAATGATTGGTATCTAAGTAGTTCTGTTAGTTGCCGCCAGTGGAAAGTTAGCGCTAGTTGTAATTCAAGATAAAATATTATTGATTACATTACAGCATGCAATGCCTATACCTACTAGAGTTATAACATTAAAATTAGGCCACTGGGTAAAATAAAAAAATAACAATAATTATGTAGTAATTAATTAATTAATAACTTAGACCTACATAGTTCGTAAACGAAGCGTTCGACGTAATGTTTTTTATTTAAATTTGGAGCAATTTTGTATAGAAACAGCTCTTTATTATATTCATAAGTACATAATAATATACACATTCAATATATAAGGTGACTGGTTCGTAGGGACGGATACATATGATTATACTCGTGATAACAAATAATTTTCCCAAAGAAACTATTTTTTTTTCGAACAGTTGATATCACAAAGGCGTGTGTAGGTACTCAATATTTTGTTAGGATGATAGAGGTCACGCGCTTTTCAAATTTTAAAAAGTTGTGTTATTTTTTTTTTTAAACTTTGCCCTACACTAGAAATTTCTAGGTAGGTAGGTAGGTGCATTTACAAATATACATACTCACATACACAAACAGCCAGACCCGGTACCCGGAAAAGGAAAAAGATTTGTAGGCAATACAAATATTTTTTCCGTGCGGGAAACGAACCGACAACACGCAGTGCAGCAGCCAATCTCTCAGCCACTGCGCTAGCTATGGCGAGAGTAATGAGTACAATGTATATAAGTATCGGTCACTAATTACCAGTCAGCCTATAAAACAGAATTAAAAAAAAAAAAAAATATCGGGATCACAATCGAGATTACAATATAATGTAACAAGCATATACTAGCATTTAGTATTAAATAAACAGTGATAATAATATTTCTCGGAGGTAAAAAAACTTTAGCTATTGGTTATCGCCAACATCACGCGACAAAGCTTATTTCTGATTGGCGAATGTTTGGTAGGGGTTTTCACAAACTAGGTACATTACTTACGAACTGACCCAGACAACTGGGTGGTCTTGCTATGATGCTTAAATATACTTGCGTGCATAATAATCGGCCAACCCCTTTATTTTCCACTTAATAGCAGATATTTAAAAAAATAATTAAAGCCAATGTCCATAAGGTCATAGATACCTTACTTTTTTATCTACCATGTGGTATTAAAAGTAATCCTTTTAATTTTTTTTATTCCAAATGGAAAAGCACGGGGTGGGTCGGCTTTTTTGCACGCAACTGTATTTATACAGACGGTTACCTAAATCAATTGGTCGGTTACTACTATTGAACATTATATGTATTACAGTATTTCTTTCAATGACGTTGTGTCCTGAACTCGTGATGGCTCAATTGTTACGGTCTGCTTTCATGCATGAGGTTGTAGGTTCGATACCGACCAAGTACCAATATGCCTTTATCAATTCATAAGTACTTTCTAAGTTTATATTGAACATCACTGACATCAGTGAAGGCAAACATCGTTAGGAAAGTTGGACTGATATTATAAGGCTCCCCGCCAACGACCGACGTTTTGTAGGTCCGATTATCGGACCGATTTAATTCATCCATAGTTTTATGGCTCCGATTGTTTATTGGCCGTGTGCGTTGACGTATTCGAATTTATATGTTCCATTCTAGCCGACAAAAAATATCGGTCAATAAGCCGGTTGTAGAAAGTCTGGAATCGCCAATCCGCCTTGAGCAAACGTGGTGATCAATGCTCGTGCCTTCTCTGTAAGGGCCTTTGCTCATGAACAATAATAGGCTGATATTATTACAGTAGATTTTCTCCCATTCCCTCGAGAACGAAGGAATCTTATTGCGTTACTAAGTATATTGTGCGTAAACACCATTTTTACTATTAACCAATCTGTTCCGAGATCCAAGCGTTACAGTCGCTTGATCCAAATCGTCCTCTTAATACTTATAGCATCAAACATGGAAAACATATTGGAGTCAACATTTAGGTATAAAGGCCGCCGCGAGACAGCACGGGTACTTCTCTTGAGATCGCTGCGTTAGTTGAGCGAATCGCTGGGAACATGCTTGCTATTTCGCCAGTGTGGCAAGGCTCACATAGAGAGAAGGCTAGGGGGTACCACCTTGAAGGGGCTTCTCAGGGCCGATGCCTGCCGGGCCTGCGGGTTGCTCGAAAGAGATACCGCGCCCCCGGAACGCAAACGGCACAAGAAGGAACATGGATGGGTTTTAGTCAGTAAAAGTCTGACACTCCCTCCCACCCTGCCCAGGGCAGGGGAAGACATTTGATGATTTCCCATTTCCCGAAAAAAAGGGGTTCCACCATCTCTTGAAACAGTCCCATTTTAATATTACTTTGTAATTTCAGTTGTTGGATTTTTAACTCTGTGCCCTCAGCCGAGCGTTGAAAATCTAACAGTGCACAAGGCAATCCTACTAATATTATAAATGCGAAAGTTTGTGAGGGTGGATGTTTGTTACTCTTTCACGCTTAAACAGCTGAACGGATCTGGGTGAAATTTGGCACTGATAAAGATTGTAGTGTGAAATAGCCCATAAGTTACTTTCTATCTTGGAAATTAGTACACCTCTGCCTAACCCTTCAGGGAAAACAGGCGTGATGGTTTGTATATAGATTTCGACCGCTTTTTATCCTGGAAAAATGTACGGTTCCCGTGGGATAATATATCAAATTTGACGCGGACGAACTCGCGGGCAGACGCTTTACAATAATACTGTTTTTAAAGATGATGGTAGCCTCGTTGATGTTAAAAAGGGCTTGATGATCCTCGTTTAGCGAAGACTTGACTCTAAAATAACTACACATATTCTATACGATTTTTTGCAACACACTGCTGTACGAATGGAGTGCGCATGAATTCGTGGAAGATCGGAACCGTTCGTGTGTCTAAGCCGCGACAGGCCCTACTGTTGACTGGACCGGCAATTCCCGTATTTCTAAAAACGTTCGCTATCTAATCTTAGTAAAATCTGAATATGTAAAACATACCAAATAAATACGAATATACAAAATACGTTTTAGTAGTAGTACAGCTCTTTCAGAAGGAGCTCGCCTGGGCAAGTACTACTACCAAACCTATTTCTGCAGAAAATCAGCGTTTTTTAAGTTTGTGTTTCGGATGGCAACGCATTTGCAAGGCCTCTGGTATTACAGATGTCTATAGTAAGCGGTGATCACGTATAATCAGGTGGGCCGTTCAAAAGTAAACCTACACTTTTTACATTAATTGTCGCTGAGATGAGATTGCAACATTTCAAATTACGGGAATTGGTCCTAACATATGTTCAACGTACATTGATGCTGAAGTACAGGAACAGTAAGCCTAGTCTTCAGAGCTCGTCGTCGAAGTGTTCCCCCATCAGGTCGCTGCCGTAGTCCGTCGCCTCGCTGCCGACGAACACGTCGTGGTGCTGCAGGATCTCCTCGAACGTCAGCAGGTCGTCGTGGTCGTCGTCAGCTGACGCGAACAGGTGGTCCACTTCCTCGTCTGCTATTTCACTGTTAAGAAAATAATGGAAAGGTTAGCGAAGACAAATATCGTATGGAATATAATGGATGTAACATTTATACAAAATTTAAAAATAGAAATATATTTATTGTTGCACCTGCACTTTAGAGGACATTAATAACGCTACTGATGTCGCGATAAACGTGCCCACCTATTGGGCCCAATAATGCTAAGAAAATCTAAAAAAAAGGGAATATTTAAAATCATCGACTCTAAAAGATTTTTTGTTTTTTTTTTGTTTTGAAAAAAACGTTGCCCCACACTAGGATATTCTCCTGTATCGTGGGTGCGTTTACAAACATATAAACTCACATACACAAACAGCCAGACCCGAAACAACTATCTGTAGGCCATACAAATATTTGTTCCGTGCGGGAATCGAACCCGCGACACGCAGCGCAGCAGCCAATCGCTCAGCCACTGCGCCAACCGTGCCGTCGACGAAGAAGATTTATGTCTTATTTTTCTAAAATCCGCAGTTTTTTATAACATTAACAAAGTCAAATAATTGATTTTAATTAGACCTTTAAAAGGCACTATTCAACGTTATTTACAAGTAAGAAGAAAAAGATAATAATATTGAATCTAGTTGCGCACGGAACAAGGACGTTAGACATAAAATAGCTGTTACAGAAGAAACACTTGCAATAATAATTCTTATCAGCGTCTTATAATTCGAACCGAGCCATTAAAAATTACTTTCCGTATCCAATTGTTGGATTTGTATACAAGTTTAATAGTTAAGTTGTCGACATTACGACAGATAGGCGCAGTGGTGGAGCGATCCGCGCGCGGAACAAACATTTGAATGATCTACAGGTAGTTGTCTCCCGGTCTGCCTGTTTGTGTATCCTACTATCCTTCCTACATAAACATACCAACACGCCTGTATTCCCCGAAGGGTTAGGCAGAGGTGTAACAATGTACACCCACAGTTCGCCGGTATGTTTAAGTCCCACATAATAGGGGGCGAGCCTATTGCCATTAACCGGGCACAAATCCTAACTCCGAGCTGCTAGTGAGAATTCCATAGAAAAACCCAATAACCCTTTTTGCTCGACCTGGGAATCGAACCCAAGACCTCTAGCGTATATTCATCTTGATTGTTTTCACATATAGAAGCAACAAGTACATTGTATCCAAGATTTTGTAAAAACCAAATTGGAAGAAAAGAGTGTCCATGGAGTTTCTTGCTCGTTCTTCACCATAGAGACCTACGCTTTGGAACGAGCAACTAGCTTCAACTTTTAAATGTTACTTCTTGACAATTTAAAGCATTTATTTCAATTAGACCATTTACAGGCAATGGTCTCATTGAAATAAATGCTTTGACTTTGACGGACAAGAATTATGGAAGAGATTTGTATATACATATGTACTCACTTGTTGTTAGGTATTATCCAGGTGTGTATTTCAGCGAGGTCGATGACCCCGTCCTTATTAAGGTCTAGGTCGTTGTCGAACTTGTCCTTCTCGGACAGCAGCCAGGCTTTGTCCTGCTGGCTACCTGGTGGAATAACATGTATGGCTTATAATAATATCTCATTTATTTCATTAAAGGATTGTAGTTCGTATTCAAATACATACTTATTCTATACTAATATTGTAAATGCGAAAGTAAGTCGGTCTGACTCGGGGAGGGGGGAGCTGGGGTGGGGCGAGACGTGTTGCCCCCACAACTCCCCTCGGCTGCAACTAGGTACCCCTGGGCACAGTTGTCCAGTTTATTAGACCTCTCCGCTTCCCTCAGTGCACAGGCGGAACCGGCGGAACCGTAGGGGTTTTAAACGGTACAAGTCCGACATAACCCTCCGTTCACCGTAGACCAAGGATGGCGAACCTTTATCGGTGAACATGCGATTTTTTATTAAAAAAATAATAATGTGATTATGACGTGCCATCAAAGAATCTTGACTAAGCCATTTAATGAGGAAAAGTATAACTAGATGCTATTAAATCTTCGTTTGCAACTCGTTTGTACAAGAACTGTATTATTTACTCTTTTATATTTATTTAAATGAAAGTTTAGTGTGATTTCTGCTGTAGCAAATTGGTTTCGATCAAATACATGGTTTTGTCATTTGTTGGCGTGCCCGAATTATTTTGTCGCGTGGCACTACAGGCACTAGACGGAGGGCATCCAGGAGGTATCAAAATTGGTGGGAAATGAGATTTTTTGGTTATACCCTCTAATATTGCCGTAATCTTCACATTCTCTGTTTCCATAAAACGCAATGTTTTCACGTTTCACACGTAGCTGTAGATCCAATAAAACACAGTTAGTTGGTTTTTAAATACTTTTATAGCGTTTAAGTGTATAAACAAATGAACAGAAAGCCGTAGCGTTTTATTATACATAAATAATAAATATGAGCATTGCATTGTATTTAAATACACTATTACACTTTTTTTTAAGGATGAAAAATCATGAAATCACTTCTTCCGCTTCGAGAGTGTCGGACTGTTACTGACTAAAACCTACCCGTGTTCCTCCTAATGCCCTTTACGTTCCAGGGCCGCGGTGACTCTCTCGGACAAATTCTGCAACCCTGGTACAGCGGTTCCCAACTAACTTCACAGCGGTTCATAAAGTGGGTATCGCGGAGTCTATCTATGGATGCCGTGGACTAGTCGAAATTACAATGAACACTAGGTTATGCCCGTCATTTCGTAACCTACAACCTAATTCTGTTTTCTAAAATAAATCAAATGCCGAAGTTACTCCTTATAATATCAGCTATCTGCCAGTGGAAGTCCTGTTAAATTGATTCAGCTGTTTTGGAGATTAAGCGGAACAAACAGACAGACAGAACAACGTAAAAAAAATCGTATTTGGTGTAAATATGTAAACATTCATATTATTATGCATTTAGTAAAAATCCTTTATTTTGACATTACACACTTCAATTTTATATATTTGTATAGATATTTATAAATACACATTTTTACATGTGGGGTTCCATTAAATTAAATTTAATTGTTTTGTGTACTGTTGCCTTAAAAGTTTAGAAACCGCTGGACTATCCTACTGATACGCGAAGTTTGTGAGTATGGATGGATGTTTTTTACTTAATCTCGCGAGCACGGCTGAACGGATCTCGATGAATTAGGCACAGGCATAGATTAAATTCTGGAATAGTTTTAAATCTACTTTTTATCCCAAAAATAAAAATGGACGACTGACCGTGGGATAATATACGTATCACTATATCAATTTGGACGGAGACGAAGTCGCTTCTTATATCAATTAATGCAGGTACAAAGTGCGGATCACCAAAACTGTGTCACCGCTATTCATGTAGATAGCGTTTAATTGACCAAATTGTTATTAATACATTCGCCCGTCTACTGTTACACTGGGATTGAAATAAAAATAAATTATAATAAAGGCCGGGGGAAATGTGTCGGTGATTTATTAGTATTGTTCAATCACGCGGTAGTTTTGTTTTTAAATTGCATAATAAAAAAGACTGACTTTCTTATGCAGTTATTTTAACCCTGAGTGACCGGTTTCCCAGATTTAAACACAAATCCTTCAAACCCGAACACAGCAACGCTGCTTCGCGGTAGAAACAGGTGTGGTGGTAGTACTTTCCCTGCCAAGCTCCTTCACAACGAGCTCTACTACTGCTAACCTCAGCTAGGAGCAAGCAAGCTAATGAGGTAGTAGTATACCGTCACGCCTGTATTCCCCGAAGGGTGAAGCAGAGGTGTACCAATGTACACCCACAGTCCCGAGTAATAGGGAGCGAGCCTATCGTCATTAACCTAATCCTAGCTCCGAGCTGCTACTGCGAGCTTCATAGAAAAACCCAACAACACTGCACGACCTAGGAATCGAACCTAAGACCTCTAGCATAGCAGTTGCGCTGAAGACCACAAGGCTAACGAGGCAGTTAGTGAGGTAACGAAACAGTAACGCCTATGTTTACACAACATAAAGCAGTGAGCACTCATCTCTTGTATATTTTGCTTATTTATGTTTAAAATGCAAAGGAAACTTGTTATTTATTTACTACTTGTGTAAAATAACAAATAACGGATGTAAAAAGATACTTAACAAAAGTCGCAACATATATATTTTTCCCAACATTGCGAACATTTTTTTCTGATGAACCGTATCTGTGAACCTTCTGGTTACCGAGATATTGAAGGTTCCAACTTTTTTTTTTTTCTAACTACGTCTATTCTTTTAAGTTTTATGTCCATTTGTGAAAATATTGCATGTGGTGCTTAGTGCATTTTACAATTATTGTTAATTAAAAATTAAATTCATTTAAAAATTAAATTCTGGGGTCCCCGTTTCCCCAATACGGCTGATAAGGTGATCCTTATCAGCCGTACCCCAGATTTTTTTTTTATTTCAAGTATTGGAAATCATCAATATGACTTCTTGCGCTCTGGATGGAGGAAAAAGAGTGGAGTGTGAGACTCTTTCTGGCTACGAACAAATTCCACAAGCACGGCGCGGCGGCGGGAGAGAGAACATGTACAGGTGTCCTAAACACTATCTCGCTCAATATCTTAAGTCGTATGCTAAAGTTTCCGGGAATAAATAAATGTATTGTTTTTTTGTAATGAAAACTTTACTCCCTCCATTTAGGCATCACCGCAGTTAGGTAGGAGGGCTAGTGTATAACAGAAATAGCATATCCTAAGGTAATAAATTAAATAGAAGGTTCTAATTACCAACATTGTAAATCTGTTCATATCTTGAACAAAAAGATGAACAAATTCACGGTGGAGGGTAACTGAATGAGTCTTTGCAATTTTCCCCCGTCTATAATTGTCGTTGATAGCAAATGAACAGTTATCTTGTGAACTAATAACCGCTCGTCAAATAAATAACAGATTCATTATTGTCATAAATAACTGTGTGTTTTGTATTGTAATATTAGACCCGCGAGGTGGGCGTTGCCATCCTAACTAATATTATAATTGCGAAAGTAAGTTTGTTTGTTACCTTTTCACGCCTAAACCATTAAATAGATCATGCTGAAATTTTGCATATATTTATTTATTTATTAATTAAAACTTTTTGCACATATTGTAAATAATACACTGTACAAAGGCGGACTTAATGCCTTAGGCATTTTCTACCAGTCAACCTTAGTGTGATGCAGAGACAAAACATAGTAGGTGCAAGGAACAGAAAGAACATATATGAAGATGAGAGAAGATCAGTACCTTTCATCCCGAAATAAATAGAAGAAAAGGCCGAGGAAATCAACAATAATGTTCTTATTATGATAAATGGCGTCACGCGTCCGTTACGCGTTATGCAAGAAATCATGCAAAATCTTTCATCTTCATTTTGCAGACTTACCTCTCTCGCCAATGTACTCATTGAAGTCAATGCGACCGTCCTTGTTGGTGTCCTTCTCCCTCAGGGTCTGGTTGATGAGGAACTGGTGCATGTCCTGATGCTCCTCGGGGTTGGTGAAAACCTACACACAAGGTGTCAGTTAGAGATCAGACCACAACAGGTGATGAAGAATTTCTATCATAGGCCTTGTTAAGATCTTGGATGGTGGGTGGGTGTGCACGACAGGCAACTAAGGAGGTGACGCATGCCCTGGTGGTGGTGTTGGGTGCAATTCTGTCAAAATGTCTCCCATTTTACCAAGTTCATAATTCTAAAGATTTTTTTTATGTAACACTAATTAATTTTAAATCTTCTAGCTTAAGTTTGAGATGAATATTGAACGATTATTTATTTTGTAAACGTCGTTTTGATGATAATGATAAGATTAGTAATGGACTAATATTGTGTACTCACTTGAAACTCTTCTAGTTCCAGTATTCCGTCGCTGTTGGCGTCGGCTACGGCCCACATCGCCTTCTCCTCTTGCAGCAACTAAAACAAATTTATTTATTATAATTTTTTTATTTTTTTTAAAAACGTTGCCCCGCACTAGGAATATCTCCTGTATCCTGGGTGCGTTTACAAACATATATAACGTGTATTTTGAATTTTTTATACCAACTTCTAATAACATTAGTATTTTTAAAACGTGATGCATACAATGAAGGCCGCGAAAATGATGATTTTAAATTATTATGGTAGGTACTAGCTGGTCCGGCGCACTTCGAACCGCCTCAGAACCAATAAATGTTGTATTTTTTTTTTCGTGAGCGTGAATTTTTCTTTCGTCTTAATAGTTATTTTGCTATTCGGGGTGGAGATCAATCCAACAAATAATAGATCATTAAAATCGTTGGAGCCGTTCTGAGTTATAAACGATGTAAATAACGCGACTTTGTTTTATGTACTTATGTAGATATTAGAAGGGAATCTTTATATTTCCAAGAAATAAGTAAGTAGTCATATTTCCATGAAATGTAAATAATTCCTTATATTAACAAAAAAAACTGCGCGACATTTTTCTTGTATGATGTTACGCGTTTACAAACGTATACACTTACCTATACAAATAACAATTAATATGCGTGTGTACAGTCAGCAAAAGAGATAAGTAACCGGAGTCGCCTAATAAATTCAAAGTTTTTTAATAGCCGATAGTTGTTTTTTGACGAAATTATTTTTATTAATAGAAAATGAACAGTTAACAGTTAGTTAGTGAATTTAATTTCATTTAAAAACGTCCACCGGTTTCAAAGAAAACTTTAACTATATGAGACGGTCTGGTTACTTATCTCTTGTGTTGACCGTACATACATATAGGTATCTAAGTATCACTCTATTGTCTATATATTTACAACAATAGCTTAAGCCCGCGACTTTGTCGGTATAGATTATCCTAAGATAACACAATAAAGGGATTTTATCGTATGTGTAAAGCAAGAACTGTATCGACATTTGACATATATGTGCGCTAAATTTCAACTAATTTCGTTCACCCGGTAAAGGGTGAAAGAGTAACAAACATACAACCATCCATCAAACCATCCTCACAAACATTCTGTTAGTCAGTACTACTACTATTAGTTGTTGGATTTTCAACCCTCGGCGCCGAGTCGAGGGTTGTAAATTAAACAGTCCACAAGGCAAAGTTAAATTAAAATAATGCCCCCTGATACCACCTTCCCTCTTATGCTCATAATTATATAGTAGTAGTTCATAAGTACACATAGTAGTTAGGGTATACACACCAGGCCCGTGTCTCCAGCATCGTCCGGCCCCACATCATCTTCGGAATCCACTCCGAAGGCGTCGTGCAGGTACTCTTGCCACGTCACGGCTCCGTCGCGGTCCTCGTCGGCTTCCACCAGACGCTCCTGCGCCTCTTCGCGAGCCAGGTTCCTGGTGGACAGACAATATAATAATATCGTGACGACCTTATTTCGGTCAGCCAATCTCAATGGACACTAGTCATGAACGCAGGAGATATTATAATACACAAGTGTGTGCGCAAATATGCGTGGACTCCCTATTTCTTCATTCTTGTTGTCACTCTGTCGACTTCCTAACACTAGGGCGCTACACAGAAACCCAGTAACACTTCGCCCGACCTCGGAATCGAACCCAGGACTCCAAGCTTAGCAGTTATACTTGCGACCACGAGATCAAAAGGGTAGACTAAGTCAGTAGACAGATTATGTATGCTTCAGTAGACAGCAAAATGTAAAGAGGTAAAATAAAATATGAGTCAAATGACACATATCATAAAAAAAACTGTTATGAAAAGCAGTATAGCAATTGGTAAACAGTAGCATAGTTGAGTTAATATCAAGTTCTATTTGTAACTAACGAACTGCCCTGGCTTTGCACAGGTAATTGCAGTAATTCCGAAATTTCCGGCGATTTTCCAAATAACAAGCTTTCCTAAAATCTTTGCCAAGGAAATTGTGAACACAACAAAAAAAGAATCAGCCAAATCCGTCCAGCCGTTCTAGAGTTTTGCGCTTAGCAACACATGTTATCATTTATTTTTATTAAAATTTAATGTGAACAAGTGATAAAGTGAATATGAGAGCAACGGTTAAATAAATAAAAAAATGTTTTCAGTGCCACTTCAGAATAGAATGACAAGAATATTTATTGTTAATATTATTATAATTGTTATATGAACTCCACACTAGGTGGAGCCTGCCTAGTGAAATCCATAAGGGGTTTTAAAGAAATTAAGTCAAGTTTGAACTCCACTTATTAATCAAAATCTATTCCTAACTAAACTAAATGTATGGATCAGCTAGGTAATTTAACAATGGCAATGTCAGGGTTGATCTCGTAGTAGGAGTTGTGCATTATGTTGAGCTCCATGACCCTATTTTAGGTTGGCAGTTATTCCAATTCCTCTAAATCAATTCAATTCCATCCTTTTTATGTTTGTTTGTTGTTCTTTTTTTGTATTTTTTTTTAAAGAAACACTTTTTTATTATTTTTGGGTACCACATGGACTGTGTTCAATAAACCTTTTTTATTACGAAGAATTGTAGGGTAAGAAGATTTATTGTTATTATTTTTTTGGATTCCAACTAGAAAACATTTGATAATTATTACATTGTCAGTTTTCTTTCACAGCTATGTATCATAATACCTATGAACTGAAAAACTAACAGTGAAAACCAACAAATATTCAATTTAATATACAATAACATCCCATAATACACAAAATGGAATCTTATACTTTACCTATATCAAATTATTTTAATAATCCACTTCAGATTGTTTTTTTTTAATTTTAACCGAACATTAAAATGGAGAGACAAGTTTAATTAATCGTAAGTGGTGCTTCTCATGTAAACTGAAAAGATTCTATGTGAGTAAAGCCTTCAGCTTATCACTCTTAGTTTCTTTACTATTTACTTAAAAATGATTAACTGTAGCAAGACAACACAAAAAAAAATACTTCCGATAAAATATTGTTTGGTAAATAAATATATTATTTAAAATACAAGGCCTATTTTATATTATTTAAAGAAACATACTAGAAAAATAAAACCAATAAAATCAAAGTCACAACAACTTACATGAATGATTTCAAAATCCATTTTTTGAGTTCCATCCTGTCAATTTCCTGGTCTCCATTCAAGTCCATCGCTGGAAGCAGCAAGGACAGGCGGCGCTTGGACTCGTCGGGGCTCAGCTTATCAAACTCCTCTGCTTCCCGCACGCTCCCTGAGAAGAAGTAGTGAGTTACAAGCAAAGCCGCAGGCGTCAAAATAAATAACACGGTCTTAATCGACATCTCGGCGCGCGCCAGCCGCTACTTATCGCATTCCTTATCAACTGAGCGAGCCGTTGCGAAATCTTGGTGTTGTTTGCCAGCGCCCGGTAGACGTCACATAATAAAAGCAGTGAGTGAGAGTAAAGTACTCAGTAGTACCTAAAATGGCCTCGTGGTCGAACTCGGAGTTGTGTCCAGAGTCGCCGTAGTGCTCGTAGTCCCTGGCACGGAAGCTCCCGTCCGTCTCACGCTCCAGGTTATCCGAGCTGTGCCCATGCACCGCCGCCGAAGCACAGTACAACAACATGTTGTAAGTCAAAAGAACACTTAAGAAATACTTCAAAGCCATTTTATTGCACTCCGTAACAATTTTTATTATTTATAACCTCGCTTTATGACTTTATTATTCAAATTTCATTAAAAATTGTTTATTTTTCACAAAAATAACACTGACGAAGCAAGAGTAAAAAGAGATCATGCAATTTTGATTGATGACATGACATTTTATTTAGAGTGTTGCCATTAGCAGTCATCATATCTCTGGGTTAGAATTTGACTTTTTGCAAACCAAACGATAGGAATCTAATAAAAATATCCCTAAAATTTTCTAATCATTTCAAAGTAATGCGTTATAAATAATTATGTTGCTGTTCATCGCGAACATTTTACTCATGAGTCTAATCAGTGGCCGATACTGGAATGGGGCCGAGGCCTTGGAGAATGACGGATGAGCGGATGCATGAATAATAGTGGGCAGTGGGCAGATCTCACGTTTGATTATAATCCGACATGCCAATGATCAATCACGTTTCGACTAGACGATAGCATCTTCTTGTGCAAAGCAGAGCACGTACCGAATGGGTATTAAACAGATGGTCATCATAACACTTCATCAGCATCGATGAGATATTTATTGTAGGTACTTAATTAGTGGGTAAGATTAGATGTAAGATTACAAGGCAAAGAAAAATAATATAATAAAAACCCCTTTTAAACATATTAGACACAGTTTATTTCAACAAATTGTTTGCTGCCATCACGATCAACGTGATTCTGCGTCCGGCGACGTGGTTGGGGTACGCGACCAGGAACTTGGACAGGTGCTTGCGAACCTCGCCGACGACTAGCGGGAGATGCCCGCGAGTGTCCTGGCTCGCGACGTCCAAATTTATTATGGCTTCCTCTAAATATCTGCAAACGGAAGATCATACGTGATAAACATTTAACAACAATTTAGTTTGACTATTCATATTTAACTAGCTATGTGGACACGTCACTTGTGGTCTAGAATATTGCACTGAAAGTGGAAACCTGAAATTTACGAGTACATTATACCAATATTATAAAGAGAAATGATTTCTTTGTTTGTTTGTTCCGAAAGTACTGTACCGACTTTAACCATTTTTGCACCAATAGATAACTACATTATTCCTCAGTAACATGGGCTATATAACATCACGCTATAACCCACGTGAGAGGAGCTAGCTTAGTTAAATATAAAATGTGACGTCTAAGCAATAAGAGTACTAACGGGCAGACAGACAGTAGTACAAGTACCTGCACTTGAGCTGCGTTTCATGCAGCATGTCCGTAGCGAGCTGCTGCACGAGTGACAGCAGTACGTGCTGCTGCAAGCTGCAGGGTGCTGCGAACACCTGGTCAGGGTCGACGGCGCGGCAGGCAGCCATCACCAGGGACAGGTCGCCAGCAGTGAGCGCGCGCTCGAAGGAACTGTTGACGTCACCTTCAGCGATGTGCTTATTGATCAGCGCTATTTGCATCTAGGAAAACATCACTTATGTATTGAGCGAGGAGGTAAACAGAAGTCCTAATAATATTATAAATGCGAAAGATGATGTAACGATGATGTTTGTTACCTACTCAATCACGCTAGAACGGTTGAATGGATCTAGATGATATTTGGCACAGATATAGATTTCAGCAACTGCCTCATTGGCTTAGTGGTCCTAAAGGCGACTGCTACACTAGAGGTCTTGGATTTGATTCCCAGGTCGAGCAAAGTATTATTAGGTGTTTCAATGAAATTCTCAGTAGCAGCTCTGAGTCAGAATTTGTGCCCGGTTAATGGCAATAGGCTCGCCCCTATTACATGGGACCCAAACATACCGGCGAACTGTGGGTGTACCTTGGTACACCTATGCCTAACCCTACGGGGCAAACAGGCGTGATGGTTTGTATATAAATTTCGACCGCTTTTTATCCTGGAACAATGTACGGTTCCCGTGGGATAATTAAATTTGACGCGGACGAACTCGCGGGCAGAAGTTAGTACCTACATAAAGCACTCGCCTGTGCCAGCTTCATAATTCGCATCTATTGTGGGGCAAGGGTAAACCCATAGTTGGTAACTGGGCAAAAAATTAACTCTGGGTTAGTACTGCTATTTTTTTAATCGAACAACTTTCGTCAACAGTCGTTGTTTAACTGATTGATGGAACAAAACAGAAATGCCCGATATAGACACCAAGACGTTTAGCAATCAGTATTTTTAGACCACTGGAAATAAAGTAGGTACCTACTACGTTAACTACTCACCAGCTGATCGATCACAGAGACTTCAGGACTTGCAGTTTGGGGCGGAGTGTCGGGCCCATAGTCAAGCGGAGGCACGGCTGTTTCCTCTTGAATCAGGGGCCCCGCCTGGAACTGGGTGGAGAACAAGTCTGCCACTTTGTGACGCCATTCCTTCAGCTCTTTGTGTAGCAATCTGTTGGAAATACAAAAAAAAAACACCTTTAACGTCCGCAAGGAATAACTGTTTATAGTTAATATATTTGCCGGCACGGTTGGCGTAGTGGCTAAGCGATTGGATGCTGCGCTGCATGTCATGGGTTCGATTCCCACACGGAACAAATATTTGTATAGTTGCACCGTGTCTGGCTGTTCGTGTATGTGAGTCTATGTTTTTTAAAGGTTGTAAATGTTCTGTTTTTAAAATTACTTGTGGGGCAAATTAAAAACAAATAACTTCGTGATAGTCCAGTGGTTAAGACCTCTCATGCATGAGGTTCTGAGTTCGGCCAAGTAACAATGTGACTTTTTAAATTAATATGTGCTGTCTAAGTTTATTTTGGACATCACTGACGTCGGTGATGGAAAACATCGTGAGGAAACCTGGACTTACAACGTGAGTGCTAGATCCTGGGAATCGAAACTTGGACCTCACGATCAGCAGTCATGTCTGCCACGAAGGGAAAAGACCAACGGTGCAGTAATAAACAAAAGCAACTTAAATCTAAGTCACACACTCACAGTAAAATACTTCATAATTTTAAGTGCACAAAACGAAGTAACCGATTTCCGACTGTATTGTATTAACTTAATGTCGGAAATCGATTGCTTCGTTTTATGTGATTACGTCCTTCTTTCTTATGATGGCAGTATTGTAATATAGATCTCAATGTAACGTACTCTTCAACAGTGTACTGCAGCGTATTGGCCAGGTTCTTGTCGGGGTCAGCTGAAGCCTCCATCAAGCATTGGTGGCGCTCCAACGCGCGGCGTAGGGCTCCAGATGTCTTGTGCACAGACTTGAATAAGGAGGACGATTTGTCTTCCACTGTGTGGTTAGAAATAAAATTATTTGTAAATAAATAAAACACACATACCAGGCAGAAACCACAGGATGCTACTAGCTGAAAAAATATAAATAAGTATAGTAAGAACTAAACGGATTTCTAGGCCTTCCATGGGTCGGTTGATAGTCGCAAACCTGACTGTTGAACATGAGGTGCTGAATTCGATGAGTTTTTATAACAAACTTAGCAACCTAGAGTTTGGGTTTATTTTATGCCCCGTTATTAACATGCGTTATGGACATGACTATCCGTGTTGGGAAATTCTCAAGGATATCTACGGCCCTAGGGGGCACAGGGCACATTTTGTTTTTTAAGGATGGGTTAGCATCAATTGGCTTCCTCCGCACTAGGCGGAGCGGAAGGGAGTGACAGACTCTTACTGACTAAAACCTATCCGTGTTCCTCCTGACGCCCTTTGCTTCCCAGATCCGCGGTGACTTTAAAAAAAAATTCGCTACCAGGTGTCTGTCAGACTCTTACTGATTAAAAACCACCCCAGTGTTCCCTTACCTCAGTCACGCCGGGATTCCAGGGGCAAACGCACCTTTCGCGATCCCGGACTGGGGAATTTCCTTTCTCAGTATCCTATAATGCTACCAACGAAGTCGTCCGACTGTTACTCACGTTCATAGAAAGCCTGTTCTATGATCTTGTGTATGTGTGCGATGAGGCGGCGGTGCGACCGCTCCAGGACTGGTAGGTACAGCTTGGACATGTCCCGGCTGAAGCAGCCGTCGATTAGCCGGCGCACTGACTCCGCTGTGGCTCGCACCATTTGGTCTTTTAACTCCTGTGTAATATAACCGAATGATTCAGATTCAACTAGTACAACGGACTTATTATTTATAGTATTATTTATATTTAACTCAACGTAACTCAGTAACGTAACTCAGGGTCCTAGGATCTGAGGCCTTCGAAAGAGTCGTACGAGGAGCCGAAGCCAACTTGCAGAGGCCCCTTAGACAGCTTTTTGAAGATGAAATGAAACATCATCCGACTATTATCCCTGTATGCGCTATACGAGAGCATCTAAGAATAATCCCCAGCTGGCGCAAGACTAATGTAGGATATGGAAACAATGAATTGGACTACGTTAAATTATGTTTAATATCACAAACCCTCATTTTTCATAACTACACAAATACACAATCTGTAGTCCGGGAAAGTTTCGCCCAAGAATCAAACCGGCTTCACGCAGCGCAGAGGTCGATCACTTATCCACTGCTCCAACGTGCCGTTAACATTGCATACATTAACATACTTAATTAGGTGGCATAACATTTGAACAAAATTACTAAGCACACCAATTTCGGTCACGGCATTTAATTTCAATGGATATTAGCCGATTAGACAAGAAATATATTATTACAGTGCACAAATATGTGCGCAAATACAGATGCATCCCTCTTCCGTAACTCTCATAGTCCGATACGACGGAACCTAAAACCGGGAATTCATTAGGCACAGGACCAACGTCTTAACGTGTTACTCGAGAGACGGGTACATAACCAGTATAAGTTGGCATACGTTACCTCGCTCTGTAAGAAGCTGATGAGACTGTTTCGAATCTCCCTGTCAAGAGATACTTCTTGTCTCGACTCGATGGCATTCAGAAGACTCCTCGCCCGACTGTTCACGGTCTTTTCTCTGCTAGGTTCTGCCACATCCAGCCCTGTCATTCTAGAAGGATGAAATTAGTTAATACTTTATTTTAAGTAGCAGTACTCGTAGTAGTAGTCGTAGTAGAGCTCTGTGTTATGCAGCTCGTCCGGGGAAGTACTACCATCATACCTATTTCTGCCGCAAAGCAGCGTAGCTGTGTTCCAGGCATGTGAGACCTTTTAACTTTCTCTGGGATGGCAGCGCATTTGCAAGGTCTTTGATATTGCAGATGTCTATAGGCAGCGGTAAAAAATTAACATCAGGTGGGCCGTCGTATTGTTAACCATCAAAAGATGTTTAAAAAAATCTTATCGCGACCGACTTGTTGGCGGAAAGTGCTAGAACGCCTCTTATAGGCTCTTAGGCTCCATTTAATTACTTATATGTATAACGTAAATGTTACATATTTTATCTAGAAATAAATAAATAGAGCCTTCATTGTTATTGACTTGACTATAAAGTCAAACTCAAATCATTTATTTCAATTAGACCATTAAAAGGCACTTTTGAACGTTAATTACATGTTAAAGTTAAAAATATTGAATCTAGTTGCCCATTCCAAAAGGTAGTTTCGTATGGAGAAGAACAGGCAAGAAACTCCATACATACTCTTTTATATATATTCTATACCTGCACGAACCTGTACTCGCAGCTAACTTACGAGCCGCCAATCGTATTATACTTCCCGTTAGGCGAGCATCGCTGAGCGAGTGGTATCGAGTGGTAATGTAGGTATTAGGTATCTTTGATAGCTCTTGTCAAACTAGTGACAAACTAGTGGAGCGAGTCCTCGACGGTGGGACAACTGCCCTATGTCTACTGTATTAGATAGGGTAAGGGTGGACATTAGGATAAGGGTACCTTTCAGCAATGGTTTTCTTGAGCATATCAATGAGCATTTGATTGTGCGCAAGCTCTGTGCTCTCCAACATCAACTTGGAGCTGCGGAGCTCTTCCTTCATGGCGGTGAGGAGCTTGCACTGTTCCAGGAACATATCTGTCAGTTTGGAGAAACATTTATGGGTGAACTGCATTATATGTTACTCCGGGTTTTAACTTAGGTGTAAACCGTTTAACCTAGGTTTTAGATTAGGTTACAACTGTGAGTGTGACCCTCTGCGCCAGAAACGACTATTTCACAAAATACTCCTAAATATAAATACACCCTGTCTGTAACACACACATCATATCTTCGTTTATTTATTTTTATCTTCATTACGTCATGTAAGTCGTCTGTCATAAACGATTGAGTATTGAATAAAACCGTTCTCACCGTTCAAACGATCAATCTTCTGCTCCAACACGACGAGCATTTCACCGTCCTCCATCCGATCACAGATGCCGCTATCCATGGGCACCTCATCCCTGTCGGAGTGCATACACAGCTCGACAGAAGACTCCCTGAACGCGCCATGAGCCGGCCCGTGCTTATAAACGGTCACGTCAGACGCATTCTCTTCACTAATTAAGGAGTTTAGAGACTGGCATCTCCGAAGCTCGGAGCTTTTGAGTGGGGCTTGATTCGCATCCATGGTGCACAGCAATAGTTATTATATTGTGTTTTGCGGTGTGAGAGTTTCTGTATGAAGGTAGACGAATCGAGACTTGATTTAGTTTTGTATTTTTTTCGTATTACCCTCATGTTTGTTAGCATTTTGTGATAAAGCCATTGCGGCCTACCATCTTTTAAAACCGTATTATTTTGATATTACTCTTTAATTTCAGTTGTTAGATTTTCAACTCTCGGTGCTGAGCTGAATGTTGAAAATATAACGACTGCAATTATTTGTATAGTAGTCGCCACGAGTCGTGAGCACAAATGTCAAGTTGGGCCGCCGACGCTGCATGCGATTGGTCCGTCAGTCGAACCGATCGTGTGCAGCGTCGGCGCCCCAAAAACCCCGAAAGGAACCAAAAAACCGAAAAATTAACTTAACATTTGTGCTCACACTTGTGGCGACCAATATAAAAATTTGTTTGTTTGTTGCTGTATATTAAAACGCGCTAATCTTCGGAACTGCCAGTTGGATAGGAAATCTTTTTGTATGAGATAGCTAATTTCATGAGGAATAGTATAAGCTATATAACAGAGCAGTAGCCAAAGAAGTAACCTAACGCGGGTGAATCTCGTGAACACTTGCTTATGAAGTTGGCAGACTCGTCTCACAATTAGTTTCTTATATTTCTGCACCTATGTATTTTTTTTTTGGCTTTCTCTACCCTGTATATTTTGTTTGTATGTATGTATTTATTGTATTTCATTCCTGGAAACTTTCTGTTCCCTGCACCTACTATGTTTTGTCTCTTCATCACCCTAAGGTTGACTGGTAGAAAATGCCAAAGGCATTAAGTCCGCCTTTGTACAGTGAATTATTTACAATATGCGCAAAGTTTTAATAAATAAATAATAAAATACCACGTGGACGATTTTTTGGCGGGAGATGCTAATCTATACCTACTTAATATTATAAACCGGAAGTTTGTTTGGTTTGGTTGAAAGAGCTAACCTCAGGAACTACTGGTTCGAATTTAAAATTCTTCTTTTGTGTTGGATAGTTCATTTATCGAGGAAGGCTAAAGGCTATATAACATCACGCTACAACCAAAGGGTGCGGAGCAATAACCAAAGTCGTAACATGCAAGTGAAAAAACTACGCGGACGAGGTCGCGAGCTGACGCTAGTTGTATTAGAAAATTAAGTACAAATATTTTTAATACTTACGTAGGAAATGTGAGGGGACAAAATGAAAAACACAAAATTACAAATCAAATACGCATTTATTGATATAATGTATTTCTTAGAGTAATACTATCAATGTCAAGAGTAGGTACCTAAAGCGTCGACAAAAATAATATAATAGTCTTATAAAAAAAATAACATGGCCTCCTCACTCAATGTTACAGCTAAGTTAGAGAATTAATGATATACCAACATGTAGTATCAATCGCCTACCCATATGAGATTGATAGCTTGATCAATAGTTTAATCAATCATAAATCTATACTAATATTAAAAAGGGAAAAGATTTTTTTTGTTTGTTTGTTTGTAACGAATAGGCTCCGAAACTACTGGACCGATTTTACCCATTTTTTCACCAATAAATAGCTACATTATTCCTGAGTAACATAAGTTATATACCATCACGTTACAAGTAATGTCTGACCATGCCTTCTTTGCGTTTTTCGTAATTAACAAATTGTAAGCGTCAAGAGATGTCCTTATACCTCAGTACAAGACCATAGACCCGTCCTTAGTTGCGTCCATCAACGTATCATTGAAGATCAATGGGGCATCTTCCATGATTCAGCATTATAGATCGGTAAAATGGAGTGCATAGGGTTGCAGGGGTGAATCGGGACGAAACTTAAGGGACTTTTCGTTAAAATAACATTAGGTTTCGTCTGTTAAGTTTTTTGATAACTGTTTGCCAGATATTGTCAAAACGTGCTTTGATGAGTGGTGGCTACAATTGCAATTCTTTAATTGCCAGACTGTTACAATATTTCATTTACAATTATGAGCTGTCAAAACGCGATTTCCCCATAGAATTTGTATAGCAATACCAAAAATTGTCGTTACATATTTGTCAACTACGTTTCAATGATAAAAGTAATATTTTTTTACAGAAATTGTGTCTTGTAATTATTGGTCAATGGTGCCTACTACTCGATTCACATAAGGCCGCTCTATACTAAAGTATCTGTGAATCAGTCTGTGCCTACAGTAGCCAATCGGTGGCCGAGTACCAGTTTTACAAGCAGTCGGACTTTTGATTGGTTACGGGCAGAGATCTCATCTGCAGATACATATAGAGCTTACATAATTAGGAAATCAAGATTTTTATAGGTTATCAATCTTTATTTAACATAATATTAGTATCTTGCATTACTCCAGAAAAATCTCTTGTCCTCAAGGGTCACTATACACAAAATCGGTTCGGTGCATTCGGTTCGGCATTTCACAGACCTGAATAATCCTTACCAACGTTTCGAAAGAGAGAAAGAGAAGTCATTAAATACAGCGCGTCCTATCTGCCACTAAGAAAATGAAACAGTATCAACAATAAGACACGAGGTTGCGAATACCTGCCATGTCGCCATAGACTCAGACTTGGGCTTACACAAGCATCTCTAATCATAACAATCTCTTTATGAAAGAATCGCTTAATGAAATTAAAACATTTTATATCGCCACCATATATTCGAGAGAACATAGTAACTTACTTCAAGTGACGATGTTCACTGCCTGATGAAAAGAATCCTTCCACAAAGGATTTATAATAAATGGTAATGATGTGAGATTACATCATTACATTAAAACTAGTCAGTTGTTGTAAAATAGGTCTAATTTTATAGCTTTTACAAACACAAGGCTTCGTACGTACTTTGGAATGTCAGCGAATTTAGTAGTGCCTGCGATCTTCAATAATTAGACAATTATGATATCTAGACTTATCATCATAAAGTTTAAATTTGAATGTAGGCGTTTCAAAATGGCGTACGAGGCCAAACATTTTTCAACAGTCTTCGATACATAGATACATGGATCACGTTACATCTATTACTGAATATTATTAGTTTTACAGATTACAAGCTGTCCATATAACTTTAAACCGATTCGTATTATTCTCCTGCTGCGTAAGCCATAATATGGAACGCAGCAGTACGCCTGGCAGTATTGCCGTGTCGCGCTTATAATAATTAGTCCAGACGATTTCTAGCACACACAAAACGTGTACAGACAAGCCGGTGTTGTGGCAATACGGGTGTAGACACATTAACACATTCTCTAAAAATAAAAACTGTAAAAATCGGGTTAATCAATTGAGTTGGCAAATATATAACGACATAGTTTACTGCTACCATACAAAATCTATGGGGGAATCGCCTTTGACAGCTTATACAAGTATGTCAATTGATTGGTGGTGTGTTCACCCTTATATACGAGTTTGTGTGAAGAGTCGATGGTGAGCCTTATATTAATTAACCTGTAAAATTAATAGAACATTCAAACACGCTGCAGACTTCCGCTATCGATCAACTTTAAAATAATCTGGAATATATTAATTACATATGTAAAAAGCGCTCTATATTAACAATACATTAAGTTATGTATACTTTTCAGTGGGTAGACCTTAGTAAGGTCACTTAAGATAACTAGCAGATAAAATGACAATTACTTCTGCAAGTGAAGTCTATATTTTGTGGCCTATGGGGGGTAGAAAAAAGTAAACTAAGTACTAATTTTAAATACAAAGATTTAGAGCATTGATGTGTTGGACTCACCATGCAATATGTCACGCGAAAAATGGCTTTACTCAGAACAGTGAGCTATCGGTATTTTTTTAATGAGATTCGTTCTAGCCTACCCCCCGACTGTCCTTCCCCAGCGACGCTCTAGGCCGAGGTCTCGTAACCCCCAGAGGAAGCCCTTAGCTATTATCTTTTAAGATCTTAATTTTTAAGGCATCACAGGAAAGTCCGGTAAGCAGCCGCCAACCGCCTAGATGGACGTGCGAGATGTCATAAAAAAAAAAACACTCATTTTATTCAAGTACGAACGTTGCTATCATTTGCCGAGTACATCTTGCTTTTGAAACCTGTATCTGTAGATGTGAATCACGTCTCATAGTTAGCATATAACATTTCTCTGAAGGAAGTAGCTTCGTCACTAATCTATTGCTTTTCCAGACCCTCAGTCAAGTCAACACATTGGACTAGCACCGTATTGGTGTATTGATATTACACAAGGTAGGGGACATACTTTAACCCCTCGTATGCCGGGCGAACACGTACAAAATTCATTTTTTAATGTCACATAATTACAGATATACGCTCCGGCAGACTAACACTGGCTTATTTTGAGCTTTGATCTACGTTCCGGCACACGAGAGGTTAAGGGAGTGTAGTGCTTATGAACATAAACCACTTTTACTATAAAATCAAACTTAGCTTAAAACAGCTGCTCCTTACATGTTATCGAGTAATGCGGACATAAATGTATGGAGCAGTTGTTTTTTTTTTTGCTGTTTTATGGTTTGTATTATAGTAAAAGTTGCTCATTTTCACGAGTAAAACACTCCCTTAAAGAAAGCCCCTCGTTTATTCTAACACCTTGCATATGAGCTTACATATAAACTGTCGACAGCCTTCATGACAACTTTCTACAGCATTGTGCGTTTTTATGAAATACTTTTTAAAATTTTTAATTACTAATGACGTAGGTAGGATTGGCATTTCAAAATGGTCAATAATCAACGCATTAAGATGTGTTTTTGAGTTTTTGTTGTTAAATTTTTGAGTTTATTTTTAATGTCGACTTTGACTATTGTAAAGATTTCACGTCGGCGAGTCAAGGAGGCGAGAATTAAAATTTGTATAAGTAATGTATACTCTATTGATGCAGAAATAAAGTTTAGAGTTGTACTAACAAATAATTTAATTCTCGTGTGAAAAGTGGATACGCGTAGATGTAGGGATCAGTATGTACTTCAAGATGGGACTGAATAGATTTTTTTAAGAGTGGTCAACGCGCGTGTTAAATCCCTCTTTTTTATTGTTTTATATTCATCTTCATTGTTTTCACATATAGAAGCAACGAGAATATTGTAACCAAGATTTTGTAAAAACGAATTTGAAAAAACTGTCCTTGGAGTTTCTTGTTCGTTCTTCTCCATAGAGACCTAGCTTCAACTTTTTGTATGGGTAACTTCTTGACAATTCAAAAGTGCCTGTAAATGGTCTAATTGAAATAAATGTTTTGACTTTGACTAGTGAAATGTTAGTTCGTACAACATTAAACTATATTGCTGCATTAATAGTGCATTTATTACTTTGCAAAATAGTACAAATACCGTTTTTAAAATTTTGGCCCATCTAACCTACGTCTCGCCTCGCCGGCCTGAAACCACCTTGAAGATCATCGCTCTGTTTAACAGCACAGCTCCGACAGCAAATAATTTGCTATTCAAGTTAGGGTCTTGAGTCATGTACATTAAAGTATCTATTTAAATGACAAGATAAATAAGTTGAAGGCTCGCCGGCGGCGTGGTGACAGCTGACGGATGGGTTTTTAAGGCGATTCTGGCCGGGCCGCGGCGGAACGGTGCTGTTGTAATAAGCGATGCCCATTATACTAAAACTAACAAACCGTACATTAAGTCCTACGACCAAACTATCAGCATTTATAAATAACAGAAGCTCCTTAGAGATTACGCTCCTAAATAATAATAAAAGAAAAAAACAATTTTTACACGAGAATCGTCAAACTTAAAAAATGGTTACGTCTTCTTTTGTGGATCGAATATTAACAAGCTATACTAATCACATAGTCCTTATAATATCACATTGTAGCAACTGTGTGTGTCGTATTATAGTCAAGCTTGCACTGTCGCGACTGAGGCGCTACTTGTGTACGAGGCATGGCAGGTAGAGAGGCCCTTTCATTAATTTTTCAAAACCGTTGTCCCACACTAGAAAATTCTCCTGTAGTCCGGTGAGAACCATAAAACTCACATACACAAACAGCCAGACCCGGAACGCAACTATCTATAGGTCATACTAATGTTTGTTCCGTACGAGGATCGAACCCGCAACACGCAGCACAGCAGTCAATCGCTGCCGTCAAGGTGATCTCACAAGTGATGCTGATTTAAATTTTGCTATTGCAACGGATTTCGGGCCTGGAAAACACAGGGCCGGATTAACCACGTAATTTTAATCATAATTACGCTGTTTTTTTAGTACATTTCGAAGGTATTCACTGATACCTACTATAGAACATGTAGGTTTCGGCCTTTGTTAGGTGTCTTTTTTCATATTCTTTGCGGAGTTGTGACGGTTTTTTTGCGGTGTTGTGATGGTGTTTTTTGCGGAGTTGTTACGGTTTTTACGCGGAGCTGTGACGGTTTTTTTTTTGCGGAGTTGTTACGGTTTTTTTTGCGTAGCTGTGACGGTTTTTTTTTTCGCGGAGTTGTTACGGTTTTTTCGCGGAGCTGTGACGGTTTTTTTTTTGCGGAGTTGTTACGGTTTTTTTTTGCGGAGTTATTACGGTTTTTTTTGCGGAGCTGTGACGGTTTTTTTTTGCGGAGTTATTACGGTTTTTTTTGCGGAGTTCTGACGATTTTTTTTTATGCTTTGTTGTTAGGGATTTTTTTCCGGAATTGTGACGGAGCTTTTTGGTAATGCTTGCCCCCCCTCCCCCGACATATCTTCTGTTCAAATAGCGCCAAACGCAACACAATATAATAGGATACAAGCACAATGTTGCAAACACACTCACTGCAAATAATAACATGTCACAATTATATCGTGTCAAACTCTGCGCAGGAACTCCGTACGTGACGTGCGGTGCGAAATATAATTTAGAATGAAATGGTTAAATTTACGAGTTTCCAACCATTCTGTTTATTATAGTGTATTTCTTTATTTAAGTATCAATAATTATAACGACAATTTTTTTTTGCATATTAACTATAGTTTTTTAATTAACATTTGCCGGGTAATTATATATTTAACCATAAATTACTTGAGATATAAAAATCTCGTCACTTTAATCCACAGATGAGTTAACAAATGGACTGATAAGGCAGACAATTGAAAATGTCTGACTGCGCTACGTACCGTACGCTACAGTCTCGTATTATCGCGTTAGTATAACCTATCCTAAATACGACCTACAAATGACGTCACGACGACGATATCCACACAGCCACACGTTAGCACTCCACTTATAAAGCACACACACACTATCACTCTGTCCACGACTTTAACAGCGTAGTCTAGGCACAGCAGGTGCCGGCGCGTGCGCAGGCGCAGGCGGGTCAGGCCGCCGCCTTCACCAGCGCCTCCGTCGCCATCAGCAGCATGCGCAGCTGCCGCGCCAGCGCGTGGTTGGGGCTGGCCGACAGGAACGCCATTAGCTGCTTCTGCAGCTCGCGCACCACGGCCGGAAGGTGCTCTCGTGTCACTGGGTTCGAGGTGTCCAAGTTCATGACGGCTTCTTCTAAGTATCTGTAATAGGATGGACGCAGTTCAATTATTTTTTATGTGTCCAGCGGCAGAACGATTTGCTCTCAGTAGGACTATCACAACATATAGTTAAAACTTTTAAATTATTGTACGGAGTTAACGGTTATTACTCGTACATTCATTGTCCTTCGAGCTGGATCTACTGCTTGGTTGTAAGGTTGCGGTTCCACTTGAGCTAACTTATGTTGTTAACCATGATTTACACTAAAAGAACTGTTTTATTTTCAAAGCTAAAGCAATCTATTTTCTCTCTACTCTAGGTCGCAGTATCTTTAGCAACATAGCTTAGTCCAAATGGAACTGCAGGCTAAATCTATTTTTAAAGGGGCACCTGTGCTTGAGCGGCGTGTCCCTCTGCATATCGGCGGCCAGCTGCTGCACCAGCGACAGCAACACGTGCTGCTTGAGCTTGCAGGGCGGCCCGAACACCATGGCGGGCTCGGCGGCGCGGCACGCACACATCACCAGCGCCAGGTCCGACGCCGACAGCGCTTGCTGGAAGGCCCCGTTCACGTCGCCGCTAGCTATTAGTGACTGGATCTGGGCGACTTGCATCTGCATGGATGGAGATGTTTTAGTATATAGAAGGTATGGCTCTCGTGATGCTGCACTGTACTACGCGAAATACAACCGTTCGTGCAGTAGCTGACTGCGTGTCAGGGATTCGTTTCCCGTACGGAACACAGGTTGTTTGTGTATGTAAGTTTATATATCTGTAAACGCATACACAAGACACGAAATTCCTAGTGTAGGAGTAACATTTATTATAAAAAAGTTAAGTAAATATGTCAAAGATTAATAAGCGAATATTTGTACAGTACGGTGCGCAATGAGAGTTATTAATATTCAAGGCTTTCGAAATAAGAACTGAAGATAAATACACGCAAACTAAACTATTTGATGAAATTTTAAAACGGCAATTCTTTTCATTTTTACAATTGAGTACTATACACCGTTTACCAATAATAAAAATAAAAATATGAACCATCATTACAGAGGTCTTTTGTAATCGAATTAAATGACCATTACAAATTAATTACCGTATGTTAAAATAATTATAATACCTAGGGGCCTAACATTATCTCTTAAAACAGGTTTATTTTAATATTACATTGTAATTTCAGTTACTGAACTTTCAACACTTGGTGCTGGGTCGAGCATTGAAAATCCAACAGTGCGCAAGGCTTAGTAATATTAAGATAATACTGCTTTAAGAAATGGTGATGGCCTCCAGGATAATAACGGGTACTACTGCTATGTGTGATCTTAGGTGAGAACAAAATACATTCAGTAATAGAACATTATACTTGTAGAAGAAAAGGTAAGGATTCTTGAACGCAATTTCTTGGAACATTACGATGTGGTCTCTGAAAGGTTATTATGAAAATACAGTTTTCAAGTAAATACACAATAAATACTATAAAGAGGAAATATTTTTTGTTTGTTTGCACCAAATAAGCTCTAAAATTACTGGACCGATTTTAACCATTTGTTCACCAATAGATAGCGAAATTATCAGGAAGTAACATAGAATATAATAAATAAAAAAAATTACAGATCCTTAAGAAAATTGCAATAATGTAACCCAAAGTAACTAATCCACGCGGACGAACTCGAGGCAAAAGTTAGTACACAACGCAGTTACCATGTCTGTGCTCTTCAAATCATAAAAGTAATATTCGTACTTGTTATACCCCGAGTTACCCCAGTTAAGTTACGTCTTTGGTTACTGCTCCGCTTCTGTGTGTCATAGCATACATATAGACTATGTTACTCAGGAATAATGTAGCTATCTATTGGTGTAGAAAATTATTTTGTACAAGTAATATGCATAAAAGAACAGATTACGACAGGAACAAAATTTAGCATAATATATATTACGATTTTATTTCAGAAAATAATTACCTCTTGTTTTTTTCATAAACATTCATTTTCATAAAATACAAAAATTTATTACAAATTGTGACAACTCAATTCTAACATCATATGCGCGGAGACGCGTCGCCACGCCAGCAATCGGTTTTACGTGCTATTAGAGATGTTTCACATCAAAAAATTATAAAATCGGTCCAGTAGCTTCAGAGCTTATAGTGTCCAAACAAACAAATAATCTCTTTAGCTTTATGATACAAGTGTAGGTGGCGTGCGCACCTGGCGGTCGTGCGCGTGGAGCGCGTGCGGCGTGGCGGGCGAGTGCGCGCGCGACGCCAGCGCCGCCGAGCGCGCCTGCTCGCGCCACCAGCTCAGCTCCTTCTCCAGCACGCTGACACGGGACGGGGGTTGGCGAGGGAGAAATAACAACATGGTTAGAAAAAAGGATTACATATTTATTCATTGATTTATAAAATGCCATTACCTGGTATTATTATTACTTATCCTAGTAAAAGCTTTTTGTTTATATGGAGATGGCACCAGCATTAAATACTACGCTCGCTGAACGCTGAAGGCTTCTCATGATGTCCAAGATAAACTTAGAAAGTAAATATGAATTGAAAGTCATATTGGTACTTCTTCGGTATCGAATCTGTAACCTTCTGCGTGAGAGGCAGGTGTTTTAATCACTGGATCATTTAATTAATTAATTTATGTATTTAAAAAAAATTAAATTAGTATATGGAATGTGATTGTGAACTATAACATACTTACCATACCTATTTCTTTCGTAAAGTAGCGTTGCTGTGTAAAGTGTATTTAAGTGTATGGGCGCCAATATTATTACAAATATATGAGACTTTTCAACTTTGTCCCTGACACTTTTTTTTTATGGGAAATAATCTAATGACTTCCCCCGTTCTGGGCCGGACAAGAGACAGTGTTAGACTTTTACTGACTAAAACCCATCCATGTTCCTTTGCGTTCCGGGGGCGCGGTATCTCTTTCCAACAACCCGCAGCCCCGGCAGGTATCGGCCCTGAGTGACCCCTCTAATTGCTGACATCTCTTTAAGGCGCGCGTGGATCATGACCGCAACGTCGACACGACCTGTCGTTATGCAACGTACGGACGGTGAGCTACCCATTGCTCACCGTCCACAGGTTCGTTTCAACGGTAGCCGGGAGTCGTCTCATAGCTGTTTGCCATCTAATGATGTTAAAATAAAAGCTCGTCTCGGCGCGTACCTGTGCGTGGTGTCGCGGATGAGGTCGGCGAGCCCGTGCGGCTCGAGGCCGCGCGCGCGCGCGAGCGCGTCCGCGTGCCGCTCCAGCGCCGCGCGCAGGCCCGCCGCCGCCGCGCCCCCGCCGCGCTCCGCGGCCGCGCGAGCCGCCGCCTCCGTGTTGGCCGCGACTGCGGGCACGCACATATAGCGCTCGGCTACCATACTGACAATCTGACTAACCAGCACCGAGCAAAAATATTGCTGGGAACATTTTATTTTGTATATATAGTTACAACAATCAAACTTGTTTTCATTAAAATATACGACATACTATCGAAATGTGGACCTACAATGTCTCCGTAACCAGAAGATGCTTAGGCATGGTCAACACAAAAAAAACATTACAACGATGGGTAAAATATGTATCTTTCGGCTTCATTAAGTATCTTTTTTTTTACACCTTTTCTATTACGTAATAATTCTACGAAACCTAAATTATTTTTATCTACCAACTCACACCCATATTTCCCGTAACAAACAGGAGTGTTTAATATTTGAACGATATACCATTTCATACGAACAAATATACTCACATTCCTTAGTCCCATTCTGGAAGGCCTGGTTGATCTGCTTAAAGATCTGCGCGTGCGTCTTCTCCATGACGGGTATGACGCTTTCGAACAGAGCCTCGCGGAACGACTCGCGCACCATGTCGGACAGGCTCTTGGCTATGGAAGTGCTGAGGCGCTCCATTATCGTCTGTGGACAAAACGAATTGTTTATATCATAATTATTATCTAGTTTTCGCTCGCAGCTTCGCTCGCGTGGAAGTCGGTTAATATGTTCGTTTGGAAGTTATACAAATTTATTTATGACTAAATGCCTTAAACATTCTCCATCAGTGAAACAAAGGTGGTGAAGAGATAACGTGACAGATCCACGGTGTGGTTTTATCTGACCGAAACTTACTATTAGGATATAAAATATTTTATATTTTAACCCAAAATATTACTACTCTATGCTTGTATTATGGAAAAAATATTCGATATCTTCAAGATTAAGCAAGGCAATTGATTCTTATACATAGAATTAACTTTTGATCGCGGCTTCGCTGCATCTTTTTAGCTGTTATTCCAAGGGAATACATTTATTATCTGCTTAGCCTTTTCCCAACTATGTTGGGGTCGGCTTCCAGTCTAACAGCTGAATATTAGTGTTTTACATGGAGCGACTGCCTATCTGACCTCCACAACCCAGTTACTAGGCAACACTATACCTCTTGGTTAGACTGGTTGTCAGATTTCCTGGTTTCTGACTATCCGTAACGACTGTCAAAGATCTACGAATGACAGCTGGGACCAACGGCTTTACGTGCTTTCCGAGGCACGGGGTGTCACGCCACCAACTTCCCACTTTGGGCTGTCACTGAGGAAATCGTAATGGAAAAACCCAATAACACTTTTGCCCGACCCGGGAATCGAACCCAGGACTCTGTGCTCATCGGTTGCGCTTGCGACCGCGAGACCAACGGGGCAGTCCCCAAGGGTATACATTACCGGAATAAAAAGTATCCTATGTGTTAATCCAGTAAAATGATCTATCTATGTGTTAGTTATCATCAAAATCGGTTCAACGGTTTATGCGTGTTTGAGTAGCAAACATCCAGACATCTTGACAAACTTTCACGTAATATTAGTAGGATACAGGCTAGCGAAGGCGGCAGACCTTGCTGTTGGCGAGCTTGTCGATGTTGTCGCGCAGCAGCACGTCGGTGGCGGCCAGCTTGCCGGCCAGCTCGTGCTGCAGCGCGCCCGCCAGCGGCTCCAGCGCGCGCGCCGCGCCCGCGCCCGCCGCCGCCGCCGCGCGCGCGCCCGCCGCCTCGCCCACCCGCGAGATGCGCTCCCAGCTGTGGGGACACACGCTGTTATATACACAAGCGAGAAGGCCAATTCTGCTATAAAAAAACCTTCGATATCTGCGCTAATCAATGTAAAATTTTTTTACGAAAAGTTAAAACATTAAAACCCGACTAGGATGAAAAAAAAACGACAAAAATTAAAATAAAAGCCAGATAAAAAAAAGCCGTAGTCACACGTCATTAAAGTATTACGGTTGGTACCTATATAACGTGTGACTGCGGCTTTTCTCTTTGTTCTGTTCTTGTTTTATTTATTTCAGCATCCTGAAAATCTTGTTTCTCAGCTACTTTTTCAGCGTCGTTTTATTTTGTCCTAATCGGGTTTTAGTTTTTTTACTTTTTAATATTTAAATTGTTTTGGTGTTACGCCAAATTGAATTTTGGCGATATTTTTGGCATGTGCCAGTAAAGTTCCTTTAAACGATACCAAACTCGGTATATTCATCATTTTTGTCATCGAGTTTCTTGACCGCTTGAGGGCGCCACATTGAATTTACACACATACATACCATCACGCCTGTATTCCCCAGAGGGTTAGGCAGAGGTGTACCAATGTACACCCACAGTTCGCCGGTATGTTTTTAGGTCCCATGTAATAGGTACATTGAATTTTGATGATTTATTTGATAAATACAAGTGAGTCCCTTTCAAATGATATCAAACACGGTATACTTATCTTAACGTTTTTTTAACACATGACTTTTTGTCCGCTAGAGGGCGCCACTTTAAGTTTGAGTAATATTTTGGAAATGTACAAGTGAAGCCCTTTCAAATGATACCAAACACGGCGTATTTATCTTATTTTTTTTAAACACACTGGGTTTTGTCCGCTGGAGGGCACTTAATTGAGTGTTGTGACACGCCACGTAGCCTATGTTTAGCGGTTACGACGATTAAGACGGTTCTAAATATACCTCATTTGTCGAGTTCTGATAAGAAGTTTAGAAGCTATGAGGGAACAGATGAACATACACACACACATACATACATAGCGTATCAAAATCTTTGCCGTAATCGGGTAAAAAGAAGAAATTACTACTCCTGAACGAAATTTCATAGCAATTTTTTTATAAAATATACAGGGTTATTTGTAAAACAATGACAACCTTGCAGGACTGTATTACTATCATCATAAACAACAACTTTTGTTCTATAATTTTTTACAGAATCAAGCAACGCAAGCGCATTGAAGCGAATGACCGACTGAAGGATTTCCGTAAAATGTAAATAGGTCATGTACAAACACCCCCGCCGCCCTAACCCCGCTTCCCTCGCTATTTTACTATCGCTTTCGTTTGCTTCGCATAGACTTTGTAACATTTAGAGCGTTCAATTTAAATGTTTTTATGTTTGTATGAAAATCTGATGAAAAAAAATATGATAAATTTTTAAATGAACAAAAGTTGTTGATTATGATGTTAGTAATATAGTCCTGAGAGGTTGTCATTGTTTTACAAATAACCCTGTATTATGTATTAATCTGTAAGGATGGAGTTTGGAAGTATGCCTTCTTTTTACACCCATTTTTATCATTTTTCGAGATACTTCTCTTTGCTGTAGGACGTGGGTTAATTTTTTATGGACCGCGCCCCTTCTTGTTTTAAGTAAATTTTAAGTGTGTTCCACAGATTCACACAGATTAGAATGCGATCGTACAGTTATCAAAAGAGATAAGTAACCAGGATCGCCTGATAAGTTCAGAGTTTTTAAAAAACTGATAGATTATTTTGAATGAAATTTATTTTTATAAATAGAAAATAAACAGTTTACTAAATTAAATTTTATATAAAAACGAACACCGATTTTACCAACCAGATCGCCTACTATAGTTAACTATAGTAGGCGATCTGTTTGCTTATCTCTTTTGTTGGCCGTACTTATAACTACGAGAATTGCCCCTCAGGTGTAACTATAGTTTGGTAAGAAGTTTTTCCTTAAATATAATATTGTATACCTTGATGTGGTTTGGCTACTTTGCTTTTACTGATATAATAATTGTGTGCGGAAATAAAGAAACAAATATGATCGAGCATACCCGTCGGCGAGCGCGCTCTCGACGGCCTGTGCGGTGCGCTGCGCGTGCGCATGCAGCGCCTCGTCGATCATCTCGCGCGGTGACGTCACCGCGCCGCGCAGGCTCCGTAGCTCGCGCGTTTGTGTGCTCATCATCTCTGTAGCGACGCACATAGGGAGTTACCACATGCAGTAATAGTAGACCAATATTTGACAAAAATTAAGCGATTTTGAACCATATGCGGTGCAAGTATAACTGTAACGTCGATCTGCTCTGCAAGTGTTCGAAAGCGCAACGTCTGCTCGATTTTAATGAGCACATTAACAGTGTTGTTTGAATAGTTCATAAGATCTATGTAGATATTTACAATTCATATTCATTAAATTTTTGCTTCCAACTTTGTTTGCAATTAAAACAACACAAGATTGACTAGAAGTTAACGTTTTTGGAGTTTCCCTGATGAGTCCCTATAATTGGGTAGATGACATCCTTAAACAATAATTCAAAAACAGTTTATTTTAGCCCTGACAACCCAACGAATTAAAAAATAAATATAAAATTCGAATTTACTTGCTTTGAAAACAATAAATAGATAGTAAATTGAGATGTCAAAAGAGTGACGTCATAGTTTAATTTTGTCATACAAAATCTATGAGGGAATTGCGTTCTGACAGCTTAAAAAAGTACGTCAATTGATGAGTGGTGTCATCTACCCAATCCCCGCACAGCCAGGGTACCTGTGAGCTTGTCCAGCTTGTGCTCGAGCGCCTCCAGGCGGCTCTTGTCTGCGGGCGACAGGCCGGCACAGCGCGCGTCGTCGCTGGGCGCGCGCTCCACGCTCGACACGTTGAGCATCGTGTTCAGGGACTGGCTGCTCGACTTGTCGCTGGAAGCCTTCCGTTGAGCTGCCTCCGTTAATTGCGGGATCGAGATCTGGGGCCAGGTTTCGCTGTCTGTAAGAAAGGGGTGAAGGTGATATTTGCCTTTTAGAGAGTGGTTATTATTTAGATGATACAACCAGCAGGAAAATATATACATATTCCACATTTACAAGACAAAGTGACATACAACAACAGGCATATTTTACCGAACGGCATACAAAACGGCACGGTACGGTTGGCGCAGCGGCTGAGCGATTGGCTGATGCGCTGAGTGTCGCGGGTACAATTCCCGCACGGAACAAATACTTGTTTGGCCTACAGATAGTTGTTTCAGGTCTGGCTGTTTGTGTATGTTAATTTATCTGTTTGTAAACGCGCCCACGATATATAAGAAATTCCTAGAGAAGGGCTAAGTTTTTTTAAGAAGAAAAAAAAATACGCCAAATCTCTTGTCGCGCGATACTCACTGGTGTGGGTCAGCTTGTGTGGGTGCGGGGGGAGCGGTGGGTGCGGGGGGAGCGGGGTGACGGGCGCGGGCACGTCGGGCGGCACGAACACGTCGTCGGCGACGTACAGCGGCTCCGACACGAACAGGGGCGAGGAGCCGTTCGCGACCACGACAGCTTCCACTACAGGCGTAGGGTCTGTTTCTTCTTCCTGTAATATAATTACAATATAGCATACCAGCTTATGCTCGCGACTTCTTTCACGTGAATGTCGGTTATCACAGGTTCTTTTTTGCTCGGAACCCTAATTCTTTCCTGACTAACACATTACCAGCATAAGTTGACCTTACATTGAGTAGGCTTTTCGAACAATGAAAACTCAGCTTGTATCTATCTTACATAAACTTCGCCTTTTTCCCATGGGGGTAGGCAGAAACCACAGAACGCCACCTGTTACGATCCTTACATACTCCTTTCGCCTTGTCCACGTTCATACATCTGGTCATACAAGCACGACGGTTTCGAAAAAATAATTCAAGACCAGTTTCAATCACGTAGACAGAACTTCCCGTAACGTAACCTTGTCCAAGGGGTCACAGTACCTTGAAGAAGGGATGGTCGTTGTGCGACATAATCTGCTGCACCTCTCGGCTGGGGCTTGAGCCCGCCGACGCCAGCTTACTGGCGGCTTCAGCTATAGACTCCTCCACGCAAGGTCCTACAAAGAAAAACCCATTATATTCACTGTAAAAACTGGAAACATACAAATATCTTTACAGGCTAGACCCAATGCGATATTGTAGTACACTTAAAATTTTAACATTTCCACTACATATGTATATCACAGCAAATTCTATTTGTAGCTATTCTTGTAAAAGGTATATATTATATTGTGTAAACAAGGCACTTTTTAAGGTCATTGCCCATTTCAACAGCAAATAATTTGCCATACAAATTAGGGTTTTAAATCGTGTTCGTTTAAATATTTTTTTAAATGACAAGATATAAAAAAGATGACAGCATGCGGGCGGCGCACTGGCAGCTAACAGCCGTTGCTGTGTCGAAACGATGCTGTTGTAATAAACGATGACCATAAGGTTATATCAGTCATTATAACAGCACGGCTTTTACACAGTAAATAATCTGTCATTCAAGTTAAGGCTGTAAGCCGCGGGCGATAAAATAATAATATATTTTTTAATGACAAGTTAAAAAAGATGAAAGCTCGCGGGCAGCGCGCTGGAAGCTGACAGTTGGACTTTTGTACGATGCTTTTGTAATGAGTGATGACCATTTTACTGCGGCACGTAAAAGAGTGGACAAACTTTAAGGCAGTGTAGTACTCATGCTGGTGAACAAGTTCTGATGGGAGACCAAATTTAAATTTAAAAAATGAACAGCTGTTAGTTTATAGTCAGCTTTGTTATCCTAACTAATATTATAAATGCGAAAGTAAGTATGTTTGTTACCGTTTCACGCCTAAAATACTAAACCCATTATCACCATTGTAGTATAGAATAACACATAGGATACTTTTTATCCTGGAAAAATGTACGTTTCCCGTGGGATAATATATCTAACTAGCTTCTGCCAGCGACTTCGTTCGCGTGGTTTTTTTCATCCGCATTAAGTTAGGTCATTGGTTACTGCTCCTCTCCCGTGTGTTGTAGCGTTATATTATATAGCCTTCCTCGATAAATGAACTATAGAAAACAAATTTTTTTTTCAATTCCAATCAGTAGTTCCTGGGATGTTCAACCAACCAAACAAACAAACTCTCTCTTAGTTTTTTTATATTAGTATAGATTTGACGCGGACAAGGTCGCGGACAGTAGCTAGTCTTGTATAAATGAATGAAGTTTACACTCCTGTAAAGTTTGTCCAACCTTTTACCTGTCTTACTTTATATTTGAAAATGAATTATGAAAAATAAAATGGTTACCTAAAAAGCTTCTGCATAAAAACAAGAACATTATAAAATAACTATTGCATCTGTTATCTTCATGATAATTATAAGCACGAAATAATTAGCACTATCGCAAATTTTAAATGCTTTTTCTAATATCGCGTGGCAATAAGGTTGCATTTTGTTTGAAAGCGTGCAATGGCGGTGCATAAAAGAAAATAAAAATGTGTGAAATGCATTTTTTTTAATTGAGTGGAAAAGAAGCGGGCGGCCCACCTGATCTTAACTGGGGACCGCCGCCTGTGCAATACCAGAGGCATCGCAGGTTTGTCCACCCTAGAGACAAAGTTTAAATGTCTCATGTGCCTGTAATTACACGGACTCCAAAACCCTTCATAACGTTAACTAAGCTTACTATGACTAAATTATTTTTCTAACTTTTATTTATTTTCGAGATGTACTTTGTATATTAATATGACTGTTTTAATCGTTTTATTTCTATGTATGTATCGAAATTGACATAAATCTTATGATGGGTGTAATAAGACACTTAACAAAGCAGATAGTTGCATGTTGCATGTTCCCATCACTTTGTTATGAAGCATGGAATCATCTGGTTACAGAAATATAGAATTTCAAACTTTCAATCTTTATTTATCGATTTTAAATACATACATACCATCACGCCTGTCTTCCCCGAAAGGTTAGGCAGAGGTGTCTTAATATTCACCCACAGTTCGCCGGTATATTCAGGTCCCATTTAATAGGGGGCAAGCCTATTGCCAAAAACCGGGCACAAATCCTAACTCCGAGCTGATACTTAGAATTTCATAGAAAAACCCAATAACAGTTTGCTCGACCTAGGAATCGAACAAAAGACCTCTAGCGTAGCAGTCGCGCTTAGGACCACTAGGCTAGCGAGGCACTTACGATTTTAAATGTTATAACTAATTTTGAAATACCCCCATGACCTCTGTGCTACAATGTTCTATCGGCGTTACTTTCCGCGCTACCATAAACAGTGATTGCTTACACTAAAAATAAAAGCAATATGTTTTGCTCAATGTTACTGAGTTTGATGGGCAGCATGTGTCGGCTATGTGACGTGTCTTTTTACACCCAGTATTCCTTAATTACACCACACAAGGGTTGCCAATCTCAAATTTAATAAACTAGGATTTGAAGTTGGAAAATAAAGGACAATTCAGTTTAAGAAAGGACGCAGCAATAGAGTTGCAATAGTTACATTAATATGTAGTGAAAATAGGTGAAATGAAATTCAAGTGATGATCATGATTGATGTAAAACATCTATAGCCGCATGTAAAACTATTTGCTGGCGTGGCGACGCGTCGCCATGCGCAAGCGATTCTGATGTTTCACATCTGCCAGGTGTCCCCTGACGGCTCATTTTTATAAATAAATATATAAAGAATTGTAAAAGTACATAATCTTATCAGGGCGATTTAAACACCCAGGACGTTACTTGAAAACTATCCAGGACATCTCAGGACACTACAAAAACTAAGACATTTCCTGGGAAAACAGGACGGTTGGCAACCCTACACCACACATACTAGCGCTACGGCGTTTTTATTTTAACGTAAACGCACTATGCAGAAACAGAACGCATTTTGACTTCGTACAGTTGTTATTATCATATATTTTTTTGAAGTAAACAGTAACAATAAACAGTTTCTTTTTAATTTATAAGAATAGAGAAATGATTGTTAGCAGCATAAAATGGCATGGAAATGGTTTTCATGTATGTATACCCCGTCTATAATATGTGGCAATACCTCCGGTGGAGTTGCGTGGCTTGCTGCCGATGTCAGGAGTGGCAGACAGCGGGGGATCGTCGTCCTCGCGCTTACCTGGGGAGCTGGACACAAGGAGAACCATTGGAAACACAAAGAAAGTTAAAGTCTCTCGACGATTGGAAGTGGTTACGCAAAAACGATCCAACCTACAAAAGTCGTAAGACGACGTATTTATAGTTCCCATACAATAAGGACACACTGCGACTCACGGGCACGCTGCTAACGCCAGTATGCATGAATACGCTACGTGGTTGGTGTGTTGGCATCCATACCTAGGATTTCTTTTTTCGGCTGGGATATCTTCAAATGATTTCCCCCGCCCTGGGCGGGGTGGGAGGGAGTGTCAGACTTTTACTGACTAAAACCCATCCATGTTCTCTCTTGTGCCCTTTGCGTTAGGGGGGCGCGGGCAGGCATCGCCCGCGCGAGTCGAACACGACCGCGCCGTCGACACGGCCTGTCGTTATGCAACGTGCGGACGATGAGCTACCCATAGCTCACCGTCCACAGGCCCGCATCCATACCTAGCATGGCCGTGTGTCGTTGTAATGCACAGCCGTGTGTGACCACGATTATTTGTGCATTCAATGCACTTCAGTGGAAACGGAGAGCCACGTGACCTGAATGACGGACTCATGTAGGTAACGTGGGTGTGAACATCGTGGATCGCGTGCACCGCAGTGGAACAGCGACTTAAATGGGATCAATGCTAAAGTTAGTAGTAAAAAATTTGTTACCTGAAGGCGTCAGGCGTCATGAGATTGAGTTGCGGCGCGATTGTTGGAGACTCGGGTCGGGCACCGATCAGAGTGCCTGGCTGCGTCTACAGGAACAATGTAAATATTATTATTATTTAATAAAAGAGTATATTCTTAATAAGAAAATAAAATTAATTTAAAAATATAAAAAATAGTAGCCCACCGGCAACAGGAATAGGATCCAAGCCAGTGGTGGTCAAGGCTCCTAAGAAAGGAATCTCCTAACAATACGTGCCGTGTCTAGGAGTACCGCCTTCTGAATTAAGCCTTTGATCCGAGGTCAAGGTTCTTGGCTATGCCATTGGCCATCACGACTGTCGGCACAATGGTTGCTGTACTCACATCCCACATGTCGACAACCTCGTGAGCCAAGTCGAGATACTTAAATTGATTTTCTTATATCAATAATCATGGCTGATATCATTATGAGGAGGTTCCACAGTTACCTGCGAGCGCATGAGCAAGTTCTTGAGTTGCTGGCTTTGTTGCTGAAGGATGCTGGACGCAATCGTCGCAGGCGCAGACTCTGACGAGCTATCCTCAAGTGCTAGCTCGGATAGACCTGGGGAGAAACTTGAAGTTATAGTTTGACTATGTCATACGGGGTGGAAAAATACACGTTACATATCCGCCAAATATGCATACGGCCCTACAAGTTTGAGTAAAAATATTTACTGGTAAACGAATCAGTGGGTGTACATTGGTACATGTCTAACCCTTCGGGGAAAACAGGCGTGGTGGTATTTTATTATTGGTGTATTAAATCACCGTTTATGGCAACGTGCAATGTAACGCACGCAAAACATTGTTTTAATGGGTGCATGCAACAGTACAGGGGGGCGGGCGTGGGGGTTATCTAAAACTTAGATTTTTTTTTATTTGAGATGGGTACTTTCATTGTTTAGGTCAGTGGTAACAGAGACAAAGTAGACGATGGAGTGAGCTTACCCAGGAGCCTGTTCACTCTAATTCGTTTTGTGTTATTTAAAACTTTTGTGAAAAAAGGTTTAAGAAATTGGAACTTTTACATACAATATCTCCGTATCCAGGTTTTCCGGTTTGGTTTAGAACAAAATTATTGCAAAGCCTTCAGTAATAACGTAGCTTTCTATTTGTAAAGGAATTTACGGAATCGGACTGTAGTTTCAGGGATTCAAACAAAATAACTTGTTAAAATAATTGGTTGAGCTAAATGGTGCTCGTGAATCATGTTCGTGAACGGGCACTGTCAGTCGAGATTGGTCATCTCTTAACTGCCATGGCATACATCTTTATTATTATTATTATTGTTTTATGTTCACCTTCATTGTTTTCACTTACAAATGCAACAAGAATATAGGGACTTGGTTTTTGTAAATACCAAATTGAAAAGATTGTCCATGGAGTTCTTCTCCATAGAGATCTACGTTTTGGATCGAACAACTAGCTTTAACTTTCTAACTTCTTGACAGTTCAAAAGTTCCTGTAAATGGTCTAATTGGGTAGATGACACCACTAATCAATTGACGTACTTTTTATGAGCTGTCAAAATGCGATTCGCCATAGATTTTTTATGAACATACTAAACTATGACGTCACTTTTATGTCATCTCAATTCACTAATTATTTATTGATTTCAAAGTAACTAAAAATCGAATTTTATAGTTATTTAAAAAGTCATCGGGTTTAAGGGCTAACATAAACTGTTTTTTGTGAAGTTCTGTTTTGGAGTTATTGTGTAATGGTGTCATCTACCCAATTGAAATAAATGCCTTGATTTTGACTAACCAACAAACTGTTCAGCTGGAATGTTAGTATGGATGTCCGTACCATGCATGAGGTCGGCGTGTATGAGCGGGCGCGGCGGCGAGTACACGAGGCGGCCCTCCTGCAGGCCCTTGGGCTGCACGATGTACAGGCGCACGCACACCCGGCGCCAGTCCTCGCTGCACTCCCCGCCAGAGCCATCGTCCTGGATGAGGAGGAATTCTCATTGGTATCAATAAAAGCAAAATGTAGATTCTTTTTTACGCCGTTAGGTAGCACGGCCCACCTGATAATAAGTGGTCACAGCTACCTATACACATCTGCAATACCAGAGGCCTTGCAAATGCGTTGCCATCCCAGAGACAAAGTTGAAATGTCTCATGTGCATGTAATTACATCGTAATTTTATTGTTTTATAAAGTAAATATTTATTATCATTAATGCCTTGTTAGTCTGGTGGTCGTAAGCGCGACTGCTACGCTAGAAGTCTTGGCTCGGAGTTAGGATTTGTGCCCGGTTAATGGCAATAGCTCGCCCTTATTGCATGGCACCTAAACATACTGGCGAACTATGGGTGTACATTGCTACACCTATGCTTAACCCTTCGGGAAATACAGGCGTGATGGTATGTGTTATGTTCCGTAATAAATATACCGGCAGCGACTTATCATTAAGTGAATTAATGCTTGCTTGGTTATACGGACCAGATCACTTACATCATGATCATGGTGCAGTTCGTAGTGTATGGGCGAGTCCGCATCGCCGCCCGACCCGTTCCGATACAGCGGCTCGTCGCAGCTCGGCTCGCACTTGGTCTGCTGTTCCTCTGCGAAATGCAAATAATGTGATGACACGACTGGCGTAGTAGCTGAGCGATGGGCTGAACAAATATTTGTATGGGCTATGGATAGTTGTTCCGGGCCAGGCTGTTTGTGTATGTGAGTTTTTATGTTTGTAAACACACTCTTGATACAGGAGAAATTCCTAATGTGGGAAATTTCTTTGTTCTTGTAAAACAATTTAGAACTGCCATGTTATCTCTTCACCACCTTTGGTTGACTGGTAGAGTATACCTAAAAGTTAAAGTCCGCCTTTGTACTTTTTTGTTGCATAACGTTTAAATAAAGAACAGGATAGAAGACTCACCAGCATCAACAATGCAGAAGCTCAACACAGGATAAGGCAGAAGGAACTCCGAGATGCTCTTACAATATGCCACACTATCGTCAGGGTCCCTCGCCATGTTCAGGACATATAGACTCCGGGATTTGAAGTCAGATAGCAGAAGGTAGCTGGCGCTGGTATCCAGCATAGCCTTGAGGCCCAGGGTGACTTCCAAGCCGAGGCCGGGGGTAAACGTGATGGTTTGCAGGCAGGTCCAAGACTTGCACGACCAGATCTTGATGGTGGTGTTGTTTTCAGCACCAGTGACAGCGAATTTCCAGAATTGGACGCTGTAGGGATTGGATTGATTATTTATTAAGAAATTTCGATAAACAAACTTATTTCATAAAAACTTTGTCCGGGAAATTACGAAACAGAACAAATATGGTACAACATAGTCTGTATAAATTTCATCAAAATCGGTTTAGTAATAAATAATTTAGCCTTGAAAGTGTAACAAAACAAACATACAAACAAAGTTATTTTCACATTTATAATTATTTATTTGTAAATAATTTTTAAATGTGCCTTTTCATTAAAAGGTACATTTAAAAGTTAGACCATTGTCTAATCGAAATGAATGCTTTTTTTTTAACTGGTAAGTACCCATACTCCTGCCAGGGCTGCAGAATTTGTTTTGCAGAGTCACCGTAGCCCTAGAACGCAAAGGGCATTAGGAGGAACATGGATGGTTTTCAGTCAGTAAGAGTCTGACACTCCCTTCCGCTCCACCTCGAGCGGAAGAAGTCATTTGATGATATCCCATCTTTAAAAAGTACCCATACTTACTCTGTGTTATAGTGCTTATGGTTGTCCAAGAAGAAAAGGCAGCTGAGCGGCTTCCCGCCGTGCGGCTGCCACTTGTGCAGGCAGCGGGGGCTGCTGTCCGCGTGCATGTACACCTGCAACGTAGCAGTGCGTTATACCAACGTGCATCTACTGCATATAGTGGTTCCAACGTCAATCAGAATGATCTAAAATTGTGCCAAATTGCTTTAGTTTATTGCACCTCGAGTTAATATATTATTTCAGTTGTACATATTACAACAACATTTGTGCGACCGTAAGGTTGAATATAAGAGTAACAAAACAAATTGTGTACATCTTATATTCTTATTTCAAATCAAGTACTTAGATTGCAAGAATTGTATAAAATTTGGCCAGAGATAAGAGGGGCCAATTCACTTGATTTACATATTGTGTGCATACATGCATTGTGTAAATTTAACCCCTACTTAGCTTAGACATGAGGCCTTGTCTCTTCCTTCACATCCTGGGGGAATGTTATCAGTTTGATTACCTGGAAGAACATGACGTATCCGTCGGCGGAGGCGGTGGCGAGGGCGGAGCCGTCGGGGGAGAAGGCCGCGTCCAGGATGGCGGCCACGTGCTCCGCGGCACACAGCGCGCCCGCGCCGCCCACGCGCGCGCCCGCCGACACGCTGCCCGACAGCGTGCGCGTGTTCCACATGCGCGCTGCGGGGGGGATACATTCACTATGTGTTGCTACTTGCCGGTTATAGTACTGTTATATTAACCGGCACCTCGGCGTCTCGTGCCGGTCGTAACTTTCTAACTCGAGACATGAAAACTAAATTTCTATTGCCCTGTAGAAAAACTACAAAAAAAAAACGAGATAGGGTCCACCACGTGCGGAACACAATTTAAAAACCAGCAAATCTGATAACACTGTAGTTTTTGTTCAAGGTACATCGTATTCACGTTGTAAGACATTATTTCAAAAGAATAAGTATGGAGTTGCTTCCCCATTATTCTTTATACGAATTTGGAATTTATTACTAGTGGGAACCAATTTAGTTTTCCTTGTATACGATGTTCAAAAGTGCCATTAAATGGTCTTAATGAAATAAATGATTTGTCTTTGCTGGTCTGCAGTCTCTTACCAATGTTGTCGTGCGTGGTGAGCAGTAACCGCGCCACGTCATCAGTGGCTTCGTCATCATCGTCCGGTATGTAGGGGCACCACACCACGCGGTGGGACGTGCCCACCGCGCCCGTGTCCTCGCGCACCTCCGCTAATAGCGAACATCTGAAAGGATATTGTTTTATAAAGGGGGGTTCGCACCGAGTACACGACGCTGCACGCACATTACTCAAAATATAACTTTATTTACTACACGAAAAGATACACATTTCATTGTGAGAATTGAGAATACGTTACACCATGCATTATAGTAACTGCCTCGTTAGCCTAGTGGTCCTAAGCGCGACTGCTACGCTAGAGGTCTTGGGTTTGATTCTCAGGTCGAGCAAAAATTGATATTGGGTTTTTTATGAAATTCTCAGAAGCAGCTCAGAGTTAGGATTTCTGCCCGGTTAATAGCAATAGGCTGGCCCCCTATTACATGGGACCTAAACATACCGGCGAACTGTGGGGTACACTGATACAGCTCTGCCTAACCCTTCGGGGAATACAGGCGTGGTGGTAGGTATGTATGTATTTCGTCCGCCTAAATGTCAGTTATCGCTGTAGCAGACAAAATCGCAGCATTTAAAGTAGCCCATGTCTGACCACCTGACCTCTTTGACCCAATGATCGGTTAACATGCGGCAGATGAACTTTATTTGTGCAACACTAAGATATTATTGCAAGCATAGAGGTCTTGGGTTCGATTCCTAGGTCAAGCAAAGGGTTTTTCTATGAAATTCTCATTAGCAGCTCGGAGTCAGAATCTGTGCCTGATTAGTGGCAATAAGCAGGGGCAATCCTCACATTTACATGCATTACATGGGAGCTAAACATACCGGCGAACTTTCATGGGTGTACATTGATACACTTCTGCCTAAACCTTCGGAAAATACAGGCGTGATGGTATGTTATTGCAAGCATACCTCAGTCCATTATCAGTGACTTCGATCTCGTGCACATAGAAGTTGCCCTGTTCGTCAATACATGCCAGCACCACCTGGTTCTGGATGTGAGCAAACGCCAGGTCTTGCACCTGCAAACAAAAACGTATGAAATTTCTTGTGGTACCTTAATAAATTAAAGGTACAGACAGTGTCATCAATAGGTTACCCTTCTTGCATTAGGACTTGTTTGAAAAAGGGTTACTAGTTGATGACGTTGTCTGTACCCCTTTTGGGGTGTGGGCATCGGGTCATATTATATGTCACCGGGATAGGACAGCCAGGGGAAATACTGTATCGGTTTTATGACTGAAAACCACAAATAAATACTTTAATATCATTACACTGTTTCATACGCACAATCAAGATGTGGAGTTGCAGACACCAGCCTGTCATACTACTACTATTACTGTCATTTCAGTTACCCTTTTTTTTTTGGTGGGTGGGAAATCATCAAATAACTTCTCCCGCCCTGAGCGGGGCGGGAGGGAGTGTCAGACTTTTACTGACTAAAACCCACCCATGTTCCTTCTTGTGCCCTTTGCGTTCCGGGGGCGCGGTATCTCTTGCGAACAACCCGCAGCCCCGGCAGGCATCGGCCCTCAGTGGCCCCTTCCTATTTCAGTTACCCTATGTTCACTACTATTGTACTGTGTATTGTGTGTCACACTACTATTGTAGAATGTCATGTGTAAAATCATAATTCCTTATCTACATATCTCTTTACACCCTGTCAAGATCATCTTGCTCGTCATATTAATAATTTATTTATGACTTCCAACAAAAGATATACATAAATCATGATATACAAATAAGAGTCCACAAAATGTATTATGTTGGTGTACTGCTACAAATAAAGGAGAGCACAGCATGCAGAATAAAGTTTACAATTAGCCACAAAATACTACAAAGTAATCATAATAATATCTAGATTTAGTAAACCTATATTAAGTGACTGCCTCGTTAGCCTAGTGGTCCGCAGCACGACTGCTACGCAAGAGCTTGGGTTCGATTTCCAAGTCGAGCAAAGTGTTATTGGGTTTTCTATGAAATTCTCAGTAACAGCTCAGCGTTAGGATTTGTGGCCGGTTAATGGCAATAGGCTCACCCCCTATTACATGAAACCTAAACATACCGGCGAATTGTATGTGTAGATTGGTACACCTCTGCCTAGGCCTTCGGGGAATACAGGCGTAATGATGGTAGATATGTTATATTGAGTTGTACTTGTATATTATACCTCTCCCTTCATGCCTTTGATGAGAGCGCGCTTGTCCGTGCCGGGCTCAGGGGTGTACACCACGCGCACCATGCCGCTCCAAGTGCCAGGGTTTACCGCGTTTGGAGCTGAAGCCAAAACAAAAATTAATAACTGGATGCAAGCAGGGCTATCTTTAGGGGGGATTAGTAGAAAAGTACTCATTGTTGCCGGTAACTTCATTTTTAATGTCAGTTATCATGGACTAAAGTCACAGACTATATTGTAGCCTATACCCTTATTTAGATCCCAAACTGCATCTATGCCTCATTAATGTGTAACATCTATAGCCGCACGTAAAACCGATTGGTGACGTGGCGACGCGTCGCCATGCTACATGATGGTAATTAAAAGAACTGAGTTGTCACAATTTGCAAAAAAAAAAAAAATTTTTTGTATTTTTGTATTTAATGATAATATTTTTTTATTAAATAAACAGTCATTTTCAGAAAAAAAATGAAATTTTTTTTTTTTTTTACTTCATGCAATATTTTGTTATGGGTCTGAAAATGTATCCAAAACAATACTATACCTTTAATGGAGTAAGCTAAGTACTTCCCACTGGTGTGTATAGCGAGCAGCTGTCCAGCATAGAACTTGGGCTCCCAATTGTAATCCACCAGGTTTTTGAGCTTCACCTTAGAGCTGCCGTGGTCATGGTTGCCGGCATTGGTGTTCACCATCACACTGGTGGAGTACACCTCTGCACTACACACTCCATCTCCATCAGAGAATGATCTGAAAGAGGATGGTTTTATAAAACTAAATGTCTTTTAAGGGTACAAACACATTATTCTCCTTTTTTTATTGTGGGTGCGTTTAAAACCACAAACTCACATACACAAACAGCTAGACCTGGAACAACTATCGGTAGGCCACAAAAAGGAGCCGCCCGACTACTCGGGCCGGAAAGGACTAAGGATTTACACCCCTGGTTCAAAAACCGACCTCGGGACCGGAGTAGGAGTCTTCAACGATCTTAACATTAAAATATCCAAACCCCTAGGAATGCTCAACACTGTGTACCAGGCGGAATGCATAGGCATTATCCTAGCGGCACACGCGATAAAGGTCAGGAAAGTCACGGATACCCACATCCGCATACTTTCCGACAGCGCCTCAGTCCTCGAATCCCTAAAGAAAAACCAGATCACGTTGGGACTAATACTGGAGTGCCGTGCTGCACTGGAACGCGTCTCGACACCAAACCGCAACATGGTGACACTACAATGGTTTCAAGGACACAGGGGATCACTAGGTAACGATGCGGCTGACGAATTCGCCAGGAGGGGTGCTAGCGCAAAAGCTTTCGACTGGAGTACTTAAGGAACTGGCTGAAAGACCTCACACTAACACAAGCAGAGGTATGGTGGACCTCGCTACCAGGGTGCAGACAAGCCAAGGAGGCCATACCATCCCTAGACACGAAGCTGACCAAGCACTTTCTGCACTTTGACAGAACTAGCCTGCGACTGGTGACGGGAACAATCACCAGCCATGCTCACTGAACAAACACTTACACACCCTTGGTAACATCGACAGCTCTCTGTGCAGAGCATGCATGGGGATGGAAGAGACTGTGGCACATGTGCACCTCGAGTGCACCGGTTACATCCGCGGGGAAACTGTTGGAACACAAAGTTCCCTTGCAGACACCCTGAGAAGACCGGGAAGACTAATCTGCTTCTGGAGGAAGGTGAGCTGGTTGGAATAACCCCATCTGCAGCTCATGTAAGGACTAAGTGCGGAAACCACACCCCTAACATAGGCCACACAAATATTGGTTCAGTGCGAGAATCAGACCCAAGACACGCAGCACAGCAGCTAATCACTTAGTCGAATTACCACCCTTATAGATCTCCAATTTAGACCAGTTTGGTAAATACTGGCTCCCCTCGAGGCGATTGACCCCCAATTGCTTACCTACTGGGGCAACTATGCTATCAAATTATTGATTTGTGTATTATAAAGTGCATTATCATAAGGTCAAATCTAATTTGTCATATCACCAGATTACTTCTACATAAATCAGTATTTTTTCTCCACTGATGTAATAAGTAGGCAGCCAAATTAGACACTTAACTCGAGCAAAATAATCAGGAATAAGTAGTAACATAAAAGAAAATTGAACTCTAGGTTTATATGTTCAGTGACAGTAAGCCCCCATACAAAACAAGCAAAGCCAATTATGAATAAAATGGTGGGTGTGTAATGGGGGGTGAAATTGGGAGAATGAAAAATATATTTCTCTATAGGTACTGAAATTGTTTCAAATATGTGAGTGGATGTATTACAAACGTGTGTCCTGGATGCAACATTACGTGTCGTATTAGTCAAACTTTCACCGAGTATTGGAACAGCCCAGTAACTCACTAAGGGTTGGTTGTCTACGTGATAATCGGGCATGTTCGGCGGATGTTTAGGCAACAGGTTACAGGATTTTTTGCAGAAAGAATATAAAAAATAGATAGGGAAATTATTCCGGCTTAGCTACACAGGATACACAAAGAAGCTATTATTTATTTTGCGTACATAAGCGATAAATCAAAAGCGAAAATCAGTTTCAGAATAATGTCACTTACATCGTTTGAGTGGCATCCGATAGCTTTGGAAGCAATGTTGTTGGTGCCATTATTGAACTAATCTTCCACTTTCCACATGAATTTCAAAAACTTTAGCGCAAATTCACAATAGAATTGTAATTGCAAAAAATCATGCAAATATTACAACAGCAAACCGCTGATGCCGACCGACATGAGAGAGAATACGTTTTGTTTCCACATTTAGCATCTGGTTTAAATATTATTATATTGTTTAATTTAATCACACTTATCTATTCTAAGAATATACAAATGGGATTGATTGTATTTAAATATATTATTAATACATCATAAATCATTTCTAAACAGAACAAAATAAATGTTCGTAGGAATAACGAAACGCTTAATGGAGGCACAGGAAGTCGGTTTTCAATTACTTCATTAGAAATTCTTTGAATTGATAGTGATTCAAGAATCACTCAATCAATTAATTAATATCCTATTGAAATAAATGCTAATTTTAGAAAACAATTTAAGATGCTTTATCTTGTCGATAAATTATTTTTTTGTTGCAATGTTGTCATCAATAAAATTTATTTTATACGCAATTTTATACCAGACAAAGCAAAGGGAACGAGCCACTTTTTAGTTGATTTGACAGGTGACAGGGCAGTGAATTGATTTTTTCGAAAATGGTAAGAATTATTCGTAAATATTAATTAATTTGCTTTGATATCGTAAGGAAATCCTGGTAGTTATGTTAATTATTGTTTCAGTCGCTAACAGACAAGCTTTCCATGCTTATGGCCCGCCCGGGCGGCGACAATGCCCAGAAAGATGACGTGCCTTGGTGGATGCGCTACGCTGGTCGGGGTCTTGGAACAGTTGGCGGCTTCAGTTCGTATTATTTTGCTATAAATTAAATAAGATAGACATGCAACTTTGACTTGACGAGTAGAATATTTTATGTGCGCTAACATTTAAGTGGAATTGACCAATAGATCAACAGTATTATCTTATCTTTAGAACCGAAATCTACAGTACCACCCTTGATTTTAGACAATGAGCCTGAAATAACAAACAGTTATGATGAGCTGTACAAATTGCGTCTTAATTTCTCTGACAGGGGGATAATTATTTGTGCATATTTATTTAGAAAGTGTTTCATTAGATAATTAGGGCATTAAATTTACTCAATTAAAATTTCAATGAGTACATTATTATGATTACGTACTTAAACTTTGTGTCTTACTTAACTGTATGTGTACATTATGGTTGCAATAAACTATCTTGTATCTTGTCTAGAAGATTAGTCTATGTAATTTTGTAATTCCCTTTTTGTACGCTTTTTAGGCCTGTTTAGTCCAAAAAATCTCCAAAAGGTTTAAGTTACATTATTTAATTTAACTTTGGTTCAAGTGAACCTTAGTAATTACATTCCCCTGCCGGGGCTGCGGGTTGTTCGTAAGAGATACCACACCCCCGGAATGCAAAGGGCACAAGTAGGAACATGGGTGGGTTTTAGTCAGTAAAAGTCTGACACTCCCTCCCGCCCCGCTCAGGGCGGGAGAAGTTATTTGATGATTTCTCACCTCCAAAAAAAAAAAGGGAGTACATACATTCTTCTATCACTAGTATAAAATATGTTTCTAGATAAATATTATCCAAACAGAGAAAGAATAAACAATCTACCTATGAGACTATACATATTGCATTACTTACTGTCAGACCCAATAATTATTGATAATAAGTAAAACAATAAAAACAAAGTCTGTATTTAACAACAGGTCATTAGTACAATCAATAACCATTGACCTACTCTATCTTACAATAACAGCAAAGAAATAAAGGAAAAAGTTAAATATTGTCCAATTGTAAAAAGATTGGTCACCATCTGCCCCAGATTGACTGCTGTCTGTAAGCAAGCCAAGTATGTAGGTTCAAGTATGAGATGGTACAAAAAGGGTTTCCGCTAAATTCTACCTTATGGCATGCAATGTCATAAAATTAACAGGTACAATCTATATACCAAGCAAAGTCCGGTTATTTACATCATTTATAAGTCAACAGTGGTGGGACCGAATTTAATGATCTATGATTTGTTGGATTTGTCTCCGCCCCCCATCCCAGAATAACTATTTATACATGGGAAAAATTCATGAAAAAAAGATATTAACATTTTTATTGGTTCTGAGGTGGTGCCAAGTCCGCCGTGCCAGCAAGTCTATAAATTATAACTAGCATGTCAACAAAATTAATGATAATAAAAGACAAATTAACATAATTAAATTTACTATAAAATCCATCCTATTTCATTTAACAATAGTGTTTATTTTATCTGTAAAAGATTTTTTGGTTATCAGACCAGTAGTTCCTGAGATTACTTCTTACAAACAAACAGCTTTACCACTTTATGATATTAATTTATATGTGGCATTTTCTACTAACATATGAATACTAACAAAAAGGCGTACATAGACTTGTTATATAATGAAATGCAAATGACTACATTACATGCAAGTATATTTAGAACATACAACTAGCTTATGACCTGACTTTGACTGTGTGAATCTCAATTTATTGTGGGGTTGAATATTTTTACACAGTACCCTAATTATTCTACAATAAAAGTAAATTAACTTACTTTCATAACATTAACTATCTGCCAGCGCTATTCCCGTCAATATCGGTCTAGCCGTTTCGGCGGTTAGACGGAACAAACAGACACAGACAAAAATTTCAAAGTTTTCTGTATAAGTATTGTGTCAACATTCATAAGGATTTAGTGAAAAGTTGACATTACAAACAGACACTTCCATTTTATTTATTTGTATGTCTAGATTTGTCAATTTATTAATTTCAGTGACAAAAATGTTGAGTTTAGTACTCGCATAACCAGTTCTCTTAACAGTGTTGAACTGATAATATCAAATGTCAAATGTATCAGATAATATCATACACTAAATGTATTTGCTTGTAATGAAAATAGGGAGGTACTTAAAGTATTGATTATCCTAATTAAAAAAAAACAATCTCCGTTTGCTGCAACTGACTGCAATTTTAGGTTTGGAATACACTACCTCTTGCCAGTGACTTCGTTCGCGTAAATTTGCTTACGAACTTTAATTTTATTTAAAATTGAAATACGTAAAGCCATTCAGGGATAACGTATAGATTCACGGTCTCCACTCAAGAACACGTCTACCCCAACGGTCATCGGTTCTAGGGCTAATACGGCTGGCCCATTGCCACTTCAGCTTACTTATTCTGTGAGCTATGTGTATGTTCCCTATTACCAAAAGAATTTTCGAAATCGGACGAGTACTCATTTTTGTTAAACTAACGCACGCATTTTTTTTTGTATATGTAGATATACAATGATTTTGGTTGGTCCCCAGACCGTTCTAAATTTATATTTATCACGGGGTTTTCCTCGCGATAACCGAAATTGACGAACGAAGACACGGGCATAAGCTAGTTAGGTATAATAAAGAATTGTTTTTTCAGATTGCCAGTTCCTTTATCAAAATAAACATCACCGAAAGCACTTAAGTACTTTTTTTTTTAAGTACAAGATAACAGCTGATAACATTTTACTAAATTAAGTTTTTTGTTAATGTTAAAATGTAAAGCGTTCGTATTGATGTATCTTTGTCTTTGGTTTTTGTAGCTAGACGAGGCCATAATGGCTGATTTATAGATCAATTACAATAGGGGAGGTCAGCCAAGCCCTAACATATTTTTTATTTGCCAGAAATGAAGCAGAAAGTCGTTATGTTGTTTTTACCCGACTGCGTCAGTAGGAGGGTTATTTTTTACTTATTGTCTACTAGCTTATGTCCGCGACTTCGTCTGTCAATGTCGGTTATCAGCGGGGTTTATATATTTTTTGCGCGGAACCCTAATTATTTTTTTATATAAATAAATAAAATGGAAGTGTCTGTTTATAATGTCAAAATAACAGGATTTTACTAAGTCTGTGAACGCATATTATTATACACACACAGTACTTATTATTATTACATTTTTGTCTGTCTGTCTATTTGTTCCGGCCAATCTTCGAAACAGCTAAACCGATTTTGACGGAACTTTCAATGGCAGATAGAATATTTTAGAGAAATAACAAAAGAAATCCCGGAGTGTCTAAAAAAAAATAATTGTATCGACACACAGTATTTAAAAGACGAAAATCTCATTGTTTATGTTTCCATAAGCTTTTTACAATTAAATTAAATATAAATAGGACAATAACCAAGGAGATATGAATGATACGACCTTGGTACTATTATGCCTGCTTTTGTATGGTAGATTGAGCTGTGTGGTCAACTGGCCGCTCTCAACGATTCGGCTATTGTGACCAATTGTCGCATGTGTGGGCAGGTCGTTAACCAAAACTGTAACGGGCTATTTTTAGGCAATATCATAGGTACCTATGCTATTTTGTTAACAAAGTCAAATCATTTCAATTAGGCTATTAACAGGCACTTTTGAACGTCATATAAAAAAACAAACGTGAACAGGCTTCTTCTAGATAAGCTCACTCCATCGCCGACTTAGTCTTTGTCACCTCTGCCCTAGACTAGATTAAAAGCTTACCCATCTTGGATGAAAAAAAGTATACAAGAAAAATAAACAATCGAATCTAGTTGCCCATTTTAAAAGGTAGTGTCGTATGGAGAAGTATGGGCAAGAAACTCCATACATACTCTTTTAAAATCAATGTTTAACAATATTTGCATACAGAATTACATGTAAATGCAATGTATTGAGCAATTTGAAAACTTAATAATAAAATAATACCAGCCTATTATTGACCCACTGCAGGGCAAAGGCCTCTTGTCGTATAGAGAACACCTATAACAGCAAACAATCCTTAAACAATAAACAGCTAGTCAAAATCGAAACGACTAGGCTAGGTTAGAACTGTAACCACAAAACGCCACATTTCGTCTTTTGCGAAGGGTTATGTTGGCGAAACGTTCCCGGGTGAACAGTCCTTTGGATGAAAAGTTAAAAGTTTAAAGATAATCTTGACCAATGGTTCATGGACCAATCGACTGTTAGTCAACCGTTTCAGTTTCCACAAAACTCCGTTTTGTCCATGTTCATACATCTGGTCATACAAGCTGGCTGGTGTTATCCTCATAATAACTTCCCTTTATTCCAGTTGCCATAGTCCTGGGCTTGATCAACTGCATCAGTATCGTGATCCTGAACGTGGCCTGCCTAATCGCCGGCATCTGGCAGATGCTGGCCGGGTTCATAGTGATAGTGTGCGAGGCGCCGTGCTGCTGCTTCTTCATAGACTACGTGCAGACCCTCAGCGATAAGGTGGAGTCCAGGCCTTATTGGAATAAAGCTGCTTTGTATATTGGGTGAGTTTGTAGAGTCCATTTTTAACTTAGATGATAAATAATGATGTCTGGTTTTCGGATACCTTGAAGGATTACGCAGAATGACAAAATATGGATGTGCTTTACCTACATTAGAAAACTTTGTGTTGCATAAGTAATAATAATTATACGAGAGAGATCTGAAGGATCTTAGGTTTAGTGTAGAATTAACTACCTATGGTTTGATAACGGTCAATATCGTATTCCCGCACGGAACATATACTTGTATGGGGCCGTTCAAGTATTACGTAAGGACCTTAGGGGGGTGGGGTGGCGTGGTCTGCATTGCCTATTTTTGATGACATGGGTGATGGGGGAAGTCTCGAATTCTGGATAGTGATTACGTCAGCAATTTTGTTTTTAATTAAGACTTTATTTATTAGTCTATAAGTACTAATGTTATAAAGCTGAAGAGTCTAGCAGTATCGTATGTAGTTTAAATATACATACGGATTAATATTAAACGCGTCACTGATATGTATTGTCCAACTCGAAAAGTGAGTCATCCGATAATATTAATATCGCGACACGGATAAACAAAACTTTTGAAAGTATAGCTTATCACAATTTCAGAACATGTTAACGTACGTACTTGTAATAACATTTTATTTTTACACGACAATTAAAGTGCACAAGTGTGTGCGCAAACACAGGTGCGAACGATGGGAAAGATCAGGCACAGGTCGAACGGCTTTACATGCTTTTCGAGGTACGGGGGTGTCACACAACCTTCCAAACTCTGGGCTGCTACTAAGACATTCGTAATGGAAAATCCCGATAACAATTTTTTTGGTCGACCTGGGAATCGAACTCAGGACCCCATTTTCAACAGTCGCGCTCACACGCGCAATGAAGACAGACCCGCCTTCGTAAGATAACACACTATATCAGTTCTACAAGTACCTAACTACGTCACGGCGCCTTAACTGATTCATTATTGTTATCAGAGCCATAAAACACAAGTTTACAATCAAAATAATAATCTAATTGTTATCTATCATAATAGTATTTTTTATAACGAACTGACGATATGACGTTTGTAGGGTAATTTATGGCTTTGTTTATTAGCAACTCGCTTTACACCCCGCATTGTCACCCGTGTTCTGTTACGTTTTTGGTTACTACTTCGCTCCCTTTGGCCGTAACGTGATATTCTTTACATATAACCCTTCCACTTGAATCACTATACTTTTGATGAAAACCGCATTAAAATCTGTTGCGTAGTTTAAAAGATCTAAGCGTACAGATGAATAGACGGCGGGAAGCGACTTGGTTTTCTATACTAATATTATAAAGAGGCAAGATTTTTTTGTTTGTTTGTAATGAATAGGCTCCAAAACTACTGGACCGAATTTAACCATTTTTTCACCAATCACAAGTTTACAACATTGTAGCATTGTGTAGCTACATTATTCCTGAGTAATATAGGCTGTATGAAATCACGCTACGACTCACGGGAGCGGAGCAGTAACCAAAGACGTTACTTAACGCGGGTGAAATAAACCACGCTGACGAAGTCTCGGGCAGTTCGCGGGTATACTATGTAGACATTTTGTGCAAATGTAGTTAAATATTACTTTTTCATATTTACCACCACCAGTTGTGAAAAATCACAGTTTAGGATTTCCATACAATGATAGGTCAGCTTATACTGGACATACATACCACCACGCCTGTGTTCCCGAAAAGGTTAGGCAGAGGTGTATCAATGTACACCCAAAGATCGCAGGTATGTTTGGCTGCCATGTAATAGCGGGCGAGCCTATTGCCATTAACCGGGTACAAAAACTCCGAGCTGCTACTGAGAATTTCTTAGAAAACCCAATAACACTTTTTGGTCGACCTGGGAATCCAACCCAAGACCTCTAGCGTAGCAGTCGCACTTAGGACCACTAGACTAACGAGGCAGTTACAGCAGAAGACAGACAGTTGTTTATACTGGAAATGTATAGCTTGATATGTAGGCGTGTGTACGTAATACATATCTCCCATTATAATAATCAAGTAATAAATGTTCATAGCATGCGTTGCAAATAGCGAGTGACATCACGACCGCGATTGAATGCTCTACATGGCACCGGTGGGTGCTGTTAAATAATAGCATTATCCTGTTTCTGTGTCTGAAGAACACGTGACTCCATTTAACACTAGCTTTTGACCGCTACATCGTACACGTCAAAGTTGATGTGCTATCTCATAGGAACGAATGAATGTATCACACGAAATAATCATTTTTTAAATTTTCTGTCTGTCTGTTTGTTCTTCCGCTAATCTCAGAAACGGCTGGACCAATTTCGCGGGCGTACTCTAGTCTTGAATGTAACAATCCCGTGACCGTCTTACTTCTAGGGAATCCGATATCGTACTTTATTTTCTGTTTCTAGTTTTTATTTTGATTACTTTCTTAGCTAGTTGCTAACTTTCTTGTGCATGCTGTGGTCTCCTATAAGCGAAGGAGTACACCTACATAATACATTTTGTAGACTATTATTTGTGTATATCTTTTGTAGGAGATCCTTAATAAATAAATAAGATTTTTTAAAAGTCAGATAACTTTTATCTACAGAATAAATATGTCAGCTTGACATTGTCTATACAAAACCTGTCAAGCCGCCATATTTATTCCTCCGTTAAGAGGTATCTGACGATGAAAAATCCGCCCTTAAACCATAACCCTCCTTCTGGCGCAGTCGGCTAATAAATAAACAAACTCATTGTTAGCAAATTATTTACCATGTTTTTCCCTGTACCTCCAGGCTATCAGTTCCACCTTTCTTCATGTGCTTCCTAAGCATGAGCACGTGGTTCGGCAGCGGGCTGATCTTCGCGACCGGGATCGTATACGGGATGATGGCGCTCGGAAAAAAGTCAGTATTACCTACATATCCTTAATATACAGTGTGTTACTAACATGATTGTCTAACTCAAGTAATTTGGCGGGTTCGAGTATTCTCTACTATCTTGGCGAATGACTTGAGATTCTTATCTGATTAGGATGTTATGGACGCCTAGCTACCCTATGTACAATCGACACACCTACGAGAGTTATGTAAAAGGATTGTCTGCTCACTGCTCAGCACACTCACAACATTGTTTAAAAGTAATTTCAAGTAAGGTGCCTGAATACCTAATAGTTTTGTCGACTGTACAATACGCGGCCGTCAATAAGAGATACTTATATCTAGTTTTAGAAGAATATTGTCATACGCGGGGTGTAATAAGACAAATCACATAGCTGTTAACTATGTATATTGCCCATCATATAACATTGAGCAAAAATATTGCTGGAAAACTACTTTTATTTTTGGTGTGAAAGATCACTGTGTATGTATTAGCGCATTGTAACGCACGCAATCATTGTGCTTACGTTACGGGTGCATAGTATAAGAAACGACAGGGTATAGTAATCGGCACAAGTCGTGAGCACAAACTTCAAATAAGTTTCAAATCCAATAAAAAAATATATCTATTGAACGCCGAACTAACTCTTGTTGGGTGTGGGTGTGTTTGTCTAACATTGCGTTACAATCCGAATGTCTGCCTCACTAGAACAGTATTATCTTATTGGTCTATATTTCAATGTTACTCTTGGCTTAAACTAAGTGTACTCACCTGTGCCTTGATATTGATTGTCCAGAGACAATTGTATTATGTCTATTTCTCGCTGTTAAATCTGTTGTGTTTTCTATCTCCGCATAATGGGTGGACGAATTTAAATAGAACATCTAAGAGTTCCTTCAGTTTCCTATGACAAATAGTTTATTTTTGTAATAAAAATGATATTTAAGTTATAAAAAGGGGATTAATATCAACATAGAAAACTAAGAATCAAATTATATTTGTAGTAGTACAGCTGATACCACCGACACAGTTATTTCTGTCGCCCAGAAGTTTTCATTAAAAACACATTATCCTTCTTAACGTCGGGTAAAAAGGAAGAAAGAGAGATATGTGAACTGTGCAGATGATAACAAGTGCTATCTAATATCGTGAAAATACATTGGAGCTTGATGTTGTCATTAACTGGGCCGGAGGCGTGTAGTGTGTAACTAATCCGTGTGTGTGTGTGCGTGTGGGGCGCAGGGGGTCCCGCGACGACATGGCAGCGATGGCGGCGGGCGGGACTACGCCCCCGGGCGCTCCGATGGCGTCCTCCCACGACCACAACGTCACCCTCATGGAGGACCCGGACGTTTGGCGCCCCAACTAAGCGAGGCACGCATCACTCTAACATGTTTAGTGTTCCGTCTTTGCTTGTTGTATGCTTTGGCTTTGCATAGTGGTGGATGAAATTTGTCACGGTCCATTTTGATAAAATTTTCTGTTGGAACCATAATAATAATACGTCACACGTCGATGCTACTGTTTAGAGGAGCGTACAATGAAGTCTTAAAGCTAATATGGTTCCGTTACAAAATACGTAGTCAAATTATTTATTTCTATTAGACTACTAGTGAAATAGAAGACAAATGTTAATTTTAATAACAATATGAATTACGAGCTGTGTCTACAACCGTAGAAAGTTTACACGCTTCGAATCCTTAACCCTTAGACCACTTAAAGGTACTTTAAACGTTATTTACAATAATAAATAGTGTCTCCTTTCAGGTAGTTTTGTAAACATAAACATACCATCACGCCTGTATTCCCCGAAGGGTCTGGCAGAGGTGTAACAATATACACCCACAGTTCGCCGGTATGTTTGGGTCCCATGTAATAGGGGGCGAGCTTATTGCCATTAACCGGGCACAAATCCTAACTCCGAGCTGCTACTGAGAATTTCATAGAAATACCCAATAACACTGCTCGACCTGGGAATCAAACCCAAGACCTCTAGCGTAGCAGTCGCGCTTAGGACCACTAGGCTACCGAGGCAGTCGTTCAGGTAGTTTTGTATAGGAAAAAAAAAATTATACTGTTGTAAAATATATGTTAATATAATGATGCTATTCCACATGGGTACCAAACCTTTTTGTATCTAATACTTAATTCAACGGCATCATTAAACAAATTTAAAGACTTCTATATTATTATTTCTGCCATGGGCTCCGTTGGGCGATTCTATTACAATGGACTCGTGACGTTGGGTCTCATTTGTTGCATGTTTCTGCTTGTAATAATTTCACCTTTGTTTGTCTATTTTTTCCTGCACAGGGTTTCTTTTTCAGCATTCGGGAGCACCATTTTGTTCTACTTTACAAATTGTTTCTTTCATTATTATTTTTTTATATTTTTCGCTCGACAATAATTAAAAAAAAAAGTTTATACCGAACTACAAATCAAAAGCACAAATTCATTTAATTAATTCAATGAAACTTGTTTTAAAATATTCGGCTAAGCATTTCATTTTCTGCCACTCCATGATCATATCAAATAATTAAATTGTTTTTTAAATATATAATCATCACCAACAGAGGATCAATAGATGACATGAGGACGTCGGCCGCTAACTTGGAGGCGGGTGCGGGCCAACCGACGAGCGCTCCTCGCGCTAACCTCGTCACGAACGAACAGCCAATCAGCTTCACCGGCGTTCCTGCGCGCAACTGACCCCGCACGTCGACGTGAGTCTTCTACACGATATGCGCTCCTGGTACTTTGTAGCGAACACAGAGGCTTATCGTGAATTAACCAATATTAAATTACTACACAATGATATACTTAAATTGTTGTATGAACTTTTACAACTTCTAAAATAATAATAAATTAAAACAGAAAGAACTCATGCTCGCTGTTAATGCCCAAAAGACTGGCAATATTGCCAATATATGTGGCAATGCTTCCGTATAACGAACAACTATAATATTCAGGGTGAACATTTGTTGTGTAACATTGTTGCAACATCACAATAATGTTGCTGAAACAGTTTGAGCATTTTTTGTTTACCATGAATACAAGACCTTAAGATGTTGGAGTAAGGTACAGTTCACATTGTAGGAACAACATGGCACATAGGTAATTTGTGTAGTTCATGATAAGCTTCTAGTATGTGAAGTAGTCGAACTTCTCAATGATGACTATTATGATAGTTTGTAACTCAAATATTTTGTATCATTTTGTTGTAAACTTGGAGGAGTGCTTCAAAATACAAATTTTTATATCAATGTTTTTGGCGAAAATATGACTGCTGTTTCTATTAGGGATATTTTATATTTCTATTTCTGCTAAGGAGCGCATAGTAATTACTATAAAGACTTGTATGGTGTAAGTTTAACCATTTAGAAACTTTTCCATTCAGAGACAGAGACGTTCAGCAATATTCATAGTAAAACTCCTTAGTTTTAGTGTTGCCAATAAAAAAACCAGTGTCCTCCATACAAAATAATAGAATTGCCAACTTTTTTTATTTGAGTCTGCTTGTAGATAGTTAATATTCTTGTCTATGATAATTATTCAGCATGTATTGTAAAAAAATATAATATTCAATTATTTGTTATATCTATAGAGGTTTATCAACTAAGCACATATACTAGACATATTGTACCATATCGCTTGGCCCATGGAAGGAGATTTAACTAAAATAGATATTATATTCGTTGCAATAGAGGCTGTTTTGCAATAAGTGGTCGTTTTAATAACAACTTGTTCATAATAAAGGACCAATGCATTTGAAATCTATTAAAATGAACCTCAAACAGATGTAATTTTTGTAGGGAAATTATTTATTGAAATGATTGCCTTTGTGGCTAATTATAACTGTAACGTGGCTTCAAAAAAACACCAAGTTTAAACAAAGAACTTTAATGTAATGGACATTTTTGTCTTGTCATAATTATTGTGAAATTGCTATGTCAATTTTGAAGCCACGGCGGAATCCATGACAGCTGCTCGAACTGTTGCCATGGAATCAGTACATGATTGTAAAATCCCCAGTGTTGAACAGTTTCAAATTGAAAAGCAGTCTGCTGTTCCATGCATTTTAAAAGGAACATCGATCTGGGTAAATCGGAACAGAGTTTTTTTTTAAATTGAACAGCTGTTTTTTATTCGGTGTGTGTTCCTGGGTGAGTCAAGAGTCTACCAAATCCATGGCAACGGGATTCCTGTCAAAGAACCTTCCAACGTGTTTTTAAATAATAAAAAAAGTTAGGGAGAAAATCTTGTTCCTTCAGCTAAGATGTATCCATCACGGTAACTCCATATTTATTCGTTTATGAGGTAGCGAATTATAATCGAAACGTAGTCGAGGGCTGTTAATAGTATAATTAATTGTTTAATGTTAATTTATTAGGAGAACGGTGCCCGGTGGATAATCATTAAGCGTTTATTTTGACGATTTTGTTCATTTCTGTGGAGATAAAAATGTGTTAGGAATCTTAATGGGGTAACTTGTAAATTGAATTACCGATTGGCACGGTCTTCACTCGGATTATGCCCTTTCGGGTAGTTTCCAACTCGTATTTGGTCTCTCAGAAACAACATAATACGTTTGATATTCCACACATATCTTTACAGTAACCTGTCTGGCATATATTTATAAGCTCTTGTTTTCATTCGTAAATTGATATCATCTTATGGTCACACAAATATTGTCATTATATCATTTATATTATTGCTCATATTTTATTTTATTTTCGTCCAAAATAATCGTTATAGGCAGTTATTTTATTTTAATTCTGGTAGGACAAGATTGTGCGGCCATATGTCGTGTTTCAACGAGTTTGATCCAAATTATACATAGCATAATAGTTAGCAAAATTTTCTTGACATTGATGTAAAGTGTTTATTACTATAACTATAGAATATATAATTGTATATCTGCGCCTTCCTTCGTACTAGATTTACTGATATCATCATATCGTATTTCTTATGAACTTGTGATTTTTAGTTCGGGAGCATTTTAAAGCTGAGTTTGCTAAAGACATTAGGTAAGGATTCTTTTGCATTGTATGCAACAATATGCCAGAGCAAATTTTATTTTCATCGATAATTAACTATAATATATTATAAATAGAGTTGAAAATTGTATGCAAGATATAATTCCGCTCGGAATTTGTTATGCAACTAAGCAATTTTTTACTCTATTTCTGTTGTATATTAGTTCATTATTAATTAATAAATAGTGCTCGAACTGAAAAAGTAAATTCGTACAGCCAAAGCTAGGGGGTGCCACCTCTGCTTCGCTTATAAAAATCATCGTTTGTTTGTGACAAAGCATTGGAATCCTAATATCGATCGTATGCATTCCGGAATCGTACTGAATTTATGGGTCTTTACTTTCCAGTCCTTGTTTTTATAAATATATGATCTATATATCTTGCATGACTTAATAGTATATTGTTCCTACAGTTGTTGGTACTCTAAAACATTGTTACAACAATGTCAATTCGTTGATACAATGTACGTGTTTAGATAATGTTAGGTGTAGTGGGTCGTACTTGTGAACTACATAACCCCTAGCCAGAAATATGAGAGGGCAGAAATTGTAATGTTAATAAAAATCATATTATACATGTTTTTGGTCAGTAATGGAGTAAGTATATTTATCAATAGTTGTACAACCAGATCTTTAGTGTTGAGATATTGCGGACTGGTTGGGTCAACTTGTAATTGACACTATTTGAAAATATTTAACACATAGACATTAGAGAATTGTTCTGCAACACAATATGAATAGATTAAAATTATCACTGTTACTGTAATTGCAAGATATTTTTGTAAAATAACGATTTAAAACGCCACATTGACTGCGTAAGTATTATTGTGTATAAGAAGGCCCTAGTCTTAGGTAATATTTTGCTAGTTTTAACATTTTTGCTCACACACAGCCAATATTTTAGTGAACGATTTTTTTAATTTGAATTTGTATGAAGTGTTGCCAGTTTCGAAAACAGGAACAGTTAAAATGAATTTATGAACTTGCAACACTGATTGGAATGATTGATTGCTATGTGGCATGTGCTTCCTTATTTACATTGAATATGTTTTTTTTTAATTATACATCATGATTTTACATGCATCGATTTATTTATGTATATTAAGCGAATTGTTATGATAAGAATTTACGTTGAGATTGTATATAGTATATGCTATGTTTAAATTGATAAGTTAATACATTCTTGCTTAGCCTAAAACACTTGCAACTTGGTAAGTTGAATGTTCAGTTAGGACGTTGTTCGAGATCGTTCAATAATATGTTGCTTGTATACTTAGGGTTAGTGCAGAGATAATGGTAGCTCTATGCAAAAGTGCACTATTCAAATCAAATGTTTCTGATAAAAACATTACTATGGATCATTTTTACATGATATTGAAAGGGAGATTACATGTACCTAAAGTTTATTAATGCGTTCAACCATGTTATTTGTTAGCCTGTCTACCTGTCTAGTATTTATCCCTGCACTGAAACCAAGTAATAAATAGTAAAATATTGTTTGTAATACTTCAGTAAGAGTATGCATAGTTGTTAGTGTAAGTGGTTGCAGTTGTTTCTCATCAAGTTAATGTTATATTTAGGAAAGCATATCTGTAATAAATGTGTGTATATTGAAGTGAAGTTTTATTTTGTACCTTGTGGTTTAGAGGACGAGAGGATGCTACAACCAGGTGTGCGTGTCATAAAGTGTTTACAAATAATATTTACATTAATTCTATGTTCATTTTCGTATAAAAGCAACTAAAGTATATTCTTAAATTTTAGAGACTAAATTGACAGTTTCTACGTTAAGCATAAAAATAATATGCTATCGGGACATCAACATGAAGCACACTTTAAGTTGGACACATAACGCCATCAAATTATTCTCTGAGATTATTATATGCCCTATAATAAAATCAAAGTGTAGTCTATGGATCTCGCCCTATGAGATTGGGTACGTATTGACAATCAAACAAAACAAATATAAATTTAAAATTTAACTTTTATTTACAACAAAATACACTGCTTACATTATTATTAAAATATTATTATATAAATTTAGTATCATAATCAGAGACTGAGTAATCTTTCTTACAGTCTGTTATTTGTGGCATCCCAAGGACTATTTCCATACAGTCTTACTAAATCTTACTATAATTACCGGTAGTCTGCTATCTAAAATCTGAAAAAAAAAAAAATTGACACAGTTTTTACAGAGTGATTATCTATGACAAGTATTTGTACAGAAGTTGCTTTTAATTCAAGGTTATAAGTAGTAGCTAGCTAGTAACATTTAAACTAGTTTACCTATCGGCATTTGAGCTTAATAAATACAGGTACCTAGTAGTTGGACATCATCTGGCAACATGAGAAATGAAATTGGGCCAGTTTGAATTCCTGTGTTGTAAACTCCACAGTTTATACTACATGACAATCGAGAAACTATAATCAGACTACAAGAAGTGAACCATAGATGTAGTTATGACCCCCAGCAATGAGAAGAAAGATGCGAGAAGGTAGCTTGAACCTAAATAATCAGGTACGTACTGCATAAAATACTAATACCTAATAGTATAGCAGAACTTACTATGATTTCTGCTTAATGATTGCTCCAGTGATCGTTCCGTGTCGTTGAATTAAACATTGCTTCTTGTCTGTCTCCAGGCAGACAGTGGGCGGCTTCAAGTTAGGCTGTATCTTGCATGCCTGCTCCGATATCGCGACTACAATACCCGCTGAGTCAACGTGGGCCGTTCCCTTTGCAGCTAGGCATAAGCCCTGATGGTCGGCTACCAGGCAACCACTCACGTTAGGTGTCGACATTATCTCCTCAACTACTCTATCCAATTCTTTCTCCATAATAATTGTGTTACAAGTCGATACGCACCAATTGTATTATTTTTGTTTACGGTTTACACAAAGGCCGTGTAATGCTTGGAAATCAAACAATCATCAAAAGTCTGTCAGTCAACGTCAAATGTCAATTGAAAACGTGCGTTCAGGAATAAAGAAAATTTTCACACCCGAGGTATTATGTTCGTTCAGTTTTAAATCAGGCACAAGCTTAGGAGGATAAAAAAAATCTAAATGGCCTAGATGCGTCTCTATTACCTGACTAAGATGAGACAAAATGCGTTTTATCATTGACTAGCTTCTGCCAGCGACTTCGTTCGCGTGTTTTTTTTCACCCGCAATTAAATTATGTTTTTGGTTGCTGCTTCGCACCTATTGGTTGTAGCTTGATGCTATATAGCCTATAGCCTTCCTCAATAAATTGACTATTTAACACAAAAAGATTTTATCTATTCAAACCAGTAAATCCTGAGATTAGCGCGTTTAACCAAACAAATAAACAAACTTTTTATAATGTCAGTATACATGTTAGTATACAAGTTTGTCATAGATTACTATTGTAGTGACAATTTTATATTTTGTAACAGCGGAAATGAAGCCAGTATCTTCATTGACAAGGTCGTAGAGGTTGTTATTACCCATTATTACAATTACAAACCATAACCTCACATTTAATCGCTTGCAATTGACATTGGCATACATTTCGACCAATACTTAGATATTAATATACCACTAGCCCTTTTGCTATATGTAGATTGTACACGAGACTGCACACATAAGTAGAATAAAATGCAGTATTTGGATACTCCAAACTATCGTTTAACTTACAAGGTGTAAAGATAACTGCATCTTTGTAGATAATTTAATTAAAATTACTTAAGGGTTGATTGATTGGAAATGGGTATTACGACACGCATTTGAGAACTGAAATCGGAAAAATGAATGAAAATGAACATGTCCCACACAGGACCTGAAAGAACCCGTAATAAGCGTTGCAAATAAATTCAATTCATGTGTTTATCAATTTAAGTTGAAGTATGTTTGGTCTTGAAAAACCGGTATCTCACTATACCTTCTGTTTTTAGTAGTATTACTATCGTAGACGGGGCAGCTCGTGTCGTCGTGTTTACCGCAGTTGCCATGTTACAACTAATTGTGTACAGTTTACTAATATTCTTAACATTACTAGCAGTATTCGATGTAATAAGACTTTGCAAGTATGACAATGAGGTGTCGAAAAGGAGGATGAGAATGTGGTCTGGTATGTACTTAACTCCCATACATTGTCATAACTAAAACTGTGCATATTATTTACACGAACCAGTGTATTTTTTCCTCGTAAATAACATTTGTCTATTTACAATTTAAGTCCCACATTATAACCACAAACAAATAATAGGAAGTTCATTTTACACAAACACTAAAATATTATTAATAAAAAAAAAACAAAATGTTTACCACGTCACGACATAAAATCGTAAAAACGAAACTATTTTCTTGAGTAATTTAATTATTTGGAGATTAATTTATTTCGATTGTCAAAACTGTTGTGATAACTTGTAGGGTGCTAATAGAACCTGGGTGTTTTATCCTGCAAATGTACCCGGGAAGGTCGAGAAGACATTAGTGGGAGTACCACAGAAGGAGATGCTTATCGTACTCTTATATAGAAGACGTGGCGTTAAAATAAAAGAAAGAATAGAGGTTGTTATAAACAAGTTAAAATAAAATAATATTAACCAGTTTCAATTTATTTGTATTTACATATTTATTTGACTATTCATATTTTTTAGATAACTTGTCAGTTCCGCTAGACCTCTTTACTCCATGCCATCTTCTATTCCCTGCCTTCTCCATTCCTGCTGTTGCCATTCTTACAAGATTGACAAATACATTGAAAAGAGTTAGTAGAAACATCTTTGGCATACTTACAACTTATGAGATGAAATCGTTTAGCAGAAGAGTTAGATTAAGTAAGTAGTTGCATAATTTGGAAAGGCCACCTTTGAATCGTTACCTCATAAGCTGTTGATACTGTTCAGTATTAACAGAACACTCTTAATGTAGTGCTTTTTTCACTCCTTACGGGTTGTTGCCTGGGTGTCCCGCAGGGTCTTATCCTGGGTCCCATGTCAAACACCTTTAATTATCGTTTAAAACTGACGTAATAATATCATTTCTATTTATTAGGCATATGTTAGTTCTGAAGAAAATAAATTGATAGTTATGAAAACAGTAATAAAAGTATATTTTTACGAGCGTGCACAGTGATTGAGTAACTATTGGTACATTGTTATTGTAATTTAATTGTTCTCATGCCATTACACGCTTCTCGTTAATATGCGTTTGCAGATGTTTGACACCATTTTCCCATTTGGTTAAGAATACATATTATTTTGAAAATCCTATTATAAGTATTTAAATGTCAAAGGTCCTTGCTCGGTGTTTCAGTCAATTTAGTAATAAATTATACAAAGTAATTATTAAGTATCCAGTTACCTAAGTACGCGAGGAGGCATTTAAAATTTACTCATGTGAGGTTTTCAATTCATATGTACTTTCTAAGTTATCTTGCATCACTGACATCAGTGAAGGAAATCATTTTTAGGAAATCTGGAATTATAGTAAATGTGAGTCTGAAATCGTCATTTCACCTTGAGCAAGCGTCGTGATCAATGCTGGTGCCTTCTGTGTACGAGAAGAGGCCTTTGCCCTGTAGTGGGATAATAATAGGCTCTTATTATTATCACAGACCACGCTGGATATTATTGTACAGGACCGAAAAAGTTTTAATTAGGACTATTTAAAATAGGAACTCCAGAGGTACATACCGACGCTGCTTCATTGTAAAGGAAGGATCTGAACGTTGGAACCATTTGGTCGGTTTTCATCTGAATGAAAACTGTTAATCTAGTGAGTGCCATCGCCTGGCAGTAGAGAATCCAAGTTACCTGGTTTAACCATCTTTACTTGTTCAATTATAGGTGTGAAAGTAACTCTGTTGGTCGGTTACACTTCCACGGCTAAACCACTGAATTGATTTTGATGAAATTTGGTACGGGGTAAGTTTGAACCCCAAGAAAAAACATAAGCTACGTTTTATTCCGAGACTTTGTCTGCGTCCGCGATAAGGTAGACACGAGCAAAAGCTAGTTAAAAAGTAAGTAGTAACGGTAACAATGCGATTAACAATACCGGCTTAATAGATGAATTTAAATAATAATTTACTAGAGAGAACCTTGAAATGTCAGTCAAATTTCGTTACTCACAGATGTAGCGGTGTGACAACCGTTGCGAAAGCCTATTCTGGTGCTTGATATTTAGCGTGGTGTAACTCTATATACTGTACGAATTCTCAAAGTTGGGTGACTAGATTCGAGGGTTTTGTAACGAAATTGTTTAATATTGCAAAAGCACCTATCTCTATCTATGTAGTTAAGTTTGTATCCCCCCCCTCGCTCGTCTAACGTCCCCCCCTCGGTACGCCCATTTCATCAGAAAGATTCCGAAGAGTCGGAATCTATTTTAAATACTCATCCCTTATAAAAACCTTTAAAAAACAAGGTTTTGGTACTTATTTTCCGTCTGACGAACCACTTATTCAACCATAAGTAGGTATGCAGCTAACAACCTAGTAAAAACCGCTCCAAATTTTAGTAAATGCAAATTTTTCTAAGACCAATAGAGTTATAAATAAACTTGATCAACATTGAGCAAGATTATAGCTGTGAAACTATAACATTTAAAACTTATTTACATAAAAAGTCAAAGTTAAAATCCACTGAGTCGATTTTGATGAAATTTCGTACGGGCTAAGTTTAAACCCCAAGAAAGGAAATAGGGTACTTTTTAACCGATTTCAAAAAGATGGAGGTTGTCAAGTCGTCTGTATGTTTTTTTTTTGATGTGTGTTACGCGATAACTCCGCCAATTATGAATTTATTTTGACGATTCTGTTTTTGTTAGATAAGTCATACTTCAAAGGTGTACCATCGCGGGCAAAAGTTGGTGTAATATAAATCTTTTTAATAACTTGTTTCAGCTCCATTCGAAGTGGTGAAGAACACTCTTAAAGGTATGAGGACCCTGAAAGAGGAGGCTCCTCCACCAGCCGCTGCGAAGGAGGCCAAACCCTACAGCATTTCAGAGACAGTCTGATTGCAAGAAGTAAAATTAGAATACCCTTCTAGAAAATAAATATGTGTATATTGCCGATAGATATTACCATATCCTCATAATTATAACATTTAATATTAGACTAATATATAGCACTTTGGAACGTTATTTCGCAAGAAGAAAACCAAGTTACAATTTGTCAATTAATTAATAAAGAGTAAAGTATAAATATTTATTTTTAATTCGGCTGAATATATTTCTAAACTAATTATCTACCTTTTTCTATTTACTTTGTTGTTTATACTAACTAGCTTCGGTTTTCCGGTACGAATTTATTATGCTGTGCTGGGACCAAAAATAGTCGGTTAATGGGGCCTGTGAATCTGTGAAAGCTAAGGCAATGCAATTTTTATGCTGTTTAGAACATTTATATACAGTATAATAGTTATACAAGTTTTAATAAATATACATTAATATACATTTAATATTACATCTAGTTTCTTTGAAAATACCCTGTATTTCTGCCCCGTTGGTCTCGTGGTCGCATGCGCGACTGATGAGCGTGGGGTCCCGGGTTTGATCCCCAGGTTGGGCAAAAAGTGTTACTGGTTTTTTCCATTAGGATTTGCTCAGCAGCAGGCCGGAGTTTGCAGGTTGATGGTATGACACCCCCGTGCCTCGGAAAGCACGTAAAGCCGTTGGTCCCGGCTGTCGTTCGTAGATCTTTGACAGTCTTTACGGATAGTCAGAAGCCAGGAAGTCTGATAACCAGTCAATCCGAAAGGTATTGTGTTGCCCAGTAACTAGGTTGTGGAGGTCAGATAGGCAGTCGCTTCATGTAAAACGCTAATATTCAGCTGCATCCGGTTAGACTGGAAGCCGACCCCAACATAGTTGGGAAAAGGCTAAGTAGTAGTAGATCTAGTTTCTTTGAATGGCAAACAAGCCGACGGCCCACCTGATGTTACCGCTGCCTATCTGCAGTACCAGAGGCCTAGAAATGTCTTATGTGCTTTCCTACTATAATTTTTGTGATGATATTTAAAATATCCGGTCCTACAATTCGGGTGCTCAGTATTATTCGGTTGAAAAAGCATGATCCACGCCCCCCTAACTGGTGGTATTAGTTACGTAGTAACTGTTATCTAATCTGTGGTATTTTACCGCCATTACAAGGCCCCTTCACAAATTATATACCAGTTAACTTTAGTTTGAGAATTTTTTATCGCCGTACAAGCCAGGATAATTATAATGTTGAACTCAACTAGTTTTTAACGCAGTATGCTAATAAGCAAGTACCTAAATAAGTAACGAATTAGTAAAAAATAATATGGGTGTCTAATTTTAGTTCACAGACTAATAGAATAAATGTAAAAAATAGACAAAGTAGAACTTGATTTCTAGTCTAGTTTTTTCCTTATTGCTATGTACAACAAGGCGTAGTTTTTAGTATCGCGCGACTATTTCACTGCGTGTCGGCGGGTCCATCGCCCCGCCTGAACCCAGCGAAAAGATGGTTAATTGAAATTTGAAAAACACCTACAAAAAAGCTTTTTATTTTATTAGTGATTCGTGATAATAACCACTAGCATAGTTACCTCCTTGAATTTGACAGGGATGCAAAACTGCATTATGAAAAAAATTTATATAAACGGTGAAAGACGAGGCGCAAACTTTTGTATAGGAATAGTCGTCGGTTATTAACAAAAAACAGCTGTTCCATACGATTTAACCATACAGTCTTTATTTATTCGTTTCGTCATAAGAAAAAGGATATTATTAGTTATTACACAAAACGAAGTAACCGTTTTCCGACAACAACATTATTTTAAGGCCGGAAATCGGTTACTTTGTTTCGTAAAATTACGTCCTTTTTTCTTATGACGACTGTATAATGGCTTGTCAAAAGTAGTTCTTACTTACTTCATATTGTAGGTAATTTGTTCTGCAAAGCACAATTTCAGGTGAATGTGAAGAAAACTCCTTCGCTGCAATTAAACCAAGGGCCGAGTAAGCTAATGATATATAAATTATTATAGAGCACTATTAATTTGTACCGTGCGCGAATCGAAGTCGCTACAATAATGCGCCAGAATCGTGTCGCCATTATTGCATAAATATGTCATACAAAACATCAATCGCCTGCTAAAATATTAATAACTTTATTGTGCTAATGTTGCAGGCAATGATATTAAAGGCGTCTTTAATTTAGAATTGTTACATTTCTAATCTGAAGTCTAAACATTAGATTTCAGATTATGATAATATAATTAAACATCGAGTAACATCACGACCATTTTCTTTATTAAAATGGCAGATCATCAAGCGATTTCCTTATTTTCTTCCGGTAGCCCGCGACAGTTGATAAGCAGTGACATAAGAGAGGTTTATAGGTCAATCGTTGTAACGTAACTTGAATGTGGGCAACACTCGCTCCGTCAGTGTGGCCTGTACCGTCATGTTGGCGCGTCGTGCGCTTTCCCACCAAAAATAAGCATTCCATTTTCGAAAAAAACCCGCGTATATTTTCGACGTCCGCCACAAATTTACTGAATCAGTGCATTTATAACAGAAACAATGTTTTTATTACTAGTTTTAGCGTTAGTGGGGTCTATTACCTTATGTTTTATGCTAATAGATTCCCTATGGAGTGTATTAGAATTGATATCATCGTATTTGATGCCTTATTTCCTGCCATCGGAGGTGCAGGTTTTGTCAAAGAGGTTCGGACCTTGGGCTGGTGAGTAGATTGTTTTTTTTTTTTAATTTATAACATAGGTTTAGATGTTGTTTACATTGAGTTGGGTCAGCGCCTGCGCCCTACATCCACTAAGCAGGTTTTATTGGAAGAGGGAAATACTGCGTGACCGTCATTGATTTTATTCTATTTAAATTTTCTTGTGCAGACACTGGCTGCTAGACTTGTTGCTATCATGTCTAATGGTGATAAAGGTTATCAATTTAATATATTGATCTGACGTTAAACGTTATGCTGAGTACCCACATACAATTTCAATTACTATTAATATTTCATTGCCTACGAATATTTTCTTCTTGTGTACCTACCTACCTGCCTATGTATACTATAAATATGTGTTATATGTATACTATAATGATGTATGGTATTTGATAGTAATTGAATGCGGGCACTGACTTGTTTAATTAACATTCTATATTTAATTGCTCACTGATGAGTGATGTGATGACATTTTCGATATCTAACATTTATCTAGCTAATATTAGATTCTAGAATCAATGGGTGGACATCTTGGATTTCATTTTATCCCTACTTAGGCTTTGGAAGCTTGCATATTCCGGATTTTCTTGTAATAAAATTTCAGCACTATCTCAGGGATAGTGCTGAAATATTATGAGTTAGAAGATCGAATTTTATAAAAAGGAATCAAAAACTCTCTTTGGTGCGCTGAAGGCGGAATTAAAAAAAAGGGAGAATCTTATATCTAGCACAGTTCTGTTCAAAAGCTCTGGGTAAACAAAAATGAGTCTTGAAGGTACATAGAGTTGACACAAAGTACATATGTAAATAGGACATAATGGGGTATCTATAAAATCAATAAAGTACACCAACAGCATAATAAATACATCAAGCATTGTCAATACAGTACAGAAGTACTTATAGTAATGTATTCACCTTATTATAAGTGTGCATAACATTCACAATAGACACAAACTATTGTACTAAAAGTAAAAGCAAAATTAACATTAATACAAAAGAAAATTAACAATTAATTTCGAAAAAGGGCATCGTAAACACGTCGAGAGCAGAAGAATACTGAATATACATTTAAATAATATTACAATACAAATTAGGCAACGTACATCCTTCTTGTTACGGGGATCAGAAGAAAGATCAAAGATAATAACTGCCTCTTTAGCCTAGTAGTCCTAAGCACGACTGCTACGCTAGAGATCTTGGGTTCAATTCCCAGGTCGAGCAAAAAGTGTTATTGAGTTTTCTTTTTTAATTCTCAGTAGCAGCTTGGAGTTAGGATTTGTGCCCGGTTAATGGTAATTGGCTATTACATGGGGCCTAAACCTTTCGGCAAACTGTAAGTGTACATTGGTATACCTCTGCCTTACCCTTCGGGAAATACAGACGTGAATCGGCGTGATGGTATGTGTATCGAAGGTGATTTTTTTTGTAGGTTTATTTACGAAATGCAGTTTCAAATGTTATAAGTAAACTTTAATTTCGCCCACGACCCCTGTGCTGTTGCATGCACTTGTAAGCACAATGTTACCATCAGACATACCATCACACCTGTATTCCCCAGAGGGTTCGGCAGAGGTGTACCAATGTACACCCACACAATGCATAATGTTATGCTTATTTAATTGCGTTTAACCATAAACAGTGACTTTTCACGCAAAAACAGTTGTTTCCTAGCAATAAATTTTGCTCTTACTTAGTTTCATCATCTGCTTAGCCTTTTCCCAACACTGTTGAGGTCGTCTTCCAGTCTAACCGGATGCAGCTGAATACCAGTATTTTAGATGGAACGACTGCCTATCTAACCTCCACAAACACGATACTTATTGGTAAGACTGGTTGTCAGACTTCCTGGCTTCTGACTATCCGTAACGACTGTCAAAGATCTGCGATTGACAGCCGAGACCAACGGCTTTACGTTACGGCGAGACGTATTGCTTTTACTTAGGCCGGCGTATCTTGGCGATCCTGAAGTTAGCCGATTAGCTGCGCAGTAGACAATATTGTTCCTAAAAGATCCATTGTGCAGCCAAACAGCTAACTTCAGCTACATCTACCACACTGTAGGATGACACTGTCATCATGACACAAACATAGGTGCCGTCGACTTAGCAAATAAACGATAGACAAACAAGAAAATTCGAAGCCTATAAACTATAATACGTTTTACTGATCAGACCCTTATTAAAATTCTGTTATAAATACGAATTCCGGATTATCACTCTTGAGCTCAGAGCCAAATATCAAGTTTTTTCAATGTAAATCAACCTGCGTGTACAAAACGTGTTTCTCAGAATATTATTAACTACCAAAAAAAGACATAATCACGAATATATGTTATTTAGGAGTACTCCAGTTGGAAATACACATACCATCACGCCTGTATTCCCCGAAGGGTTGCGCAGAGGTGTACCAATGTACACTCACAGTCTTTTTTCTTTTCTTCCCCCGCCCTGGACTGGGCCGAAGGGAGTGTTAGACTTTTACTGACTAATACCCACCCGTATTCCTTCTTGTTTTCTTTGCGTACCGGGGGCGCGGTATATCCTACGAACAACCCGCAGCCGCGGCAGGCATCGGCCCTGAGTGGCCCCTCCACTTGCTGACACCTCTTTTAGGCGCGCGTGGAATACGAACGCGCCGTCGACACGGCACACCAACAGTATTTTAAAACATACCTCAGGTCCCATGTAATAGGGGGCGAAGCCTATTACCATTAAGTGGGCACAAATCCTAACTTCGAGCTGCTACTGGGAAATCCATAGGAAGACCCAATAACACTTTTTGTTCGACCTGGGAATAGAACCCAAGACCTCTAGCAAAGCAGTCGTGGACCACTAGGCTAACGAGGCAGTACGGTAAGAAATAATGTGGGGTTATTTAAGTATTATGTTATAAAGCATAATTTTAGTAATTTCAGACCCCTCGTTAGTAAAAGTAAGCAAAAGTCTTACCCTCCCTCATTATAAACATTCATAGCTAACATGCTTTTGTTTTCTACTACATTTGGCTGAACAATCACAACATGTAGATAAATCTACTAATATTATAAAGATGAATAGTTTGTTTGTTTGGTTGAACGCGCTTATCTTAGGAACTGCTGGTTTGAATTGAAAAAATATGTTTGTGTTAGATAGTTTATTGGTCGAGGAAGACTTTAGGCTATGTAAAATCACGCTACAACCAATAGATGCAAAACAGTAACCACAGACGTAACCTTATGAGAGTAAAAAATACGCGGACGAAGTCGCGAGCAGAAGCTAGTAAAGTATAAATTAAAAATTAAAAATTTTAAGTAACCCTCTACAGAAAAATAAAAATCCCTACCGCAGCTAACAAAGAGCTGATAACTTTGAAACCGCTGAACCGATTTCCATCAAACATAGTTAAGAACACTCCCGACTAATATACCTTTCAAACAAAAAAAACTAAATCAAGATCGGTTCATGCGTTCGGGAGGTACGATGCCACAGTCAGACACACGCGTCAAACTTATAACACCCCGAACACTCCCGACTAATATACCTCTCAAACAAAAAAAACTAAATCAAGATTGGTTCATGCGTTCGGGAGCTACGATGCCACAGTCAGACACACGCGTCAAACTTATAACACCCCGTCGTTTTTGCTTCGGGGATTTCACGAAAAATTGGGGTCGCAATCACCATCGAGACCACCCCGTCCCTCATATCATCAAAAATAAGTAATCAAGACCCCCCACCCCCCATTGGTGGTTACGTTATACTTGAATGACCCCTAATACTTGAACTCAAATGGCCCCTATCCTCCATATCGAAGTTGGGCCACGCCGGACAATCTCAATGGAGATTAACCAAGTACGCAGGACATAATATTGTGTACCTACATAAATACATGTGTACTCTCTTACTCTCATAGTCCGATAGGCGTGCAATCCAACACGACCGGGGAGAAGTCAGACGCAGGGTAGGACCAACGACTTTACCTGCTTAACGGGACACGGCGGTGCCACACCAGTTTACACCTCCAGCTTCCAAACCACGGGTTGAGAAATTGTATGAACACTGATCACCACGCCTGTTTAAAGCGTAATAATTACCCGCGCCCCGCGACTTCGCCCGCGTGTATATTTTCACCTGTGTTAAGTAACATCTTTGTTTACTGCCTATATAAAGCCTTCCTGGATAAATTAACTATTTAAGACAAAAAGATTTTTTAAACTAATCAGTACGTACTTCCTGAGATTAGCGCGTTCAACCAAACAAACAAACAAACTCTTCAGCTATATAACATTACTATAGATTCAAAAACAAAGGAGAATAACATACAATGTTATTTAAAATAATTACATTTATGTTAATATTATACTCTAGTTATCATATCACCTAGACAAAAACAATTTGCAATGTAGATATTTTTTGGTTGGTGTGTAATTTTAAATGATATTAAAATAAGTACTTATAAAATAAAAACTATTTCATAATAAAGACAACCGCCTTCAAAAACTAAAAAGTGTAAAATAACTTTAGCTTTGGAAGTCGGCGGCTTTGGTTCTGTTTATTGTTTTGTATTGCCACCGACTTCCAAAGCTAAAGATATTTTTCAATGTTTAGTTTTTGAAGTCAGTTGTCTTTTTTGTAACAAGTTTTTACTTTTCGCTTTTTAGTATCAACTTCCTGTCATCCAAATCCATGAAGGAACAGTAATTCTAGGACAATTAACAAGACACCATTTAAAAGTCACAAGAAAGCAGAATACGCTAAATCGTTTACTTGGATGACATATTTTTTTCAGTTATTTTAATTTCTTTACCAAATACTTACTCAACCAATTTCGATTTTTATATGGGACCACCTCTGAAGTATGACCTATCAAACAATAAAAAATAATCATCAAAATCGATTGACAAATGGTGGAGTTATCGCGAAACACACTTACAAAAAAAAACATACAATGGAATTGAGAACGTCCTCCTTTTTTGAAGTCGATTATAAATTAAAATTACAATATTTCTGATTCTGATTCTACAATAATTATTACTTAGTAAGTGATTATATTTGTATAGTACCTATATTTTAATCGTAGGTAACTACACTATGTAGGTACTTAATTGTGTTTGCCTAAAATATTTTTCTTGGACCGGTAATTATTCGTTTTTTGGCCAGTGTGTGCGCACACGCTTGTGCACTATAAACATATCCTGCGTATTTGGTTAGTCTACCTAATCAAGTGTTCAAATGACCTATATTATACTTAATTTTATACTAGGACTAGTTTATGCCTGCGACTTTACGTCTTTGGTTATTGTTCGGTTTTCGTGTGTCGTAGCATGTTTTTTATAGCCTATAACTATTGCTAATATATCTAATTATCATATCAAAAATATTTTTTTCCAATCCGACTGGTAATTACAGTTTAGGCAAACCAACAAATTCAGCTTTATTGTAACATAACATACCATCACGCCTGTATTTTATTGCCCCTATTGCCATTAATCGGGCACAAATCCTAACTCCAAGTTGCTACTGAGAATTTCATAGAAAAACCCAAGAACATTTTTGCTCGACCTGGGAATCGAAACCAAGACCTCTAGCGTAGCAGTCGCGCTTAGGACCACTAGGATAACGAGGCTTTATTACATTAATATCGATAAGCCTAAACATACATTACTGGCCTTCAACAAAACGGAATTGGGATTGTGTACCACCAAATCCTGTGATTACCAGTAGAAATTGAACGGTTATAATCATGTAAATTACATGTATAATCAAGGAAATGTAGTAAACACGTGTTTATTAATTAGGTCAGCCATTACAGTACGAGACAAATAACGGTTATTACAGACACATAATATTCTTCAGACCAATTTCGGACATGGCGGCTACCTTCAACCCGGGATGAAAAGCATCCTATGTCTTATTTGCTTGCCATTATGTTTACTCTGTGCGTAAGCCACGCATACCTCCCTCGCGGACTGATGCAGACTCTGGTGGTGCCTATACCCAAGAACAGGACAGGAGATATGGCGGACAAATCCAATTATAGGCCAATTTCTTTGGCGACAATAACTGCCAAGGTACTTGACAGTGTGCTCAACTCACATTTCTCCAAACATATTAATCTGCACGACGCCCAGTTCGGGTTCCGGCCTGGGTTGTCCACAGAAACTGCAATATTTAGTTTAAAGCACACGGTCAAGTATTATACGGATAGACATACTCCTGTATATGCCTGTTTCCTGGATCTCAGTAAGGCCTTTGATCTAGTGGCGTATGACGTTTTTTGGCAGAAGTTAGCCGGAGCCGGGGTACCATCAGAGTTAGCATCTCTCCTTAGGTTTTGGTATCTCAACCAGGAGAACCGTGTGAAGTGGGCGGGTGAACTTTCGGATGCGAGCAGGTTGGAGTGTGGGGTGCGACAGGGAGGGTTGAGCTCACCCTTACTTTTCAACCTGTACGTAAACGCCCTGATTGAGGAGCTTAGCGGCATGCATATCGGATGCTATGTGGATGGTGTTTGTTGCAACAGTTTCAGTTACGCGGATGACATGGTACTGCTGGCCCCCTCAATCTGAGCTCTCCGGAAGCTACTTGCAGTTTGTGAGTCTTTTGTAGCTTCACACGGTCTCACGTATAATGTAAAGAAATCTGTTTACATGGTTTTTAAATCAGGTCCCAAGTCTCCACCTGTACAATCACTTATACTGAATGGTGAGACTTTAAACAGAGTATTCAAATTTAAGTATCTCGGGCACTGGGTGACCGATGATTTAAAAGATGATTTTGATATGGAGAGGGAACGCAGAGCATTATCAGTTCGGGCGAATATGTTGGCGCGCAGATTCTCCCGGTGTACAGACGCAGTCAAAATTACTTTATTTAATGCGTATTGCACTTCACTGTACACGGGGAGTCTGTGGGTTAACTACACGCAACGGGCGTACAGTGCTCTGCGGGTCCAATTTAATAATGCGTTCAGGGCGCTGTTGCGGCTTCCACGCTTCTGTAGCGCATCAGTAATGTTTGCTAATGCACGCACAGATGGCTTTGCAGCTATATGGCGCAAAAAGACCGCGTCTTTTATTAGTCGGTTGCGTGGAAGTCGCCACAGCATCTTGAGTGCCATTGCTGCTAGGCATGCCTGTCCCCTGACATTGATGTTAGTGCAGCGGACCAAGTCCCTGCTTACTATTTTGTACTAGTTTTCTATCTCATGTATGGATCAAAGTTATCCGAATAAATAAATTTTATTATTACTATTATTTCCGTTGTGTTATCTATCTCAGTGCATCCAGATCCGTGCTGCCGTTAAAGCGTGAAAAAGTACCAAACATCCATCCATCCATCCTCACATCGCATTTATTATATTAGGTAGTAGGAATCGGAATTAGGTATGAAAAATCTAATTACTGTTGGCTAAATGTACAGTTTTTGTTAACGTTTTTATTTTAATAAATTATTATAATTTTAGTTTCAAATGGATTCATTTGATGTAAGGTTTTTTTTTAATGTAGGTAATTGGATGGCAAACTGGCCCACGTGCTGTCTGGTGTTAAGTGCAACATTTCACGTCATGTGTGGGTGCTAATTTAAATCAGGATACTCTATATACTTAACTACCCATGTAAATCAATATCGACATCTAATATACTTGAATTTTAAATGTATATCTGATGCCGACTACGTAAATAGAGGTAAATGCAAAATGTATGTAAATAAGTATTTTCCGATATATTTTTATCAAATCGAATAAATTGACTTTTTTTTTGCATAAACATACCTATTTTGAATTACTGCGTAAGAAATTATTTTTAGTTATTACCTATTGCTGTGTTTAATCTATAGGCTTGTTTGGTTGAACGCGCTAATCTCAGGAACTACAGGGCCGAATTTAAAAAATATTTGTATTGGACAGTAAATTTGTAGAGGAGGGCTATAGGCTATATAACATCACGCTAAGACGAATAGGGGCATAGTGGTAACAAAAGAAGTAACTTAACGGTCGTGAAATAAGCCATGCGGACGAAGACACGGGTGGAAGCTAATATGTTATATAATACTTGTTAAAAGATATATGAAATAGGCGTTAACTATGCATATCAATCAATGATCATAAATTTATCCGGGGTCATGGGGTTATTTACAGCTTAATTAGAACATTTCAAACTTGTTCTCGTTGAAAAAAGATGGAATTTCACGTATATACGATCACCCCTGTATTCCCCGAAGGGTTGGGCAGAAGTGTGCCAATGTACACCCACAATCTGCCGGTACGCTTAGGTCCCATGTAATAGGGAGCGAGACTTTTCCGGGCACGAATCCTAACTCCGAGTTGCCACTGAGAATTTCATAGAAAAGCCCAATAGCACTTTGGTCGGCCTGGGATACGAACCGAAGACCTCTAGAGTAGCAGTCGCGCTTCGAACCACTAAGCCCACAAGGCAGTAAACTAAAAAGTAACAAGTACTTGAGACTTTAAGTTCTGTTGTAGTCTAGACTTTGACAGCCGAGACCCATTTTTTGGAAGCCGGACTAAATGTTGATGGATACCCAGTGACACTCGCGCCATCAAGACGAACCTAATGACGGGTCATTTATCAAAATCTGTTATACCGTTGCGTATCAACGAGCGGACATACATACATACAGGTCGTACGTATTTTTTTTCGGATGGGAAATCATCAAATATCTTCCTCCGCCTTGGGCGGGCCGGGAGGAAGTGTCAGACTTTTACTGACTTAAACCCATCCATGTTCCTACTTATACCCTTCGCGTGCCGGGGACGCGGTATCTCTTTCGAACAACCCGCAGCCCCGGCAGGCATCGGCCCTGACTGGCCCCTCCAATTGCTGACATCTCTTTGAGGCGTGCGTGGAACACGAACACGCTGTCGACACGGCAGGTCAAACGCATAACCCTCCTTCCCGGCAGTCGGATAAAAACAGTAGTTACTTTGAAACAGTACAGTTGCACAACGGCTACAACATGTCATCTCCATGGCAAGGTACACTGTCGTCATGTGGTAACACCACACAACCTAGTTATGACATAACATGTTAACACTGACCATTAGTGGCCAGCGTGCAACAAATAATTATTGCGCCTTTTAATTTTGTTTGGCTTTTCAACAATGATGACTCCTATACCCATTTATTGTTGCATAAGATGAAAAGCGGCCAAATTTCGATAGATTTTAGGTAATATTGTTAATATTGGTAGTATTGTTATTGGTAATATTGTTAATAATAATACCAGCCACTAATTGTAAGGCCTCTTCTCATACAGAGAAGGTATGAGCATTGGTCGCCACGCTTGCTCAGGGCGAATTGGCGATTTCAGATTCATATTAAGTCCAGGTTTCCATACGATGTTTTTCTTCACCAATGTCAGAGATGTCCAAGATAAACTTAGAGAGTACTTATATTGTGAATTGCTTCAATTGCCCGGTATCGAACCTGCAACCGCATGCAAGAGAGGCGTTCGCCCATTACGACATTATTGTTGATAAACATATTTAGATATTATTTTACTGATGTTTTTAGGGTTCGTACCTCAAAAGGAAAAAACGCAACCCTTATAAGATCACTTTGTTGTCTGTCCGTCCGTCTGTCTGTCTGTCTGGCAAGACCCTTTATTTCCGTAATGCGTGGAGGTATCAAGTTAAATTTAAACCGTATACTCACGTCTACGGTCCCATGAAATTGTGAAAAAATCAAACTTCTAAGTTTACGTCTCTGCTTTAAATCTCAGATTTAAATAAACTATTTATTTTATTCTGTTATTTATAATGATCCTACGTACGGAACTCTCTGTGGGCGAGTCCGACTCGCAGTTGTACTTCTACCTATGGAATTGATTCTTTAGCGAATTCCGTAACCCACCTCTAGATGTCACTATAACAAATGCATTAAATTTTGGACTGTATTAGTTTCAGAAGTAGATTGATATTTCCATAACACGTCAATACTTTATTCTTCGTTACGAAAAATATTTTTAAATAACAACTGAATAATTTGTTTGCAGGATATAAGTAATGTTAATGTTGCTTATTACCAAGGTGAGATTTTAGATGTTATTTGTAATGTAAATGGCAAATAGTTTACATTTTTGCTTTGTATTTATCGTGAAATAACAAAGTTTACATGCTACATTGAAAAAACGATAAGGTTATGTCGAAATTTGCATAATGTTTTTAAGTAAATTTAGAATATATTAGTGCTAAAATACGAGTAAGTAGGTAATTAAAATAAATTAAATGCGGATAAAACATCAACTTTGTATAACTATGCTAAAATGAGTTAGAAATTGACAGGAAATGCTGAATATTGTTTTAGAGATTGGAAGATACCTAGATATTTACAGACTACCAATCTTCACATAACGTCCATATTCTCAAACACAACTCAATTTTCAGTCGCTTTAAAGTTTTAAGCCTTTTGCGCTTTAAAGTCCTATCTCTGTCACTTTAAGGTATATTGTCACGACAGAGATATATTAAAATTTTGTGTCGTTTGAGAATTCGGGAGTTAGACTCGGATAAACTCCGTATTTAGTTTCTAGGTACTGTGGATACTCTGAATAGTTTTACCATAGGCAAACTGAATTCTTATAAATAATTCTATGAGATAAACTCTGCTTGATATTATCAGACAGAAAGCCAAGAAGACGTATAACCAAAATAAAAATATAATAAAACATAACATAACAAACCATCACGCCTGTATTCCCCGAAGGGTTAGGCAGAGGTGTACCATTGTATACCCACAGTTTGCCGGTATTATGTCTCATGTAATAGGGGTCGAGTCCGGGTACGTATCCTAACTCCGAGCTGCTACTAAGAATTGCATAGAAGAACCCAATAACAGTTTGCCTGACCTGGGAATCGAACCCAAGATCTCTAGCGTAGCAGTCGCATTTAGGAGCACTAGGCTAACAAGCCAATCAAACATAATCATAATATAATTCAAGCAATATAATATAATATGGCTTATTAGATAGCAGTGTTTTAATCATACGCGGGGAACGAAGGGGAAAGTAAGGGGGAAGAGGGAGTGCACTTGTATTTGCGCACACGCTTAGACGGCAAGTCAGGAAGACTAGTTACATTAATAAAGTTATTAGTATGCGAGTCATTGTTTTCATCAGTAATGCGAGAATATAGTCGTGTTCGCATAAAATAATCACTCATCGATGCATGCACGTTGGTGCGGTTGTACGTGTCAATCTCCTAAATTACTGAACAGCATAGTTTTCTGTAAGGTTCACCACATACTTATATGTTTTAGCTCTCTTATCAGCAAGCACAATATGAATCACTAGTATAAAACTTACTTAAGTAATAATAAAATACAAAAAAGAAAGCTTATAGGGCATCAAAAAACTCATCCGCATCGCTGTCAATGGGACAAGTGCCCAAAAGGCTGGCAGCGTTGCCACGTTGTATGGCAATGCTGATTCTTTGGCCCAAGAAAAGGCCAGCCCTTTGGTCACGTGAAGAGTCGACCAGTCGCTTGGCTATTTCACGAAAAACAAGATGAGCGCTCGGACCCCATGGCCCTAGTGTTTCAACCCCAAACGGCTCAAACATATAGCTTCCAATAAGGTTATTATATTTGCGCCGTTTGAGGTTTTCAGCACCAGTAGCAGCCGCCCCAGCACAACACGTCGTGCTAGGAAGATGATCAGCTAATAATTTTAAGAGTTCTGCTGTATTTTTTATTTGAACAATCCGAATGGTAACCAAGTCGACGGCCCGGCTGATGTTAAGTGGTCACCACTGCCTGAAATACCAGATGCCTTGCAAATGCGTTGACATCCCAGAGACAAAGTTGAAATGTCTCATGTGGCACCGGCGCCCCATACCCTTATACCAGGGGCCACTCAGGGCCGATGCCTGTCGGGGCTGCGGGTTGTTCGTAACAGTTACCGCTCCCCCCGGAACGCAAAGGCCACAAGAAGGAACGTGGGTGAGTTTTAGTAAGTAAAAGTCTGACACTGGGCGGGGAAGTAATTTGATGATATCCCATGTTGAAAAATAAAATTTCCCCATACCCCTCAAACCGGAACACAGCGACGCTGCTTTACGGCAGAAATAGATATGGTGGTAGTATTTCCCCAGACGACCTCCTTCACAAAGAGCTCCAGACTACCAGTTGTGTTGTGTTGTATATGGTTGTGCCTTTAAAGACATCGTGAAATGAGTCCATAGTAATTTTAAATGTAGCTTTCGAAATCCGAGTCTCGAGCGAACTCTGAGCTTTGCACCATTCCAAGCTAAGATAATAACCTCACGTTATGCTACATAACAAGAACGGCCTCGTTCAATAGGTACAACAAGTATATATTTTGTACATTACTACAGCCCCCAATGCAGTATTAATTAATCCCGAAAATTGATTAGAATTTGAATTAAATTTTGAATTTTAAAAATAGGTTAAAAAGACAAAAACATACCATCACATACCATTACGCCTGTATTCCCCAGAGGGTTAGGCAGAGGTGTACCAATGTACACCCACAGTACGCCGCGCCGGTGCGTTTTAGGTCCCATGTAATAGGGGGCGAGCCTATTGCCATTAACCGGGCACAAATCCTAACTCCGACCTGCTACTGAGAATTTCATAGAAAACTCAATATCATTTTTTGCTCGACCTGGGAATCGAACCCAAGACCTCTAGCGTAGCAGTCGCACTTAGCACCACTAGGCTACCGAGGCAGACAAAAACATGATACATGTCATCTTATGTATTGTGGGTTTACATCGCTGACATCGGTGAAGGAAAACATCGTGAGGAAAGCTGGACTTAATAAGTCTGATTTGACAATTAATTTTGTGCAAGCGTGGTGATCAATGCTCGTGCCTTCTCTGTTTGAGAAGAGGCCTTGGCACTGCAGTAGGACAATCATACGCTGTGATTTTTAGGATACATACTTAGCATGAACAATCTAATTTTTAATATGCAACTAGTCAAATATTACTTAACTAGCTTCCGCCCGCGACTTCGCCCGCTTTACGTTACGTCTTTTGTTACTGCTCCGCTTCCGTGAGTCGTCGCGTGATGTTATACGAGTATAGCCTATGTTACTTAGAAATAACGTATTTGTCTACTGGTGAAAAAATTGTTATAATCGGTCCAGTAGTTTCGGAGCTTATTCGGAACAAACAAACAAAAAATTCTTACCTCTTTATAAAATTAGTATAGATATTAGGTACGTTATTAATGGCGTCGAAGCAGAAGATGTGAATTTAATTGTGACTCTGTGAGAACCGTGTTGCTCAAGTATGTTACTCAATAGTAAAGAAACTCATTAACTGTGTCTTTGTGCTCGTGATGCTGCATCTTAGTTACCTAGACACACTGCAGTGCATCAGCCAAGTTCGGCGAACACTGGAGTGCGTATTACACTAAATATGACACGCTTCTTTGGCCTGTCGTCGTTCTCAAAAACTATTAGACCTACATACTAGTAATTTGTATGTTTAAAAAAGCTGTCTTAAACACCCATTTTCTTTTTTTTAGGATGGGAAATCGTCAAATCCCTTCTTCCGCTCTGGGTGGAGCGTAAGGGAGTGTCAGAATCTTACTGACTAAAACCCATACGTGTTCCTATAAATGCTCTTTGCGTTCCAGAGCCGCGGTGACTCTTTGTCAGATCTTGATGTCATTTTATGTAAAGCTGTCATGCTATCTAAAGCTTCATTTGCTTAGCAACAACCAAGAGGGATCGGTATCCAGCTAGTAATTGGAAACCCATTGTTCAAGGCGACTTGTTAGCAACAAGCCATTTTTGTACCTAGTAATTTGAACTGAAGACCACAACCAGGGCCGGACTATTCATTTCAGGGCCTCTACGCAATCTACGTCTCAGGGCCCCTTTACCATTTTCTTACTTCCAAAATATTTTTTTACCACAACACAACTGTATTAATAGTTAAGTTGTTTTTTAAATACATGACGAAGGTATGCCATTACCATATTCAATAAAAAAATTAAGCAAATTATAGGAATTTAAAACTTAGGTGTATTTTTCTTATATTTTTTTTCATTGAGTGGTTGTTACAATGTTACATATTATAAATCTTTAAATGTAAGTGTAACTAGAAGAAATATTTTCATTATTTGTTTAAGCTCGGGGCCCCTACACTGCTTAACGAATAGTCCGGCCCTGAGCACAGCCACTGCTTACAACTCACGATTTCCCCCTTTCTTGTCAACATAAATTGTAGGTAGCTACTTCGTGATTTATGCGCAATAACTATTTGATTATAACCTGAAACATGCGGTTTACGACCCTATACTTTGTTGGTGGCATTTCGTATTTACTTAAGGAGAGGGTCCATTTAGTGCCAAGGACTATAGACCAGAAGAAGATGACGACAGCGCACCCTAGCCATATTTTGTCACATACTTTTTATGAGCTGTCAAAACGGGATTCCCGCTTAAATTTTGTATGACAATAGATAACTATGACGTTACTTACTAACCAACTCAATTGATAAACTTTTTATTGATATCTAAAATAAAATAAAGTGTTTTTTTTTAAGTTGTGGTTTGGAATTATTGGTATTAAACAATTTCATAATTCAGATTTAGAAATCCTTATCGTTTTGAAATAAAGTTATTTGACAGAAATCTGACTAACCACAAGCCGAGATATTGTTCTCGCGTCCTATACAATTTAACTATTTATAACCAAAATATGGCTAAACTACTTTTGTTTGAGTTCGTTGATCTCCGAAACTCCTAATCCGAATCTGAAAATTATTCTAAAAGGAAGCCACTTTATCCCCGAGTGCTATAGGCCATATTTTATCATCACGCGGACAAAGTTTCGGGCACCACAAGCTAGCTAAGCAATAAATACTTTTACGACGACCATCTTTTGATTGAATGTTGAAAATATTACGTTGTGAACATTTATGTAGAAGGCCTACTAGTTTGGTAACTGTGATCCAATCACCCAAATGTTTTAGTAGGTACCTATTACGCCAGACGGAACCGGGCGTGTTCTGTGTGTGAAGCAATTTGTTTTTGTACTATGTCATCAACTGCCCCGTTGGCCTCGTCGTGACTGAAGAGCGTGGGGCCCTAGGTCCGATTCCTAGGTCAGGCAAAAAAGTTATTGAGTTTTTCCATTAGGAATTTCTCAGTAGCAGCCCGGACTTTAGAAGTTAGTGGTGTGATACCGCTGTGTCTCGGAAAGCACGTAAAGTTCCGGCTGTCATTCTTAGATCATTGACCGTTGTTTCGGGAAGTCTGACAACCAGTCTTGCCAAGAGGTATCATGTTGCTCAGTATATGGATTGTGGAGGTCAGATAGGCAGTCGCTCCATGTAAAACACTAGTACTCTGCTGCATCCGGTTAGACTGAAAGCCGATCCGAACATAGTTGGGAAAAGGTTAGGTAGAAATATATTATGTCATCTACCTACGCCTAGCATTTTTCCAACGTTACGTATTGGGGTCGGCTTCAAGCCCGCCACATTTTTTCCAACCACTGTAACTCCTGAAAGCCAGTATAGTACTCTTCTAGTGGCCAGTGGTGGCCACTAGAAAAGCGCCAAGGCAATAAAGCTCGACGAGTCTGAGAGAAAAGAATCAACTGTCTTGAATTCCGCAAATAAATGAATCAAAAAAGAACAGCCGAGGTGTATAACAAATTCCAGTCTAATCGGATGCAGCCGAATAAGTATTTGTATTTTACATGAAGCGAATGCCTTTCTGACCCGATAAAACTGGGACTTCCAGGCTTCTAATGGCCCACCCAATCTGTAACGCCTGTCAAAGATCATTTTGACAACCGCTGGACCTAGTACGCACGGCTACATAATATACATTTCCAGTATAAGCTGACCTCTCATTGTAAGGAAATCCTATACAGTGAGTGTATGTACTGGTGCGTTAACTTTAAATTGTTCAATCTCTATTAATATTTTAAAACTGAAGTGTTTGTATATTCGTTTGAACGCGTTAATACCATATTACTTAGTAGGAAACAGGAAGTTTTATGTCGCGTTCGGAATGTTACATTTAGATGTGATTTTTTATAGGTAGTAAATTATTATTTTTATAGACTAGACTGCCCCGTTGGTCTCGTGGTCGCAAGCGCAACTGATGAGCGAAGGGTCCTGGGTTCGATTCCAAGGCCGGGCAAAAAAGTGTTATTGGGTTTTTCCATTAGGAATTTGCTCAGTAGCAGCCCGGATTAGGAAGTTGGTGGTGTGACACCCCCGTGTGTCGGAAAACACGTAAAGTCGTTGGTCCCGGTTGTCCTTCATAGATCTCTGACAGTCGATACGGATAGTCAGAAGCTAGGAAGTCTGACAACCAGTTTAACCAAGAGGTATCGTGTCGCCTAGTAACTGGGTTGTGGAGGTCAGATAGGCAGTCGCTCCATGTAAAACACTAGTTAACACTCAGCTGCATCCGGTTCGACTGGAAGCTGACCCCAACATAGTTGGGAAAAGGCTAAGTAGATGATGAGTAAATTATTATTTTTATAATATAGATTAGTACACATGGCAACTCATATCAACCCATAAACACCCAGTATAAACTGACCTCTCAATGTATGGAGATCCTATAAAACGAGAGATCAGCATAAACTGGAAATATATAGCTATATGTAGCCGTATCTACTATGGAGAATGTTCATTACATACTTATTAGGTACTTATGTACATTTCAATTTATTTATGTAATTGCAATGAGTGCTTATAATCTCAAATTTTGTTGTTTTATTCTCGCACAACATTTTCCACCTGCCATGTTATCTCTTCACCACTTTTGGTTGACTGGTAGAGAATGCCTAAGACTTAAAGTCCGCCTTTGCACTTTTTTGTTACATTAAGTTTACACACATATAAATCAAGAAGAGAACTGCCCGCAACTATGTCCGCGTTCTTGGTTACTGCTCCGTTCTCGTCTGTCCTAGCATGGTGATAGCCCATTGTTACTTAAGAGTAATGTAGCTATCTATTGATGAAAAAATAGTTAAAACCGGTCCAGTAGTTTCGGAGCCTATTCGATACAAACAAAAAAAAAAAAAAATGTCCTATAATATTAGTACAGATTCCAAGCACTAATGTTTTTGACCTTGTATGCTGTCAGGTTCAATCAAACGATTCCGATTACCATGATTTCCTATAGGCATATTTTTTATTGCTATTCGTCGATTATTTACCACGGAAGCTATAAAACAGTACAGCATTGAACTCGGCACGTGTCGCGGGTTGCGCCAGCCCATTTGGCTAGACACGCAATTTTGACTGTGGTTCTAAGTACTATCGATCTAATTGCATGACTCTCGAAATTTGCTTGAGGGTCTGAGACATGACGAAAAATTGCTTTCAAATACTTATAACATTATGAAATTGTGAGTCGATTGTATCTAAGCGGTTTTAAAAAGCTGTTCATATATATGAATATACATATAATTTTAGTAAGCATATCGCCGCATTATATCGTTTTATTAACTTCCTGTAATATCCTACGGGTATCATAAATTTTTTCAGGAGAAAAGTAGCCTATGTGCTATACCAGACTATAATCTATCTCTGTGCGAAATTTCATCCAGTTTCGTTCAGCCGTTGAAACGTGAAAGTGTAACAAACATTCATACATCTATCCATCCTCACAAACTTTCTTATCTATAATATTAGTAGGATAGAATAGGATTGACTGCTCTGTTGGACGGGTGGGGTCTTGCGTTCTACTTCCAGGTCAAGCAAAGAATTATGGGGCTTTTTCGTTAGCAATTTCTTAGTAGCAAACCGGAGTAAATACAGGCACATGAGAAATTTCAACTTAGTCTCTGGGATGGCAACGCATTTGCAAGGCCTCTAGTACTGCAGATGTGTATAGGCAGCGGTGACCACTTAATATCAGGTGGGTCGTCTGCTTGTTTGCCATCCAATGATATAAAAAAGGTCCGTAAACTCACCTCACCAAGGTTAGCAGTACATAGGTCTCTATTCATTTACTTAAGTACCTGCCCTTTCGGAATCGCAAAAACCAAAAATAATAGAATTAGACAAATCAATAACAATTCACGAATCCAAAAAAAAAAACATCAAAATTTAAAGAATATATTAATTAATCAAATAACCGGTAAACAAGATAATTAAAAAAAAATACCATAAAAAATCGAACACAAACATCTTTAAAAATCGTTTTTCTTGTGACCCTGTGCGTTCACTCTCAGCGCATAAAGACCATCAGGATTGCGAAACATAGTAATATTCATCATTTTGGTATACTTGGTCGGCGCCGGCGCAATTTCGTCTAACAGTTTTAGATGAGATGGCTCGGTTGTGGTATGTTTGGCATTAAGTCTAAGGTCGAAGTATGTGAAGTAAATGTATTGCTTTTTTTAGTCTTGTTATTCGCTGCTGTTCTTAAAATAATTATATTTTTATTCTAGTGAAGAAACTAAGTAGGACGAAGCATTTGTTAATTGGAAGATCTTTTCTATAACTGTCAGAGGTGCAGAAATGCCTCCAAAACCCAATGCTGGCGTCAGCGTAAAAATCACTTCTAGTTTTATTAAAAAAAGTTTTTAAAAGTAGGAGAATATACCATCCTATTATTGTCCGATTTTAACCATTATTTCACCAGTAGACAGCTACATTATTCCTGAGGAACATAGGCTATATAACACCATTCTACGACACACGGGAGGGGAGCAGTAAACAAAGACGTAACTTAACGCAGGTGAAATAAGCCACGCGGACAAAGTCGCGAGCGGAAGCTAGTTAAATAATATTTGATTAGTTGCATATTTAAAAACTAATTTGTTTATGCTATGTTTTCTAATAAATACAGCTTATATGATTGTTCTACTGCAGGGCAAGGGACTTCTTCTCATACAGAGACGTCGTGAGCATTGATCAACACGCTTACTCAAGGCGAATTGGCGATTTCAAACTTTTATATTAATTATAAGTCTAGGTTTCCTCACGATGTTTTCCTTCACCGAAGTAGGTAGAAGTAAGTTATTTATATTAAGTGGAATACGAATCTACGATAAGCCACTAGTTCTATATTTAAAAAAAACTATTTGCAACTACATTAACAATACATTTTAAGCCTACATCATATATAATTCTATTCAACACAAGTTATGTAAATACCTAGTCATACAATATGCTTATTACCTTAATAGAATATTATAAAAAAAAAAAATTAACATAATACTATTAAAACATGCGTAATGTAACAACAATAAACAAATTGAAAGTGAGACATCACTAGACGGCGGGCGAGCCTGCAGAGCTTAGTGAAGTTGTGACGTAACCCATGAGGTTGCGTATGCGCACCCGATTGCCTTCAAGGTCGATGACTTTCATAGATGTAGGAGAAATAGGCCAATGATCTTGAACTTTGTACTGTTGTTCTGTGGAGTAGGTAGACTTTCGATGATTTGTACGGTCTTGAACTACTACCCATTTGGAGTATTATGACTGTTCCTGGGTGTGTGATGAAGTATGTTATTTTTTGGTGCAGCAATACCGCAAGAAGCATGGATGCTCGGTCGTAGTTGCTCCATACTGGTCGAACATTTAATGTGTCTCGGTGTATCATTATGATAATTAGTGTACTCTTGATGCCTTCAATTTCATTTTATTGTACTACTTTTTCATTATTTTTAATTGTTAGATATGAACTCATTTTTTTTATTTGTTTTTTACCAAAATAATTGTTTACCTTTGTGTCTTTTTTAATTTAAATTCATGAGTCACGAAAAGATGAATAAGTATGCTAGTATGATTTTATTTACTTTGTTTGCTGTGGGTATGTAATAAAAATGTTAAATTTTATATGCAAAATCCGTACGCAATGATGATTGTAAATAGGATTGATTATGTAATTAGAAATAACATACCATCACGCCTGTATTCCTTGAAGGGTTAGGCAGAGGTGTACCAATGTACACTCTAAGTTCGCCGGTATGTTTTTAGGTCCCATGTAATAGAGGGCGAGCCTATTGCCTATTAATTAGAAATATTGAATTAAATAGGTTGTATTTACATTTTCTTTGGTTGACTATATACGTAGATGAATGGGGGACTATTGGAAATTAACTAACAAACTGTAACAATCTTTTTTACGCCAGAATTGGCCCACACCACACGACGCTAGTGTCCGTTTATTTAGCGGAGAGAATGGAACATAGGTATGAATTTCAATATACCAACCAACCCAGTATGACGCAAAAAGTCGGCCATGTGCGGGCACACAATAAAAAATGGAAGAATTAAATCAAGTCGCATTTGCATTTGTGCATAACAACCATATTATACATAAATAACATTAAAAAAAAACAGACGTACACAAACAGCCAGACCCGGAACAACTATCAACAGGCCATATTAATATTTTTTCCGTGCGGGAATCGAAACCGCGACACGCAGCGCAGCAGACAACCGCTCAACCACTGCGCCAACCGTGTTGTCGGCGACAGAGTCCACTAATGCTTTAAAAATGACATTTGTTAGGTCACTATCACATCCATAATACGGATACTGATTACAAGTTGCATCTAACTATCTAGGTATGATAAAACATTGGGTTTTGACCTTAAACTTACTAACATGGCACTGGCCTCAAAAGGTCAAGTACTCAACTACTCGTAATTATATCATCATTACTTAACTAGCTTCAAAATCTTTGTGGTTGATTGTAGTAATTGATTAAATGCTGATGACGAACCGCTTCGATGATAGGTACAGTCACTAGCATAAATATGTAAACACTTAGCCAAATTTCAAAACGATTTTCTCGTGATTGAACGATTGCAACGTTGACATAAGACCGATTTCATATTTTCATATAATATTCTGAATCCCTTACTCCAGTCAAAAAAAAAATCCTGTAAGGGATTCAGAATATTATATTGGTAACACTATTACATTTCAGTCACTCCTTTGGGAGTAAATTGCTTTAGAATGTTGCTAAGTGTACTCGTGACTGTAAGTACGGCTGACGTGTCTTGGCTGTCCTAAAGTTAGCTGTTTGGTTGCGCAATGGATCTTTTAGGAACAAAATTGTGTACTGCGCAGCTAATCGGCTAATTTCAGGACCGTCAAGAAACGTCCGAGGTACTGTTACATCTTATAATTATTTATGAAACTTGGGCCCAGTTGGTGGCCACGTTTGTTGCCGCGTCCGAGGCGCTATTCAGATCGTCAAGGGTGCAGGTGAACGGACAAATGGGGCACTTAATCTTTACATAACATACCATCACGCCTGTATTTCCCGAAGGGTTAGGCACAAGTGTACCAATGTACACCCACAGTTCGCCGGTATGTTTAGGTCCCATGTAATAGGGGGCGAGCCTATTGCCATTAACCGGGCACAAATCCTAACTCCGAGCTGCTACTGAGAATTTCATAGAAGAACCCAATAACACTTTTTGCTCGACCTGGGAATTGAACCCAAGACGTCTAGCGTAGCAGTCGCGCTTGGGACCACTAGGCCAACGAGACAGTTAATCGAACCAGTCAGTCTTTAACCACTCAATAATCCTAATCTCATCTCATCTATGTCTTAATCTTACGATGTATTTTATATTATATTTTCACACTGGAATTCGGATTCTACGTCGGTGAAGAAGAAGGTCCTCAATTTAAGGTCGTACTATAAAATAAAGCAAAGCAATATTCGGTTTATTTGATAGAGTATATTAAGTCTTATTGTGTTTGTCTCAAGAAACAATTCTAATCTCAGTCTCAATCTGTCAAAAATGCCTATAATTTACGTAATTTTATTGACATTGATTGTCGCTGAGATGAGATTGCGACAAAATTATAAACGTTTTTAATTAGGAATTGGCCTTCACATCTCCTCTTTAAGAGGAAGTGGGTTTAACTTGTCCACCATATTCAAGATTCAAGTGTATACTTAACAATCTTCTCTTCTGTTTCAGTTATAACTGGCGGGACAGATGGTATTGGCAAGCAGTATGCGCTGGAGTTGGCGCGGCGAGGGATCAACATCGTCATCATCAGTCGAAACCCTGACAAACTGAAGGCTGTGGCAACAGAAATTGGTTAGTATTTAGTCTAGATTTAGCTAGAATTTCAGTTATAGCATATGCAGATAAAGTCGCGGATTAAGAAGTAGTCTATGTCCTCTCTTGGGGTTCATTTAAGCTTAGTCTGTACCACATCAAATCAATCAATCAATCAATCATCAATCAATCGGGTCAGTAGTTTAGCCGTTAAGAGTAACAAACATATAAATTTATTTAAAAAAAGAACCAGCTTTTGCCCGTGGCTCTGTCTGCGTTTTTCGGAATAAAAAGTAGCATATGTGCTATTCCAGACTATTTATTTCCGTGCCAAATTTTATCCATTGAGTACCAAACATTCATCCATCCACGATTTAAAATTTTCGCATTTATAATAGTAGTAAAACTTACAAGATATTACGTTAATACAGACTTGCTTAGATATAAATTATATTCCCAACTCTTTCTTGGCTCAATGTCCGCGGATCGTGTGGGAGTTATACATGGAATTATTAAAATATTATTCTTGGCGATACCCTTAAACCCTTTACAGCAAGCCTGGCCATCTTATTTTCTAGGCAGGCCAAATTTAGGCTCTGGCGGCGGCACCGCATATAGTCCTACTAAAATTATACACAAGTAAAGATGACATTTAATTAATTTGTAGTTTATAAAACATCAGATTTAAAACCAATGGCGGGCAAATTCAAATGCCTTCACTCAGTGGTTTCGTGGCCTTTATTTCTTTTCTTTCGCGGGTCAGTCATAGACTGCCTCCGCATCAGGGAAGGCGGATTGGTGTGTCGGACTTTCACCGACTAAATCCAACTAAAACCAAACTAAAACCAACCAGTAACCGGTACGAGTCGTGAGCAGCGATTAGTCCGTCGGTCGCACCGATCGCGTGCAGCGTCGGCGCCTTAAAAAACCCAGAATGGAAGCCAAAGATGAACTTGACATTTGTGCTCACGACTCGTGCCGGGTACTATATCGCTCTGAGCATTCTTCCGCACCCCGGCAGTGTGGTCCTCAGGCCTGAGGTTGGCCAGGCTTGCTCGAGACGCGGAGGGAGTTCAACGCCTCACTCCCTCCCTTGACCTGAGGAGGCCCGCAGTGGCGGACCGGCACCAGTCGGGGGTCGCAGAAGGCGCATCAGTTCCCGGGTTCCCCGGCGTAAGTGTGGGAAGGGAACACTGGGGTGGTTTTTAGTCAGTAAGAGACTGACAGACCCCTCCGCCCTCCCCAAGGCGGTGGACATCCACGAGGATTTTCCACCCCGGCAACAAAAAAAAAAAAAAAAGGCTTGCTCTAGACTCTAGAGTGTAGAGCTAATTTTTATAGCAAAATACGTACAATTAAGAAGTACAGGTACAGTAAACACTTATGTTTGTTTATAATAATATTAAGTCAATAGGAAGACGTTCTTGTGTACTTAACTATAATGGTTTAAGAAATGCAAACATTAGAAGTTTGCAGAAACATAATATTGTCGACTTCTTCGAATTTATTTGAAATGATGAGTACCGGCAGAAGATGTCTGAGTCCACAAACCAGCAGTGAGAAAATATTTGTGTTTTTCTTCGCTGTCATTGGACCAAAGCATTTAAAAGTCTTTATTTATCTAAGTCTAGCTTCTGCTCGCGACTTCGTCCGCGTAGTTTTTTCACCCGCATTAGGTTACGTCTTTGGTTACTGCTCCGCGCTTATTAGTCGTAGCGTGATGTTATATAGCCTATAGGCTTCCTCGATAAATAAACTATCCAACACAAAAATATTTTATCCATTTAAACCAGTAGGTTCTGAGATTAGCGCGTTCAACCAAACAAACGAAAGAAACTCTTCAGCTTTATACTTTTTCTAAGATAATCGTGTGATATTTCCCAAACTCTGTTTTGAATTAATAATATTAGGTAAATTGTTTTATTAAGCAGTCTGTGTTGCTATTCTAATCTGTTCATAGACCTAGCACGGATTTCATCTTTCCAAATAAATAAAATTACCGAGTCTGTTTATATTGTCCAAATAACAGCTTTTTACTAAATGCATAGGAATGTTCACATGGACTTTATAGCACAAACTAATTATTGATAGCTGTCTGTATATTCTGGCTAATCTCTGAAACGGCTGGACCGATTTTGACGGGACTTTACTGGCAGAAAACTGATGTTGTAAGGAGTAACTTAGGATTAAACTTTTATTTTAGAATAATAACCATAGGTATTCGATAATCACGCGAACTAAGACGCTGTTATCTTGTCATTACAAACGCACACATAAATTTTATTTATTCGTAAAGGTGTAAGCGCATGACATAATCTTACTACTATGTATAAATGAGAAATTTTGTTTTTTTTTCTTTCTAAATTTCGTGTAGAATATATGTATGTATGTTGTACTGTTTTTACAATATAATATATAAGAATAAGATAACATAAAAAAAAAAACAATAAAATGATAAAAAAAAGGAAATTAAAACTATATGGCATCTAAAAATTCCTCCGCCAATAGGAAATGTGCCCAAAAGACTTGCGGCACTGCCACATCGGCTGGCTTTAACCTTAGCTACTATTTTGAATATAAAATTTGGATAGTGGACCATGCCATAGATGCGCCGACTGTTACAAAACAATACGTTGCTAATAGTCTCTATTGTGCGTTCTCGCAACAACGCAATATATTTGTATTGTTACGATACAATCGGAATTGTTGACCCAATGCGAGAGAATCATTGTCTCGCATCATTATGACACATTACTTGATCCGTTGGATAATGAATTGTTTGCGGCACTGCCGATGGAGTACAGAGTTAAAGTTTACTGACTGGTTAAAAATCGATTAAGTGGTTAAGTCATGAAAGCGTAACAGGCTGACAGACAGACAGAGTTACTATTGCATTTATAATATTAGAAAAACATTTTGCTGGGGTACCTGCAAAAAAAATACCGTATTAGTGCTGTAATGAAATGTAAAAACCACACGTGTGTTATACGCTCCATTATGAACCTAATACCGGTGTAATAAAAGCCACTACTCACCGATACCTGAAACCAGTACCACGGTAATTGATAAGTCATCATACCATCACGCCTGTATTCCCCGAAGGTTTAGGCAGAGGTGTACCAATGCACACCCACAGTTCGCCGGTATGTTTAGGTCCCATGTAATAGGGGGCGAGCCTATTGCCATTAACTAGGCAGAAATCCCAATTCCGATCTGCTACCCAAAAACACATTCGTCGACCTGGGAATCGAACCCAGGACCTCTAGCGCAGCAGTCGCATTTAGGACCACTAGGGTAATGGGGCAGTAATTGATAAGTAACCGTTGATAACATTGTAAATATTGTATTTCCAGAGAAAACGCACAGTGTCAAGACCAAGATTGTGATAGCAGACTTCAGTAAAGGAGCTGAGGTGTACCCGCACATTGAGGAGGAACTCAAAGACATACCTGTTGGAATACTAGGCTAGCATAAACAACCATTTACATACCTAGGTTTTTCGTTTATATCACTTAATGGCAAGCAAGCCGACGGCCCACCTGATATTAAGTGGTCATCGCTGCCTATAGACATCTGCAATACCAGAGTTCTTGCAGATGCGTTGCCATCCCAGAGACAGAGGTGAAAAGCCTCATGTGCCTGTAAATACACCGGTACTCATACTCTTCAAACCGGAACACAGCAACGCTGCTTTGCAGCAGAAATAGGTTTGGTAGGCAGAAATAGGTTAAGTACTTCGACGTGCTCCTTCACAAAGAGCTCTACTACTCTAAAAGGGTGTTAGAAAAGTACGAAAACTCATTCATTTTGATCATCATTACTTATTATCTCAGTAACTAAAACATAAGGATACCGTTGGCGCTGCTGCTGAAGGACTGGCTGCTGCGCTGCGTGTCGCGGGTTCGATACCCGCTCGGAACAAATATTTGCATGGCTTCCAGATAGTTGTTCCGGGTCTGGCTGTTTGTATATCTAAGTTTATATATTTGTAAATGCTCCCACGATACAGGAGGAATACCTAGTGTGGGGTAAAGATAAATAACAAGAAAAAACTGTTCTCATGAACGGTAATCAGGAGCAAAAACATAAAAAAATAATTAATAAAAACGAATTGAACTATAATTTTTAACATACCATCTACATCTGTATTCCTGAATGGGGTTAGGCAGAGGTGTAACCAATGTACACCCACAGTTCACCGGTATGTTCTTAAGTCCCATGTAATAGGGGGCGAGCCTATTGCCAATAACCGGGCACGAATCCTAACTCCTAGCTGCTACTGAGAATTTCATAAAAGAACTGAATAACACATTTTGCTCGACCTGGGAATCGAACCCAAGACCTCTAACGTAGCAGTCACGCTTAGTGCCACTACGATAACAAGCAAATTTTTAACAATTTTACATAAAAATTAATCATAATTTTCATTAATGTTTTTCTATTTAAATTCCAGTCAACAATGTGGGTATAAATTACGATTACCCGATGCCCGTGTGCGAGACCCCTCCCTCGAAGGTGTGGGAAATGATCAACGTGAATGTGGGAGCCGTCACCGCGATGAGCAGGGTGGTGCTGCCTTCCATGGTGCAGAGGGGGCGCGGCGCTGTGGTCAACGTGTCCTCAGGGTCGGAGCTGCAGCCTCTTCCTTTGATGACGATCTACGCAGCCACTAAGGTATGTCCGTCGAACTCTTTGACTCTCAAAAGGACTGCTTTTCGAATAAAGCGACGCTCATTGATCATCGAAATTGGTATGGATGGTGGCAGTACTTCACCGGACGAGCTCCTTCACACAGATCTGTAATTAATGACTACAGTCATATATTTTTATAATACCATCTTTTTATTCCATGTTTTAGGCAAGCAAATAATTCGTGGCAGAAAAGTTTTAAGAAATCTTGATACTGAACCTCCAGGGATGAAATTATTCGTTGGTTATAAAAAAAAGGTTCAGCATTCTTCTCCATACGAATCTATACCTTTGGGAATGGGCAATTTTCCTTGTAAATGACGTTTAAAAGTGCCGTTTAAAGGTTTAATTGTAATAGATGTTTTGACTTTAAATTTTAAAAGTGCAAAACCTACATGGTCAAAAAATATGAAAGAGCTGATATTTTTTATTCACCGACAAAAATATTAACTTTGGGCGTCCAGAACCATGTACTGGAATCCGTTGTAAAAGCTATCTTTACGATGTGCCTCGATTCTGTATTATTGTTATTCTTTACTAGCTTCTGCCTGCGACTTCGTCCGCATCAAATTTAATATGTTGTACTGTACATTTTTCCGAGAAAAGGGATCGTGTGTTATTCCACACTATAATCTATCTCAGTGCCAAATTTCATCCAAATCCGATCAGCCGTTTAAGGCTGCCTGTCCACAGAAGCAGAGCGAGGCTGCGGAGCGGAGAAGCGGAGAAATATTAACCAAGAGAATTGCATAAAATTTTCGCTCCGCTCCATTTAAGCAATCTTATTGGTTAATATTTCTCCGCAGCCTCGCTCTGCTTCTGTGGACAGGCAGCCTTAAACGGTAGTAAAAAACATCCATCCATCCATTCTCACAAAATTTCGCATTTATAATATTAGTAGGAATAGTAGGAATTAGTAGGATAATAGGATTCAATTCTATATTTTCAAGGCAAATAATATTCTCTTTTTCCTATCTTCTTCTTCCAGGCGTACGTCTGCAGTTTCACCCACGCCCTCCGCGAAGAGTACTCTCCCAAAGGCATCTACATTCAGCATCTCTCACCGCTGTTCGTCTCCACCAAGATCAACTCCTTCTCCCAGCGGCTGATGGAAGGCAACCTCCTCGTGCCTGACGCAGCTACGTATGCTCGACATGCAGTCTCCACGCTTGGCAGACAACAAAATACTACTGGCTACTGGTTGCATGGCTTACAGGTATATTATATCTTCTTTTTCTGCTGTTTTCTTAATATCACATCTGTTGAGGACGGTCACTGTGACGTTCTAGCCTTTAAAATAAACCCCATAAAGATATTTAAAGGAAAACAAAGTTATTTCTCCAAAATGAACACACACCCACATATCAAGCTATACATTTCCAGTATAAGCTGACTTCTCATTGGATGGAAATCCTATACAATGAGAGATCAGCATCTCCTTCCTGACCTCCTGGATCTTCCTTCTGGATATTCTTGACATTGTAATTCTGTTTTGTTGACATCGTAAAACACTGTTATTCAGCTGCATCCGGTTAGACTGAAAGCTGACCCCAACATAGTTGGGAAACGGTTAAGCAGATGATGATGACTTGGTAAAACACCTGCCACTATTGCCGTATCCTCATAAATCACAAAATCAACAGTTTATCTAATTAATTTTCATTAATTGGTTTTCAGTACTTCTTCATCAAAGTGCCACCAGTATGGATCAGGACCAAGTTTGGCATGCAGATCAACGAGCAGTTCCGCCAGGAATACCTTCAGAACGCGAAGATAAAGGCTAACTGAGGACCATGGGATCGGGAACCAGTTAGAAATGACTACTCATGAAACTTTAACTTCGGAAACTGGGGACTTTAGCATAATTTCATTGAACTAGTGAATGTTGTTTTTATATTTAGGAGAACAAAAAAACTTGAAATGTTTTTATCATGGATGAGTGTTGTTATTGTGATATAATTAAGAGTACTTTTTTTATAGATGTAAATAGAAATAAATAATTAAATGTGCTAATGTTTTTGTTCTTTAATGTAAGCTTCGTCTAAAAATATAATTACGAAGTTCTTTATGATCTTACGTATTAAATATATAATTTTTTTTTATGTCATTGGGTGGCAAACAAGCCCACGGGTCGCCTGATGTTAAGTGGTCACCGCTACCTATAGACATCTGCAATACCAGAAGCCTTGCAAATGCGTTGCCATCCCAGAGACTACGTTGAAACGTCTCATGTGCCTGTAGTTACACCGGCACCCATATCGTTCAACTTGGAACACAGCAACGCTGCTTTGCGGCAGAAATAGGTATGGTCGTAGTACTTCCTCGGAGGTCCTTAACAAAGAGCTCTACTAGCTACTATTTATGTTAATATGTTCGTAAATGCATCCATCCTCTTCTATAGCGTGGGTGCGTTTACAAACATATTAAATATGATCTCACGTACACAAACAACCAGACCCGGAACAGTTACCTGTTGAATAGAATATAATTATTTGTCAAACAAGACCAAAGTATTGAAGACCTCTAATATAGACACCAAGAGACGTATGTTTAGCATATAAATAATTCTATTCCATTTAGTTCTATTGGCTATAACTACATATATTTATTTCGTGTGGTAATCGATCCCGCGATATATAGCACAGTAACCAATCGCTCAGCATCTGCACTAACCGTGTCGCCAATCTTAAAAAATACTGTTAGAGTCAGTTCACACCAAAACACCACGCCACGCGACGCTGCACATTTTGGGAGGGAGAAGAACACGGATGGGTTTTAGTCAATTAGAGTCTGCCACTCCCTTCCACTTTGAACTCTGAGCGGAAGAAGTCACCTGATGATTTCCCATCCCTCATAAAAACCATTCAGAAGAATCAAAGAGGTTATTTATAAATTAACACACAGACAAACAAGAAAAAAAAAATGAAAGCTTCATTAAGGCTTCAATGATAATTTTGACACAAAAGATTCCTAGCCTAAGATCCCATTGATGTCAGCCCGACGTCATATTGGCATGGCTGAAGTGAGGATAGATATATTATGTGTTTGTGTATTTGAATGCTGGACCCTTTTTTGGGTACCAGATATAAAAAGTACCTATGGCTAAGTAGAGTAAGAGGAAAGCCAAAGCAAAAATAGTTTAAAGAAAAAAAAAAAAAACAGAACTCTAAACTTGTACCTTATTGTACACACGCCTACATATCAAGCAATACAGTCCCAGTATAAGTTGACCTCTCATTGTATAAAAATCCTATACAATCAGAGATCAGCATAAACTAGAATAGAATAGCTTGATATGTAGCCGTGCGTACTTAACAGACATAAACAATTTAGCATTATAATCAAAACTAGCAAGTCCGCATATCCTAACAACATAATTTCTTTAAATATATTCAAAATTTCAGTCATGCCGAAATTGATAGATGACGTAAGTGTAACGACACTAGGATCTCAGTCCATTCTTCTTGTCTGATTGGATTTGTCAATTTGTTACTTTCCAGAAGCTTAGTAGCTCCAGAAATGGAATAAAAGTTTTGTTCTGTGAGAGCAATTGAATGGAATCTCAGTGGAATGTATTCTGTGACTTAACGGATATGTTTTGGAAAGTAGGGAATAAAGTATTTCATGAAAAACTGCGTCAATACACAGTTTACTTAGTTCGTCTTTAGTGAGGTCTCACAGTGGGACATGCACGTGTACAATGTAAGTGCAGCTAAAATTTGACGAAATCAGGTGATCAATCGATCTTCTATCTTTCTTTTCTTGATTCCTCTTTTTTATTTAATAAAGATCAAATTGTCGTTTGTCGGTATGTAAGGTTATCACTTGAGAACGGCTCTATCGATATGACTGAGTTTGTAATTATCAGGACTAGAATTGTGTGAATTTTTTTTTTTGGAAAATTCACTGGAGCGGTCAGAAATTTGGATGAAATTAAACAAATGTGCCGTTCAGTAAATTAAAGATTTACTGAACTTTAATTAAAAGCTGGGCCGGGTCGTTAGTGTAATATAGTTATGACGATATTACACTATTATACAGGAGACCACGCACTGGCAAGCGCAGCGTAGGACGTCCACCTACAAGGTGGACAGACGATCTGCTTAGGAAAGCCGGAAAATGCTGAAAGCATGCAAGTTGCTTCTAACCGGTCCTTTTGGAAATCTCCCTATGAGGGAGGCTTATGTCCAGTACCTTGGACTTCTACTCGCTGATATGATGATAATGATGGTGATGACGATTTCTTTTCGCGACGATGCAATGTGGTCCAACTACAAGACAAAGATCTCGAGATACAGAACGGTGGCGCTAATATGGCGTGGCTTATAACCTGAACATTCGCACGCGAAATTATCTAGCTGTGTTTGATTATCAAATAGTGTGCATATTAATCCACTAGTCATGATGCCCCAGTGGTTAAAGCGCCCACCTCTCATGCTTGACTTTGCGTGTTCAAAGCCGGGCAAATACGAATGTAACGTTTTGAATTCATATGTGCTTTTTAAGATTTGTTTGGACATCATTGAATAAATAGATCATGAGGACACCTGGACTTACTTAATATGAGTCTGAAATCGCCAATCCGCCTTGAGCAAGCGTGGTGATCAATGCTCGTGTTTTCTCTGTATACGAAGTGGCTTTACCCTGCAGTGGGACAGTAATAGGCTGGTTCTAGGTATCTTGTATACAAACGGGTATGTAAACCTTTCTCAAACTCTGGCCAGGATGTGTGGTGGAAGCAGCCATCAGGCAGCCCAAGACAGAGCACAAGCCGCACCAGCTACATAAGCCGTGCGAGCAGCGGTCAGCCCCGGGAGCTGGAGTTCCAGTTCTTCATACAACAAGAGGTAGGTATCGAAATTTAACCTGTCACCTGCTAGTGATTTGTCCGCAAAACCCCTTCACGTCTAGTATGATTTCTTGCTAAACTAATATTACATACATACATAAACTCGCGTCGGTCGTGTGCAACGTCGGCGTCCCAAAAACCCAGAAACTAACCCAAAAATGAAATTGGCTTTTGTGTTCACGACTCGTGGCGGCTACTATAAGCTCTTGACTCTAGTCCAGGTCAGAGGTGACATAGACAAAGTCGACGATGTAGTGAGGTTACCTACACATAAGAAGCCCGTTCACTCTAATTTTGAAGAGTTTAGAGTTGAATGTATTCGGAAATACAGACGCAGGTAGAGAGTTCCACTCCTTTGCAGTGCGCATTATATAAGACGATTGAAAACGCTTAGTGCGAATAGAATGGCAACAAGGTGGGGTTGGTAACTTAAGGTGCGTCTATATTCCTATAATAGCTACGTTTTCAGGCGGTCTATCCAGCATGGTGGACCCGTGACGGTGCCACGGCATGGTTCCGCGGCCTGCCTGACGACCATCTGTGGAACTGGTACATCTGCTTCTGCGTGCTCCTGGGGGTCGTCTGGACAGTCGCGCAGGTCGAAAGCATCTACATAAACGTGATCGATGTCGTCTACAACACCTCATACGCCATCCACATGTTCGCGCTTGGCTACTTGTATTTATCAGAAACGGAACAATACACTTTCACTTTTTGGGTTGGCTGTTAGTATTTAATCCTGTATAGCATCCAATACTTAAATATGTAATAGCCTATCACATGCCCATGGCCTAGGACTCGATGAGTTCTGAGAAAAGTTTTGAGTCTGAGTAGGAATGAGGATGACTAGATAAGAAGTAATGGAAGCCCAGAGACAAGATATAATTTGTGAGATGACAATTAATATAGGTTTATGAAATATATTATTAATTTTTAATATATTAATACTAGCTACCATACCGTTTACGGTAAAGGCGGTTCTTTAGAGAGAGTATTTGCCCTTAATGTAATAATCCAAGATTCGATTTTGAGCATAACGTTACAATACCGCCGTCCTGTCTGACGGTAATTTATTTTTTTATCCAGTGATGGGTAACAAGCCGACGGTCCACCTGACGTTAAGTGGTCACCGCTACCTATAAACATCTGCAATACCAGAGGCCTTGCAACTGCGTTGCCATCTCAGAGACAAAGTTGAAATGTCTCATGTGCCTGTAATTACACCGGCACACTTCAAACCCGAACACAGCAACGCTGCTTTGCGGCAGAAATTGGTATAGTGGCAGTACTTCCCGGGCCGAGCTCCTTCGCAAAGAGCTCTACTACTACTGATTTCGCCTTATTATCCTCACTCACTGATCTAATGAAATCAAATCCCTAGTAGTTTATCATTGATAAGAATAATTACGCATTGGAAATGGGGAAACATAGACACCCAGTGCGATTGCGGAGCTGCTGATCAGACTATGTCCCATATGATGGGGTGTCCCAATTATCCATTCCCCTGCACTCTTGACGATCTTACGCAACAGTAAACTTGGCCTTATACAGGCCTAAGTATGATGTATCAACGATAGGAAAAGAGGTCACACCATCACGCCTGTATTCCCAGAAGGGTTAGGCAGAGGCGTAGGTACCAATGTATACATACAGTCCGCCGGTAAGTTTTAGGTCCCATGTAATATGGTTCGAGTCTATTGCCAATTACCCGGCACAAATCCTTACTCTGCTACTGAGCATTTCATTAAAAAACCCAATAACAGTTTGCGACCTGGTAATCGAACCCAAGACCTCTAGCGTAGCAGTCGCTCTTAGAACCACTAGGCTAAAATAAGAAGAATGCCACATAACATAATTTTGTTCTTAAAGGTTTACATCTATTTCCAGTGGGTTTCCTGTTAGACGTCGCCACATTTGCTCACTATGCCGATAGTTCCGTCCCGCAATTTAAGCTCTATGTGTACTACGTGCGGTTTCATCGACCTTTTAGATATCTCTGTAAGTTGCTATGGTTTTCATTAATCTTCTATCATTTATACTAGGTATACAGGATGGAGTTTTGAGACGGGTCACTAAGGCCAGGCACCTTAATCGTCATAGTTACAGGAAAACGTTCCTAGGAGACCAACCATAACTAAGTCACAGGCTAGGAAACCATAAGTCCAGGTTACCCACTTTTCTTCACCGCTGTCAGTGATCTTAAAGACAAATTTAAGAAGTACATTATATATATGGCGCAGCGCACGTTAGAGGAGTGCCCAGCTTGGGCAGATCTGCGCCGAGACTTTATGAAAACAATAGGCGCGAGCAACCTCTCGCTCCCGGCTATCGTTCAATCGATGGTCGAGAGCGGGAGCGCATGGGACAGGGTTGCCTCCTTTTGCGAGGATGTCATGTCTGCAAAGGAGGCGGCCGAGCGGGACAGAGAAGCCGCATCCTCTCTGCCCTCCCTTAGGAGACGCACCGGGCGCCCGAGAAGGGCCCGAAACGATCTGTGGCCCCCATTAGAAGTGGCCTGCGGTCGGCAAATTAGGACCGTCTGTCGACCGACCAGAGAGGCATGAGTGAGCGGCGCCGGCACAGTGTTTCACGTGGGCCACGCGAGAGTGGGTGCGGCCGTTATGGGAATGGCTGCACGGGGAGGAGGGACCTGCTGAGGAACAGCGGGTCGAGGCCTGACGGGGGAGCAGTAAATGCTTATGCGAATCCCGCACACCCGACAATAGGCAAAGGTGGAACACCGCGGTGGTTTTAGCCGGTAAGAGTCCGGCATGCCTCTCCGTCACCCCCACAACAGAGGAAGTCCATAAGGATTTCCAACGCACACCAAAAAATAAAATCCTCTGTATTTCCCAAGGGCTAGGCAGAGGTGTACCAATGCGGTGGTATATTCAGATAATAGGGGGCGACCCTATTGCCATTAACCGGGCACAAATCCTACTCCGAGCTGCTGCTGAGAATTTCACAGAAAAACCCAATAACACTTTGCCCGACCTGCAAATTAAACCCAAGACCTCTAGCGTAACAGTCGCGCTTAGGACCACTAGGCTAATAGTTAATAATATAATTATTTAAAATTGTTATAAATAATTAGTTAATATATAATTTTCAGGGTGTCTAAATGACCACAACTTGAAAGGCAGTATATTAGGAACTGCTATGAAGTACTGCTATATTTTTATGGTGTTAAGGATTACTTTTGCCTATATCTGGCTTCATGTGGCTGAGGTATGTACCTTCTTACATATTTTATCGTCGTAGTTTAATGAAATACAAAACAAAAAATTATTCCAAATATTCGCAGCCCAGGAGGCTTATGCCACCATTTCATGAAACTACCGTTTTAGTATTACTTTGTAATTTCAATTGTTGGACTGTCAAATCTCAATGTTGAGCCGAGCGTTGAAAATCCAATAGTGCGCAAGGCAAAAGAATATTAAAATAATATTGTTTGAAGGCGTGGTGGTAGACCCCCAGAGCCTCATTGAAGAAAGTAATCGAAATTTAAAAAGTAAATAATTTTATAGTATAGGCAATGGGAATACTATAAGCTATAAACATCACGCTACGATACACGGGAGCCGATCAGTAATCAAAGACCTTAACCCAGGTGAAGAAAACCACGCGGACGAAGTCGCGGGATGAAGTTAATCTGTTATAAAGTGTTTTTTTTTTAATATTATTAGATAGTCAACAAGCCGGTGGCCCTCCTGATGTGTAGTCACCGCTGCCTGTAGACATTTGCAATACCAGAGGCATTGTAAATGCGTTGCCATCCCAGAGACAAAGGCAAAATGTCTCATGTACCTGTAATTACACCGGCACCCATACCTTTCAAACCGGAACACAGCAACGCTGCTTTGCGGCAGAAATAGGTATGGTGGTAGTACTTCCCCGGACGAGCTCCTTCACATAGAGCTCTACTCCTTTACTGTAACCATGAAAAATGCTTAATTTTTTTTATTCAGATAGAACCTGCGTACTATATACCGGTTACAAAACCGGTAAACCAAACAGATATGAGAATAGCATACCAAACCGAACAATCCGAGCCGAATCCAGTCGGGGACTTCCTGAGTGCGTTTTACATCATTAGCAAGATGTTCATACCTGTTGGGTAATTTCTTATACATATATTTTTTAACTAGCCTATAAAGTCCCACCCAAGTAACTCCCTCAGTAGCCTAGTGATCCTAAGCCCGACTGTTACACTAGAAGTCTTGGGTTCGACTTCCAGATCGAGCTAAGTGTTATTGGGTTTTTCTAAGAAATTCTCAGTACCAGCTCGGAGTTAGGATTTGTGCCTGGTTAATGGCAATACGCTCGCCCCCTGTTATATGGGACCTAAACATACCGGTGGACTGAGGGTGTTCATTGGTACTCCTCGGCCTTACCCTTCGGGGAAAACAGGCGTGATGGTATGTACGTATAAAGTCCCACTGCTGGGTAAAGGCTTCCCCCGAGTCCTTCCAGGTATTCTTTTCTAGACGGGGCCCACCAGGGCCATTCCTACCAGTGTTGCGGAATTTGTTCGAAAGAGTTACCGTAGCACTGGAATGCAAAGAGCAATAATACTAACACAGATGGCATTCAGTCAGTAAGAGTCTGACACTTCCATCTGCTCCGCCCAGAGCAGAAAAAGTCATATTTTGATGAATTCCCGTCAATAAAAAAAAGGCTTTCTTTTCTTGCTTCTTCTCTCTCTCGATACCTGTTCTTGGGCCAGCCTCGGTGACGCTGGCTATACTCAGACAACCATTGCGTGGAGATTTTCGCCCAGCGTTCGGAAGGCCAGCAGCTGACGTGACCCTTCTTAAATAAAAAACGTTGCCCCACACTAGAAATTTAACCTGTTTTTTTGGGCTTTTGGGACGCCGACGCTGCATGTCTCCGTGTCAGCGTTCCTACCTCCTTTATTCCGCCAAAGAGACCCAAAAATTAACTTGAAGTTTGTGCTCACGACTCGTGCCGGTTCTTATACCACGTAACATGTTGAGAAAAGTCATAGTTTTTCTCAGATCAATACATCCCAACAATGATGTGGAGCGCATCGTTTGTGTCCTCATTATGATAACCGGCTGCCTAATGGTGACCGGCACAGCCGTGGCTTCGCTGTCCATCATCATCAGCCTCTATATGAGGCCTGAAGAAACCTTCCGCTCGAGATACAAGCTCATGATGAAGGAAATGGTGAGTTTACCTACCAACAAGTGATGTAATTATTTGATTATCATTTCCATTAATCTATTTCACTTTATCTTCAAGCATGACACAAACGTCCCCCCAAACCTTTGCGCGAAGGTGAAGACGTTCTACAAGATGTACTGGCACAGGCAGCGAGGAGTGTCGAAAACGCAGCTGCTGCCCACCTTCCCGCCGACGCTGCCGGCCACCATCAACCTTGACATCTACTTTGAAGCAACACAGAAAGTAAGAGCATAAGAAGAGATAATTTCATCACTGGGGCAGTTAAATCAAGTAATCGAGGGAGTTTAAATCTTTATAACTTCCTGGCTTCCACGCACGAAAACAAAATTAAGCCAAAGTCCAATATTGTCCTACGGGAACAGAAAAATAGGATAAAATTTACCCCTTTTCAGAATTTTCATTTCATACTAAAAATCTGTTTGTATATAATAGCCAGTTTCCTGAGGATAAGCATAGGCTATGTAACATCACGCTACGACACATGGGAGCAGGGCAGAAACCAAAGAGGTAACTTAACGCAGGTGAAAGAAAGCACACGACCTAAGCCGCGGGTAGAGGCTAGTGATGTTGTGATTATGTGTGTGTGTTTATGAGGTCTTCCACCAGAATATCTGCTAGGCATATTATTGTTTGTTATGGAATTACACCACGATTAAGGAAAATCCGATTCCAATATTTCAGGCTCGTGTCCTCCGAGATCTATCGCATCAGATTCTGTCAGAGCTCGCGAAAAAGATGGAAACCATACACTTCATCCCTGGAGACACCATCATCAAGCGAGGCTCCAAAAAGTCCAAGATCATTTACATTACTTATGGAGATGTTGAGGTAAGGGTATGAGTGCCGGTGTAATTACAGGCACATGGGACATTTTATCTTTGCCTCTCGTATTGCAGATATTTATAGGCAGCTGTGACCACTGAACATCAGGAGGGTCGCCGGCATGTTTGCCAAACATATTTAAAAAAAAATCTTAATTTTCTCTACTCAATTTAAATAATTTTTTTTTCCTTGTTTGGTGGTTGCAAGTGCGTTTTCGTAGCCTCGGGGGATCCTAGGTTCCGATTCCCAGGTCAGACAGATCGGTGCAGTTGGGTTTTCATTAGGAATTTATCTCCCCGGAGTATGTATTTCTGTCCGTTTGTTATGTACCCTTCCACATAACTGGCTAGAGTAAGTTGAATTGAAGTTATAAACAACAATAATACCAGCCTATTATTGTCCTACTGCAGGAGAAGGCCTCTTCTCATACAGAAAAGGCACGAGCATTGATCACCACACTTGCTAAAGGTGGATTGGCGATTACAGACTTTTATTAATTAATATAACTGCTTCGGTAGCCTAATGGTCCTAAGCGCGACTGCTACGCTAGAGGTCTTGGGTTCAATTCCCAGGTCGAGCAAAAAGTGTTATTGGGTTTTCTATGAAATTCTAAGCAGCAGCTCGGAGTTAGTATTTGTGCCCGGTTAATGGCAATAGGCTCGCCCCCTATTACATGGAACCTAAACATACCGGCGAACTGTGGGTGTACATTGTTACACCTCTGCCTATCCCTTCGAGGAATACAGGCGTGATGGTATGTATGTAATGTATTAATTATAGGTCCAGGTTTCTTTACGTAGTTTTCCTTCACTGATGTCAGAGATGTCCGAGATAAACTTAGAAATTACATATGAATTTAAAAAGTCACATTGATACTTGATATAACACACACACCGGGCCATCATGACACGACTTTGTCACTCCGTGGATTTTAGATGTAATATTATGTATTATCGTAGAATGTGGAACCTACTTCAGATGCTGACAGCGGAGGACGACAACACGGCTATACTGCGGCTGACTCGCGGCACGGTGCTGACTCCGTACGGAGGGCCCGTGGCGCCTGCGCTTAGTGTCTCACACCTAGCTGTGCGCGCCGCCACATTCTGCACGGCGCATGTGCTGAAAGCCTCGGAGCTCTGGAGGGTGGTCCACAAGCACTCCATCTCGGAAAATCACTCGGGACCCATACTGTCTTCCTTTACAGTTCAGTATTACGATATCAGAAGTAGCCGCCCATTGATCTGGCACAAGAGTTTATCTTTCGTTTCTTTTTTTTCATATTTTATTAAAAAAAACGTGCCCCACTTAAAAATTTTTTTTCTGAATCGTAGGTAATACCAAAATGGTTTTGGTATCTGAAAGAGGTGGTTTTTTAGTTGTGGCAACTGCCAGGAGAGATAGCCATTTCATTATCCAACCAAATGTAACTGTACAATATAAATACTAGTTACGCGACTTTCTGCTACAGGAACACGTGGAAAGGGTGAAGCGGCATTACATCATGAAGATACCAGATCTAGCCGTGTTAGTAATCTGTTTTAATTTGTAATAATTTGTACATTTTCTAATATATTGGTTTTTATGCAAGGTACATCGTATTCAAGTGTAATATACTTAATTTCTTTTCACAAAATATTGTGAATAAATTATTTATTTTCTTAGAGTAAGTACTTGGAGTTTCTTGCCCATTCTTCTCCATACAAAACTACCTTTTGGAAGGGGCACTAGATTCAATTCGTTTTAACTCTCTGTCTGTATGTTTCCATTTAATGTTTAAAATGGCTTGATTTAGTTTTTCATTCTCCATTGAAAAGGGAGGATCCTCCGACCAGACGGGTGTTGTGTCTGGTGGGCTACTGCCCGAAGATTGTTGTTGGGATTTTTATAGATATGCTAACGACGCGGAGAATTTTGATAGCGCGATGTAAGAAACGGCAGTGTAGTGCGCATGTTACGCGATAGATGTCGCTACATACGCAATAATATATCTATGACCAATGTAATTATGTATTACCGTCAGGCGAAAGAGCAGCATCCTACAGTTCAACCGCAACTTAATGTCGCTGAAGGGTATGAAGGATGACCGCGGAGCCCCGCTGCTGGCCAGCTCCGACATCTTCCTGGAGATCGCTGGCTGCTATATCATGAGGAATGTAAGTGTTATTTATTTGTTTTAAGCTTTGTTGTCCGACTGCAGGATAAAGGTCTCCTTTTCTCCTTGCCAATCCGGGCAAGTACGAATTTGGCTTCTTCGGTTATCTCTTGGACAGCACTAACATTGATGAAGGAAAAACGTTGTGAGAAAAGTTGGACTTATCATAAATATATGTTTGAAATCGCCAATCCGCTTTGAGTAAGTGTAGTGAATACTCATGCCTTGTCTGCATGTAAACAAGTCTTAGTCCTGGAGTGTGACAATAATAGTCTGATATCCTACTTCCTACCAATAACATTACAAATGGAAAAGTTTGTGAGGATGGATTAATGATGTTACTCACGCTAAAACGGTTGAATGAATCTAGATGAAAGGACCATGGGCACCGTTGTATGATTCTTGGGCCCACTTTTCAATATTGCTCAACAGTGATGAAACCCATGTCATATGAAAGCTCTTCAGGAGTACTTAATTCCATTCTATGGCAGCTAACTTCAAATCCAGCGAGAAAATGGTGCTTTTTCGTGTAAATCATGGGCAAAGATTACCAATAATGGTAATGTGGTAATATAAATGGACCGATACACGATTTTCGCGCTGGATCTGAACTTAGCTGCTGTAAAATGAAATGAAGTACTCCTCAAGAGCTTTCATATGTCATGGGTCTCATCACTGTTGAGCAATGTTGAAAAGTGGGTCCAAATTGTTCTACGCTCCTTTGACACAAAGAAAGATTACAGCCTGGAATAGCAATTAGGCTCCTTTTTTCCCTGAAAACTTGTACGGTTCCTGTGGAATAACAATTATATTAACTTCGACGCGGACGAAGTCGCGTGCAGAAGCTAGTAATTTTTTTGTTTGGTAGATAAGTAGTTTTATAACCCTTTTTAATACCAAGAATATTCACATATTGTTCCACATGGTAACTTCGTTCACGGTTCTGGCTTAATCTGGTTTGCCTGTCTACCGCAGCAACGTCCAGATGCCACCCTGACCGACCAGTCTGATTTGATCTGCCTCCGGCCGACTTTCCCCTGCATCCTGCAGCCAACCTCCTCACTACTGGTTGCGTGGAACGACTTGATAGCTTTCCTCATATTGATTTGCTGTGTTGTGAGTATCAAGTACAATAGGCTATGTAGTAGTAGAGCTCTTTGTGAAGGAGCTCGTCCGGGGAAGTACTACCACCATACCGTACCTCATATTTCTGCCGTAAAGCAGCGTCGCTGTGTTCCGGTTTGAAAGGTATGGGTGCCATTGAAATTACAGGCACATGAGACATTTTAACTTTGTCTCTGGAATGCAACGTATTTGCAAGGCCTCTCGTAATGCAGATGTCTATAGGCAGAGGCAACCACTTAATATTAGGTGGGCCGCCGCGTCGGCTTGTTTGCCATCCAAAGAAAAAAAAACCCTTATCCTTTTGTATATTCCTTTGGCTATCACAGATTTATTGATTACCTATGACAGCTTAACTTCTATTTTTGAATGTTATTTTCACCTGTTCTTAAATCTATCTAATATAATAAAATTAAAGATTTTTTTGTTTGTCAAATATATGTTCTGTGCGTGGATCGATCCCGCGACCCGGAGCACAGTAGCCAATCGCACTGCCATCATCCTGCCATCCTCGCTTCATCTGTCGACGTTTTTATCTTCACGCGTCGAACCCGGTGACGTTATAGGAGTCTTATAACTTGGTCAGTTACTAATCGGTTATTCGAGTACTAATGTCAATGTTTCACCCCCCACAGGCTCATCCCTACAACCTGGTGTTCGCAAACGAACGCTCCTTGGGGTTCATATTTTTTGATGCCGCCGTCACCTTCGTATTCATAGTGGACCACATCGTGTATCTGTCTACAGGAGCCAACGTCGAGGAAGGTAAAAAATAAACAACATACTAAAATCTATCTATGTAAAATAGTAAGAATTGTGTAATTTATAAAAAGAACAAAGTAGTCCATTAAAAATGTAGACCGGCTCAAATCTTCCCATTACTGGGTCCCGACTGTTATGTTACAGAATTCTAGACTATTGGATGTTTTTTCTTTTTAGTTTTTATGTACAATTCATGAACTGCCTCGTTAGCCTAGTGGTCCTAAGCGCGACTGCTACGCTGGAGGTCTTGGGTTCGATTCCCAGGTCGAGCAAAAAGTGTTACTGGGTTTTTTTTTAATTCTCAGTAGCAGCTCGGAGTTAGGATTTGTGCCCGGTAAATGGCAATAGGCTCGCCCCCTATTACATGGGACCTTAACATACCGGCGAACCGTGGGTGTACACTGTACATTTTTACACCTCTGCCTAACCCTTTAGGGAATACAGGCGTGATGGTACGTGTGCGTTAAAGTTCGCATTTCACGCAGTCGGGTTTTTTTAACCCGTATGTTTGTGCCTGTTACCAGGTGTGCCGATAACATTCGTGCAGACATCGTCCCAGCAGATGCGCAGCCACTGGTTCGTGCTGGACGTGGTGGCTATTCTGCCTATCTTCGAGTTCATCGGTGATGGTCGCTTTGGAGGCATCAATAAGCTTTTCAGGATACCAAAGGTACCACTAAAAACAAGACAACCAGTACAATTATAGTAGTCTGGTGAGAGCTCTTTGTGAAGGAGCTCGTCCGGGGAAGGACTCCCACCGTACCTATTTCTGCCGCAAAACAGCGTTTCTGTGATCCGGTTTGAAGGGTATGGGTGCAGTCTAATTACAAGCACATGAAACATTTCAATTTCGTCGCTGAGATGGCATCGCTTGCTTGCCATCCTAAGATATTTCAGCCAAAGGACATCCACATCTGGACGTAGGCGTCCTTTTCCCCCCAAATGAATAAAGGTGTGGAAGATCAAAATGCTAGAGCTTCCTCTCTTCTCGCCCTATTTATACTAATATAATAAATCTAATAAAAAAATTATGTATTTGTTTACACGCGTGGGGAACTACCAGTGGAATTGGAAAAATATTTTCTTTCTATTGTACGTGATAGCTAGATCCATGAGGAATAGGATATAATTATTATACGCTATAACGCATGGGGGCGGAGCAGTAACCAAAGACGCAGGTGAAAAAATCCACAAATCTATTCCTCATGAATCTGGTTATCATATACAAAATGATTTTTTCTATCCGACAACTAGTACCAGAGATAAACGCGTTTATACAAGCAAAAATCTCTTGAGCTTTATTATATAAGGTTAGAGTAAAGGTGGGGCAGTAAACCTACATTGAAATAAATGATTACGATTATAATCTTGTACAAAATGTTGAAATAATGATGACATTTTTCTTGCTTGTCGGGTAGTTGTTCCGAGTCCTCAAGACCATTGAAGACAGTTGCGTGTATCGTGCTAACGTGCTTCGGTTCCTGTCGTACACGTTGCTGCTACTCATCGCCTGCTACCTCGTAGCCGCCATGCAGCAGAGCTTCATGTGCTTTCAGTAAGTTCTTTGTAGGTAGAATCCGGCTTTAACAAGCGTGGTTATCAATGTTCGTGTCTCCCCTGTATGAATAGAGGCCTTTTACCTGTAGTGGGACAATAATAGGTTGGGATAATATTATTTAACATTTATTTTATTTACCCTCAGGGCTGGTTACTGTTTGGTAACAAACTTCACGCATCCCCCTTTCTGGGAGCACCAGCCGTTGGATAGCGAGACAATAGCCAACAGACTTACCTTCGGCCTCTATTGGGCCATATCGGTGATCAATTTTACCAGTACGTTAACAAATACCTATATTTATAAAGTTCTTTTCTTTGTTTATATGCGCTCATCTCTAGAAGTACCAGTAGCATTGGAAAAATATTGCGCACCTGTTATACTTCTGATATTGTAAAACAGTTTACAGCAATTAAATAAAAGATCTCCTTAATATAACTGCCTTGTTAGCCTAGTGGTCCGAAGCGCGACTGCTTCGCTAGAGGTTTTTTGTTGGATTACCAGGTCGAGCAAAAAGTGTTATTGGGCTTTTCTACGAAATTCTCAGTAGCAGCTCGAAGTTATGATTTGTGCCCGGTTAATGGCAATAGGGTCGCCCCCTAATACATAGAAACTAAAACATACCAGCAGATTGTGCGTGTACACTGGTACACCTCTGGTTAACCTTTCAGGGATTTACAGGCGTGATGGTATGTATGTATGTCATCAATTACTTAGGCAAATTCATGTATTTCAAAAAACAAAAGAGTATAGAGGTATAATCTAAACAGAGCCGGGAAGACAGCTACGTTTTTATCTCGACTTTTCTGCCCAGGCCACCGGCAGTCTTGGAATGCGACAGACTGGAAGCATGTTATGCATACGCTGGTGATCCTGGAGATGTGCGTCATTCTGCGTGTCTTCATGGAGGCCGTTTACTCAGCCACCATCATGGTCACCACGGCGCTAAGGTAAACTTTTATTTTTCGATGTCAAACAAGCCGACGGCCACCCTGATGTTAAATGGTTCCCTCTGCATATAGACAACTGCTATACCAGAGGCCTTACAAATACCTTGCCACCCCGGAGACATGTTGAAATGTCTCATATGCCTGTCTAATTTCACCGACACCCATACTATCCAAACCGGACACAGCAACGCTGCTTTGCGGTAGAAATAGGTATGGTGGTAGTACTTCGCCGTACAAGCTTCTTCACAAAGAGCTCTACTACTATGTTTTACTTCCTGAAAGGCCATTCAATTCCATATAATACACATACCATCATTTTCACACCTGTATTCCCCGTAATGTTTAGGCCCCAAGTAATAGGGGGCGAGCCTATTGCCAAAAACCGGGCAGAAATCCTAACTCCAAGCTTCTACTGAGGATTTCATAGAAAACTAGGCTAACGAGGCAGTCAATATAATAAATAATATAAAACCTAATAGTAATGTGCCTTACTTCACTAATGAGACCCGAAAACTTCTGCGCAAGTAGAAGTCAGCGCTCAAGATCCGTGCCGGTATCTGCAGGTACCCAATTTAACCAAAAGCTTGAGTGATAAGTAATTTGAGAAATAATTAGTCAATTTTATTACTAGGGAGAATTACAGTTCCCGCATAGCTGTAGTGAAGAATTTTTTGATCAGAAATGAGGTAGACCCTCTGTTGATGAAGCGTTTCATTGCATACCTGCAGCTCTGCTGGCATACTGATAAGGTAATCACTCGCAAAGTTTTATTAATAACTTCAAGGAAAGCCTTGTGACTGATAAAGATAAATCATTATTTTAAATAGACCATTAAAAGGTACTTTTGAACGTCATTTACAAGAAAGAAAATAAACATTTTTGAATCTAGTTGTCCAATCCAGAAGGTAGTTTCATATGGAGAAGAATGGAAAAGAAACTCCATATTTACTCTTTTAAAAAATGTATTACAATAACTTGTACGATAAACCAAAAATAAAAGTCATTCAAAGTACTACAATACGTACAATCACTTACAGCCAAGCTATCTACTAAAATAGATATATAGTCAAGAGATTGGCGCATGTGTCTTTTCCCGGAAATGTCCATACGCGCAAAGGGACTCCCACTCGTTTTTGGTACAGCAATCTAGAAACTATTTTTCAATTGAATTTTCTGATAATGGCAAGAACAGACTAATTAAAAACAAACTTTAGTTAAGACTATGCTGATGGCGCGATTTTGTCCAGGCATATAAGATGTGTCACAAGAAGCACTCGAACATATTCCACGACTTGCCGGAGCACGTGTATCAGGATATCGTCGGCAGGAACCGAAGCATGTATATCCTGGCCATACCTTTTATGAGGGTGCGTATAACTAGTATATTTTGAATTGCAAAGTTCTTGGTTTGTTGGAAAATCCTAATGAACTGCCTCCGCTCCAGGTAAGGCGAAATGGTGTGTCAGGCTCCTTTTTTTCTTGTTTTATACAAGGTTGGTTTGCTCATGACTCTAGCCTGGGCCAGAGGTGACAAAGCCAAAGTCGAGAATTAAGTGAGCTTACCCAGCATAAGCCTGCGCACTCTAATTTTAAAGAGATTAGGGTTAAATGCCGGCTAAAACCCTTCGGTGTTTCTCAAAGTATCTTTGGCTGGGACACGGGAGTTACTGAGATCATTCTTCCGCTCCTCAGTAGGTATTGACTGATGACCACTGCAGGGTGGACTGACTCCAAAAAGGCCGGCGGAGAACACCGCCCGCGTTTAACTCTCGGGCCTGACACGGGGAGACGGACTGACCACGAATCTACGACCACCGCTCGTAGGCCTTATTTCGCGGCGGCTGGTATCTCACTCTTGTCGCCGCAGTCCCAATGTCCTTAATGATTGTTCCAGGTTGTCAATAGGGAGTATCTAAAGGCTATGACGTCATCAGTTAAACTATTCTACTCCTCACCTAATGAGATCTTGCTCAACACTGGAGAACTGACTAATGAGATTTATGTCATCAAACAGGGCATTTGTGAGGTGAGTACTCATGATCTAGAAGAACTTCTTAAACTTCCAAGCCAACGGATCACTTATCATCACCATCATATTTTATCAGTCGTATGACGTTCACTGCTGGAAAAAGGCTTCCCCTAAAGATAACCACATTGACCGGTTCTGTGCTGCCCCATTCAACCGAACATTGTTTTACGGCAAAGTTACGTCTTTGGTTACTGCTCCGCTCCCGTGAGTTGTAGTGTGATGTTGTAGTTAATCGAAGAGTTTGGATCAGATTGGGAAAAATATATTGTAGATGACAGCCAGATTTATGCTACGACTCAGTGGAGCGGAGCCTAACTAAGGACTAACCAAAGACGTAACTGAACGGGGGTGAAATTGTTGTTTTCTTTTAGATTATCGATCCTACCTCTCAGATGGCTATTGGCACGTTGTCTTCTAAGAACCATTTCGGTGGCCTTATTTGCCTGTTACGTAAGTACTCAATTTTACTTTGCTTGTTTAGGAGTAAGACAAACAGGGTTGAAATACTTATTGTTATCTTTCCGTATCCGAAGAGTGCCTAAGGAACCCTATTAATAAACCTCCGCCGTCCGTCCGTCTGTCTGTCAGTAGGCTGTATATCATAAAGCTTTATAGGTAGATATTTAAAATGTACACATATTGTGTACTTCTATGAAGAAACTTGTTTTTTGTAGTGTTAAATATTGTAGTCCCTACGGAATCCTTTGCATGTCATTTTGACTCGCTATTGGCCGGTTGTTTATTTAATACTGGCCTGCTCCCCCAGGTCTACCGGCGTACTACACCATACGCGCTGTCACCCACGTGCAGGTGATGTGCATACCCATGAAGGCTCTGTCGAAAGCGCTGACCAACCCTCAGTTAATACAAGCAATTAATTACATCAAGAAAACTCCGGTAAGGACGTGGACACTGCACCACGGCAGCAACACTCGGTTCAAGTGTGTACTTAAAATTGCAGTTCTTGGCACCGCGTCCCTGGAACACAAACGGCATTACGAGGAACACGGATGGTTATACGCTCATGTCTCATCGTAAAAAAAGCATCTATGTAAAAAAGATAGCTGATAGCCATCTTTTTTTGCACCCACGTATGTAGTACTAAGCGACAGGGGAAACATCAAGTGCCGAGCGAATGCGCCGTGAGCAAAGGACCTCTGCTTAATTTTAACAAATTTCGATAATATAATATATCTTTCTAGGAAAGTAAAAGTTATTACATTTAAAAAATGGAGTGGTAGTTTTTTAAAGTGCCAGCGGGAAACCGTTATAGGTTGCTAAAAATGGGCAGTGATACGGAACCCTTTGGAGAGGTCTATCAAACCACCCCGGTATTCCCCTCCTACACTTACGCCGGTGATCCCAGGAGCGTATGCGCCTTCCACGATCCCCGGTCTCTGCGGACCTCCCCAAAGTAAAACAAAGACATAATGGTGTTTACAGTTCAGGAATTTCGTCCACTGCAAGGGTGCTAATGTAATGCCAGTTTATTATTGTTCCACTGCAGGGCTAAGGTTCTTCTTATACAGAGAAGGCACGAGCATTGATCACAACGCTTGCTCAAGGCGGATTAACGATTTCATAGCTATAAGTCCAGATTTCCTCACGGTATTTTCCTTAACTGATGCCAGTAATGTCCAAGATAAACTGAACCTTAACCACTGACACTAACATCTTTTGAGCAATGATAGAAGGATGCTAATGTATTCCTAATCATGTTTTACATTTTCTTAAGGAGTTCCAGAGACTTCAGACACCGATACCGGCATTTGTCAAGTACGTCCTGCCACCACCGACGTCCAATTTGATGCACTTCAAGCTGCTCAGGAAACACGAGCCAGATTCAGAGTTCCAGGACCCTTTTAATAAACTTGAATATTTGTCTATCTTGCGGTAAACTACTATCATTAATATCATTGTTACAATTATTTAAACTTAATCATGGTAAATGTTTTCATTACTGTCCCCTTCACCCAATGAATCCATATCCGTGGTAACAGGTTTTTCGGTTATGGTCCTACCACTAACATAATTGAATAGCTTTTTTTTTTCAATAAGAATCTGGCCCACGTTGGGGAGGCCTACCCTCTTGTTTTTTTTGGAAATGGCATCTTCCTGGTCATCCTAGGAGGTTGTCAGCTGCTTAACCTGATCTTTCAGTTGTACCTCAAAAACTAAGGTCTCATACCAGGGCTTTAGACTTATAAAACAAACGACTACACCTTTAAGGGGTACATACCTCGGCCTAGAGCGTCGCTGGGGGAGGACAGTAAGGATTCAGGCTTGATCAGGACTCGATTATTTAGGAACGAGTTTAAGGCTACAGGCACAGCGACGCGGGCTGGCTCGCACAAGAGTGGGGCCGATGTTTGCTAGCTAAATTTTTGTTCATATAAAACGTCATGGAGAACTTTGATATCGCAATGTAAGAAACATCAGTTGTAGTTCGCCAGGTTGCGATAGATGTCGCTAAAAGCGTTTCCTACTAATTTTATAAATGAAAAAGTTTGTGAGGATGGATGGATGTTTGTTACTCTTTCACGCTTAAACGGCTGAACGGATCATACACATACACATAGGATACTTTTTATCCCGGAAAAATGTACAGTCTCCGTGTGATAATATATCAAAATTTAAAGAGAAGTTGCAGACAGAAGTTTGGTCTTCAATAAGTACCTCACCCACACAGGGGAGTACGGCCCTGTCTATTGTCAACTGTTCTGTATAAAAATGTTGTCCGGCAGCTACGTGTTCCCCCGCTACACGATCCGTCCGGACGGCAAGTACCTGCAGCGCTACGAGTGCTTCCGCTTCGCGTGTGCGCTTTGCTCCATGCAGCTATACCCGCACTACACCTACCTGGTGCTGCAGTGGCCATATCTCTACTACGTCACGCTTATCCTCGACTTGACTGCGTATTTCGATATGTACGTATATTCAATATTGATAATATATTATTTTCGTAACCAGAGAGATGGTAAAAGGTAAATATTTATTCATTAGGGAAAAAAATGGACGTTTCTCTAAGCTCTTAATAAGCTGTTCTAAATAATATAATTATCTGGAGTAATAATTACCGCAGATAACAAAAGTGCTGATAACCGTGAAACCGCTAAGCCGATTTGAATAAAACATATCTACGAACCATCATTAGGAAACTTGCTTTCAAATAAAAAAAAACACATTCAAATTGGTTCACCCGTTTAAGAGCTACGGTGCCACAGACAGACACACAAACACGTCATACTTATAAAACCACTCTCTTTGAGTCGGGGGTTGAAAAAAAATCGTTTCCCAGCAATAATGTATGCTCATCAATGTTACATAGTTTCATGAATGGCTATTTGACGTGTCTTTTTACACCCCACGGTCAAGCTTTCACTTATGTTTAGACATTTTCCTCAAGGAAGAGTTTTGGCCGACGGGTGTCATGTGTCGGGTTTATGTTAGTTTGTAATGTGTTTAATTGATTTAACCATTTACTCAAATAATTATTAATAATTTTATCCACGAATTGTATATCAATAAATTTTTTTTTTTTGTTGTATGTTATTTGAATGCTTATTTTATTTTAATATTCATAATTCTATGTTAATTAATGTAATTGGACCTGTGCCGCTTTCATTAACTATAACTAAATAAATGTATCGACGATTTCTCGGAAGGCTACATGACACCTTACTGCGAAATACGATGTCTTCTCTTCGTGTGCAATAGTTTTAGATTTTCAATAGTATTTGTTTTTTGTAATATGTGTTATGGGTCTTTTATATAAGGTGTTATTTTAAATAAGGGACTTCCTATAAGGGACTGAAGTGCTTGCTTATGCAAATAAACCACTTTCACTATGAAATCAAACTTAAAATTGCAAAAAATATCTGCTGACCCTTACATGTTGTCGAGTTATGCGAACGTAAATGTACGGAGCAGTCGTTTTTTTTTTAAGATTTTACGTTTCGTACGTAAAAGTTGTTCATTTTTTTGAGTACTGCACTCCCTTTAAGTCCCTCGATTACCCTAACATCCTGCACAGTTATATTATGTTTGTTTACGTGTCAGTTTCCAGCGGATGCTGGTTGGCTACTTCAATGATAAAGGCATCCTGGTCTACCACCCATTCAGCACGGCATCCTATTACATAAAAGGAGGTTTCATTACGGACTTGTTCGCATGCCTCCCGCTTGAGAACTTGGAGGCAACTCGCACGGACTTCTACAGTAAGAAATTCTACTTTCAAAGTCACAGTTAAACCATTAGTTTTAATAAGACCATTAAAAGACACTTTTGAAGGTCATTTACGGCACGGTTGGCGCAGTGGCTGAGCGATCGGATGCTGCGCTGCGTGTCGCGGGTTCGATTCCCGCACGGAACAAATATTTGTCTGACTTACAGATAGTTGTTTCGGGTCGGGCTTTTTGTGTATGTGAGTTTATATGTTTGTAAACGCACCCACGATACAGGAGAAATTCCTAGCACACTAGGAATATCTCCTGTACGGCAACGTTTTTGTTTTTAAAATGAAAAAAAAAAAAAGTTAATGAAATCTAGTAGTCTATTTTAAAAGGTAGTTTCGTATCGAGAAGAATGAGCAAAGAAAGTCCATTCATACTCTTTTGAAAAATTATGTTTTATAATAACTTGTACAAGTACATTAATTCAATAATTTTACGAATGTGAAGACGGTACCAAATGCTACAACTGAAGTAATGAAAGCTACTAATAATAAACGCAAAAATTATATAGTTGAATAATATTTTAAGTCACCTCTCACTATATTATGTATAAAATTTCACCGTTTCGACACTGCAACAGCCCGACTAGAACCAGCTCGAAAAATCCAACCGTTAACCGCAAGCGCATCGCCCGCAAGCAGTCATCTTTTTATCTTGGTTCCCAAGATACAGACTTGCCTAGTTTGGGGCCAATGTTAAAACTTAAACTATGATACTTTATACTGCAACCATTTTTTTTTAACTTCTTGTCATTGTGAAATGAATTTTAAAGTACATAGTTAAACGCCCAAACTTGAATGGCAAATTATTTGCTAAGTCAGAGCGAGTGATGATCTTTGGTAATATGTGATGTAACCGTGACCCTTATGTGTTATACAGAAGACATGCAACGTGTTACTGCAACAAAACAGTTCCTCATGCTGAATCGCTTGATCCAAATGTACCGGATGCAGGGTGCCATGAACATCCTGAAGCAGTACATCGAACGGCGAGACATTCTCTTAGTGTAAGACCTTCAACAGTTTTTGCTTATACAAGCCATGGCCCAGTGGTTATGGCTCCCGCCTGTCATGTATTAGGTTACGCGTTTGATACTGGGGAAGTACCAATGTGACTTTTACAATGCATTATGTACGTTCCAAGTTTATCTTGGACATCTCTGACATCGGTGAAGTAAAATAAGTCTGAAATCGCCAATCAGTCACGGGCAAATATGGTGATCAATCTCTGTGTGAGCCTTTGCCCTGCAATGGGACAATAATAGGCTGGTATGTATCCTCGTCAAATTTAAGGCGGTAAATGAAACGCTATTCAACACGAATAAATTACAAATTAAATAACAAACATCGCCCCTTTTTTTTTCTTTTTTTTTTTTTTGGGGGGAACCCACCCATTTTCCTTCTTGTGCCCTTTGCGTTCCGGGGGCGCGGTATCTCTTACGAACAACCCGCAGCCCAAACAAACATTGCCCTACACTATTGTTTGTCTATTTTTGACAAACAGTATACATAGAAAGGCGGGCAACGCTTTAAAAAAATATTTTATTGCCGTCTGATACCCACAATAGCGTATTTAAAAAAAATAAATAACTATCTATTTACCCCGCCGTGTCACTCGCGTGCGCTTACTGCTCCGCTCCCGTTGATCGTAGCATGATATTTTATATGAACATGCAACATTCATTATATATTTCGTATGAACATTTCTCTTGAATCTCTCTATCTATTGATAAAAACTGTATTGAAATCCGTTGCGTAGTTTAAAAGATCTAAGCGTACAGACGGCGGGAAGCGACTTTGTTTTATAATATCTGTAGAGACAATACTCGTATTTACTATAACTGCCTCGTAAGCCTAGTGGTCCTAAGCGCGACTGCTATGCTAAAGGTTTTGGGTACGATTCCCAGATCGAGCAAAAAGCATTATTGGGTTTTTCTATGAAATTCTTAGTAGCAGCTCGGAGTTAGGTATTGTGCCCGGCTAATGGCAACGGGCTCGCCCCCTCTTACATTGGACCTATACAAACCGGCGAACTGTGGGTGTAGATTGGTACACCTCTGCCTAACCCTTCGAGGAATACAGGCGTGATGGTATGATGAAATTTTCAGCATGCAAGCGATACCTCTGTTCATGGCGATGCTGAACATCGTGACCTGCGTCATGGTATTCTATTCCGCGAGGATATATTACCGTGAAACTGATGATGGGTACGCGTGGCACATCGAGCCGTATGACGACCAGGGAGGATCGTGGATGATTCTGTTCAAGGACACGTGTAAGAGTGATATATTTTTATAACCTAATCTTTTTCTTTTTGTAAAAAATGTCGTTGCTCCTTTTTAACCTTTTCTAGTTCATCGTAGATGTCCGTTTACAATCATGTAAAGGCCTGTTGGCCATACATTTGTTTGGTACGGGAATCGAACCAGTGACACGCAGCACGCAGCCATTATACCAATCGTATAGGTCAAGGCAGCCTTAGCATCTCCGCACACGACCGTCTTTATGACCGATTTTTGACACATTTTTTTGTCGGCCAGCATGGAACATAGGTATGAATTCTAATACTAACGCACACGGCCGACAAAAAACCGTAAAAAAATCGGTCGTGGGTGGATAACCTTAGTGCGTCTTTTGTTCTCCTATTGAATAATTGACATAGTTGTAGGGTCAGTTCCCTGAATTGCCTGACCCCTATTCCCGTTAACTTTGCAAAAGGGGTCAAATAATGTAGGACACTGACTTAATTAATCTCTAAAAAAACAGTTCGATTCAACTTGACATCGACGCCGTGGAACATGCACCTGGCGACGTACTTCTGGGTGGTGTACGAGTGCAGCGCCACCGGCTACGGCGTCTTCAACCCCAGCAACCAAGATCTTATGAAAGTGCTGTTCATCGGCATGGCTAGCAGTAAGGCTACACTTATTTATCATTATCATTGTCAGCTGGACATCGCCCATATGTTGCTGGGCTCATAGGTCTCTCCTATTCTCTGAATTCATCAAATCTCCACATGCTAGTCTTATCTAGGTTTTGATGGATATCCTCCGCCCATATTCCATATTTTTCTTAATATATCTTTGAATGGCAAGCAAGCCGACGGCCCACCTGATGTTAAGTCGTCACCGCTCCTTATAAACATCTGCAGTACCAGAAGCCTTGCAAATGCGTTGTCATCCCAGAGACAAAGTTGAAATGTCTTTTGTGCCTGTAATTGCATCGGCACTCATACCCATCAAACCGGAACACCATCAAGTTGCTTCATTCAGCTCGACATGTCCCGGAAAAACGATTCAACTGTATTGGATTCCGGACAAAATAAATCATAAAAAAGAAGGAGTAAGAAAAATTTTTTTAAAGGCTTTTATGCCACTTGTCATCATTTTCTTTTCTAGCTACAATGATATCTACGTACTACTTGGTCCGCATCATCAGTATCCGCGCTAACGTCAACAAGTCTCTGGCTGGCTTCAAACAGCACATGAAGGATATTAAGACGTACATGGCAAGGGAGAAGTTGGACTCTGAACTAAAGAAGTATGTTATTATTATTACTTGTAGTTGTAGAACTCTATGTTAAGGATCTCGTCCGGAGAAGTACTACCACTCTATACCAATTTCTGCCGCAAAGCAGCGTTGTTGTGTTCCGGTTTGAAGGGTATTGGTGCCGGTGTAATTACAGGGACATGAGATATTTCAACTTTGTCAGTGGGATGGTAACGCATCTGCAAGGCCTCTGGTATTGCAGATGTCTATAGGCAGCGGTGACTTAACGTTAGGTGGGTCGTCAGATTGTTTGCCATCCATTGACATAAAAAAAAACTACATGATGATCCCAGCTAAAAGATCTCCACAGCTGGTTTCAGGACTCCTTCAAGATTAAGCATCGTTGCCCATTCAGCCGTCGTAGGTCGACTAAAACGATTTATTAGTAAGAGGTACTTAGCAAATATCCGCTGGCAGATCTGCTGCTGCACAAGTCAGGACCAGACCTATAAAAGAGAAAAGAGTTTCCATATATTCTGGTAGTTTTCTTATATATTTTGAATAATATAATTTTGTCAGCTAACTGTTTGGCCCTTTAGAGGGTTGATTATAGCTTAAATTTGCGATCGCGGTGAAAGGATTAGCTAAGTGAGTGAAGGAGTGGATTGCCTAGGGTGCGCCAGACGTAGCAGAGGTCCGACAGTACGTCGCTTGGGGAGGCTCCTTTCATGCACCCCACCATGACCCATCTGGTAGTGTCATTGTCGGACGCGCTGCTCATCTGATATACGTTCATAAAGCTAATGAAGCGTAGTAACGGTCGCTGCTGACGTTTTGCTTTCTTATGCCATCAGAGAACTTCAGCGCTTCTACGAGTATAACTGGGAGAAAATGGGCGGCATCGACTACAGAGGCGTGCTCAAGCTCTGCGACCAGATCACTCTTAGGACAGATGCCATCTTGCATATATATGGACCTACTTTTGCTAAGGTATGCTGCAGTCATTAAATCTTCCTTATGGCCTGCGCCATACTGGCGGACGTAACCGATGTTCGGTGATCAACATCAGAGCTGCGCTGCGATGCTTCGAGGCCGATCACCGAGCATTGAAATATATACCTTATTTTTATTGGATAACTGCCTTCCCGTTGATAAGTTTAAAATCCTCTTTCCTCCCGTCGGCCAGTCAACACAGGCCACTAGTTCATAGCTAAGGTCATAATATGAACATTTCCAGACAAGTAAAGAGTGTAAACCTGCTGTTTATACTCATACCTTCAAACTGGAACTTAGCACCGCTGCTTAGCGGCAGAAGTAATTGGTGAAAGAGATGAAGGATATGGCTATAGTACCACCTTTCCAGAACATTTCATAAGGCGCTCTACCACTTCTAGAATTGCGTACCTCCACCAATCAAATCAATTGACATACTTTTTTTAAACTGTAATAAACAAACATCCATCCATCCAACCTCACATTTTGCATTTATAATATTAGTCGGAAGGATGGATGTTTGTTACTCTTTCACGCTTAAATGGCTAAACGAATCAGGATTAAATTTGGTACTGATATAGATTGTAGTATGGAATAACACAAGGGATACTTCTTATCCTGGAAAAATGTACGGTTCGCGTGGAAAAATATATCTAATTTGATGCGGACGAAGTCGCGGGCAGAAGCAAGTAAAACATATGTGTAAACAACCCACAGTGTCCAATACTAGCGGATGCCGACGTCTCCCTGCTGCGCATCATAGGGCGAGCAGTGCGCAGCGTGTACTTCCTGCGCGGCATGACGATCATCCAGCACGACGACATAGTCACCGACATGTACTTCGTGAACTACGGCGGCGTGGAGGTCATCGTGACTAAAGGCGAGATAAACTCGGTCCTACGGCTTTCTAGGGGCAGGTAATGATAATATTACCAAGAACTAATTAGGGCTTATGATTTAGTGGAGGCATAGGCAACCTTTTGGCAAGTTGCGTGACAATCTTTACTATAATAATGCAGTCACAAACATGCAGGTAAAAAAAGCTTTTATTTTTCTATTTCTTAGGTTGCTACATACATACATACGTAAACTTACGCCTTTCTCCCCATGAGGGTAGGCAGAAACCACAGAACGCCACCTGCTACGATCCTTACATACTTCTCTATCTGGTCTTACAAACACGCCGGTTACGAGTACTGCGAACCCGACCTGAAAGAACCTCACCAATAAGTTCAGAGTAGGTCTTTCTAGGGGGTCCTCTCCCGGCGTTGGATATCGGAAATTCTAAATGTCGGGTGTCGGTCCAAAAACCAAGGCGGGCCGTACGTTGCCAATACATGATTTAGAGGCTACTTGGCTCAACACAGTCAATTATTTATTCACGACCTACAGACCTATATGTACTCCACTTGATAATTTTTGGTCTCTTGACAGTTTCGCTCTAATATTAAATTAATGTCATGCAACCTGCATCACATACATTAAACAAATACAATACCACTTTGATACAGTGTATTCGGAAACCTGGAAGGCACAGCTGCCCAGAGGAGTCCGTACTCAGTGGTAGCAACAAGCCGATTGCATCTGCTGATGATCAAATCTCAGGCTTTCTCTACCGTCACTAAGGACTTTCCCGCCGTCAAGGAGAACCTGGCCAATGCTAGGATGGGATCTAAGGGAATGAGGGTAAGATTTACGAAGGTTTATATCCTAGAATTCTAGAATCAGGCAAAATCTTCTTAAAGGGATATATATTACAGTAGTATAAAATGGCGCAAAAGTTGTCATCCGATGTTCTTTGGCTGTATTTTTTTTACGAATAAAAAGCTTTATTTTTGGATTATCCTTATTTCTTGTCTTTTGCGTCATCTGCTTTTTTTTAAAATGGATGGACACCAATGCGAGCAGTTGCTGTCTGAAATACAACTGCAGTACTGCAACCGCGCCTGCAAGTTGTCCACTTTGGCGTAGCTGGGCCTTCAGGTACCATTTTTGGAAAGGTATCAATTAATAAGATGTTTAAAGTGACTATGAGTATTAGAGGAGGCTGTGTATGATAATATAGAGCCCCCACCACTAATATTCACAGATGTACGTGTTGGGTAGCGAGGCTACAGTGATGAAGATGCACCGCGACGCGGTCTCGGCCCCGCTCCGGACCAACCCGAAGACCAGCATGGTCAAGTACATCTACTTCCAGGAGGGCATGGTGAAATTCTACTTGATCGGCATCTGCATGAGCTGCATCTATTTGGACTTGTATAACGCGGGATATAAGGTTTCCACATTTAATATCTATATTAATATTATAAAACTGAGGAGTTCTTTTGTTTGGTTAAACGCGCTAATCTCAGGAACTACTGGTTCGAATTAAAAAAATATTTTTGTGTTGCATAGTTCATTTATCGGGGAAGGCTTAAGGCTTTATAACAACACGCTGCGACACACGGGGGAGGAGCAGTAACCAAAGACGTAACTTAATCCGGGTGAAAAAAACCACGCGAACGAAGTCGCTAGCAGAAAATAGTTTAATATATTTCCGACCGAATTTCGGTCATTCGGCCAATCTTAATAAAGACTAGCCAAGCACATAAAAGATATTAGAGTACACAAGTATGTGCGTAGATACAAGTGAATTCCCTCTTTCCTCATTCTCATAGTCCACCGAGACGGTAATCTGCCACGAGAGGTAGAGACCAGGTGCTGAACCAATAGCTTTAAATGCATTGAAGTGTCATACCACCAACTGTCAAACTCCGGGCTGCTAATGAGAAATTCGTAATTTTTGCCAAATTCGCTATGATCCGCGGGATCCAAAAATGTAATCCAAAAAAATAACACGCAGATGAGGTCTACTACTTCATCATAGGATCATTTGTATGATTATGCTGTAATGATATACCATTATTTTACTATCTATTCTTTAGTAGTAGTAGAGCTCTATGTGAAGGAGCTCGTCCGGGAAAGTACTACCACCATACCTATTTCTGCTGTGTTCCGGTTCGAAGGCTATGGGTGCCGGTGTAATTACAAGCAAATAAGACATTTCAACTGTGTCTATGGCATGGCTACGCATTTGCATTGCCTCTGGTATTGCAGAAGTTTATAGATAGCGGTGACCACTTAACATCGCGTGGACCGACCGCTGGTTTGCTATCCAATGATAGAAAAAAAAACTTTTTTCCCCAGGTCAACAGTACGTGGATACTTGTGACACTGTACTCGTTGGACGTCTGTTTCCTGATGAAGATATTGGCGCGCTACTTGATGCCATGTCTTGTAACTAATAAGAGTATGAAGAGAATAATGTTGCAGATACGAAAGCTGTTAGTATCTGTATTTACTAATATAATAAAGTTGAAGAGCTTCTTTGTTTGTGTGTTTATGTAAACGTGCTGATGTCTGGAACTGACAATTGGATTGGAAGTAATATTTTTGTACTAGTTTTTATTGGTTTCTCCGCGGCACCGTCACAAGTCTATGTCTGGTTGATCGACGAACTGCCCTGCTCATCCGGACTATTCCAGCCTTTTTAAAGTTGTTGGTCCATTTATCAGGATTTTACCGTATGTACATATTTCAGGTATTTCAAGGGAGAGTTTCGTTACGACTTAATATCGATACTGCCTTTGGAGTTAATCAGTAACGCTGCATCGAAGGAAAATGAATGGATGTGGTTTGGTTTGCTGCGACTGAACAGGGCCTTTAGAATTGTACGTTTTTTTGTTTTTTATTGTCGTATATGTACAGTTGTACAAACTATTTGCTATACAGGCAAAATTGTTCGTCTTTCTGCTACACTGTCAACATTTATTTTTAAGAGAGCGATGTAAAATAATTGACTGCTCAACACATTCACAACATTGTTTAAAAGTAATTGCTAGTAAGCTAATAGTTTGTTTGACTGTACATGCGTGAACCAGCCGTCTCGGTGAGAGTCTAGGCCATCTCGCGAACACTTCCTGGGCCGGCCTCAGCAACGCCAATCATCCTCAGGCACCCATTACGTGGAGACTTGAACTTGATGAGGTGGCGTAAGAAAATAATATTTGGAAGGACTTGGGAGAGGCCTTTGCCCAGGAGTGGGTGATTCCAGGCTATAAAAAAAAATATGTACATGAATTAAATCCACTCTATTTATATAAGTCGTCAGGTGAAGCAGTTCATAAATCCAAAAGTAATAACATTTGAACTACGAACATTGCTCTTACTACAAAGATATTAAGGCGCTGTCGAAGTTGCCATGGAAACAACAATGTAAAGTGACGACACGTTTGGCGCAACGGCTGAGCGATTGGTTGCTGCGCTGCATCAGCTGCACGTCTTGGGTTCGATTCCCGCACAGAACAAATATTTGTATGGCCTACAGATAGTGGTAGCGGGTCTGGTTGTTTGAGTATGAGTTTATGTTTGTAAACGCATACACGAAACAGGCGAAAGTCCTAGAGTGGAGCAATATTTTTTTTTATATGTTACCATTGATACGCTAGGTACTTATTACCCGGATTATTTAAATAACCGGTGTACTGTTCTCTAGACGACGGTGTACAAGTGCCTGCGTATGCGCAGCGAGTGCATCACCGTCAACCTGACCCTGACAACGGTAATGGCCGTCTTCATCTGGTTCACACTCCACGTCCACACCACTACCTGCATATGGTACTTCATGGCCACCGTTGAAGATAGTTTTGAGCCAAACTCTTCCTGGATCCATCTTGGTATGTTCTTTATATGCTACAGTAATATCCTCCTGACCGAATTTCGGTCACGGCGGCAAATCTCAATGGTGTCCAGCCAAGTAGGTAGAAGATTTAATAGTACACAAGTGTATGCGCAAATAGGTGCACTCCGTCTTCCCTCACTCCTTATAGTCCGGTGGGACGGCAATCCGACACGATCGGAGAGAGGTCAGGCGCAGGACCAACAGCTTAACGTGCTTTTAGAGTCACGGGGGTGACACGACACCACCAATTTCCAAACTCTGCTACAGAAATATTCCTAATGGAAATACCCAATAGAATTTTATGCCCAATCTGGGATTTAAACCCCATGCTTAGCAGTCGCTGTTTACCGGTATCAATAGGGGAATTCTGAATAAACTATATTTAAAAGGATACATTATAATTATTCTTTTAGCGATAAAGCCTTTGTCAGGTAGATTAGAATAGGACAGTTTACTAACAAGAAAAAACTGTCCCAGAATAGTTTTATTTTTATCAATCAATAATTTTGTAAGACGATTTTTAAATATTCTTGATATGACAGATGATGGCACAACCCACTGTGACAACTATTACGTCTGCTCTCTGTACTTCGTGGTCACCACGTTCACGCAGAACGGCGTCGGAGACATTATGCCAAAGAAACATTCCGAGGTGGGCATTGACAATTAGAATTGTTTGTTGACGAGGCACATTGCCCTCTGAACGGATGGCCGATAGTACAAATGAGTTGTTTTCACATATACAAGCAACAAGAGTATTGTAATTAACATTTTGTAAAAACCTAATTGAAAAGAGTATCCGTGGAGTTTCTTGCTCATTCTTCTTCATAGAGGCCTACCTCCGTTTTAGAACGAGCAACTAGCTTTAACTCACTGAATACGAGTGTTACACTGTACCACACCAATCGGTCGATGACAGAAAGGATTAATCGATCGATTGGTGATAGTACAAACTATCGATCGACGTCGACTAATCCATTCTACCATCGATTCGATGGCATCGACCGACAGTCGGTCGATTGGTGTGGTAACACCTCTCTTATTGACCGACTCCTTAGCAATTGAAAAGTCTCTGTAAATAGTCAAATTGACATTAATGCTTTGACTTTGACTCTAGAGTGGTGACCTACGCCTGTGATAGACCTTACACGAGGTGGGTAGATAACCTAGCGTAGGTCGCGGAAGTCTGCTGGATACTCATAGGAATACACGCACAAGGCGATGCTCGGGGCTGGTCTCTGTCTATCCAGCAGCGGACGTACTATTACTGCTTATAAAGAGTGGACAGGACTAACGAAAACTTTTACTGTGGATTCAGTCAAGGTTTCAAAACGTTTAGGGAGGAAATTTTAGGTCGATTGTTTGAAAACACTGCTGTTTCATATACCCAGCTAACCAATAAAAAATTTAATGCTGGCGGATCTAGAATCATATCCTGAATCCATTCCAAAGTAAAAGTTTCTGTTTAGATGTCCTTTCGACGGTTCCACTCCATATGTATTTGGTAGAGGAATTAATTCCATGGTGAGTCGATAAGGGTCCGTTGTAAGCAGGTGCTGTTCGTGGCGATACTCATGATCATGTCGACGATGGTGTTCATGATATACGTGGGCGAGTTCTCCAAAATCATTCAATACCAGTCCTACCGCTCGTTCAGTTTCTACAGCAAGTACCTTGAGCTGCAGGTGAGTGTGAACACAAAGACAATGTATAATTGAAGAATGGGATGTGAGACATCACTAATCAATTGACGTACTTTTTATGACCTGTCAAAATGCTCTCTCGCAGATTTTGTAAGACAAATGAGAACTGTGACGTCAGTTTTGTGCTGACTCAATTGAGTAATTATTTATTAATTTCAAAGCAATCAAAAATCTAATTTTACAGTTAATTGAAAATTAAAACAACTGTCATCATCATCTACCATTTACCAACTATGTTGGGTTCGGCTTCCGTTCTAACTAGCAGCTCAATACCTAAGTCTTACATGAAACAACTGCCTCTCTGCCTCAGGCATAAGTGGTCTGGTAATTATGCTCAACTGGGCCTGTTTGGCGCACAATAATGTTTTTTTTTTATTGAATAACCTGTTAGTAAATATTTTTGTGTGCACATGATCTGTGTCAATTAGCTTTCTTCCATTCTACTTTTTTCCTTTGTTTCCTTTTTCCTTTCTTTCTTTCTAAGCATAAATTATGACTCTCTAGCCTCGACCTCTGCCTCGTTAGCCTAGTAGTCCTAAGCGCGACTGCTGCGCTACTAGAGGTCTTGGGTTCGATTCCCAGGTCGACCAAAAAGTGTTATTGGGATTTTCTATGAAATTCTCAGTAGCAGCTCGGAGTTAGGATTTGTGCCCGGTAAATGGCAATAGCCTTGCCCCCTATTACATGGGACCTAGACATACCGGCGAACTGTGGGTGTACATTGGTACACTGTCGCCTAAGCCTTCGAGAAACACAGGGTCTTTTCTCTCCTAGGCGTTTTTGAAGAATAACAAAGTTTCCGACAATCTGGTGACCATCGTGAACAAATATACACTGCACTTGTGGAGGGAGAACCGAGGCCTGCAGATACCACACTTCTTGAAACAAGCGCCACTCTCCCTCCGCCTCAGGGTCATGTCTGCCGCGTACTTGCACCATATCGCTAGGGTAATGTATCAGTAGCTGATGTTATTTATCTGTGGCATTATTTTAACCTTCGATGGCAAACAAGCCGACAACTCATCTGATGTTAAGTTGTCACCGCTGCCTATGGACATCTGCAGTACAAAGTTTTCTGGCTTTGCAAAACTGTTGCCGTCCCAGAGACAAAGTTGAAATGTCTTATGTGCCTGTAGTTACACCGGCACCTATACCCTTCAAACTGGAACACAGCAACTCTGCTTTGCGGCAGAAATAGGTTTGGTGGTAGTACTTCCCCGGACGAGCTCCTTCACACAGAACTGTTGTACTACTAAAATTACATCCACTCTTTATTCGCGAGTATATTTTCCATACTGTCAGTAAACTACGATTCATTAATAAGATAATTATTTATTTTTTATTATGAATTCAGCATCACATCTTTGAAGACTGTGAACCAGCTTTTCTGAGACAGATAGTTGGCTGCTTGACGTTATACACTTACAATGAAGGTACGCAAACAATTGTACATTTACTTGTATTTTAATTACGGCTAGGCAGTGATGAGTTAGAAGCGGAGGGAATTGTAGCCAGAAATAACGGGTATTTTTGCTCGTTCTTTTTCATAAAGACCTACCTACGTTTTGGAACGAGAAACTAGCTTCAACTTTCTGACTAACTGACCGACTCCTTGGTAATTCAAAAAAGCCTGTAAATGGTATAAGCTTATGAATGCCTGGTTTTGCACCTGTAATTAATTGATAGAACTAACAATCTAATAGCAGAAACAACGTACCGTGTGGACCTTTTGAATGTTGACTCTATTATAGGCATGTACGTCGTTAAGCAAAGCGAAATCACGGATTCCATGTACATAATGCACACCGGTAAGGTGATGGAAACCTGTGAGGAAACAGAAGGCTACTCCAGGATATACCCTGCTGGCTCGTACTTTGGCATTGTAAGTGTATCATTACGTAATTAAGCCACGTATTAAAACAGAAAAACTTTAATATATTTTGATTAATAAAATAAATTTTCAGTTACAAGGGTTATTACGCAACACCCCGTACACTCACTCGTATCAAACAAAAACCAAGTCTCAAGTCCTCACTCTCAAGCTGGATGACTGGGAATACTTACTGAAACATTTTCCGGAGAGCAGAAACTCCATTCATAAACACATGGGGAAGCTAGGAGGCCAGGATATGGATACCACATATTGGTATGAGCCAACTCCCACAGGACAGCAGGCTCCCGAGTTTGAACCATTATTGGAAACACATGACGCAGATCCTGGTCCCAGTAACATTCATCGAAATAATACTCATTCGTATGCAGGATCCCTAGATAGTGGGAAAGAACCCCACATTCATCCGTCCGACGACAAAAATCGAACATTACTAAAAAATGAACAGAAAGTTACGTTATCTGATCCACTTCCAGGTCCCAGTATACATCCTCATGAAAAGGAAAGTTTAAATGAAGCCCCTAAAAAAGAAAAATCGCATCTGGGTTTCTTTGGACAAATCGCTAAGACTGCAAAAAATATAATGGGGAGAGTGTCTAATCCCGACCTCATGAGTTCTGACGGCAAAGACGACCTTTTACTTGAGGAAGACGTGGAAGCAACGGAGACCCTGCTTGCGCAGTTTGAAAAAGCAAGGAAGAAGGAAATGGAGGAAAGAAGATTGAAAAGTCACAAAAAATCTTCAACTGCAGCTCGTGTGAAATTCTTTGGGGACGAAGAATTCTCCAAACAAATGTTTACTTTGGCCACAGATGAGTCTATAACTGAAACAACGAAAGTACGCAAGGCTGAATCACTTATTATGCGACCACTCCGAATCCGTAGTGACGAGGAGGAGGATACGCTGATTCCTAAGATTAACCAGGAAATACCAGAAGTAGATTCATCAAATGTAAAGATTGATGATGAATCTATGAAAGCTTCCAGATCAATGCCGCCAACTGATGTTCCATCTCCATCTTCCTCATTTAATACGCCATCCAAACTTTACGATCCCGCATCTAAATCAGTTCCAGTTACCCAATCTGTCCAAGACACCACAGAAGCTCAGCCAGCTGAAGACATCACAAAACATACGTCTGCGGCAGATGTTACAAAGTCTCCTCCACAAGTAACTTCCACGCATCTTGTAAACAAAGATGAAATTTCTTTCTACTCTCTAGAATCTTTAGAAGAACAAATTAAATTAGACGCCGACTCAGGGAGATCTAGGGAATCTTCTCAATCTAAAACTGACAAGAAACTGGGCACAGATAAAGCCAAACTTCCAGCAAAAACCCCGTCACCCCTGTATGAGCCCCTGACACCGACACCCCTGCATGAGCCCCCCACACCGACACCCCTGCATGAGCCCCCCACATCGACACCCTTGCATGAGCCCCCCACGCCGACACCCCTGTATGATTCCCCGACACCCCTACATGAGACCCCGACACTGACGCCCGTGCATGAGTCTCCGACACTGATACCCCTGTATGATTCCCCGACACCGCCACCCCTACATGAGTCCCCGACATTGACACCCCTATATGAACCCCCAGGGACCTCGCACGCCATAGATACTGAAAGCAAGACTAAATTTTTCGCAACTACTGAACATTCATCCACTATCAACGTGCCTGGACCTTCGAAATATGACGTTAAATTATCCGGTCCAGTACATACAAAAGGTACCTTTTCTTGATTTTTAAACCATACTTTATAATTAAAAATAGCTCAAAAGATATGTCGTCATAGCCAAAACACCCGACTCCTATGCACTAATCTGACCTTCTAAATTCAATATGTACTTTCTAAGTTTATCTTGGACATCACTGATATTGGTGGAAGAAAACATCATTAAAAAACTTGGACTTAAAATTTATATATATTTATACAGGGTTATTTGTAAAACAATGACAACCTCTCAGGACTATGTTACTAACATCATAATCAACAACTTTCGTTCTATGACTTTTAAAAATGTATCATATTTTAGTTCATCAGATTTTCATACAAAAATAAAAACATTTAAATTGAACGCTCTAAATGTTACGAAGTCTATGCGAAGCAAATGAAAGCGATAGTAAAATAGCGAGGGGAGCGAGGTTAGGGCGGCGGGGGTGTTTGTACTTGACCTATTTACAATTTTATGGAAATCCTTCTGTCGGTCATTCGCTGCGATGCGCTGGCGTTGCTTGATTCTGTAAAAATTCATAGAACAAAAGTTGTTGTTTATGATGATAGTAATACAGTCCTGCAAGGTTGTCATTGTTTTACAAATAACCCTGTATATATAAGAAGAGGCCACTGCCCTGCAGTGGGACACAAGAATAGGCTGTAGTATGTAGCTTGAACTATACGTTCAATTAATTGAGAGACACAATAGTGCTCCAATAATGAATGAGTGAGTGCAATAGTGTGAACTGCCTCGGTAGCCTAGTGGTGCTAAGTGCGACTGCTACGCTAGAGGTCTTGGGTTCGATTCTCAGGTCGAGCAAAAAGTGTTATTGGGTTTTTCTATGAAATTCTCAGTAGCAACTCGGAGTTACGATTTGTGTCCCGTTAATGGCAATAGGCTCGCCCCCTATTACATGCGACCTAAAACATACCGGCGAACTGTGGGTGTAAATTGGTACACCTCTGCCTAACTCTCCGGGGAATACAGGCGTGATGGTACAATAGTGCTCCACTAAACCTGAATACTTATGCATGCAGGGACGGTCACCCTCAGAAAAATGTTTACTTAAACAAACCTTATTAAAATCCATAGCGCCAAAATATTGTATTCATCCATACTTATATGTATGGTGACAAAATAAAACGGACATACATAAGTAAAATTAAAGTAATTACATCATTTTTGCTGTCTAATGAAATGTCTCATTTTATACAGGTGTGGAAAAGTCGTCGCCTTCGTCTCATTTGCCGTTAATTAAGAGGGAGAGTAAACCAAAGAAGCCCAGACGCTACATCTCCGTGCAGTACGACGAGGACACCAGCGAAAAGACCAGCCAGACTAGTATCAAGGGTGATGAGGAGACGAAGCCAGCCAGAGTTCTAACGCTGGACAGTGACGAGCCGGTTTTCCCGTCTATTACGGACTCGTCAGAAAGCGACGATGCCTCTACAACAGCGGGGACAACCTCTTCCACAGGAACCAGGAAAAAAGACAAAAAAAAACCTTATAGAAGGGAAACTATGGATTAGTTTTTATTGTTAGTAGTTACAAGCACATAAGACATTTCTTATTTTATCACTGGGATGGCAACGCATTTGCAAGGCCTCTGATATTGCAGATGTCTATAGGTAACGGTGATCACTTAGCACCAGGTGGGCCGTCAGATAGTTTGCCATCCAACGACATTAAAACCAAATCTTATTAGGATTCCGTACTTAAAGGATACCAACAGTCAATGCAGTTACTAAGGCTCCGATGCCAGCCCGTTCGTCTGTTATAGGGATGTATCTTTTGGACCGTAATAGATACTTGAAATTTTCACAGCAACAAATAAATGAAGTTAAAAATACATAATTGTAATTCCATATATTTATTTTCAAAAGTTACAATTATAGACAGTTGTCCTACCGCCGATCGCTGACCGTTTACACTGCCAGCTAGGACTCGCTTCAGTAGTTTGTCGCTGAGCGACAAGAGTTATCAAAAAAATAACAGGCAGTACACTTGCCGAGAGACTTGCTAGATACATACGTATACCAGCGGTGGTGGCTGAGCGATTGGCGCGAGTAATCGCCTGTTGCACTCCTCCCTAAGTAATTTTTAAAGCGGCAATATTTTTCTTATGTGTTTGTTTATGTTACGGGGGGTGACGCGTGACGTTAGAAACTCCCACTTCTAAAATTATTTATTTAGAACTAAGTCATTTTCTTGTTTTGTAAGTTTAATTTTGTTTTGTTTGCGTTCTTAATTTTTTACGTTGAGTCTAATTATTTCGTTTAGGTACGAATTATTATGTTAATTGTCAGGTTGACTAAGGTTTCTTCAATTTTGTTGTTTCACTGTTAATAATATCCTTAAATTCTTTGAGGTACAAATGCAACATGGCTTTTAATTTGCTAAACATCTTTCAGTGAGTTAAAAAAAAATCTGCGGTTCCGTACAAACATGAGCAAACATGATTAAAATGTACGAAACAGTTGATATTATTTTTCATATTTCAGAGTAGGTCTCGTATCCAACCAAAAGTCATGATATATAATCGTAACACGAAATAGTTAATTTTATTTCGTTATTTATCTTTCTTTATTAAAATATGGTAAAAAAAGATTTTTTTTATTTACACACCTCAATTTTTTTAAAAAAACGCTCTAATCTACAGAACAACTAATCCGATTATTTCAATAGTAAGCTACGTTATCCCTAAGAGCTAAGGCTAGGTATATAGTACTAGCGAACTATCCGATTTCGTCCGCTTGATTATTTCACCCGCGTTAAGTTACATCTTTGGTTACTGCTCTGCTCTCGTGCGACGTATCGTGATGTTATGTAGCCTATGTAAAATAATGCGTAGCATTCCAATGGTGAAAGAATTTTTAAAATCGGCCCAGTACAAATCTGTCCTCTTTATAGTAATAGGTATTATATTTTAATATAATACAAAGATTGATATAATTTTTAAGTAAGGAACCATAAGAAAATTGACACGGACAAAGTCGCGAACAACAGCCCGTATTTAATATACGCTAAAATGTAACTAATTATATTAATTACTTAACCCCAACATGTACTAAATTACGGGCCTGTGGACGGTGAGCAATGGGTAGCTCACCCTCCTTACGTTGCATAACGACAGGCCGTGTCGACGGCGCGTTCGTGTTCCACGCGCGTCTCAAAGAGATGTCAGCAAAAGGAAGGGGCCACTGAGGGCCGATGCCTGCCGGGGCTGCGGGTTGTTCGTAAGAGATACCGCGCCCCCGGAACGCAAAGGGTGTGCCCTTTGCGTTAAAGAAGGAACATGGGTGGGTTTTAGTCAGTAAAAGTCTGACACTCCCTCCAGCCCCGCCCAGGGCGGGAGAAGTTATTTGATGATTTCCCACCCACCAAAAAAAAAAAAACATGTACTAAATCCGTCAATAATGTTTTACGACTCACAACATCCTGTGCTCGCCAAACTCTTGTAGAGATCGTTATTGTAAAGTACAGCGGCCATGAAATACGTAGGGTTTACGTAAAAGAATGTCCGTGGAGTTCCTTGCTCGTTTTTCTTCATAGAAACCTACGTTTTGGAACGAGCAACTAGCTTCAACATTCTGTCCGACTTCTTGACAATTCAAAAGTGCCTGTAAATGGTCTAATTAGAATAAATGCTTTGATTTAGGCCAATTACGCGACTGAGCTGTAAAAAGCTGCCTCAGTAGCCTAGTGATCCTATGCGCGACTGCTACACTGATATCTTGGGTTCGATACCCAGGATGAGCAAAGTGTTATTGGATTTTTTTATGAAATTCTCAGTAGCAGCTTGGATTTATGCCCGGCTTGCCCTTTATTACATGGGACTTAAAAACATACGGGCGAATTGTGGGTGTACATTGGATTCTGCACTTCTGCCTAACCCTTCGAGGGATAGGGGCGTGATGGTATGCAAAGAAGAAGAATTGGGGTACCGCGCTCTGTGCAAAATTGACATTCATTCGGACATAATCGCGGGCATAAGCTAGTTAGTAGTAGGTGATAAATTAAACCCCGTGTTTCTAAAAAGAAAAATAAATGTAATAAATTTTCTAGCTCGCGGAACCGTTACATAATTCTGTCAACCAATCACAGCATTTTACGCGCGCTTGACAATTTGTCACATTCATTTTGTGTTCATTTTCATTTGTGAAACTTGGGGTAATTGTACTTGTCGTACAAAATTAAACAAAAATGCTTTAGGATAGTCGTATTTGACTGGTGGGTTGGTATCGTTGTCTTACGTGCGACTAGACAGGATTACGAATGTTTTTCGAAAGAGTTATCGCAGCCCTGGAACGCAAAGGCAATTAGGAGAAACATGGATGTATTTAATCAGTAATGACAGTCCCTGCTATCCGCCCAGAGTGGAAGAAGTCATTCGATGATTCCCTATAACTACTTTAAAAAAAATGTGCGATTACTAAGCGTGGGGTCCTAATTTCGATTCCCAGGTCAAGCAAAAAGTGTTAGTTTTAGTTTTTTGTTTGTATTATATCGGGGTAGGCAATTTGATTATTTTAATATTAAGTATAGGTACCAAAATATGCTTCAAGACGTAGAGTTGCAGACGCCAGCTCAATAAAGAATACAAGTGTATAATTATTGTATACTTGTAAGTATTCTGAACTCTAAATTTAATAATACTATTCGTTTATTGCGTGTAAAATCATGTTAACAATTATTTATAATGCATATTTGCCTGAACTAGGTTAAACCTGTGCTTCAGGATAAGAAGTGCTTTCTTATATAAACCTACCTAATAGTTAATGCAAACATTCTAACTAACTGTGAAAAACAAAGTCATGGCACAAGGGTAAAATAAAAATGTCACCTTTCAATGCATCGGCATCATTTTGAAATGTTGGCAATGTTGCAGCGACATGACGTCCGCGGCGGGAAAAAAACAACATATTGATGTTTTTAGCGCAAGAAAACAAAAATATCACGCAACACTGTCTATAATAATAAACATGTTACGTAATATGATAAAATGTGTTTTCAAAAAGATTAATTAACAGTAGGTAGGTCTTTGGAATTTAAAAATGAAATTAGAAATCTTTGGAGTTACTCTGCTCTATGTGGATTCGATAAGAGTTGAAAACTCCACTCTTGCGAAGAAGTGTGCAGCAACTGAGTTTTGGAAACAGATAGGCAGTTACTTCATGTACAATACTGGAATCCAGCTTCATTTGGATAGACTAGAAACCGACACCACCAGTCAGGGATCGCGGAAGACGCGCACGCTCCGGGAACCCTTACGGTGGTTTTTAGTCTGACAGACAGCACCCCTTCGCCTCTTCAGGACAGGAGACATCTATGACGACTTTTCACCTAAAACCCGGAAAAAAAGAAAGCCAACAGCTGGGAAATGCTTCAAAAATGGTAATTAAATTTGATCAAATTACGAAATCTTAGCGCAGTAATAACAACAGCTATTTATGTTGTTAGACCGAGCATAGCTCGTCTTATTTCTTTTAAAAAACATTTATTCTACCTGCCCTCGTTCCTGTCAGTTAGGGTAGCTTAGGGTCGTATGTAAAATGTCTTCTATTTCCGATTTCTCCTGTCGGCTGTCACCTTTTCATGCGTAGATCTTTCATCAGAGCATCTACACATGCCACACTATCCATCTACCTTTCTTCGGTCTTTACATACATACATAAACTCACGCCTTTTTCCCATTGGGGTAAGCAGAAACCGCAGTACGTCACCTGCTACGATCTTTACATACTCCTTTCGCCTCGTCCACGTTCGTACTCTCTTTGGAGTAGTCTCTTTCTTTGGATTTACAAAAATAAAAGACGCAAATACTAAAAAAGACTTTATTACAAAAACTCTCTTAGCTCATAACAACGATAAAATCCGTAACAAGATGATTTGTACCAAACATCAACAATTAATTAGCTAGAATCAATAACATTGCTTTGGTATTAAACATTTTCCATCTAAAATGTTGTCTTTCACATGGCTATATTTTTTAGTTTAGACTTTATTTATATTGGAATGCCCAGCACTGTTTGGAACATGTCAATTCTCTGACTGATGTTAAGGTTTTCCATTTTGTGTGACCTCCTTTGTCTAGTTCCATGGTCTTAGGGTATTTAAATGCTTGGGTGAACATTGTTTAACTTACGAATACCTTATTTACTAAAATTACGGTTTCCTTATTATTAAATGTTTTTATAGCGTTTTTTGAGCGCCATCTTGGATTGGTCTCAAGTGTGGGTTGTTTCTGGACAGAATCTGGAACAAAACAGAAATTGTAATTAATAATGAGGTACCGAGACACTTCGAGGCACCGAGACACTTCCATCTTGAGGAACCCCATACTGCAGTCCCATGCTTCTAGACAACCGAAGCGTTCGCGGCAGGAAATTGCTCTGAAATCGGACAGTGCGCGACCATTTTGGCTATGTGTGTAGATGACGCTTAAAAAAAGAGCAATAGTAGGCTCCCCCCCTATTAAATGGGACCTAAACATACCGGCAAATTGTGGGAGTACATTGGTACACTTTTGCCTAACCCTTCAGGGAATAGAGGTGTGATGGTATGTAGACCAACATAATTACAGGATATGAATTATTTTGACATATTATACCACAGATCCAGGTGGTCACCATAGCCTGAAGAATAGCTGTAATAGAAGGCGGAAATCCTGAAGTCTTTCAAGGAATATTGTACATATATCTGTAAGACCTATTACATAACCAAAAAAACACACTAATAAATATTTTGACTTTGACTTTACCGCGTTGGAACTGGCTGTGCCACCTCATCTTTACGACCAGTAATTCTATTTCCAGCGTCAGTATTTCAATATATAATTATAAAAACTACAGGAGTACCTACAGGAAACTACATTGACGTCAACATACACTCTAAATTATATGACTGATATTCTTTATTCAAAATTCAAAATAAAAAATAGTTTCAAGAAATATTTGCGGAGTATTTAAATGTCGCAATAATCTGTTATTTATGTTTTTAAATTCCGTGTGGTAGGTACAGAAGACGCTACTGCGAAAGTGGCGGGAACATCAAATTATGACGTGCTCGTGTTGGTGGGTGTCTAAGAATACACTGTCTTGCTTTTGATGATTATTATTATATTAATTTCAATGCTGTTTGGCTGGGATTTACTTAAAATCGAGACCTTGATGATCTCCAATATTTTTAACTGTTTTTATCAAACTCTAATTTATGCCCACGACTGCTCCAGTCCTGTGGGTTGTAGCGTGATGTTATATAGTCAATTCTATTCTTGATGAATCTGGCTATAATATACAAAATTATTTTTCCAATCCCAGTGGCAGTTCAAGAGATTAGAGCGTTTAAACAAACAAACAAAAATCTCTTCAGCTTTATTATATTAGTATAGATTTAGGTAAACTAAAATGTTATAATAAACGTTATGTTTGAGCGGTTAATAAGCATTTCACATTAAATATAAAGCACATTATTATCGTAATAAAATGCAAATCTCCCATTTCCGCAGTCAACATGACACGCATTTAATGTCCAAGTACTCCCCGCCCTCATCGACATACCGACACTTTATGGTCACATCTGATTTAACTATTAACTAGCCGTCGTTAGTTAACTTTACCGGTCGTTTGTTTTAACTAATGACGCCAACGTTGTTTATTTTGAAGCAGTAAAATCTCAACACAACTAATATTACTCGGTATCAATAGGCTATGCCTATGTGTTATTAACATTTGCCAAATTGCCACATTGATAGCATATGGTTATATTGGTTTGAAGTTTAGTTAAGAAGCTCGCAGATTTAAACAAGACAAACTTCGAGGATCCTATGAGTAAGTTCTAATTTAGGATCAACATGTCAAAGAACAAATAAGACAATTTGTATTTAAAGAAGACTACATTGATAGTGACGAGACTGCATATTACGTGTCCAAGAAAATTTTTATTTGAGTCAAATAGTGCCCTTTTAGGGGCGACGGAATAATTATAAAGAAGTTCTTTACTGTTAAAGAACTCTTGAAGGGCTTACGAGGAATTATGTGCCGATACACATAAAAGCAATGCGAGCAATGCCAAAAATTTCGACCATTTCTCAAGAAATACTTTTGGGTCGTCGGCACAAAGCTTTATGCGTGCCGAGGCATGTGGATTGCATTCTCAAAATTAAAAATTCTCGTACAAACATAATTAACAAACTACTATACAATTAAGATATCTTTAAAGGATTTAGGCTAAGACTAATATAATAGGATTTTGAAAACACAAAAATTGCCCTTCTGATCTTTGACACTTCGCCGTCTGATGTCATACAAATTCTGTTCCATTAATCAGGGAAGATTTGGGTTGATTCCTATCTACCATCAAATACAAATACAAATACAAATCATTTATTTGCATAAAACAGGTTGAGAAGATGTTACAAAAGGTCGAACGGTACACTGTTAATAACCAATAAGGTGTGCAAATGTAATACAGTCCAGAAATTATATCTTATCAAAATTATTTATGTCAAATATTACGATTATATTATCCATCCATCCGTACAGATACGGAGAAACATGCTAACGTAATAAAGTCACACTTTCGTAACTAAATATAAAGTGCAGTTGAACGCTTTGTAAGCTTTAGCATTCCCGACACAAAGACCTTCTCAACGGTTTAGATCTTTTGTGGCAGCCATGAGATCTGTTTGTGTGGTTTATGCGTTTTTAACAGCACCTAAATAATGTTTAATGTATCAACAGCACTACACGGTCGTTCCACGTCACTCTCCGCAAGCCGTTCTTTTAGTAAACAAATTCTACGAACCTTCGACACCAACCCGTGAACATCAACAATTCGCAGATTTTTAATCACACTTGGCAACGAAAAGCAGTTATCTAAATTTTATTCCTCTATTTTCAACACCATGGCAGAGGTATTGACGACGTCCGTTGCCCCAAATGATTGATTGCAATCGTTAACCAACCTGTCACTACTTTTTCTATCCGTCTTCTTGTTAGGTTTGGCTCACGCCATCCATCTTCTTGCGATGTACGTCATTCTAACTATTGTTTCTAACATTTCTCTTATTTTATATTTTCTATTTTGAAAATGAAGGTTAATTCAAAATATAAATAGACTTTGAAGTTATTTTAAAATTTGGAGACAGATTGTATTTTTAAATTGCGTCGTGAAGCTTGATGTTGTATTTTTAAATTGTCTTTGTTGTTTTCATCTTTGTTGATCTTCAATCTAGATTTCAATGAGTATTTTTGCTATCACTGTGTTTACTTTATAATTTATTTTGTAAATTATTTAATGCAAGTCCATTAGAATTATAGGCATCGTAATAATAAACTACAGTGTCGTCTGCATAACATCAAAGATTCTCTCTGGAATTACGTATTGTAGTGGGCGGTAAGTATCTAGATACTTTGCGTACATAATATTGTTTAGTCTGTCCAACGTAATGTTTATTACTAAAAGCTCTCGGCCGATTGGAAAGAGAATTGAAGCCACCGATAGTTATATTTTGTGTGTTTACAATGAAAATGAAATACGTTTGCTTCTGGAACTATTAACTTGTACCAACAAATAAAAGTCACGTCGATCTGAATACCTAGAGATAGTAAAAACAAAATACACCTATTCCTTGTCTTCTTGAAATATTACTGCAATTTTTTCTACTGTACTAAACCTATCAAAATGATGTTTTAATTCAGTAATAGCACCTGTAAATTTTCTGTTATTTGCAAATACTGTAAATTTAAGTTGAAAACTTCTTTTTTATATCTTTGAATTGCATAAACAGTACTATGAAATTGTAATCATGGCTGATGGTAAAATGTTGTATGATGTAGTGAATACAACAATGTTTACGCAGTATTTGCTTTGACGTTTTGATTAGCACGATGTGCCGACTGGACGTGTTAGGTAAACTAAAAGAAAAGAGTGTCCGTGGAGTTTCTTGCCATGGAGACCTACGGTTGTTTTGGAACGGGCTTCAACTTTCTGTGCAACTTCTTGACAATTCAAAAGTGCCTGTAAATGGTCTAATTGAAATAAATACTTTAATTTTGGCTTTGACTTGTTTTGATTGTGTATACGTAAATCTGTTTGCATCAGCTCAAATATTTGTTTATCGTCTGGTTCGTTTGTCATAGCTTTGTGAAACGATTGCAGTACAATGTGGAAGACCTCGTCACTGCTGACATGTTTACAGTCGCCTAATTCGACTCACATCATTTAAATAAAAAAACAATTGGCAAATACACAATTTTTATCTAAAGTTTGTTTCGTTTTCCACACTCTATGTCTTCCAACCATTCAGTGTTTCATTTAGATTATTTCGGTAATTTTAGACGCGAGAATGTTATGATTTCTGTGGAGAAGCCGCAGGCGCCGGTCGGCGAACTATTTTAGTTATCCGACGCCCAATAACGCGAGGGTGTACCTACGAATCAACTGCGATAGTTTCGACATCAAGAATGTAGGTATAAATTCACGAGGCGATTGTTATTTTTACATTGATCATCGTAAATACGTGGTGTTTGTTTTGTTCGGCACTAATTGGTCATTAGTTGGCGTTCTTTCGATCTTGTGGTTTTGTATGGAAATTGTTTTTATTTTATTTTGTGTTAACACCTCCACATGAACAATATGCTTCATTTTTTTGGCAAATGTTTTGTGTATTTGAAGGGTTTTGGGCGGTTTTTCTATGAATTTATAAAGGACGCTGGAAAAATTACAAGTTCTAGGTATAACCGGATCGATTTTAACGTTAAGTAATTCACTTATCAACAAATAAGTTTACAATTAAAAAAAGCACCTCAGAACATTCCCGAGTAGAGCAACCAGAGGCTGGCGAGGAGTAGCACCAGGATCAGGTAGGTGGCGATGAGGTTCGTGGTCTCGTGGTTAGGCATGATGACTCCGTGACACCTTCACCGGACAAACGGCTCCAGGGAACTGAGGATTCGCTGGAGATTCGACGATCGCCTACGTACCTACGCCACGCCTATTTCAAACGCGAAATATTTTAAACATTTATAAATATGAATGTGCGTTTATAGATCGGCTGTATAGTGACAGGTGGCTGAAAATTAACATTGCGATCCCGATGCGGCAGATACAGCGCGGTTCCCGTACGATATCAAAGTTTTTTTGAATTAGGAATGTCCAGCCACAGATAACAATGATGACAGTCACGTAAAGGATGTGTCCTGGCGGTTGAGAGCTTTGTCATGCTCACTCGAATGTCTCGCTGATGATGGCGCTTGCGTTAGATCATTCGGCTCCCATCAAAATGGTTCAAGCTGCTTGGAAACTGATGTTTTGAATGTACAAGTTGTTTTTAGCTTACGGAACTTTCAGTTTTCTTTTTGTGCCAGAAATCTAGATTAATTATTTGGGGAATATGCTTACAAGAAACGGCAAGTTCACAGGACCGCTCATATTTAGGTATCTTGGTCGCCACACTTCAACATTATACGGACACACACACAAACAAACCTCACAAAGCTGGAGTTTAGAAGACGGTTGAGTAGAGTAGCCACAGGAAGAAGAGAAGGATGACGAGGATCATGTAGGTTGCGGCCAGGTTGACCGTCTCCGCGTTAATCGGCATGGTTGCTATGTAACGGAGCAGGTTGGACTGATCGCTGGAGGATCTTCCAACCGCTTGAACCACCAAGTTTGCGTCAGAGCACAGGGCCCAACTTCGTATGGAAGGATGTTCCAGATTAAAAATTTTATTTTTTTGTTTTTTTTAAATCCTTTGGAGATTTTGAAAGCCTCCTTTCTTTTTCTAACTGTGGGTGTACATTGTTACACCTCTGCCTAACCCTTCGGGGTAAACAGGCGTGATGGTATGATGGTATGTGTGTCCTTTCTGATTTTTAAAAGAATCGAATTTCGGAATGTCACTGAATCAGCCTCTTTTGGAAATTTATGAAATAATTAAAAAAGTCAGTTTACTACTACCCAATAACAATTAAAATTTCCTTCAGGTGGTCCAAATAAATACTATCTGCCAGATAAACCTTAATCAACAAATAGAATAGTATTTGTATGAGGTTTAAAGTTTTAAAATATTCTACCAGCTTATTTCTTGTAGCTTGTCCAGATAAGCACTATCTACCAGATAGATCCTATCCTACTAATATTATAAATGCGATAGTTTGTGAGGATGGATGTATGGATGGATATTTGTTACTCTTTCACGCTTAAACGGCTGAATGAAAATAGATGAAATTTGGCACTGCGATAGTTTATGGTGTGGAATAACAAATAGGATACCTTTTATCCCGGAAAAATTAACGGTTATTATGGGATAATATATCAAATTTGCAGCGGACGAAGTCACGGGCAGAAGCTAGTACCTAATATAAATGGAACAGAATTTGCATGAAGTTTGGAGTTTTAAAACATTCTTTTTATCAGCTTTTTTCCTTCAGCTTGTCCACTATCACTATCTACCAGATAGATACCTTAATATATGGAACAGAATTAGTATGACGAAAAAGTAACCGTCACATTACAAATGGTGGTAAAACTCCATGGACTCTATTTGACTGTAATGACTGAATAAAAATGATGTCAAAATTCAAATAAATACTAAGTATGGATAGAATTATGTAACGGTAAATTCTTGCCCATTCTTCTTCATACGAAACCACATTTTGGAAGGGGCGTTTAAAAGCGCCTTTTGCTATTTGAAATAAATGATTTGACTTCGCCGTTAAACGTCAAAGGTTAAAGTCTCAATCAACAAAACACAGAAATTCCATAATAGCTGGAAACAAAATGTCACAAAACAAACAACAAGTAAAAGCCAACTTAAATATCAGTATGCAAGAAAAAAGAAATCTCAACGCACAACCAAAATCCATCATGCTGCATAAAAGAAAATAATCTTACAACAAAGAAAATTCAATCTATGGAAATACAATAATAACCTATTCTATTTTTATCGCCAAATATTTTTTTTAATTTTTCACTCCGGTTTTAAAATGGGTTTTATATAAAATTATAATAACACAATGTAATTTAAAAAAACTTTATTTAAAGCCAAAGATACGAAGTTCTCAGTACTTTGGAATTTTCGGCATCTCACGAATTATATAATAGTCGTGGCATCAATGATTCCAGTGTTATTTTTGATACACAGTCACCACACTTTAGCACGCTCAGTCACGGATCCGAAGCTCAAAAAACTAGGATTTGCACTATACTTACATTTAGTCCTTAGAATGCTGAATATAAGAGCCACAACGAGATGAGGAGAAGCAACAAGATGCAGTAGGTTGCCACGAGGTTGACTCCTTCATGCGAGTTCATGGTGTTGCCTCTTACGCGTTACCGGCGAGATTGAGGACAACTCAGAGGGGCACAGCTTCATATACATTTCTATGTAATTGTTTAACGTGACGAATACATTCTATTTTTTGTTTTTGGCGACGCATGTGATTAATTGGCTGTCTTGTAAAAATTCTTACTTGTTAAGAATCGGCATTTATTTACTAATTTACGCTTTGTCCCTTTTGATTTTATTTGCATACCATTTTGGCATCGGAGCGAGATTAAAATAATCTTTGAAGCTCTCTTTAATTGTATCATTGTTGACAATTTTCTTTTGTTTTCTTAACGTTTTGGGTGACTCGCCTTTTAAATCGCATTGTTTTTGTTTTATAAATAAATGCTTACATTATCCAGATGTTTATAACAGACGGTCTTGCGCATAAAATATAACGGTTATGAAATATATTTCTGGCGTCTTCATCTTTCTTGCCAAAGAAAATGTTTGTGATACTTTTCACGTTAACTATCGGGGAAATGATTGAAAAACTGCAAAAACAAGTAGAAAAATAATGTCTGGAATTCTCCAGCGCTGCCGAGTCCGTGCCTGTGTTCAATTCACATTTATGGAGTATGATAAACCGGGCTATTTCCGCACTGGAGCTTCGGTTGTACGTGAGGTGAACCCGTGCGCGTACTATGCACTCCACTTTTTCCGACCTGAATTCGGCGGGGCCACACCGATGTATTACTCAAAGCTCTTTAGCCCGATCGATTATTGGGATTCCATCTTTATAAATGTTGTTTACTATTATCGTGAGAAGTATTTAACCCGTCGTAAGTCTAAATTGATTCTCTTGCGTCTGCTAATATTGATTTTCTTCAGACAAAAATGAATTGGCCGTTGCGCCGATCAATTCATTTAGTTCAGTTTTTCAGACTGGGGAGGTACTTGAATAATGTACTACTAAGTTTTAAGGGTCAACTACCTATATGATACTATAGGTACTTAGTTTCCTGGTATAAGCCCTTTGGCAAGGTACAGTTGTCTGGTTATATCAAATATGTTTCATGATACTTACATCCCCGATAGCTTTAAAATAGCCCATTATAATAATAACTCGATCCAGCCCACCCCTTTGCTGCCCTATCTCAGCGACGCCCTGAGCCGAGGTCCGTACCCCGCAGGGGGTGCCCTCAGCGCAGTCGCTTAGCTTGTAAGTTAATTGTAAGCCCTGGCTGGAGGCCTTAATTGTTGAGGCATCCACAGGAAAGTCCGGTTAAGTAGTAAACAACCTCCTAGGTTGAACTGCGAGATGACGATCTGAAAAAAAAAAATATCTATAGTTTTCAAAATAAGCGTCAATATTGATAGTTTGCTGTTGAAGTACAGCAGTAGCCACGTCAAGTAAATTTTTGGTTCCGACTCGGTCGGTCCGACAGATGGACCAATCGCGTGTAGCGTCAGCTGCCCAAAACTTGACATTTGTGCCCACGACTCGTCGCGACTTCTATTCCAATTTATCGATCAATGATCGTCATTAATTCTCAGTATTACAGGGTAGAATAAAACAAGATTTTCGTAACAAAAGCTCTTGCAAAAACCTGTAACTTGAGCGATAAAAAAAATAATTAATTGACTTCACAGTAATATTACCAGTTTTTACCCGTCACTCCAGAAGGAGGGTTATGTTTTAAACTAAACAATATAACTTAGAAGGGACACCATAAAAAAATCTGTTATTGACGATTCAGTAAATTATTCTAGAGCCCCCAAGCCATTTTCCAACTTTAAATTAAAAATTTTCGTGATGGCCCACTTCATGCATGAAGTTACGAGTTTAATACCAGCTGGAAAGAGCCAATACGACTTGCTCAAATTATATGTATGAACATATAAACTCACATACATAAAACCAGATCTATCTGACATGAACAGGCCGAAACAAATAGACTATGTAAGGATCTAGATGGTACAAGTACTTGGTATGGTGGTAGCCGTTAGTCCTGCGCGTATCGCGTAGAGTTTCTTGGTCGTTCTTCTCCATAGAAACGTACGTTTTGGAACGAGCAACTAGCTTCAATTTTCTGTATAACTTGTTGACTTGTTGAATTGAAATAAATGACTTTGACTTTGATCTCTTCCCGGTTGTGTCAGATTCCCGTCCCCTTGGACTATGAAATTTAGGGAAGAGGGAGTACACCTGTGTTAAGCACTTGTGCACTATAATTTTTCTTGCGTACTTAGCTAGTCTCCTTGAAGATTCGACACTGTAACCAAAATTGGTCTGGAGTACATATATTTTTGTAAATCGTTATCCCAATCCAGTAATTTCTCCTATATTGTGGGTGCGTTTACAAACATATAAACTCAAATTACACAATCAGTTAGATCCGTATCTGTAGTCATACAAATATTTGTTCCATGCGAAAATCGATCCCGCCACACGCAGCGCGGCAGCTAATCCCTCATCCACTGCGCCAACTGTGACCCTTGTGGTGGTAGCGCCAGCCCGCTTGACCAAGGGATATGCGAGTTTTTCTATCCACATTCCTAAAGCGACTTAGTAACAAATTTGTTTGTCATTCGTCCTCTAAAATAGACTTTGTGTATCATACATAATGTTCATATTAAATCGCGTGATTCATTCAGCCTCGCTGCAACTCCAGAACCACACAATTTCAGCTGCCAAACGTTATCTCGTAAATAAGCTCTTTTTTTTGTTTAAATTGTTCTTTTTATACGACATGTTCCAGTTATCCATTTGTCTTGGTGTGTTGCGACGTGATTTAGCGTTTACCATCACGCCTGTATTCCCCGAAGGGTTAGGCAGAGGTGTAACAATATACACCCACAGTTCGCCGGTATATTTAGGTCCCATGTAATAAGGGGCGTATGTATTTAGCGTTTACATAGAGTTTTATAAAAAAGAGATGATGCTTTGTAGATTGTCATCTCTATTAGGTACCTATTCATATTTGTAGAGCTTTTTACCTGGAACAAAACTTATAGAGGACGTATTTGCATTGCATTTATTGGGAAAATAAATTCGAAGCTGACGATATAAATAAAAAACAAAATAAACTCTCACCAAAGATTATTTTTTTTTACTTTGGCCTCCTCACCTCAAAGAACACAACAAAAAAGTCCCATGAAAATATGTCATCTGTAAACTTCGTTCCATTTGAGAGATTTATCTGGGCAAATTGGTAAAAGTCAAAAAGTGAACATCTGCCATATGCTTCGTGTCATTATCCTGTTGATTACTATTACCTATTGCTTGGAGCTAAGAACATTATAAAAGTAAATCTTTTAGCAGTAGTACAGAACACTGGACGTGACTTTAATAATAAAGTCTATAGCCCGCAACCTCATGCGTGGGAGACCATGGACTTTAATGGTTGTGCATATTTTCAGCACTATTACAGAGGGTACCTCGAAGATACCTAGATAGGCCCCGGATGACTTAGCGAGCACACTACAAAACGTTATTGGGTTTTTCTTTGAAATTCTGAAGCTCGGAGTTAGGATTTGTGCCCGGTTAATCGCAATAGGCTCACCCCCTATTACATGGGACCTAAACATACCGGCGGACTGTGGGTGTACATTGGTACACCTCATATCCTAACCCGTCGGGGAAAATAAAGGCGTGATGGCATACAGAAAACACTAATTAGGTGTTTATATACAGATAAAACGAAAGCCGTTTGTTATCGTGCAACATAATGAACTTGTGAGAGCCGCGGCGCGCCCCCGCGGTGCACGTCACACTTTGGGGACACTGCACCGAAATAGATGACTGTATCCAAGCATTATTAATTCATGGCTGAAAAGCCGTTCTCGACTCACGAGAATTCTCCGAATTTTATTGTGAAACCACTACCTAGATGTTGAGGTTCCGCCCACGACCTGAAAAGTTTATTATTTTTTCGTGATTAAAAATAGCAGTGCCTACTTCACGGTGCCTTGTTACCTCGTCAAAGGTACAAGAGAACTCGTCTGATTTCCTTGATAAAAAAAACTAGAATGGGGTGGCACGAATGGGGCTCATCAAGAAAAATAATTGTAGATAGCTCTTTGTGAAAGAGCTCATCCAGGTAAATGCTACTATTTCTGCCGCAAAGCAGCGCTGCTGTGTTTCGGTTTGATGGGTGCCGGTTCAATTAGCGGCACATGAGACGTTTCAACTTTGTCTCTGGGATGGCAACGTATTTGCAAGGCCTTTGGTATTGCAGGCATTTTGGCCTTGGTAGGCAGCTGTGATAACTTAAAATCAGGTGGGCCGTCCGTAGAGCGGCTTGTTGCCATTCAATAACATAAATAAAAATATGGTAATAGAATTAATGAATTCATTCGAGTTTCGCGTATAGATTGCTTTACATTTTGTTCTTTAAGGGGGGGTGCAGTGGCCCCTCTCTTAACCTCTCCTTCCCCTTGGTGACGCCTTTGTTCGGAGTTAAAATAGAATCGCCAGTTGATATCGTCCGTCGTTTGTTCATTTGTGTCGATTGGAAATGGATGCATTCCACGATTTATTACAGCTGTCAGGTAGAGCGCACGCGCACGTTGAGTTGGAGTTGATCAGCGTGTATTTGCTTAAAATTAGATTATTTTATGTATCTGCAGCTACACCGTACCTACATGTGGTAAAGTTTGGCAGATAAAATATTAATTAGCCGCTTGTTGAATACAAGCTTAGCTCAGCTATGACAGAAACGGATGTTATTCGTCAATTTAAACTCAAAGTCAAAACATTTATTTGCAAAGATTGTACATTACATTAAATACTAGATCAAAGTTTAGACAAATATTAAAACAGCAATAGTTTTTATAAAATGACACACATCTTCTGAACATAATAGTCGTAATTATAAATAATATAGATAACTCTAATATTATGTCTTTTATTTCATCTTATAGCTGTCTAAGAGGCCTGTGCAAGTTAGTATTGGTGCCTCGTATTAATCGTACACCTTCCAAAGCTTGCCACCACCAGGCCACCACCAGGCTGCGGGCGGAGCAGTATTTTTTTTGGAAATAATTAGCTGTTGCCCGTTCGTGTTGTCATCCGCGTTCACTTTTTCATTACTTTCAATTTTATTTCGCGTCACTCTCTTTTTTTAATAAAATAAATATAATTTCTTAAATAAACGTATCCTAAATTACTCCTTATAGCATTAGCTATCTGCAAGTGAAAGTCCCGTTAAAATCAGTCCAGCCGTTGCAGAAATTCGCCGGAACAAACAGACAAAAATGTTAATAATTGTTTTTTTGATGTAAGTACCTACCGTATATACTTTCATATGCATTTAGAAATTACAAATAGACACTTCAATTATATTTATTTGTATAGATAAGGCGCCGAATGTCACATGTTGCAATTTTGTTTTCTGATGCAGCCTGGTACCGGGAACCAGAGATATTTAAGATACAAAGTTCCAACTAGTTTATGTTTTTGTACGAAATCCAGTTGCATTACATAACGCGCTATCATAAACAGTGATTTTTACACCAAAAATAAAAGTCGTTTCTCAGCAATATTTTTGCCTACTTAGTTTAATGGGCAGTCTGCGTAGTTTTAACGGAGTAATATTTCGTTACACATTTACACCTCTTAATACAAAAAAAAAACTATTTTCTGCCCGAAGCTTTTGTTTTTATTCTTTTTTATAATTAGATTTACTTTTATTTTATAATTAGATTACTTTCAGAGATAACCTTCCTCATATAAACAGACAAAAGTCACTTTATTCTTTATTAGTGTTGGTAGATCTGTATTTATAATATTATAAAGAGGACACATTTTTTTGTTTGTTTGTACCGAATAGGCTCCGAAACTACTAGACCGATTACAACCATTTGACCAATAGATAGATAAATCATTTCTGAGTAACATAGGCTATATAACATCACGCTACAACGCACGGGAGCGGAGCAGTAACCAAAAACGTAACCTAAAGCGGGTGAAATAAGCCACGCGATCGGAGTCACGGGTAGTTCGAAAAAAAAAAAAAATTTACGTTGCCGTTTAAAATTAGGAAATAAGTAATGACGTCTGCATTGCCTAGATCTAGAATAATCTAGATAGAAGATGAAAAGCGTAAGTAAAATCGCATCACACGAATCATGTGCGAGAAGAGGCAAGCGCGCCATTTTACTGCGGCAGTCGTAAAACAGATCAAATAGCTGTTGAAATGATGTCTCGTAAATAACATTGTGCCGTGCCTCGGTTAATTTTTACTTTTAAGAGAATATTTATAGTTTTGTAGATATTGTACACATTTTACTGTCTGTAATATGTTCAGGGACGAGTGGGACTGTGATTGTGATCATCGTTATTTAAAATTACAGACACACACCATCACGCCTGTATTCCCCGAAGGGTTAGGCAGAACTGTAACAATGTACACCCACAGTTCGCCGGTATATTTAGGTAGGCATGTACCTAATGGGGGGCGAGCCTATTGCCAAAAAAGATTATCTAAAATCATCGTGGGCCAAAGTACTTAGCACAAAGCTGGCCTGAGACGGTGAGTCGAGGTCGCGGCAGGCCACGAACAAGATGGGGGGACGAACTAGATACATTCCTCCAAAACTAGAAGGATGAGGCACTAAAACGTGTAGGAAAGAAGGAGTGAAGGGAGGCCTTTGCCCAGGAGTGGGATAGAATAGGTTGAAAAAAGACAATCAAGTCGTAAAGAAGAAGTTAGTAGTAGGCAGACTGTTAAACATATTCCCAAGTGCGACTGCTAAGCTTAGGGACCTGGGTTCAATTGGTTTGACAAAAAGTGTTATAATAAATAAAATAAACTGCCTCGTTTGCCTACTGGTCTTTAGCGCGATTGTTACGTTCGAAGTGTTGGGTTCGATTCCCAGGTCGAGGAAAGTGTTATTGAGTTTTTCTATAAAATTCTTAGTAGCAGCTCGGAGTTAGGATTTGCGCCCGGTTAATGGCAATAGGCTCGCCCCCTATTACATGGGACTTAAACATACCTGCGAACTGTGGGTGTATATTGGTACCCTCTGCCTAACCCTTCGGTAAATATAGGCGTGATGGTAAGTAGTATGTTTATTAAATAAAAAAAGATAATTTACGAAACTGAGGGTACTAACTAGTAACCTACCTGTACCTACAGCCGAAATTCAAATCAAAAGGCGAGTGAGTTTCAACACAGGAATCAACAGGGATCAGGCGCCAACAGACTAGTAACAAACAAGTGCTTTTAACAAAACTCTTTAATGCTCCTAAATGTTCAGATAAGATTAAATACCGCTTGCCAGTAGATTACGATGCAATGTTATAACACATTGCGAGAGTAATGCAGTTTTGTTATGGCTGGCACAATAACAGCTGTTTTGATTAAACTATTTATTTAAATCTATAAAAGTCAGGCTTTTGCCCATGACTTTGTCTTTGGAAGTGAAGCCTGTGCCACTCGGCAAGAGTGTAGCTTTCCATCAGTTACTAATTACGAAAATTAGCTTAGATGACTCTCAATCCTCCTCACGGTTGAACGGATTTGGATGCAATTTGGCATAGGAGTAGAACATAACCAGCTGTTCTTAACCCCCGACGCAAAAACGTCGGGGTGTTTTAAGTTTGACGTGTCTGCGTGTGTGTGTGTGGTTCCCGAACGCATGAACCAATTTTGATTTAGTTTTTTTTATTTGAAAGTGAATTAGTCGGGAGTGTTCTTATTTATGTTTGATGGAAATCCGTTCAGCGGTTTCAAAGTTATCAGCTCTTTTGTTAGCTGCAGTAGGGATCTTTATTCTTCTGCCGGGGGTTACTTAAAATTTTAGAATATACATTAGATATCTTTATAGCGTGTGTTCCCGTGGGATAGTTTATGACGTTAACGCAGGTGAATCCACTGAAATACCTTGTTTAACAAAAAGTAAAAATAAGGAAAGTGATGTCTTCAATTAATCACGAATAAAAGTAACGTACGGTCAGCCAGACACCAGTTACACTTGAACTACGAAAACAGTCCTAAGTGCAACGAAATAAAGTCGCCGTCAAAGAGATTTTTTTACCATTGACGTTCGGCTGGCTGTACAGCAACCAACTATATTTAAATGGCGCATGAATATTTTTCTAATATAATCGACATAAAATCCTTGACAGAATACCTAAAACTGTAAACTTTACACCGCCTGTAAGATCAGCGCACTACGAACGCAATTATTTTTATTTTATTTTAGAAACTGTGATAATTTTTGTCGGCCAGCGGTCGCCTGGAATTATTCCAAAGAATTCTGCCGGGTTCAAAAACACTTTATTTTCCCGGCGTTCGTTGGGAAGCGCAAAACATATTGAATGCAATGACCGACAGTGACGTAATTAGGTATTCAGGTACGTAAACGTAACAATATTGTGTAGGTTGTTACTTTTTTGGAGACATTACTTACCTGCTAAACCGAGGTTTAGCAGGTAAGCTTGATTGAGTTTTTTTATTGGTATTCTACGCTGATAAGCTGGTTCCTCCCTAAACTTGAATTTATTTGCATCTTCAATGCAGTTCTATTAATTTTCACCACTAGGACTAAACTCTAAGCTATAAAAATCAAAAGGAAATCACTTTTATTAGGTAGGTACTAACTTCTGCCCACGATTTTGTCTGCGTGGTTTAAAATGCGTCTTTGCCGCCGCTCTATTGGGTCGCAGCGTGATGTTAAATAGCCTACTATTCCTTATGAATCTGGCTAATACAAACAGGCTTTTTTCCAATTCAACCGGCAGTTCCAGAGATTAGCGCGCTTAAGTAAATAAACAAACTGTTCAGATCTATTAGTACAGATTAGTATAGATAGATGTCAATTACCTACCAAGCTCCTAAAGGGCGTTTTTCAAATTTTTTGACCATTGCCATAACATAATATCCACTGACTTATCAATTAACTTATTAAATAATTATTAGTCTAAATATCATGTTTAAAATGGCAATCGATAGCACATTTCAAGAAAAGTAAATTAAAACAGAAAAATAATTAAAAATATACACTCAATTTAAAAAAAAAAAATGTACTAATGCTACCCCAATTTCACGATGTCCCATGCATACTTTCCTAACTTTGAAGTGTATAATCCCCAAATATTCTCATCATACTCATATTAAAATCACTAGGATCGTGGTAAAACAATATGACATTATGTTTTTTTATGTCTTTTAAAGCTTTGTTACTACTTAATATATGTGACATTTAGCAAAGTATAACATTCAGAACCGTGGAAGTCTCTTAAATAATAAATTAGCGCCTGGTGCTTAACAATAGCAAAAAGTAGCATGAGCGTGTCGAGTATGATAATGATAGGCGGTGAAATAAGATACTATAAAAAATAAACGACCTGATTAAAAAAAAAATGCAGCAGCCTATTCACTGTCATCACTGGACACAGGACAGGCCAGCAATCCGTATATGTGCAGTAGTTGGTCGTTTTTTTTTGGATTTGTAATAATTAAACAAACTAAAATGATATCGATCCAATCAAACCACTCTAGTGCACTACTAATGTATCGATTAAATATGTTTCTTGTAAGTTGATGTCACTAAAGTTATTAAAAAGTAAACAACCTCTGACAAGTCTTGTCCATATTGACATTGACATTGACAGTGACAATTCTTTGAAGTAAACAAGTTGTTATTACTGCGGAAAAAGCGTATAAGTTAAATGGTTTACAACGCGTTAACAGCCTTCAGTTCTTACGTATAATGTGAATAAATATCTAAAGTGAATCACTGTTTGATGGGAGAGCGACAACGTGTAGCAGGACCTGAAGAAATGGCTACTACCAGCACTGCCGTCGCTACCGTCCCCCCACAAACCCAGGAGGTAATCCCGAACACTGTTCTGTTATTCCTTATCTTTTGTATTTGCTCATTTAATACCGCGATACTGATAACTGTTTCATTTTGATTTTATACATTTCGGATCTTATTGTTTTTAACGGCGCTATGGAACACTTGAGAAAATTCGGTCTGTGCGTTTTACGAACACAATTGACGCTTTACAAACATGATTACTCAACGAAATCCGGTTTGTTAAAGGATTTGAATGTGTTAGATCTTAGTAGAGTGATAGCTGGCCCGTTTTGTACTATGACTCTGGGGGATTTGGGGGCGAATGTGATAAAAGTGGAGAGTTTTGGTGGCGACGAAGCGCGCAGATGGGGGCCTCCGTTTATTAACGAAACGAAGGAAAACGACTCATTCTACTACCTGTCTGTAAACAGGAATAAAAAGAGTATTTGCATTGATTTCAAGACACAAGAAGGTAAGTTGCACTTAATATTTTGTTCCATGATTAACATAGGACTTACTGCACAATATTGCAACCTCACACTTGGCTACTTTGTACTAGAACATTCCACTGTTAAGGTTATACAACAAAGTCTTTTATCTCAGATGTAACATGATCATACTTACAACTATCTATCGGTTTTCTTATATAAAAATCATTTGCCGTGTGCTAGTGTCTCAAAAACCTCAAAAATGGCTGAACCAATTTGAATAATTCCTTTTTGTGGTTTGGGAAAAAATTCTTGGTGGTACAAAGTTCATCTAACCTGATATAAAAGATATAATTTTGTATTGTTATATCTGAAGGGACTTTATTACAGCACGACTTTTCATTCAACAGGTATATTACCTAATAATTTTATCTCTCTTATTTGAGACGCCTCTGCATTTAGAAGCAAAATAACTTAATAGATATTTTTCTTTGTCATGTTGACTTCTGTGGTATTAAAAAGTATGCAATGGGGGTTTAAAAATAGCTGGAAATATTCCCAGAAATCACTCCAGTGTTCACTGAACTTGGCTATCACACTGCCGTGTATCCAGATAATACCTATTGTTTGCTCTCAAAACAATTTATTTCTGGAAATTGAAAGTGTAAATAGGACAATGCTATTATTTAATGAATCTGTTAGTCTTATCAATTATAGTGTAAAACAGTTGCCATTGACTAAATAAAACTAAGCTTTATTTCAAAGCATGTAAAGGTGAATTCAGCAAGTGTGTGGGAGATTTTTTCATATGTGGAAAGTTACATTTAGTATTTTATATTTCTCACACTTTAGTCATAATTGGATAAAAAAACCAATAACTTGTCATTGTGTGATACCATTTTTATTGTTTTTGGACTCTGTCATCACATGACATACAAATTATAACATGTTACATTCAGTACCTAGGTAATATTTATCTACAACCACACCATTCTCTTTCAAATAAAATAAAAATTATTTAATTCAAAAGCCTAAATATAATTAAAAATAAAATTTCTACAACAAAAACATTTTTTTTATAAATCTAAATGTAGAAGTTTTTTATTGACACTTTCACTGCCCGTGGAGTAGATGTAATAGTTATACAACCACTCCAAACTATATTTGGTACCCATATGCTCATGGGGCAGGGAATGGGATTTCTTTTTTTGGGATGGGAAATCATCGAATGACTTCCCCCGTCCTGGGTAGGTGGGGCGAGAGGAAGTGTCAGACTTTTACTGACTAAACCTCATCCATGTTCCTTCTTGTGCCCTTTGCTTTCCGGAGGCGCGGTATCTCTTACGAATAACCCGCAGCCCCGGCAGGAGGGAATGGGTTAAGCTAGACATCTTTTTGATCATAAACATTTAATGCAGAAATGTCAAAATACCAATTATGAAATTGTATTAACTAGCAGTACTTAAATTTCAGGAAAGAAAGTGATATACGACTTAGCAAAGAAATGTGATGTGCTTGTAGAAAACTTTGTGCCCGGCAAGTTGGACCAACTTGAGATGGGATATGACAAGCTTAAAACAATCAATCCGAACCTGATATACTGTGCCATCACTGGGTTTGGGTCTACAGGGCCATATGCTAAGAAACCTGGGTGAGTTCAAAGTACCACAAAAGGTATTAATTTGACAAATAGGCAATAATGGAATCATTCTTGCCTTTTCTCTGATCTACACTCTCAAGCAAAAATATCAGTCGTCATGTTTCTCCTTGTGAAGGAGCTCGTCCGGGAAAGTACTACCACCATACCTATTTTTATTGTGTTTCAGTTTGAAGGGTATGGGTGCCAGTGTAATTACATGCACATGAGTCATTTCAACTTAGTCTATGGGATGGCAACGCATTTGCAAGGCCTCTGGTATTGCAGGTGTGTATAGGTGCGGTGACCACTTAATATCTGGTGGCCCGACGGCTTGTTTGCCATCCAATGTGTTTATAAGGATATATTGTGCATTTGCATGTCTTTATTTATTTATTTATTTATTAAAACTTTTTGCACATAATGTAAATAATACATTGTACAAAGGCGGACTTAATGCCTTTGGCATTTTCTACCAGTCAACCTTAGGGTGATGCAGAGACAAAACATAGTAGGTGCAAGAAACAGAAAGTTTCCAGGAATAAAATATAATAAATACATATATACATACATACAAACAAAATATACAGAGTAGAGAAAGCCAAAAAAAAAAAAATACATAGGTGAAGAAATATAAGAAACTAATTGTGAGACGAGTCTGCCAACTTCATAAGCAAGTGTTCACGAGCTTTTACTTTGAATATGAAACGACTGGTAGCCATCCTGATATTCTGAGGAAGCGCATTCCAAAGGAAAACCGCCTGGACAAGAAAAGAAGATTTAAGAAAACCAGTGCGGTGAAAAGGACATCGTAGAAGACGATTATTGGAGGAGCGAAGATGCTTACTGTGCGCAGAGCACAAGTATTGGAAGTGAGAAGTCAGATAGGAAGGAGAACTAGGTTTGTCTAGAAGAGAGAACAAAGTAGTCAAGGCCCTTAACGCCCTGCGCTGTCTGATGGACAACCATTTTAAGAGAGACCGATGTGCGGACACATGGTCATATTTACGGAGATTAAATACGAATCGAATGCAGTTATTAAGAAGTCGGTCAAGTTTATTGAGAAGATCTGCATTCAGGTCATAGTAACACACATCGCCATAATCAATTATGGGGAGGATAAGGGACTGAACCAGCATTGCCTTTATGTGTGACGGGAGAATATTTTTAAATCGGTAAAGCGACCGCAACGTCCCCGTGACTTTTTTGCTCACAATCGCGACCTGCTTACGCCAGTCCAAGCAAGAGTCAACGTACAAACCCAGATCCTTGACGTCAGAGCTAAACGGAATGACTGTGCCATCAAAGGTAAGCGGCGGCACCGCTAAACCATCAAGCTTGCGCAGGCTGTGAGTACTCCCTATAATGATTGCCTGACACTTGGTTGGGTTAACCGCTACCCCGAAACGATCAGACCAATCCTTCACTACTGCTAAATTCCGGTTTAGCTCCTCAATCGCATCGGATAAGTTGTCGACACCAGCCTGACTGTAGAGCTGCAAGTCATCAGCATAAAGATGATACGCACACTGAAGCACGGTTGTAACATGATCTATAAAAATAGAGAAAAGTAGAGGAGATAAAATACCGCCTTGAGGAACGCCAGCATCAAGATCACACCAGCCAGAAGAGGAGTTACCCTCCAGAACTGACTGCTGACGCCCCCGAAGATAGGAAGAGAACCAATTTAAAACCTCAGGAGAGACCATTAGATAGGAGAGGATGGGTAGAAGGACTTCATGACTGACGGTATTAAAAGCATTGCAAAAATCAATCAGCACTAAAACTGAAACTTTTGTGTCTTCCATACGAATTCTTTAAAAATATATTGAATCCAAACTTATCAAGGAAATCACAATTGAATTTTTCCGAGTGCCCTATCATTTTTGCTTGCGAGAATAGATTTGTCTGAGCTAGAAAAACTTATGTCGAAATGAATCAAACGTAAATCAAATTCCGTATTGCACCATTTTCAGGTATGACGTGATAGCATCGGCAATGGGTGGTCTCCTGAATACTACGGGAGAACGAGACGGCAACCCTGTCAAGCCTGGCGTCGCGATCACTGACGTCACTACGGGCCTGCACGCCTTCGGAGCCATCATGACGGCCCTTTACTTCCGGGAGAAGACAGGCAAAGGACAGAAGATCGACTGCAACCTTCTTTCGACACAGATATCAAGTATGATTAATATTGCAACGATTTATTTAAACTGTGGTATCGAAGGACAGCGCTGGGGAACGGCGCATGCTAACCTTGTGCCCTACCAAGCCTTCAAAACTAAAGATGGTCGCATGGTCATTGGAACAGGATCCAACGCACAATTTGCCGATTTCTGCAAGATCATAGGCAAAGAGGAACTCTTATCTGATGAGAGGTTTAAGGATAATTCGAAGAGAGTCGAGAATAGGGACGACATAATCAGAATTATAAGTGAAGTTATTGAAACAAAGACTAATAAGGAATGGTCGGAGATTTTCAAAAATGTCTCTTTCCCTAATGGGCCGATTAATAAAATGGAAGATGTGTTTGAAGATGATCATGTGAAGGCGATAAAATTGGTGAAAGAATTGCCTCATCCAGATGCTGGCACAGTAAAAGTCGTGGGACCCCCTACTGTGTATGGGCTGGGGGGTAATGACGCAAGGAGTGCGCCCCCCAAGCTGGGGGAACACACCAAAGATATACTGTCCAACTTTTTGGGATATCATGACAAGAAGATTGAAGGGCTTTTCAAGAACAAAGTTATTCAATAGTAGTTGAAAGAAGTTTATACAAAATTGTCGAAAATATACTTCATAGAGCTATATTTTTGGACAAAATATTTTCATATCGAATTTATCGTAAGTGCACAATGTTTCTACAGGATGTTTTTGTTTACTGATAACGATATTGCACTCTGAAGTGCTAATATTGGCACTTCACACATGTGCAAATATTGAGGTTACTTGAGTAACACAAAATATACCCTATGGCTATTGCAATAAAATTATTTTTTGATAGTGAAGTGCCAGCGTAATACAAATATGTAGCCGACCTTTGTTTTTGCTGTATTCACTTGTTTGAAATCGGTGTAGCTAGATTCTGTCTAGTTTTTAGTTAATTTTGCATTTAAATCTAAGCACCAAGGTATTTATACAGGGAAATATACATTCTTACATGGTTTAGTTTTTAATTATTTGTTTAATTTTCTTTCTTTCTTTCTTATTTTACTCACGATGTCTACAATACAACCCTTCTATAGCAGGAGCATGCTCATGCTGTAAGAGAATTCGTTAGAAAGTACAACCTTTGACCATATTTTTGTCATTGTTCCTTTTGTTTGTTCTACATATTGTATGTACGGCCAACAAAAGATATATGTAACCAGGGTGGGCAGATATATTTGAAATTTCCTTCCAAAATGACAGATGTCTGCGAATTTAATTTAATTTGAATGAAAGAACTGTTTGTTGTTTAATTACTCAATCAAATTTTATTCGAAACCATCCTTTAGCATCTGAAAATCTTCTATTAAATGTGACGGCATGGTTACCTATCTCTTTTGTTGACTGTACATAATTGATCAAATATACGAGGTGTGACAAGACACGTCACATACCCGTTAACTACGCACACTGCACATCAAACTATGAAGTTTGACCTTCGATATCTCCTGAAATAAACGGTTCTTAGATATGATCCAGAGCAAAAAAATGATGCAATGATGGGAAGACAATCTCACGTTCGACTTTATCAAGTGTCTTTTTACACCCGAGATCAATAATTAACCATCACCATCACGCCTGTAGTTCCCGAAGGATTAGGCAGAGATGTAATAATGTACACCCACAGTTCGCCGGTATGTTTAGGTCCCATGTAATAGGGGGCGAGCCTATTGCCATTAACCGGGCACAAATCCTAACTCCGAGCTGCTACAGAGAATTTCATAGAAAAACCCAATAACACTTTTTGCTCGACCAGGGAATCGAACCCAAGACCTCTAGCGTAGCAGTCGTGCTTAGGACCACCACGCCAACGAGGCATTTAGAATATTCTATGTAAACTTTAATCTTTATTGTTCACTCCTATAGTTTCCGCACCTTGTTAGACATTAAATGGTAATAACAAAGGCCTCTATTAAAACATTTAGTTTTAATTATAAAAAGTTCCAAGTAAATGCATGTGCAAATAACCGAGTGTCGGTACTACTTACTGTAACCATTATATACAAACAATATTACGTACGACAGATAAGATATGCCAGCGTTATGGACAGACCATGTTTATCTTATGTTGAGATTAAAATAGTTCCTTATCAAAGATCTTTAGGTTTAGTGTTACACTCCTATGTGGTTTAGGAGCACTGGTACACTAATTTTGTTGCTTAGTAGATCATGGTTAGTGGCGCGACTGACGAGCGTGGGGCTCCGGGTTCGATTCCCAGGTCGGGCAAAAAGTGTTATTGTGTTTTTCCATTAGGATTTGCTCAGTAGCAGCCCGGAGTTTCGAAGTTGGTGGTGTGACATCCCCGTGACTCGGAAAGCACGTAAATCCGTTGGTCCCGGCTGTCATTCATAGATCTTTGACAGTCGTTACAGACAGTCAGAAGCCAGGAAGTCTGACAACCAGTCTAACAAAGAGGTATCGTGTTGCCTAGTAACTGGGTTGTGGAGGTCATATAGGCAGTCGCTTCATGTAAAACACTGGTTTTCGGCTGCATCCGGTTAGACTAGAAGCCGACCCCAACATAGTTGGGAAAAGGCTAAGCAGATGAGTAGATCATGGCTAGTGTGTCGTTAGATGTCGTTGAAGGCAAATGTAATCGTCATGTTTGATGACTTGATAATTGAAAGGGCACACATTCACTCTCGCCCCAAAACTAACTTAAGCCAGCCCGCGCCGCTAAGCCTGTAGCGTTAAATTCGTCCCTAATTAATCGCGATCAGAACCATCCTGTCCCCTTGCTATATACTTGTCGATAATTATCTATCACACAAAATCACAGTTCTTTACGTAACAGGGATCTGCGTTGCACTCTGAGTTGCTACGAAGCAATAAAACAGATATATCAAGATATTCTTATATTAGGAAACTAAAAATAAATGCTTCGTAGTAATACCTACATATTAAGTTAATTAGGACCCTAAAGAATGACTCCAGCACTACGCCATTCTAACCCTAAAAACAAATCTAGGTAAGTCTGCCAGTATTTAAACAAGAAATAATATTCTCAATCACGCTATGATCTTCTTACGTAAATATTATTTATTCTGCCGGCAGGGCCCTGTGGAACGCGTAGCAGTGATCACTCTGAGGCCCACACGCACGGAGTCGCGCAAGAAAGTGGTGTGGACGGAGGACACCGTTGACAATGAGCACATGAACAAGAAGAAGTCCAAATGTAAGTAGTATCATAGTATAAAACAAAATTGCTTCCCACTGTTTGTACGCTTACATTTTTTAAACTACGCAATAGATTTAGTGCGGTTTCCATCAAAAGATAGAGTGATTCAAGAGGAAACGTCACGCTGCAACAAACGAGGGCGGATCAGTAACCAAAGACGTAACTGACCGCGAGTGACAACGCGGGAAATATAGCTAGTAGTACAATAAAATAGCGAGATTTTATAAAATACCCTAAAATTTTGATTCCCTTGAAAGTGTCGAAATATATATTTTTTTACGGCATAAACAGCCGTATCTGTTTTTACGTTAACTTAGAAGTTAACGTTTTTTCATAGCTGCAAGAGACTGTAGACCTGCGTATATGGTTATAATTTCAGCTTGATACCTCCACGCAATCCCGATATAAAGGGTCTTGACAGACAGATAGACAGACGGTCAACAAAGTGATCCTATAAGGGTTCCGGTTTTTTTATTTTGAGGTACGGAATCCTGATAAAACCCCCTTGTGACAGACCAGTTAACCAATACCTTTCCCGCGCCCAGGTTGCTGCATTTACGAGAAACCGAAAAAGTTCGACGAATCGGATTCAGAGGACAGTGACGACGAATGTGAGCACTGCTTCGGCCACGTGGAGAAGAAGCGCGGCAAGCACCACCACCATAACCATCAGCACCAACAGGACTGTCCACAACATGTCCAGGAAGCTGAAGCCTTGACTATCACTGAGGTACTGCCTTAGGTTTTTGATTAGATACCAGAGGGGGACCAAGAAAAGCATCGTGAGGAAACCTTATTTTTTTAAGTTTGGGAAATCACCATGTGGAGGTATGAGAGACAGGGTGTAAAGTCTGTTATCCTCCATTGAAAAGGGAGGATCGCCCGACCAGACGGGTGTTGTGTCTGGTAGGCTGGATTTTGTATATATGCTAAACGTCGCGGCGAGCTTTGATAGCGCCATCTAGGCTACGTCAGTTTGTCGTAGTAGTTCGCATGCTGAGCGATAGATGTCACTAAATTAAATGACTTCGTCTGCTCTGGGCGGAGCGAAAGGGAAGTGTCAGACACTTAATAAATAAAACCCATCCGTGGTCCTCCTAATGCCCTTTGCGTTCCAGGGCCGCGGAATTGACTCTATCGAACAAATTTTGCAACCCTGGCAGATCGTGAGGAAACCCGGGCTATGAATTATAAGTCTGAAATCGCCAATCCGCCTTGAGCAAGTTTGGTCATCAATGCTCGTGCTATCTCTGAATCAGAAGAAGCCTTTGCTCAGCATTAGGACAGTAATAGGCTGGTATTATTGCCAGTGGGGCAAACATGGTTAGAGACCATACAATAGACTAAAGTTTGGAAGAGGAACGGGGGGCTTTTTTGCCCATCAGTGAGACACAATATAGGCATATGAAATACTGATACATTTTACGTATTAACAGAACCAAACTACAAATCCGGAGCCTTCTGCAACGATCACGCTTCAGCCGAGCGAACCTGCGTCCAATCCGAGCGAAGCTGCGCCCACTCCTGCGCCTGCGCCGCCTGACAAGAAAGACGAGTAACAAACACACGTACATACATAAATACTGTTCAATAAGTCAGTTCATGTTAAGTGTCTGAATGAGTACTACATGTAATAATGGAAATACTACTCGATAAGTCCCGGATAACTAATCTGCCAGATAGTTTTATTCAAATTCTGTTCCATTTCCAGGGTTCGGTACTTGATGGGTGCCAACGGTACCCTATTACTAAGCTTCTGCTGTTTAACTTTTTTGTTAGCAGGCTGGCTCTATCTATCTATCTCATTAACTGTAATTGAAATTTCCACAGAATGTGTATTTACTACAGCTGATATAACAACAAATAATAAAAACAAAACAAAGTTAAAAATTAAAGGGGGTCCTCATACAAGAAACGTGTCTGTTTTGTGTGTAGTGTCAAATATTATTTATCTGGTACTTATCCAGACATTGTGAAAACTTGTAAACTTGCTAATTTAACAGACTCTTGTACCCTTTCCCTGTTAGCAATATTATACCGAAACTATTGTTGAATTATGTTTGACTGATTGATAAGGGTGGATTGGAGACTAAAAAAGATGAAAAGAATCATATAAGCAGTCATTTATAAGAAAATTAAATGTTTAAGTTCAATTTTGTTCAATATCTAGGCTATGTTGCAAATGAGTTCCTAGATTATATAAAATTTAACTTTTAAAACAATCGGAATTGAACAGTAACTCAAAGTAATAGATTCGTAAATTGTGTGGCAGGTTAACTTAATGTTAGGGTGCATACACATTGTATCGTCGTCAATAATGCTAGGTGTGACATTTATAGGATTATGTACGTTTTATTTACGTGCTTATTCGTGTACCTAAATGTAACTTATTCCTTATTTTTTTAATGTTAAGTAACTTAGGTGTAGTGATTAAACTTTTATTTCATTTTATTTTGGTTTTCTTTTTGTTTAAATTATCTATCTTAAATGTTATAATTAAAATAAATTGTGGTGCCTGTTGGAAATATAGAATTGATGTGATGTTGAATATATTTGAATGTCGTTAAGTAGGGTTACAGGTTAAAAAAATTAAATTACCCTACAATAAATATATATGAAAAATGGCCGACCATGTTTACATTAAGCTTATTATAAAACTCGACATTCATAATATGTGATTGATACTTCAGATCTTTTTATACAAGATAATAGAATATTAAATAAATAAATAACCAACTCATTATTCCTATGCATTTAGTCGCGTAATCTATATTATATTATTAATACCAATCGAAAGCTACTTGGATGTAGTCTGAACAATTACTAGTTCTTTTAGGTGTCTTGCCGTCGCAAACTTATAACGCCGGTTTTTCGAACGAATATCAAACTGTCAAACGTCCGGAAGCTGCTGTGATTGGGTAGCAGACATCACTAATCAATTGACATACTTTTTATGACCTGTCAAAACGCGATTCCTCCATAGACAACATGTGACCTCACCAATATGACAAGTCAATTGATTAACTATTTCTGATTTTAAAGCAAATTAAAATCGAGTTTCACAGTTCGTTGAAATTTAATCGGGTTTTTAGGGTTAAAATAAAGTGTTTTTTTTTAATAAAAGTTGTGTAATTAAATTCGTCATATTAAATTTTTGTTTCGTGAAACCTGGGCCAAGTCAAACCTTGCTGCATTTAGTGGGCTGAAGGGACCACAACCTTCATTACAAATCTTTTATCTACGATAACGCGTGGAGTTTCTTCTGACTAACTGATGGACGCTTTGACTATTCAAAAGTGCCTGTAATTAAAATAAATGCTATAAGTTTGACGATAGCCGGCAACTGAAGTCTCTATTGGGCGGTTGCGGTTCAAACAAAAGTTGCTTCTACAGCACCTAGTTCAGAGTAAACGAATTCTGTTTATACCCCTCCACCACTACCACTACTCAGTATGCGGCACACCTGAATAAGATCTTTAGACCAAATATTGACAGTTTTAATGTAATTTTAGGTTTCCGCGAGTACTTTTATAACATGTCACTAAAGACTTTATGGTTGTACGGACTACTGCCAAGTCGCATTATATAAATCCATGTTAGTAGACTGTAGTGTTGTTAGAATCCCGTACATCTTGTGCGGACTTGTTGTTAGCAAATATCGTTTTTTTAAATAAATTTTGAGAATGTATTTTTTATTGTGTAAAAACCTATTCACGTGTGACATAGACCTATTCTACATCTGTTTGCATCGATAGAAGAAGAACGGCATTTTGCAGCAGCAGAAAGGTATGAGATTGATAAGTCTTAATAATAGTGTTGTGAATATATCGATACTATCATCAACCTCAAAACTAGTTAAATATCGATACTTGTCAATTGGGTACCAGACACCACCAATCATTTGACATACTTTTTACCAGCTGTCAAAACGTTATTTTCTCAGTTTTTCCTGGCTAACTGACGTTACTTATTTGCCGACGCAATTGATTAGGTAAATTATAAAAGGGATTTTTACTTTGAAATTTCGTCCCGATTCACCCCGTTTGACTGCCTATTTATTGATTTCCAAGTGCCTAAAAATTTAATTGAAAATGTATCGTGCTTTTTGTGTGACGTCCTTTTTTGAAGTGATTGGTTAATGGTGTCACTTAACCGATTGTATGGATAGCGCAATATATGCAATTGACAGTCTTACAATTTGAAGCTGTGATTACTGACTTGATTAAGGATGGGAAATCATCGAATGACATCTTCCGCTCTGAGCGGAACGGAAGGGTGTATCGGACTTTTGCCGACTAAAACCCATCCGTGATCCTCCTAATGAATGCCTCTCTCTCGAACTCTTTCGAACAAATCGTGCAATCCTGGCAGGCACTGGACCTAGCGGGCCCTGTCTAATATGCAGGGGCTTAGGGTGCGGCCGCACTGTACACAAGAACAGCATAGACAGAAAAATAAAAAACAATAAGATATTCGATAATTTATTGAAACATTACATACGTTAGGCTTATGGATATCAGTCGTAATCAGATCGGCAGCGAGGATATTGTCATAACTAGAATATATTTTGGTAGTACTGTTACATATTTTATTATTTTAATGGCTATCAATAAATAGTGTTTATAATCCGCTGGATTACATAAAGGCAGTCCAAATCACAACTGGGAGGCTTGTCCGGCATCAGACGTCAGAATCACATATTATTTAGCATATCTATTGCGATAATATTGCTTGTATATACTTGATTTGAAGTCAGGGAAGACCAACTTTCTTATTAGTGCTGTTACAAAATCGTTTTTTTTACAATGTGCGTAGAGTATATTTTGATTGCTGATGAAGCTTCGTACTCTCGGTAAACTAAATTTGAGTAACATTTGCCAGACTTGATGCTGCTGGATATAAGGCACTTGTTCCACCGCCTACGATGAGCGAGAAACGAATAGACTTAGAACCTAGAACCGAGTTGGCGAGCAGCGAGAAGCTAGTTTGTAGTTTTGATAGATTTATCGCTGGGCTATAAGCGAGTGTGCGAATGCGACAGGCGATTACGTGCACTATTCGCTCGGCCATCAACATTGGTACACGTATTAACCTAGCGAGTCTCGGCGAGAGTACTGCCCGTTCGGCGAGCATAGCTAAACAAGTATTATCTTTGATAGCTCTTGTCGCTCAGCGACAAACTAGTGGAGCGACTCCTCGCCGGCAGTTTAAACAGTCCACAAACAACTATTAATATATGCATATTTGTTTACCCGGAATGTATATCTATTGTACGTTTCTAGAACGAGAAAATAGTCGCTTCCTCGCCGGCGGTGGGACAACTGCAATGCAATGTTGCGCAATTTTAGTTTACAATAATAACGAGAATGTGCATTTATACAGCATAATATTACAGCAGGCTCCTTCATGCATTAGGAACTCCTACAACTATGATAGTACCTGTAAATGGTACATAAATATGTAAAAGATGCTTAGATTATTATTTTATAACAAGAATGATTGTATTGAATGTAAACAAATGATCGAATATAACTATATAGTCTGGTCAATGAAAGATGTCCACATTACAGCAGCAATTTGAAAATAATTTCTTATTTTATTTCTTTAAAAAAACGTTTCTCCACTAGGAATTTCTCCACACTAGGAATTTCTCCTGTATCGTGGGTGCGTTTACAAACAGCCAGACCCGGAACAACTATCTGTAGGTCATACAAATATTTATTTCGTGTGGGAATTGAACCCACAACATGCAGTGCAGCAGCCACTGCGTCTGCCGTGCCACCAGAAATAGCATCTTCGACTTAACACCGAATAAACTGAATTGATATTAAATCTGTTTTTTCTAATATCAACTTCATTATTCAGTCCATGCAACCGGAAGCGTCGTTTTTTTTTTAAATTGCTGCCCATTTGTCTGGTCAGCTTTCATTGGCCAGACTCAATTAAATGTCGAGCTACAATTATCACCTAAATCCTTATTGGTGTCTAACCACAGAGTATCTATAGCATAGAATACTTCATAGAGCAACAATAGTTTTAAAGATCTAAAGCGATTGACATAAGTTGCCAACATTCTAACATGATCATCAAAGCGTTAATCGAAAGATGAATTCGCTACAATTTTATAATCAAAGGTGTACTGTCATAACCATAAACATGTATACGCAGCTAGCAATATTGCAAGCAATAATATTTTTCCCAAAGGATTTATTAAAATGTAACGGAATTACGAACATAATATTCTGAATCCAATACTACTACGAAATCGGTCTTACCTCAACGTTGTAATCGTTCATTCACAAGAAAATCGCTTTAAAATTTTGCCAAGTGTCTACATGTTTATGGTCATGACTGTACCATAACCATCGGCGGTCCACCCTTATGGTTATAGGCCTACGTATCAATTTTCTTTGTACGTTTTATTTCGAAAACATGTTGTGAATGTTATGTTGGTAATTTTAACATTAAATATCTGCGTAACCAGACAATTCTCAGGTATGACGGGAACATGTGACTTGTTTGGTTAAGTTAACGCATCGTGTGGCACTCTTCGGTACGCCAATTGGCGTTATAGACTCCGCCCATTTTTTTGGACATTAACCAATAGCAGAATTCTACACGTTTGTATTGTCTATTTGCTATAGCATTAGGCAACATGACAGGTTTCACTTAATAATGTTGAAATATCTGCATTTAAGAGATATTTTTTTAACAAACATAGCAAATAATTTACATTACTTTGTATTTATCGCAAAATTACGAAGCTTATTAAATGTTAACAATAATTATTCTAATGTCATAATTAATGTAGTATTGGTACCACTGACATTGTTGAAGGAGAACATCATGAGGAAACCTGAACTTATAGATATAAGTCCCAAATCGCCAATCCGCCTTGAACAAGTCTTCTCTGAATGAGAAAAGGCCTTTGCCCTGCAGTGGAACAATCATAGGCTGATATTATGTTTATACTGTGCTACTCGTTATGGCACCCTCAAAGCAAGTCTATTTACTAAAATACACAATTATATCAAAATAATACTGGACTTGTCTCTTTTTACAATGAGTAAGTATTAAGATAAGGTAAATATGAGGCTGCTGGGCTAAATGCCCAGGCTTCACCGACATATTGTTATTTCAGTATCACTGTCGGCATAAACTTTCTTACGAATTAGGTAATAGACACCATCAACCAAAGAAAAGCTCTACTTTTTTCTTCTTCTAAAAATCGCGTAAAATTTGTTTTTTTTTTTGGTTGCTTAAAAATCAATAAATAGTCAATTCAGTTTGCAAAAGAGTGACGTCACATTTTATGTGTTATACAAAATCTAAAGGGGAATCGCGTTTGGACATAATTATATTAATTGATTCATGGTGTCTAATGCCCAATCCCATATGCATTTTTTTATTAAAAAAAAAATTATCATTCATGCAATAAATAGTTTAGCGAAACAATTTTTTGAATAACTATGAAATTAAAAAAGATATAAGCCATCGATGATTTGTTTCTATCTCTTTCTAACAAAACGAAATTTAACACGGAGTTTACATGGCCGTAGTGTTATGTGACCTCACAGTCCATGTCGGATCTCTCTATGTGTAATTAATAGTGTGAAATGATTACATCGGCCGAATTTCTTGGCCAATATTACTTTTTTATTTCACTTTTTGTTACCTCTACTACGGTATTTTCATATTTCGATAAATGCGATTAAAAATTTCTTGCATACTCCCTATTGCTAATCAGTACTTAAGTACAACAACATTATATTACGTAGGTAAGTGGTTATATCTTTAAGCTACAAAATTTTCTAATAGCTGAGCTCCTGGTGATAAACATACAAATAATCATAATTATAATTATTATAAGGCTACAAATAATAATCACTTAAGTATGTTTAGAGGTCTTGGATTCGATACGCAGGTCAAGCAGTGTTATTGGGTTTTTCTATGAAATTCTCAGTAGCAGCTCGGATTTAGGATTCGTGCCCGGTTAATGGCAATAGGCTCGCCTCCTATTACATGGGACCTAAACATACCGGCGAACTGTGGGTTTACATTGGTACACTTGTGTATAACCCTTCGGAGAAAACAGGCGTGATGGTCTGTTATGTATGCTAACCCAGCGCTGATCACCTCCTTAATTTTCTGAAACAAATTGAGATATAAATTAATTTGTGCCTCGTAAAATAATGTTGCTCCACACTAGGACTACTACTATTGATCTTGTATCGTGGGTGCGTTTACAAACACATAAACTCACATACACAAACATCCAAACCCGAAACAACTATCTGTAGAGCATACAAATATTTGTTCCGTGCGGGAATCGAACCAGCGACACTCAGCGCAGAAGCCAAACGCAGAGCTCCAGCGCCATCCGGGTCGTCAAATTTGAATAGGCAAAAGAGTATTTTTCTTTAGCATTCTTAAGTCTTGAAATAAACGGAGTCAACTTAATTCAAAATCAAAGCATTTTTTTTTCAATTAAACCATGTACTGGGACATATTGCCGAGGTAACGAGGTCAGTTAGTCGGAAAGTTGAAGCTAGTTTCTCGTTCCAAAGCGACGGTCTATAGGAAGTTCGTTTTTTTATAGCCCTCTCTGTTCACGCATACATGTGTCTCTTTCTAATCCTAAATGTCTCATACTTATGTCAGGTTACTGCATTACCTGTTCAGAGGCTTCTCCTTGTATGTGATTGCCTTCCTCGGGCGGCGCGTGCGTCCCTCGCTGATGGAGTCCCCCCCGCCGCCCCCGCTGCCGCTGTCACTGTCACGACTGTCATGGCTGTCTAACCGGCTACGCTGTCGAGTGCTCTGATTGCTGTCACGCGTCTCTTGGCTAGCCAGCCGGCCGCGCTGGTGGCTGTAAATAAATAATTGTTTTTTATTTATTTAATAGATGGAAGGCTTTTACTATCTGACTGGGTCTGCCCGCGATTTCGTTTGCATTATTTTTCGACATGCGTTATTTTATTTATTGGGGACAATAAACAGTTGCATGGTAAAATAGAACAGTGATGAAATAATAAATGAGATGATAAACGCGTTATGTTACATCTTTGGTTACTGCTCGGCTCCCGTGATTTGTAGCGTAATGCCATATCACCTGTACTATTTCCCATGAATCTAGTTATCATATGCAAAAAGTTTTTTTTTCCAATTCGACTGGTATTTCTACAAACAAACATAAACACAGTTCAGCTATATTAGTATAGATTCCAAAACAGCCAAATTAATAAATTTGATATAGTGCGAACCTCTCACGTCCATCCTGATTATTTTGCCTCCGTTCGTGTTCGCCCGCCACTCTTCGTGAGCTCTCGGTGTCTCGACTGAGGCGGCGTCTACCCGTATGTTGCGGCTCTCTCCCTTCACTGTTCACTCCCACTTCCTGAGTGTCGAGACTTTCGTTAAGAGGCGTGGTTCGGGCAGACTGTTCGGCTATCTCTTCGTCTAATCTGGCTCTAGATTCGCTGTGAAAAGGACGGAAGGAGTTATTAATACTTGAACTGCAAAAACAACCCTTACTGCTACGACATAAAGGCGCTGTTATTGCCAAATTATTAGCATAGACATACATTTTCGGTATCGTGACGTCAGAGATATTTTTATGCCATTGAATTCATACAAGCCCACGGCCCACCTGATGTTAAGTGGTCACCGCTGCATATTCACCCGTGCAATATCAGAGGCTTTGCAAATGCGTTGCCGTCCCAGAGACAAAGTTGAAACGTCCTCATGTGCCTGTAATTACACCGGCGCCCATACCCTTCAAACCGGAACACAGCAACGCTGCTTTGCGGCAGAAGTAGGTATGGTGGTAGTACTTCCCCGGACGAGTTCTTCACAAAGAGCTCTATTACTACTAGCTCCTACAATTCTATTTATGAGATAGGCATGGTGTTAGCCATACTTACGACACTATTACTCTGGAGTCCGTAGCGCCGTTCGGGCTGGGCGCGTCGAACACGGGCTGAGCCAGCTCGCGTGCGGGCTCACACGCGGGCTCGGCTGCGGGCTCACGGGCGCGCTTTGCGGGACACAGTGGCTCTCCCGGGGAGCAGTCCAGCCGCATTTTAGCCACCAGGACCTTGAGCACGCGACCGCTCACACTGCGGATACCACATCGTTGGCTAAGCCACAAGGAACATTGTCAACATCATTTAATCGCAGTTATAGCGAAAATGTTCCATTCCACAATGGGACAAGTCCGCCACAATGTTCCCAATCACTGCAACTCCTGAAAGCCCGAATCAAAAGTGCCGAGGCAATGAAGCTCGACGTGTCCTGGAGAAACGATTCAACTGTCTTGGATCCCGCAACGAAATTAATTAGAAAAGATAAACAAATGGGTACTTCTTTTGAAATGTTACGTTCTTGTTATAACTAACGTCCATTTTTAGAGTATCAAAACGAAAATAAAGTGGGACCATTAAGGCCCTGCGCCCGTTGGCTTACTTTTTGTCAATCTGTCACAAACGTGTATTTCTTGTTTTTTTTTTACAATTGAAGCACTCACCTGTTCCGCCGTGACGAGTTGGGTCTGGGCGAGTAGTGCGGCTGGCGCGGCGTGGCGAGCGGCGGCGGCGACGACGTGCGCTTGCGTCGCCGCACCGTCGGGGAGAACGCTCGCGCCACCGTCGGGCTGCTCTCTGTCTGTACAGGCAATGTTTATTTTAAAAGAGAAAGAATGGAATTTCTTACCTAATCTTCTCCATACGAAACTACCTTTTGGAAGGGGTAACAAAATTCAACTCTTTTCTAGTAAAAGACGTTCAAAAGTGCCTTTTAATGGATGGAAGGACAGCGGAGGCTTCCGTGCGCGCCCGTTGGCACCGAAAAAAATGGAACCCCTTTTTTGTTAGTAAAATCAATGTACTGAATTGGTAAAGTTAAATAGAATTGAAAGTTCTGGAAACTGGAAACGTTGAAAGCTTGAAAAGTCTAAATATAAAACAAAATCAGTACCTCTGTGTTGTCTCCAGTATTTCGGCACGACGTACCGGGAGTTTTGTCCACTTCCGTGGTAGAATCCGGCTCTAGATTTCTACCAGCCGCCGACGTGGGTGTCTGAATATTATATAACAGGTTGTTTTTATAACAAACAATAGGCTAATGGTCAATTTACCAGCCTTAAGGGGTTGAGCGGGGGCAGTGCAGGACCGGTCATTGTGGCTATTTTTTGAAAGAGGCCTATGTCCAGCAGTTGATGTCTTTCGGCTGATGTGATGATGAAGGGTTTAGTAAATCGAAGTGATCGCCAATTTAGGCCAGCTTGGTGAATACTGGCCCTCGAGACGATGGATCACTCAGGCCAATAGTCATGTTTACTGTCTCGTTAGTTGCAAGCGCTTATCAAGGGCGAGGGTTTTTCTATTAGGAATTTCTCGGAATATAAATTTGTCAATGCTGCCAGCCTTTTGGGCACTTCTCCCATTGACAGAGATGTGGATGAGATTTTTGATGCCCTATGACTGCCTATGAGCTTAGTTTGTAATTGAATTATTGTTTGTAAATTGTAAGTTTTGTATTTGAAAAATGAATCGTACAATGAGGTAACAAAGTATAATTTGTAGCATCCAGAGATAAAGTAGCTTCGTTTTAGCTGAAGAATTTTCAGAATCGGACTAGTAGTTTCAGAGTGTTTGTTTACAAATATTTGATAACGACAAACTTTAAATCATACCTTAGAAGTACTAGGAACATCAGAATTTGTGGGTGTACTATCGAGCAACCAGCTGGGACCTTCGAGAGGGTTCTCAAAGCTACCACCACCTCGTGGGGGAGTCTGGTGGTTGTCCCTGGGTGGCTCCGGTTGTTTATCTCGAAGATGATCTGATCTGTGCCAGCGATTTTTCAAAGAATCAGTACGCAACCTTAGACTGTAAAAAATAAAGACTTGGAACCACATAATGAATAGTATTATAATGTATTTTTCAACACACTTGCTCGAAAAATAGCTTTTATTGATTTTAACGTCACAAAGTGGTACGGTCAAACGGTGTACGGTCAGCGTCATCAACTGGTTACCCCCTTTTCAAACAAATTTTAATGCAAGAGGGGGTAACCAATTGATGACTCTGTCTGTACGCGCGCGTTTTACGTTACATTACCGCACTAGTACAAAATAAAAAAATTACTAAGTTAAAAATAATATTAAACTCGAAAGTCAGCGGTTTTGGTTCTGTTTGTCGTTTTGTATTGCCACCAAATTCCGAAATTTCAGTTATTTTTCATTTTAAACTCGGCTGGCAAATTAGGAAAAAAAAGAAATTTTGTCTCTTTTTTTGTAAGTATCTATGTATATGCAAATCCAATTAAAAAACGGTAACATTACATAACTTAACCAGCAAATGTGTTTCGTTATCCGCAAGATCCCCCTTTCACTGTGTATTTGTTTGATTTGTTATTTATAACATATCAAAGTCATCCCTTTCATAAATTCCTCTCACAGGACTTCAGACATACCAATAAAGGTTTTGTCCATTCATTCGTAAACAGATTGCTTGTTGGATTTGAATTCAAGATAGCTACTTCAAATTCGAAAATCAAATACAAAAAAGATCTATTTTTTTTAGTTGTAGATTCATGTTCCGTATCACTACCTTCTTGAATTTGGCGAGGATGCAAAACTGCCCCTTGTATTTCGATGCTGTAAGTCTTACGTCCATATAGATAAGACTCTTTTTAGGCTACATAAATAAATAATTCCAAAGTATAATTAATTTCTTTCCAATTATTACCTCACTGGCTCCGTTTCTTCAGCATTAACAACAGCTGCAGTCTCCTCTTCACAGACCGTCTCAAGTTTACTTCTGTAAACATATACATATCACAAAAATTGTAGAAAATCGTTAAAATTATACTCATGTCAGCCTGCGTGGTCGGTGACCCAAGATAAGTATTCATCTCCCTTGAGTGTTGGCGCAAACTGAGCAACTAAGGGCTGCAATTGGGTCGATGACACCATTAAACAATAATTCCAAGACACAACTGCTCTAAATAAACACTTTATTTTACCCCTGGAAACCAATTAATTTTTAAATAACTATAAAATTAGATTTTTAGATTTATAAAAGTAGCTTTGAATAATTAGTGAATTGAGATGTCAAAGTAGTGACGTCATGGTTTAGTATTATCGTACAAAATCTATGAGGGACTCGCGTTTTGACAGCTCATAAAAAGTATGTCTTTTGATTAGTGGTGTCACCTACCCAATTGGTGGTAATGTGATGAAAATGTAGAAAATTTTAAAAAATTCTGGTTACGACTTGATATGGTCACTAGTGGCTTTGCTGCAGCTGCTACTAGTGAATCAATGTGCGACAGGATGAATGCAGCCTTAGTAGCATTTCATATGGTGTAGAGGATACTTTCCTTTTTTTTCTTTAGGGATAGGAAATCATCAAATGACTTCTCCCGCCTCAGTGTCAGACTTTTACTGACTAAAACCCATCCATGTTCCTTCTTGTTCCCATTGCGTTCCGGGGGCGCGGTATCTCTTACAAACAACCTGGAGCCCCAGCAAACAACCCGCACCCCGGCAAGTGGATCCTTCGTTGGGTCACCAACCATACAAGCTTACTATTTTATAACAATATCTACACCCATCATTAATAAAGCATAGGACTTATGCTAACTTCTCGTAAAATCGAGACTGCAGCACATAGTTTTTGAGATCTCTATGTCTATCGCAAAGTCTGCATTTTATAAACTCGTTTAGCACTTTACCCTTTCAAGGAATTTAAACACTGGAATGCTAAATTTGCCTCGGCTGCTGATAACTTGATAGCATATAAAGTCTGCCAGCATGAAGTCTTACAGTACTGAAATACTACTTACGTATCATATTCATCACTTTCTGATATACGGTCATCCGATTCTAAGCTATCATCAGCACCTGACAAAAAATAATAATTAAAATAAAGAATTATAATAATAAGTAATAGTATGTAGGTCATACTGTCCCATAGCTGGCAAAGGCCTCTCCCAAATTCTTCTAGACACTTTCTGCCTGCACCGCCTTGAACCAGTACTCGTAATATGCGGCCTGGATGATTCACCACCCTTTTCTGGGCCGTCCTTATATTAGTATAATATGTATGAAGTTGTTAAATCATTGCCCACTCATGTAGTTACCTCCCAACCTGTTTGGTACAAACTCTTCTGTAAACTCCTCAGGACTGTCTTCAGCATTATTCGCATCAGCATCAGTGTCAACCTCCATATCCACATTGTTATTCGTCGGTAGATCTGCGATGTCTATTCTTGTTAAAGGTATGTAAACATCTGGAAAAATAGAGAATAACTGGATAACATGCACCGATTATAAAAAAAAAACTGGTTGTTATAATTACGTACCTTGTAACATGTGCATGGGTACAGCCCGTTCTGTGACGCTACGATTCTGGTTAGGACTCCTTGTTGTTGTCCCTGGAACAATGTTTTAATTGAATAAGTTGATTTAAAAGACATTTACAATTTTTCAACGTACATTTATAAGTCAAAATGCCATAAGATAAACATTTTCCATTTTATATTATAGCTGTAGATGAATATGATTCACAAGAATGCATTTACATACATGGAAAGATATAAAACATTTATATCTTACTTGTGTTGCTAGTGTTCAATATAGTCCTGCTAAGAGCCACCACAGGTTGTATAGAGTGCCCTCCCAGCATCATTGGTGGCACTCGATGCACCCTCTCGCTCTTCTCTGTTTTAGGTGTCCCTCCAATAGAACTCCAGCGTGGTGACTGCGCATCCAGCTCTTGACGTTCTCTCATGTACACTTTGGCTATTTCCATGCTTTTAGCTATCTCTGCGGAAGCTTTAACAAGGTGGGAGATGGCCTTTTCACTAGCATCTTGTAAGGCAGCATCGAGTTTCCTTGCTTGAAATCCACCATTGTTTCTGAGCCTCTATTTACAAAAATTAAAAATACATGTTAAAATATTTTAGGGTTATCTTTTTATGAAAATAATGAGCTTATTTTGCATATCAGATGATAATGCTGATAGTTTAGTATGGTAAGTGATTATACTTTATTTTAAGCATAACCATGGCCTATTACTTGGCACCAATAACATACTTCAGAAAAGAAATATATACATAGTTTCAAAAACAAGAAGAAAAATATATTTTATGCCTCAGCTATCCTGGAAAATATTTTTGATTATGTACCCAGATGAAAATCGATAAATGCACAAAAAATTATGTAAATAGTTTTTTATCCATACATTTTACTGTACATTTTAACTGCCCATGAAAATATCGTATACAAAATTATAAAAAAAGCCAAAAAAGAATTTGCGGTGCGGAATTGTTAGGCAAGTGAACTGTGCATATGATATGTGCTTACACTCAATTTTAGTCTTAATTCATTGATTTCTTTCATAAGGTCCAGCTTCTCATCGTCTTTCTGGGCAGCCATCATCTTCCAATACTGGACTTTCTGCGCCAATTCATTGTTTTTCTCTTTCAAATCTTTTAATTCGTCTTCTATCGTCGCCATTGCAGACAACACTTACAGAATTTAATTAATCAATATTTAACTGTACCCAAGGTACAAAACAATGGGTCCTTAATGTAGGCACTATTAAATTCACCAAGAAAATATTTTTATGCTTCCATTTTCAATAAGAATCATCGAAATCGAAAAACGGTATTTAAAATTCTTACAGTAACCATTTTGAAATTGACAAAGTCATACTAATGTCAAAGTCACAGTCATCGATTTTACTGTTATTGATATATATAATGACATTGATTTAATCAGCGATTGTAGCAGATGCTACATGAAAAACTAATTAATGTTTAATCGATTACATTTTGGTTAGGTTTATTATTTATTTAATTCTGGGCCAAAGAAAAAAACTACAAAATTATAAAGTAAAGTAAATTTTATTTGTTTGAACAAGGTATTTTTTTAGTATTTATATTAGCCATCGAGAAGCGCACAAGCCAGAAAAGCAGTGGGCCTGGAGGCTACGTATATAGTCGTACCCGTGAATCGTACCTACTGTGAAATCTAACATAATAATAACTTAGTACTTACGGGTTGGTGAAATTCACAAACCTTTAAATTGTTTCTAAGTTTATGTTTAGATTAATGTTGAAAATAAATACACATTAGACCTTCGATCAACAATAATATTTTGTATTACAATTGTTGATCGAAGCATTACGTCCATGCCCACATTATAGCTTCAAAATTGAAGCGTTGTGTCAGAGACCCTGTTGAAGCTGTTATTCCAAATTAACTCTCAAGACTAAGAAGATACCCAAGACAGGGATAGTAATATTTAGGTAAATTGATGGTTAAATTCCTCACTTCCAATGCCGACTTTAAATTCCAGTATTTTCAATTCTCTTCTAACTTTATTTATCCTGGTAAGTGGTAACATTGGCACATCTGTCAGATAAGCGTGCATGGTGATAACACGCACGCTTTGAGGTTATTTCAATCTCAATCACGCTTCATTTTGCGGCACTTTATTTAGTATAAATACAATGTCGTTCCGCGGAAGAGGTGGTGGCGGCGGCGGTCGTGGTGGTTACGGTGGTGGCGGCGGAGGCGGAGGCCGAGGCTTTGGCGGTCGCGGTGGAGGCGGCGGCCGAGGCGGCTTCGGTGCTCGCGGCGGAGGCAGGGGTGGCCGAGGTGGTGGCGGTGGATTTAGACAACAGGATCAAGGCCCGCCGGAGTCTGTCATCCCCCTAGGACACTATGGCTGGACGGTACAAGATGACCTAGTATGCAAGGTAGACATCGAAGATGTTCCCTATTTCAACGCGCCCATCTTCCTAGAAAACAAAGAACAGATCGGAAAAATCGACGAGATATTCGGCAACTTGCGCGACTACTTCGTGTCTGTCAAGATGAGTGATAACTTTAAAGCAAACAGTTTCAAAGATGGTCAGCAGTTCTATATTGATCCTGCGAAGTTGTTGCCGCTGAAGAGGTTCTTGCCGCAGCCGCCTGGCGCAAAGAGAGGTCGTGGCGGTGGGCGGGGAGGTCCTCGCGGAGGACGCGGGGGCGGCGGCGGGTTCGGCCGAGGTGGCGGTGGTGGCTTCAATCGAGGAGGTGGCGGCGGCTTCGGTCGAGGCGGTGGCGGCGGTCGGGGAGGTTTTGGCCGTGGCGGCGGCGGGGGTGGCTACGGAGGCGGCGGAGGCGGGTTTAACAGAGGAGGCGGTGGCTTCAGAGGTGGACGAGGCAGCCGATAGCCTCCATGTGGTGATTAGACAATGGTTAAGTGCATTTAGCGTTAAGGACTTTGTGTTATTGTCCATTGTTAAGGTTGACTTGTGAGGAACGGTATGAAAGGATACAATATTCAGAGTATAGGTGTAACTTAGCAAATCCATTGTTTTCTTTTGTCTGCCTACATCACATTAGCCGCTATACTAAGTGGCTAGGAGGCTGTAGTTAGCAAGAGATGATAGATGGATGATTAAATGTAGGATACAGGATATCCAAACAAAAATTAACTGCTAACTAGTTTGTAAGGAGCACCTTAAAAAAACTATTGTATGGAGTCATTTGTAGCATTGAATATGGCCAACAATTGTACCTCTGGAACTGTTGAATATTACATATTTGAACCGAGGTATGTATACCTATTTATAAGGTTAAAAAAATGTGTATTTGTTTCTTTAAATGGGTTTATGTCTGCCAAACACATCAAAAATTTTAGTCTATTCCAAGCATGACTTTGTACATTGAACTTATAGATAGTAAAATAACACATTTGGTATCAATTTAATTTTTGAAAAATTGTTGGCTGGATCCTTTTAGCAGAAAGCTCAAGTTGTGTAAATAGAATAGTGTACAAGTTTTTATGAACATTTCGGAATACTTATAGTTGATATAAAGTTGCATGTAGTTATACAGAAATGTTCCACTCCACAATGGAATGTTTCTGTTTAACTGAGTCCAGTTGAAACATTGTTTCTATGTACTACAAGCTGAAGTATAAATGCCACAGGTGACTTCATAGTTAATATTGAAGACATGGCAGTAACATTGCAGGAAGGAATTACTTTCGTAATAATTTTACTATATAAACAAATGTATTTGCAATGTAAAAATAATTATAAGAAATAAAACCTATTTTTTAAGATGGAATTGTTTTTTATTTACTCTTAACCATTGTTCAAATGAATAATGTCCATGTTGATATAAATAATAAACTTTTCTTATAACTTAATGAATAATATGTTAACATAGATTTTGCTATCAACTTAAATATTACAGTCCTGGTACAGGCTTTTCAAACATAGACCTCAATAAGGTAAGATGCAATCAGAAACATTATTGCCAATTATTCACTGAGAATCAACTGTTTATAAACACTTTTGGAAAGAACATTGTCAAGGAAAATTAACCTATAGACTGCGAGAAAACACATCTGTTATGTTCCTACTAAAAAACGAGTGCAGAGCACGAAACCAAATGTGTTATCCCACAACCAACACACCAAGTGTATAGCCAGCCAAACAGAAAGGTCTGCTGTTCCCTACCAATATCATGTAACCTAAAACTATTCTACATTCTCTAATTCACATTTCCCTCCACTTGGTAAGTAATTATCTGCTAACGCCTTTCCTCTGTGATTGAAGATGTAGAAGGATGGCAGGTTCATCTGTGTCTCCCATTTAACAGTGTTCAGTTCAGCAGCCGCAGGTATTTCTCGTAGATTACCAGCTACGTTGAGCACCCCCCACATTACTGCGAATAAACTTGCTACAGCTTGTACAACAATCTGAAAAGGAAACCAGAACTTAATCTGCTGTAGGAATTTTCGATAATACACAATTTTTGCGGCACTGCTGACAATTAATTACTTACATCCAAAGGCAAGGTGGTGAATTCCTGTGATGTTATCCGAAGGTATGAGCGATCTATAATAATAATAGAAAGGTATCATTAGACAAATTATAATTTTTTGAAAAGTAAAGAATCATGCCGTGTGAACACTTACGTTGGGCGGCGGAAAAGGCGGAGTGGAATAAAGATATAAATCCTACTATGACAATTATTTTATGCACCGAAGCTGCCATCGTGTTATTATTAAATTATTATACACGTTTCCTATGAAAATTATACGAAAAGAGTAGAGAATTGGGGTTTCACTAAATTGTCTTGACAGCTTTGACAACGATGACAGGAACAAACAAAATTGACAAAGCAAATGACAGTACTGTGATGTTTGGCTTCGTTAAGCAGTATTGAAATTCAAAATCGTCTAAAAATATTTTTCGTTTAATAATCTCATAAATCAGTACTGCATTTATTTTTCAATGACCGCCGAACTTAATTAATATTTATGAATAATCTTGTTGATTTTGTTAGGTTCTTTTGAAGTATTTATTCAATAAGTCAACTAAAACTAATTGGAAACCAGTAAGCTATCTATTAGAGAACTACACATCTCTAGTTATTTCAAACTTGCGGCAGCGGCTGGGCGTGTGTATTGTGTTTACTATTCAGTTATTTTCGAGTTTTTATAAAAGAAAGTGCCTTTTAAAAGAGAGGATGATTAGAAATCCTAGACTAGAAGAATTCCAAATGGATACTAGGCCTTTTGAACGGAAGCCTGGGAAACAGAAATGGAGTGATTTTTTATACAATACAAGTACAGGGGAAATAATGGGACGAACGCCTGAAAGTTGGGGTCAGTGAACTTTTTATTTACTTGATTTCATGGGATCGCAAGGTTTCATAATATTTATAAATATTTGTTTCAGTATAATTATATTTGTAGTGTATTTCATGATATTTGTAGCCTCCCAACTGTTGTATGGAGGGCGTGGCTTGCAATGCTCCCTTTAATATTACTAGTCATCCTTTAATATTACAATCAGTATCACTCCTTCGAGTTACGACTATTTGATTCTGCAGCATGTTTTCTTGTTAATAGCTAGTACTTTTTGTCTTCCATAACATGCAACTACAAACAGTTTTTAAGCATTCCAACATGAGCCCTTATCTCCCATTGTTTAAAACTTGTACCTTTTATTTCTGCACTAACGTAAAAGTACAACAATTATTGCGCTTCATGAGCAATGAGGTCAAAGACAATCCGTTAAAACCTTTATCCAATTAATTAGAAATAAATCCTGGCAGCCAACATATATAATCACATATATAATCTTTCAACCATAGCTAATCTACTTAGAAGCCCTATATTATGTCTATTCAAGACATACTTTAATTAGAGCATGGTCTGTTTAGAAATGCGCTGCCTCTTGGCATTTTTGCATTATATTAGGAAAGCCTCGTAACAGGCTGGTAACTGCCTTGTTAGCCTAGCGGTTCTAAGCCCGACTGTTACTACTAAACTGTGAGAAGGGTAGATGAATTAAGGTGATAGTGAAATAAAATATATTTTCTTACAACTTTTTTCTTTTTCACCACCGTAATTAAGTTCTGGCTACTCATGGCTTCTTATCTGGCAGATAGTTTTAAACAAATACTGTTATATTTTTAAATAATTTATTGAATACATTCTGGCTGTCCAGACACTGCAACAGATCCCAAAACTTTTATTTATGAAAACTACAAAACATTTTATAAATAAAAATTGTTTTGTTTGTCTTTCAGGTAAAATCTTTGTTTTCTACTTTATCTTCTACACGGTTCTAATGACCCTTTGTGCAATCTGCATGGGGACGTTCCTCCAGCATTTTATCAATCCGCGCGTGCCACGTCTGCAGCAGGACTATAGTTTAATCGGATCTAGCCCGGGGCTAGGCTTCCGGCCGCTGCCGCCTGACGCTAGAAGCTCACTCATTTGGTACAAGGGGACTGGCCATGAGGCCTATAAGTACTGGGAAGATCAACTGATTGATTTCTTGTCAGGTGAGTACTTAATTATGTATAAAGTATTTCTGTAGATAGTGTGTTTCATGAGAAATAAAAATCACTCTATCTATTGATGAAAACCGCATTAAAATCTGTTGCTTAGTTTAAAATATATAAACGTACAGATGGCGGGAAGCGACTATGTAGAGATAAGCACAAATGAACTGCGCATAAATATCTACAAGTCCATATAATGATAAGTATTCACTAAATCATAGCAAACTCTTTCAGTATACAAAAAGAAAGGTCAAACGGCCGGCGCTGGGCAGAACATCCACGAGTGTCACTTTAACAAGCTGCCCCCACCCGGCAAGGTGTGCGACGTGGAGATCCGCAACCTGGACCCTTGCATTGATGAGAACCACTTCTCGTTCCACAAGTCTTCACCCTGTATCTTCCTGAAGTTGAACAGGTGAGTGAGATTGTAAACTAAGTAAAAAAAATGGGGTCTGACAATCACTGTTTTTGTGAAATACAGGATTTTTTTTTAATATGAGCGGAATTTTTTGTTTGATTTCAGTAACAGATCATAATTCCATTAATTGTTGAATACTTTTTAATGTTTTATTTTATGTATTTTGGAACTAAAATTACAACAATTTAGTTCGTAGGTGATGAAATTTGCGTCAGTAACCCGGATCATGGACAGTTAATACATACCTACCGCGCCACTGTAGCTCGCCGGCGGCGGCGAATGCCCATAAAATAAGTTTCAAAGTAGACATCTTTTCTAAATAATACTTTTAAGTTATAACTAAACTATATTAAAATAAAAAATACGTATTTATTAGACGTTCCGTAAGTTTATACCATATAGTATATAGTCAAAATTGGCACACTGATAAAATATTTTTTCCTGTTTTAAGACTAATCAGGGCTCTATCACTTTGAGGGCACGGTTAGTTAAGCGATTAGGGTTAATTTTCAGGACAGCTTTGAAGAAGTTGAAGCAAAAATTGCCTAATTCTATTAGGTATAGAACTCTTTTCTGATCTAAATTAAACCATCTATCGTCAAACCAAAAGACAAGTAGTAAATGGTTTAGTAAATAAAATTTAATTGCTCATTACTATAATGTTTCAGAATCTACGGTTGGAGGCCGGAGTTCTACGAAGGTATGGACGATCTTCCCAGGGACATGCCGTTGGAACTGGTGCAGTCCATCTGGAATCTTACCAGACATGATCCTGACTATGTTAGTATTGCCAACCAGACCAAAAAGTTATCATAAAATCTTTTGAACCATGGTTCAATCGATACAGCCTTGTGACGGACGGACGTATAGAGAGATATCTTAGTAATAAAAAGGAGGGAGCTGGGATGACAAGCTGCCAAACCTTTGGTTTCAACAATATGGCGCCATCAATAAAAATTATTGCGGAACACATTTGGTGATAATTTCGCGTTTGACCTGTGAATTGGCCTCCACAATCATGTGACCTCTCACCTCTTTTGGGGATATGTCACTAGTCTATACTGATAAACCAGGGTCGTTGGACCATATTTTTATTTACTTTTTTTCTTTTTGGGGGGTGGGAAATCATCAAATAACTTCTCCCGCCCTGGGCGGGGCGGGAGGGAGTGTCAGACTTTTACTGACTAAAACCCACCCATGTTCCTTCTTGTGCCCTTTGCGTTCCGGGGGCGCGGTATCTCTTACGAACAACCCGCAGCCTCGTTGGGCTATTTGGAAGTCAACATCCAACGTGTTATTGCTAAAATACGGCTCGAGTTCCTAGATAATGTTCTCGAAAATTGGATTTTATCAAACTTGCCGTGGCTCTCATATCCCTGAAATCATATATAAACACTAATGGCATAAAATCATAGACATTAACATTATTTTATTGTGTTTAATTTAATTTTTAATGTGTATACCTCTTAAAAAACAATGTTAGCTAATGTATGCAGTACTAGTAGAGCTTTTTGTGAAAGTGCTCGTCCAGAGACGTACTACTACCATACCTATTTCTGCCGAAAAACAGCGTTGCTTTGTTCCGGTTTAAGGGAATTACAGGCTCATGAGACATTTCACCTTTATCTTTGGAATTGCAAGGCCTCTGGTATTGCAGATGTCTAGAGGCAGCGGTGAGTTCTAAACATCAGGTGGGCCGTTCGGCTTGTTTGCCATCCAATAATATAAAAAAAACGAATGACATTTTTATTAAGATTGGGGCTGGTGCCTATTACACAAAAGGCTCGCCGCCTATTACATGGGACCTAACATGCCGGCGAACTGTGGGTGTACATTGGTACACCTCTGCCTAACCCTTTGGGGAATACAGGCGTGATGCTATGCATGTATGTATGGGGCTGGAAATGGGCATTGAAAAAATTTAATAATTTAATGTTAAACACGATGTGTTCTAGGGTAACATGGTGTGGGTGTCATGCCAGGGCGAGACGCCTGCCGACAAGGAGAACATCGGCCCAATCAGCTACCTGCCCTTCCCTGGCTTCCCGGGGTACTTCTACCCTTATGAAAACGCTGAAGGCTACCTCAGTCCCCTTGTCGCTATCCACTTGCAGCGACCCAAGAGTGAGTACCATGGTTTTTGTTAAAAGACTAGGTTCTTCGTTCGTCCGTATGAAAGTCACGCTCACATTAGGGCCCATTAAGTTAATGATAATTGCAATCCGTGGTGCTTGACTACCTGGGCTTTTTCCAGTTGTAACCATCCCTTTGTGCCTAGTGGCCTAGTTCTGTTCTGTCTCCTGCTTGTTTGGATGAAAGTGGAAATTGTTTTTATTGCTCCTCTGCTATCTTTTGTGATTAATTTCGTTGCGGCATCTAAGATAGTTGAATCGTTTCTCCGAGACTCGTCAAGCTCCATTGCCTCGCCGCTTTTCTGGCGGTCTCTACCGTTGATTCTGGCTTTAAGGAATTGCAGTGGTTTGGAATAGTATGGCGGGCTTGTCCCATTAAAAAAAATCCATAATAATAGCTTATGACACTCGGCAATAGTGTAGTAAAGCAGTGCAATAAAGTAACCTAATTTATATATGGGGTGTAAAAAGATACATCAAATAGCCGTTAATTACGCAAACTACTCATCAAACTAAGTAACATTGAGCACAACATTTTGTTAGCAACACCTTTTTTTCCTCTGTGTGTTTTATATGCGACTCTATGGTAGTGAGCAATGTAACGCACGCAAATCATTGTACTTTTGGATGCATGCAATTGTACATACGCTGAGTACATAAGCTTAGTTTAAACATAAAAATACGTGACGAAGCGTTGGAGATTTGACATTCAATATCTCTATAACAAGAAGGGTCCCAGCAATAGTCTAGTATAAAAAAAAATGTGTGTGTCAGTTCCGACACACGACTGGAGATTACTTCTTAGTATCTATATATATATATATTTAGTCCATGCAGTCGTGCAAATTCTGTGGTAGGGAATACGCAAAATATAGCTTGTAACGCATAACGCGTAACATTTAATTTTACTCCCATAAATTTTCATTCCCCGGGCATAAACATGGAAGTCATTTTTTATTGAGTAAACTCCAAAAATGATTGCAATCATGGGAAGGCCATCTAACTATCGGCTACGAGGGTCTTTTTACATCCGTTATAAGTGAATATATAGGTATTTTCTTTTTAAATTTAATTGTTTTAAACCATTTTTTATTTCCTTTTCAGCCGGTATTCTAATAAACATCGAGTGCCGCGCGTGGGCAAAGAATATCAAGTACGATAGAAAAGAACGCTTAGGTATAGTACACTTTGAGCTCATGGTCGAATAGTCACTGCATTATCCGTCCAAACGCGTCTACTCGACTCCCAAGTATGTGGAACAGTAATATCCTGAAATTGTGTGTTTAATGATTGCTAAGAACCTGCTTAACAACGGCTGGCGTAGGTACTGTTTTACAAGAGTTAAATTTAATAAAAAAGAAATGATGATACGGTTAGCGGAATGACTGAGGGATTGGCTGCTGAGCAGCGTGTCGCAGGTTCGATTCCCGCACGGATCAAATATTTATTTGGTCTACGTATGTGCGTTTATATATTTGTAAACGCACCCATGATGTAGGAGAAATTCCTAGTGTGGGAAAAGGTTTTGTAAAAAATAATAATCTGTCAGGAACAGGCTACAAATCCGAAATCGTAGTAATCAAACACATTAAATAAGAAATTGCCACTTTGAAAGTGTTTTTGGATATTACTGATCACGGTCATTCCAGTAGACCGAGTAGACCAAAGCAATTAGTTCATAGTGTGTATGTAACACATAGTTTTATTGCAATAAATGTGTGAGATTTGCCTTTTATAGCGCGGTCTTTTCAGTAGACCAAATAATATGACATTGAAAATTTTATTTTTGAATCACTAAAGTGCCAGTGCGTAAATTATAAATTATAATAATTATGTATTTTTTTAACAATTAAAAGACTAACGATAGAATCTCGAATTACTTAAACAGTTACGCTTTTTATGCAAGTTACATAAACCCGACTGACTTAGTCATAAATTGAAATATTTACAGTCTTTATAAAAGGAATCCGGTTGCGTTTTATGTCATTGTCATAAGGTTTAAATTGCAACTGTAGACGCGCGTTAGTGAAAAACTATACCTACCTGTAATGTAAGGAGCAGCTATATTTATACTCGACTTAACTTTATCCGTCCAATAAATATTCTTTTGATATTATGTACTGTGTATGTAACTATGTAGATGATAATATTGTGTGTTGTGTTTATTATTAAAGAAGACTATGTATGAAGATTTCATACATACTTTTTATGCATTAATGCCCAGTGCTGTGCAGCTGATTGGTGAAACTTTAATTTTTATCAATGTACAGTTACGAGCAAAAACATTTAAACAATTAGCAGCATTCTAAAGCAATTTCCTCGCAAAGGATTGATTAAAATGTAACGGTATTACTAACATAACATTCTAAATCCAATATTACTATGAAATAGGTCTTAGCTCAACGCTTTTAAATGTTTCCAAGTGTTTACATGTTTATGGTCGTGACTGTACCATAACTATGTTTATTATTATTTCAGGAGTTTGTATTTATTTCGGGTTTGCTCGAGGGGGGGTTAAAGGTCATCGCTTTTTTTAACGGCGCGGCTTTGACTCAGCAAAAAACAAATGCCGTTCAAATTAGGGTTTTAAATTGTGTGTGTTAAAATATTTTTTACGATGACAAGATAAAAAAGGTGAAAGCTCGCGGGCGGTGCCAACGGTTTGATTTTTCAAGCCAATTCCGGCTCGGCCGTTGCTCTATCAGAACGGTGCTGTTAAAATTAGCGATGACTATTAACTCGTATGGTCAACCACACTTCTTATAGAATTACAGTTACGAAAATCATTTTTATTGCTACAAGTTAAAGCGCTGTCAAATTGGATATTTGACACCAATAAACCAATAATTAACAAGACACAAATACTAAAAAAAACATAATTTTGGCCCAAAAATCCGATTAATTTTCAATTAACAGTAAAATTTGATTTATAGTTGCTTAGAAATCACCTTATTCCCTCATCATCTTTACCCTGGTCCTATTCCATGGGACCTAAAACATACCGGCGGACTGTGGGTGCACGTTGGTATATCTCTGCCCAACCCTTCGGGGAATACAGGCGTGCTGGTATGTCTGTAAAATCAATGAGACGTCACTGCTTATGTGTCATACAAAATCTATGAGGGAATCGCCTCTTGACGGCTCTTAAAAAGTATATCAATGGATTCGTGTCAAATAGCTATTGAAGTGAGGTTGGCTGTACAAAGTACCCGTTCTCAATATTTACAGTAATTGTATGTAATCGTATAAAATGTTAAGGCCGAATCACACTCGCTACTTCTAGCATCGGCGATCTGCGATTTTGGCGACGCAGGAAATCGCGAAATCGGGATGCAGCATTGATACAGTCGCAAAATCGCATATCGCCGATGCTTAAAGTAGCGTGTGTGCTCTGGCCTTTAGATCTATCTATCTTCTATATCATCAGAATCTTAACATTCAAGACTGACTGATAGTTTTCAATGGCATCTAAACTGAATAATGACAAATAGCTTCAAATAATTTAGTTTCTTTTTACAATGTACTTATTGTACCTTCTTATGACTAACTTTAATTTTATACGAATTTGCATTATATAAATCATGTTTTGATTTTAATAGATTTATTTTTTATTTTTTTATATACGTTATTTACATTATTATAAAGTGTTCATTCAAAACTGTACGAAAGAAATAAAGGGGTTTTTTAAAAGACATTTAACCGACTTTACCAAAGGTATGTTCCTTATGAAATGAATCTCATTCATTATCCGTCCAATGGTATTAAAGTGTAATGTACTGACAAATATTCCATACAATTATAAGCTTAATGTTAAGGCAATAAAGTGTATATTAGAGTGAACGATATCTTTCCATATCAATGTGCCTGAAATGTATTTTTATGCAATAAAATTTTAAAAATATTATGTGGTTTTTTTTCTTCTCCAGTTGGCCAATCACAGCAGTTTATATTGTGATCTCTAAAGCACGAAAAGCCGTTGGTCCTGCGCCTAATCTCTCCCCGGTTGTGTCGAATTGCCGTCCCATCGGACTATGAAAATGAGGGAAGAGGGAGTGCAACCGTGTTTGCACACACTTGCAAACTATAATATCTCCTACGTACTTGGCTAGTCTCCATTGAGATTGACTACCGTGACTGAAATCGGTCTGGAGAATATTATTATTAACTAGCGACCCGCCCCGGCTTCGCACGGGTGCAATGCTGATGTTATTATACATAGAAACCTTCCTCTTCAATCACTCTATCTATTAAAAAAAACCGCATCAAAATCCGTTGCGTAGTTTTAAAGATTTAAGCATACATAGGGATATAGGGACAGAGAAAGCGACTTTGTTTTATACTATGTAGTGATGCAATGTGTTAATTTCCGTTATACATCTCTGGCTGCTCATTCAAGGACAGTCGTTATGAAGTGCTTTGCTATAAAACCTTCTGTAAAACTGCGAGTCGGTCCATTGAAAGTAGAGTGGGGTTACTCAAGGTCGTACATATGGTCTGCACACCATGTTTTTTAACTGACCATGATTAAATTTATGTGCTTGTACGTTTGAAATCTGGCAAGGTTCAATTTGACTTTGTCAATTCATAATCATATAGTCTCACCGGTAAGGGAGTCATCGTGAGGAAACCCGGACATATATCATCATCTACCTAGCCTTTTTCCAATTAAAGTAGTCATAGAGCTCTTTGTGAAGAAAGCTCGTCCGGGAAGTACTACCACCATACCTATCTCTGCCGCAAAGCAGCGTAGCTGTGTTCCGGTATGGATGCCGGTGCAATTACAGACACATGACAAATTTCAACTTTGTCTCTGGGATGGCAACGCATTCGCAAGGCCTCTGGTATTGCAGATGTCTATAGGTAGCGGTGACAACTTAGCATAAGGTGGGCCTTCGGCTTCTTTGCCAGCCAATGACATAAAAAAGAAATATGTTAGGGTCGGCTGCCAGTCTAACCGGATGCAGCTGATGACCAGTGTTTTACATGGAGGAAACGTGGACATATAATGAAAATAAGTCAAAAAACGCCAATCCGCCTTGAGCAAGCGTGATGATCAATGCTTGTGCCTTCCCTATAAAAATAGGTCCTACAGTTGGGCAATAATAGTCTTACAGAGTATGTGCATAAAGTGTATGTCTGCCAGATCGAGTCAACATCTTACACTGTAACCACTGTACCACCATTCCTTTGCGGATACAGATTGCGTGCGCGCAAGTGGGTCGACTATTTCTGACCGACGACTATCCCGCTTATTACCTACATGATTCTGACTCCCGGTCTTTTTAGAAGTCTATCAACTGTTGTCAATTCCAGTTATTGTAATGCTCAGTAGCCATTATACTTCGCATTTATACCCGCGTTAAGTAACGTATTTGGTTACTGCTCCGCTCCCGTAGGTCGTAGGGTAATGTGATATAGTATTTACAATTCCTCACCAATCTGGCTATCTTATACAAAAAGATTTTTTCCAGTCCGACTGGTAGTTCCAGAGATTAGGGCGTTTTAAGAACAAACAAAAAACTTAACAACAATATTAGTTTATGTACCACATACCATCACTCCTGTATTCCCGAAGGGTTAGGCAGAGGTGTGCCTATGTACAGACAGCGTCATCAAATGGTTTCCCCTTTTGTATTAGAATTTGTTCGAAAAGGGGGTTACTAGTTGATGACGCTGTCTGTACACCTACTTTCCACCGGTATTTTTTTAGGTCCCATATAAAAGGGGGTGAGCCTATTGCTATTAACCGGGCACTAATTCTAACTCCGAGCTGCTACTAAGAATTTCATAGAAAAACCCAATAACATTTCTTGTTTTATTTAGGAATCGAACCCAAGACCTCTTTCGTATCAGTCGCGCTTAAGACCACTAGGCTAATGAGGCAGTTATGTATATGTTTAGAATATTTTTTACCAACCAACGAAAAAGGATGTTATCGGTATTGTATAGGTTCATCCATTTCTCACACTAGTATTGCTACTTATTGTTATTGCCCGACAGATTTACAGCCACAAGCTTGCGGTCACCAGGTGATAATAACATCTTAATGTTCTCATTTCAAAGTTCAAGTTTTCTGTTTTAAAACAATAAGAACTTAGCGTGTAGTCACTCCTGTATTTGTGCTAAGTGGGTCCACAATAGTGCAGTGAGTGGGTCTCGAACGCACCGCGGTAATTTAAAGGCGGTTACTCACAGGAGCAGAAAGAATTTGAGGATGTGAACAAGAGGATGGCATTGGCTGATGACTTGAGCTGTTGATTTTTTGCTTGAAGTGCAGGATTAGGAATGAAATGGAGCTACCATGGCATACTTACACATCATCTACCCAGCGTTTTCCCAACTATGTTGGGGTCGGCTTCCAGTCTAACCGGATGCAAATGAATACCAGTGTTTTACATGGGGCGACTGCCTATCTGACCTCCACAACCCAGTTACTGGGCAACACGATCCAGCTTGATAAGACAAATTTTTGGACTTTTAGTTTTCTGATTACCTGTAACGATTGTCAAAGACCTACAAATGACAACCAGGACGAACGGCTTCCTACTAGGAAATAACTTTTTTCTATTCTCAAATTTCAGCCATGTTAAAATGAATTAAGGTCGTTGGGATCTTGGATTAAAGATTAACACGCACACGTCCTACTATCCCATCCCACTTCCTACTAATCCTACTAATATTATAAATGCTAAAGTTTGTGAAGATGGATGGATGGATGTTTGTTATTTTTTCACGCTTAAACGGCTAAACGAATCTGGATGAAATTTGGCACTGAGATAGATTGTAGTGTGGAATAACACATAGGATACTTTTTACGCCGGTTGACGCGGATAAAGTCGCGGACAGAAGCTGGTGAGATATTATAAGCCCTTACGAATGTTCTTCAGCCAGTAAGCTCCTACTACATACTTATGCGATCTTTAATATATTACTTCCGTCCAGGGGAGAGCAGGAGGTGACTCAAAATTTTAATTTACTGAAGTTGATTCACCACGACCACAGTTCTAGGTAATTTGAATGCTCGCTGTGTGTACGCCCCCTTACCTAACAGCTATTAAGCCCTCTTTGCTATAATGGGTGGAAGTAAGTACGGATGCGCTCCAGACTAGTTGTCGTGACAATAATCACTCCCTTGAAGCTGGCCTTGCATTCTCAAGGTCGGCCGGTTGAATTGTTTAGTTAAATGTCACTAGAGGAATGGAATGTAGCCAGGGAAGTCTTTTGGGAAAGGTGATATGTGTCTTTTAGTTCATTGTATACTTAAGTAAGGAAAATAAACATAATTACTTACACACTAGGCTCTTTATAACCATTTGCTACACGTTTTCTATTATTTATTTAAGTGGTTTACATCCGTATTACGTCGCACCTAAAGGTTAAGTTCCAAACCAAAGTCAGGCACAAGTGGTCTGGCATTTTTGCTGAACTGGGCCTATTTGGCCTCAGTTGTAGGGCACACTATAATGTTCAAAAAATTGACGAAATATATGTCGCCGACGTTACACGCGAATGATCCGTCTATCGGACCGATCGCGTGCGGCGTCGGCGTCCCAAAAAACCCAGACAGTACCCCAAAAATTAACTTAACGCTTGTGCTCACGAGTCGTGGCGGCTACAGTACCATACCGAACGCTTGCTAGCAAATTCCTATTACCTATCTAGTATGCACGCTGTCTGTTCTTCTGTCCGTACGTGTTATAGCAGCTGTATGGCTAATCTATACTTATGTAATATAATAATATTATAAAGAAGAAAGTGTTGTGGTTGGTCTCGTGGTCGTAAGCGCGACTGTTTAGCGTGGGGTCCCGGGTTCGATTCCCAGGTCGAGCAAAAAATTTTATTGGGTTTTTCCATTCGGTTTTACTCAGTAGCAGTCCAGAGTTTGGAAGTTGGTGGTGTGACACCGCCGTGCCTAGGAAAGCACGTAAAGCCGTTGGTCCCGGCTGTCATTAGTAGATCATCGGCAGTCGTTACGGATAGTCAGAAGCCAGGAAGTCTTACAAATAGTGTAACCAAGAAGTATCGTGTTGCCTAGTAACTGGGTTGTGGAGTTCAAATAGGCAGTCGCTCCATGTAAAACACTGGTATTCAGCTGCATCTGGTTAGACTGGAAACCGACCCTAACGTAGTTGGGAAAAGGCTAAGCAGATGATGATACAAAGAGGAAAGTGTTTTTGATTGTTGGTTTGTACCGAATAGGTTCTAAAATTACCGGGCCGATTCATCCCATTTTTTCACCAATAGCTAGCTATATTATTCCTGAGTAACGTAGGCTATTAACATCACCCTACGATCCACGGGAGCGGCACAGTAACCAAAGTTGTCACTTAACGCGGGTGAAATAAGCCATGTGGACGAAGTCGCAGGCCGTTCGCTAGTTTTACATAAAATAGCATTCTCAACCTTTATTCCTGGCTGGCACTCCTGCGCATGCCCGCAGTGAATGCATATAGGTACAAAAAACCTCATCTGGTAAACTGTGGCGATCTTTCACACATGTTCCCCTATTGCACGTGTTTACGGCCGTCGCAGGCATGTTGCTAATACGGAGTTTTATTTAAATGTCCGGGCAAGATTTTTGTTTTTTGACAAAATTATTTTAACTATGGGATATTTTAACTGTTTTGTTTTAAATTAAGAACACAGTTATTTAAAATTAGCTTCTGCTCGCGACTTCGTCCGCGTAGTTTTTCACCCGCACAAGGTTACGTATTTGGTTACTGGTCCGCTCCCGTGTGTCATAGCGTGATGTTATATGCCCAATAGCCTTCCTCGATAAATGGACTATCCAAAACAAAAATATTTTTTCAATTCAAACTAGTAGTTCCTGAGATTAGCGCGTTTAACCAAATGAACAAACAAACAAACAAACGAACTTTTTGGCTTTAAAATATTAGTATAGATTAGAATAAGCATTTTTACTTACGGGTGTTGCCAAAGAAAAGAGGTTTGTAACTTTAATGAATAGTTTGTTGGTTACGTAAGTCAGAATTATTTTTCAAGTTTTCTTTAGTTAGCAATCATTTACAAATAAAACACATAACCACTCATGTTCTTAACGTAGCGTAGCCAAAAAGTTTTTGGTTATAACGAAACATACATTATTAACCAATATTTAGAATTACCTATAGTTCCACATAATTATAAATAACTTTAAGTAGGAATAATAAATATAAGTATAGATACAAGTAGCAATAAACTATTACACTAGTTAGGTACTAGCTTATCATAGTGTGAAGGTTAATGCAATTAAAATAAAATAAAATATTATGCTACAAGTTTATGTATTTCATGTTTACCTACCGACTGCAGTCAATGATTTGTAAACATTTAATATAGTTTACTAGAGCACGTAATATAGTGTAGTTTATTTAGAGGTGGGACGCCCTCAGCCTCGGTGGAGCGACGATCTTTGCAGGGTAGCTGGTAACTGGATGAGAGTTGCTGAGAATCGAGCTAAGTGGCATGCGATTGAAGAGGCCTACGTCCAGCGGTGGACTGTTGTTGATGATGATGATGATGAATATAGTTTAATAAGGCACCTACATAAGTGTAATAAGTGAATCGCATACTAGGTATGTTGGTCACTGCGACCGAGGTACCCGGTTGGACCGTATGTGTGAGCGAGGCTCCAACTTTTATACTTGAATGGAAAGACAGACTTCTCAGTAATATGTATAACGTTTAAAATAGCTTGCTCCCATTCTGAGTTAGCGCAAACAACTGCATAATATAAAAAAAAATCCAATCGTTTGTTATTTTGAAATTCGAATCCGCAATGGAATTCGCCTTGGTTGTAGGCAGTGGTATAAAACCTTCACAGACCTACCTGCTTATGTGAATAATATCAGCAATTTGCATTGGCTCATCTAAATTAAAAAAACTAATCACATTGTAATCACTAGATCCTTCCTCACACCACCCAACAATAAACATCAATCAAACCCGACATTTACAACGACTCCCATTCAACACTTTGACCGCAACACGGCCTGCGTGTGCGCAGTTCTCCCGACACCGTCGTGAATGACGGTCGCGCATCATTTGCATCCCGGTTGCACACACGAATTAATCGAAAGTTTAAAAAAAAAATATCTAAGTAATAAGTCAGTTTAATAAAATGACTAGCAAAGCAAATGGCGTTGAGGAGTGGATCCGTGCCCCACCTCCTCCTGGGACGTGTTTCTCCAGATTTATGAATGCTATCTACAATCCTGAGGAGAACAGCTTCTTGGGAAGGACTCCAAAGAGATGGGGTATGTTATCTTTGTACACAGGGTTGAACGGACGTCCTAACGTAATATTTTACCATAGAATCAGTTCATCAATTGTAGACACTCCAGCGTCAACATTATCATAGGTTATTAAAAAAGAAATTACTGTTACATATAAGATATGGAACAGCTAATGTTATTTTTCATGTACTGAAAATATGGTAAATTTGCGTTAAGATGTTCTTTTCCAACCATTATAATTATTATGTCAATGTTTTTAAGTCTGTCCTGTATTTGATGACCTGGGTTATGTGTGATAATGTGTCTTCTTGTAAAATTATTGGCCTCTTGGCAAGCTATAGTACCGGAATTGGCTGTCGAGTGTACAGTAAATAGAATTTTTATTTCATCATATCAGCCACAGGAAGTCCACTGCTGGACATAGGCCTCCCCCATAGATTTCCAAAGGGACTGCTTAGAAGCGTTTTTTATTTTCTTCATATGGAACAACTAGCTCCAGCGTGCGTGATGTTATATAGCCCATAGTATTTCTCATGTATGTGGCTATCATATCATAATTTTTTTTTCTAATTCGACAGGTATTGCCAAATATTAGTGCATTTAAACAAATACACAAACAATCAAAAATATCTTTAGATCTAAATGAATATCTTATCATCAAACCATCACGCCTGTATTCCCCGAAGGGTTAGGCAGAGGCGTACCAGTGTACACCCACAGTTCGCCGGTATGTTTAGGTCCCATGTAATAGGAGGCGAGCCAATTGTCTAAATGAATATAGATTAGTATAAATATTAATATTATAGCCGACCCCAACATAGTTGGGAAAAGGCTAAGTAGATGATGACGATGATAGCAAGGCCCCCCTATTGCAAACCATTTCTATGAAGGGGCAAAAGTAAGACACCGATAAAGAATATTAAATAGTACTTATGATGACAAGAACGCCACATGAAATGTTATGACACATCTATTACATCTAATAACCACACGGTTTAAAATTGTAGGTATCGTTAATCAAATTGTTTTTCTTTATTAGAAATAGCTTTAGTTCGTGACTTTGTCCGCGTGATTTTTTCTTTACGGAACCCTATTTAAAAAAAAATGTAATATACATATAGCCTATGTAAGGTACTCGATGATAATGTAGCTTTCCAGGGGTGAAAGAATTTTTACAATCGGTTTAGTAGTTTTTGAGTTTATCGAATACAAACAAAAATACAAATCTTTTCTCTGTATTACATTAGTATCGATTGACCTGCCCTTTATTGTTATTACGTATTGAACTCTTTTGTTAGTGAACACAGGGTCAATGTTATTTAGATTATAATTAAAACGCACTCAGAATTTAGTTTTAAAATAAATCAGTTTTTGTTTATTTTGTGTACCTATTGTAACAATAATTTAGAAGTAAATATTTACACATGGAATCACTAAAAATGCTACCTGTAAGGGCTGCGGGTTGTTCGTAACAGATACCGCGCCCCCGGACCGCAAAGGGCACAAGATGGAACATGGATGGGTTTTAGTCAGTAAAAGTCTGACACTCCCTCCCGCCCCGCCCAGGGCGGAGGAAGTCATTTGATGATTTCCAATCAGTAGAAAAAAAGATCTACCAAAACTGTCAGTCAGCACCATACTGATGGCGTATCTCCTAACTCTTTTGTCTCACTCTAACAACTGATAATCTCCAATGACAATGCGCAATACATAAATTTGACAGTTCTCAATTATGAATAATAACAAAATATATTAATGACATAAGAAGGGTTACCTACATTAAACATATATGAATTACTATTGAAACTAATAGAAGTTCAAATTCTACCCACTTTTGTTTAAATGTAAGCTTGTTTACGACAAATATATGGTGCGATATCTATTCTTGTTATGCTATATTTAATGCTTAAAAACTTTAAATTTTAAAGCTATCTTCATGACAGTGGCGTAGGCTCAAATAGGTATCGTAAAAGGAAAGCCAAAGAAAAATTACTTAATTCTTTGATTTATTAAAATTGTAGACCAAATTAACATTTCCGCATAATGGTTTTTAGTTAATACTGTTTAATATACCTGTAGTGTGACTATGGTTTTTGATATCGGAATGTGTAATTCTTCAATGTCGGCAGAGAAGCTGGTTGTCCCGAATTTCCCAGGAGGAGCCAGTAGAAATCCACTTGTATGGAGTCCTTGTCGCTTCATGGTATGGTTAAGCTATACTATAGTGACTGATACATGAGTCGGTCAGTCCGAAAGTGGAAGATTTGCTCGTTTCAAAACATAGGTAGGTTTCTATGGAGAAGAACGACACATAAACTCCACGGAAACACTTTTTAATTAGGTTAAGTATTTCTAGTTGCTTTTATAAGGAAAAAAAATTAGGTGAATAGCCATCATATTTTAAACAATTAAATAAAGGAATAAATATGTTAGCCATGACAGTTTAGAGATGACCAATCCCAACTGACAGTGCCTGTTCACGAACATGACGCGTGGAGCAGCAGATATCTAACACCAACTTGCAAGTGAACACTCTTATTACATTTGACTACAAGTAACGTACTCCTACACCCGTCAGGTTTACAATAAAGCATAAGCGATTATCTAATTTGTTAGCCAGGAGGGATTCTTCCAGTGCGGTCATAAAATCAAAATTGGTCATAAACGACCACCGCTGAATGCCGACCTCCCCCACAGAATCTGTTACTGGGGGGATATGTCATTATTGCTGTAGGTGCGGCACGGATTCTTGTTCATTCTTCTCCATAGAGACGATTTCGTCCACGTCAAATTGGATATATTATCCCGTGGGAATCGTACATTTTTCCGGGATAAAAAGTATCCAGGAATTGGTCTATTTATGTACCAATTTTCATTTGAATCTCTTTAACGGTTTAAGCGTGATAAAGTAACAAACTTTCACATTTGTAATATTTGTAGGATAATAATCATAATAAACAGCAGCATTCCAGCGATCACTATTAATGTTAAACTGTTACCCTTGAATAATACGATCATTACGTCAATTGCAAGCGATGCAGTATCGATGCGCAAGCGCACGAAATATGATGCACGAGATTCTGTTACTGATACTAGACGCAACTGGCAAGGAAGTGTCAAAACATGTACTTGTATTAGTTTATGAGACTAATTGTTTATATGTGTTGGTCTTCCTGAAGAGTTAGAGAGAGAGAGAGAGAGATAGATATATTTCTATCTCTATTTATACTATTTTAATTTAATGACGATAAAGAGTATTTTTGTTTGTTTGTTTGAATGATAGTTTAAACATGATTATCTCTGAAACTGCCAATCGGAATGGAAAAAATCTTTTTGTATACGATAGCCAGATTCATGAGGAATAGTATAGGCTGTATAACATCACGCTACGACACACGGCAGCGGAGCAGTAACGAAAGATGTAACTTAAAGATTGTGAGAAAACCACACGAACAAACCAGCGAGCAGTAGCTAGTTCTATTATAAAGGCGAAGAGTGAGTTTGTTTATTTGAACGTGCTAATCTCCGGAACTCTCGGTCGGATTCTGAAAATTCTTAAACTATTATAATAGGAAGCTACGTTATCCCTGATTACGTGATCTCATGGCGACTTGGAGAGAGCGACTGTCGCAACCCCGTGCCGGGTTCGCCTTAATAGAGGCGGTAAGGCCCCTCTTTGAGGAGTGGCTAGAGGGGCGCCACGGCGCCCTCACTTATCGCCTGGCATGAGTGTTTCGGGAGGTTCCTGTACCTCATCTGGCGGGAGGAAACGTCCGGGTGTGACCATTGCGCGAGAGGACTCCCTGTGGATGGTGAGCAATGGGTAGCTCACCGCCCGTACCTTGCATAACGACAGGCCGGTTCGACGGTGCGTTCGTGTTTCACGCGCGCCTCAAAGAGATGTCAGCAATTTTAGAAGGGGCCACTCAGGGCCGTTGCCTGCCAGGGCTGCGGGTTGTTCGTAAGAGATACCGCGCCCCCGGAACGCAAAGGGCACAAGAAGAAACATGGACGGGTTTTAGTAAAACTCTGACACTCCCGCTCACCCAGGGCGGGGGAAGTTATTTGATGATTTCCCATCCCTAAAAAAAAGCCCTTATTACGTAAAAATAAGTTATAATGAGAGATCGGTAAGAAAATAAACGCGGACAATAGTCGCGGTCAAAACGTTGGCATTCAACGCTGAAAATCAGTGGCCAGTTCATGTATTATCGAACTACAATAAATGGCATGACCGCAAAATGATGCGAGGTAAAACATCGCGATAGCGAGTTCAGCTCTCGTTTGCTTTTGTTTTTGATACAATTAAATACCCATTATTGCCGCCAAGCAGCGTCGATGTGTTCCGGTTTGAAGGGTTTTAAAATGCATCAGGTGCCTGTTATTACAGGCACCTGATGCATTTTCATCTGACCAGGCCTCTGGTCAGATGTCTATAGGCAGCGGTGACCACTTAACATCATACGTCCTACCGTCGCGCGTCGGCTTGTTTGCCATCCAATCCAATCCATACTCATATTATAAAGAGGTAAAGTTTGTGAGGTTCTAGGGGGTAATGTCTGGATCTCATGAACCGATTTTGAAAATTATTTTACCCATAGAAAGCTACGTTATTTGTGAGTGCGATATAACATCACGCTACGACACACGGCGGCGGAGCAGTAATCAAAGACGTCACTTAAAACGGGTAAAAATATCCAGGCGAATGAAGTAGCAGGCAACAGCTAGTGATATAAACAAAATAAGTAGTAAGGTCGGGTCTAAAATAAATATAGAATAATATTTATTTACGTACGTTGTACAAAGTTGATTGTAAGTAACATGAAACAGGTATGTACCTATTTCCTTAAAGGGGTAAGCAGTTACGTGCTTATACAGAAACGTTAAAAACAAACTATACGGTCAAAAGAGTCGATGATTGGTATTGTACATATTATTCTTCGTCTTTTTTAGAGTTTCGTACCCAAAGGGTGCTATACGGAATCCAATTACTAAGACTATCAGTACTAGTAATAGGTATAGGGCACTCACAAACTGTGATTAGGTACTAAGGCAGTAGGGCCTATAATAAAAATAAAGTTAAAAAATCATATTCAATGATTTGCATAACATAATGTGTATAAAAAGATGTTACGCCAAAAACACGTTCCCTGTATGGAACCCCCGGCACAACGCACAACTCGCACTTGGCTAGTTTTTTTGTTTCTATGATACGTCTATGCCAATTACATGCTATTAGAATTACAATTGATTTGGGCATATTTGGATAGGCAGCCATATTGAAAATGATATCGTCAAACCTCAAATCATCTGGCCTGTGGACGGGGAGCAATGGGTAGCTCACCGTCCTTACGTTGCATAACGACAGGCCGTGTCGACGGCGCGTTCGTGTTCCACGCGCGCCTCAAAGAGATGTCAGCAAAAGGAAGGGGCCACTGAGGGCCGATGCCTGCCGGGGCTGCGGGTTGTTCGCAAGAGATACCGCGCCCCCGGAACGCAAAGGGCACAAGAAGGAACATGGGTGGGTCTTAGTCAGTAAAAGTCTGACACTCCCTCCCGCCCCGCGCAGGGCGGGAGAAGTTATTTGATGATTTCCCACCCACCAAAAAAAAAAACCTCAAATCATTCGAAAATTTTAAACATGGGTTATAAAACCCTATAAGTCCTTTAGGATATAATCTATACTAATATAATGAAGCTGAAATTTTGTTTGTTTGTTTAAACGAACTAATCTCTTAAACTTCCACTCGGATTGGAAAAATATATTTTTGTATATATGTTACCCGGATTCATAAGGAATAGTGTAGGCAAAACATCGCTACCGTTATGATTCAGACGAGCGAAGCATTAACCAAAGACGTAGACGATGTCGCTGGTAGAAGCAAACTAGTGTTTTATACAGGGATCAATGTGACTACAGCTACTGGAATAGTTAGAGAAAGAGATGGAGCGACTATTATTCTGGAACTTGTAAAGAGAAAGAGCGAGAAGGCAGATTTCAGATAATGTATTTATTTAGGTAACCAAGGGCGATTGTGGCGATACTTTGGATTTCAGAATAGTGCATTACAATATTGTATGGCTAATAATAGGTTTCCCTGTTCAAATATAATGGGTATAAAACGTGAATGTACATATTATAATTAATCATCTATGTACAGCTAAGTACTGACCGCCCCGTTGGTCTCGTGGTCGCAAGTGCGACTGATAAGCGTGGGGCCCCAGGTTTGATTCCCAGGTCGGGCAAAAAGTGTTCTTAGGTTTTTCCATTAGGATTTTTTCAGTAGCAGCCCGGAGTTTGGAAGTTGGTGGTGTGACACCCTCGTGCCTCGGAAAGCACGTGAAGCCGTTGGTCTCGGATGTCATTCGTTGACCTTTGACAATCGTTACGGATAGTCAGAAGCCTGAAAGTCTGACAACCAGTCTAACCAAGGGGTATCGTGTTCCCCGGTTATTGGGTTGTGGAGGTCAGATAGGCAGTCGCTCCATGTAAAACACTGGTATTCAGCTGCATCTGGATGGACTGGAAGCCGACCCCAACGTAGTTGGGAAAAGGCTAAGCAGATTATGATCTATGTACAGCTAAGTAAGGAAGTATTAGAGAAAGAGAGGATGTAGGAAGTATTATTCCCGTTTGAAATCTTAAACTATGTCTATTTAGGTCAGTAATATGTCGTACTAGAAGTAGACAGCTATTGAATCAACAAGTCAATATTCAGACTGTCCAGTGTTAAATTAAAAACGAGTTTCTCAACTTTATTAATATATGGTTGCATTGTGAATGAGCATCAAATGGTATCAATGAGCAATCATTAACAATGTCCCACGTAATCGTTCATTGATGTCACATTGTTTATTAAAAAAAGAGCAACTTTATTTTCTTCTTAATTGAGAGAATTTATTTCAGAAGGTTTCTGTATAGGTCGATATAGGTATGTATGTACATAAATGATGGAAATTTTCCCATGTAAATCAGGGGTACGTCGCCAATCTAAAAATTACATAAAAGGTACTTAGATTGTAATGAAAGAATCTGTTGGACTTGTTATAACACTAGCTATTAGCCGCAAATTCGTCCGCGTCAAAATCAAAGTCAAATCATTTATTTCAATTAAACCATTAAAAGGCACTTTTGAACGTCAATTACTTGTTAAAATTAAAAATATTGAATCTAGTTGCCCATTCCAAAAGGTAGTTTTGTATGGCGAAGAAGCATGTTAACATTTATATATGTATTTAAAAATTTATTGTTTTCAAATTACAAACAGAGACTTCAATATTATTTATGCTATTTCATACTTAGTAGGTTCTTATTTGTATTTGACTTGCCTCATAAAAATGGCGGCACCTGGTGTTTTATAACACGTTGTCAAGACACCATATAGACATAATTAATAATACCCAGAATAAAATTCAAGTTGGTAATACGATTCCTTTGAATGCACATGTAAATAAATCAGTACACAGAAGGGCCGTTTTGTAAAGCCATAGAAATCAGTTCGACAATCAAGTACGGACCCACTGTATGTTTTGTGATGATTCTTTTATGCTGTGGCCAAGGGCGAGGGGAGTTTGACGTGATGTATTGAAACTTGGTCAAGCGTAAGTACAAGAATTAAATGGGTTCGAAGGACTATACTGATTAAAGTTGTTATTTACTGTTTAAAAAAAATCAAATTGAAAAAAAAAACTATCTATCCAATTCCTTTCGGGTGCATTCATTCATAAATAGACATCACTTGCCAAAAAGTAAATTAGTTGAAGATAAATAATGCAATGTATTTGTTCTCAATGAATGCACGTCCTTCGTTCATTCACTAGATTCTAACACACATGGCCCAGTCAAGCGTAACAACCTTGTAACATTTTGATTAAATACAAGAAACATTCATTATTTATAGTAAATAATACATTGCATTAAAATTGTCGCGATTTTGGCCTCTCGTGAATTCGTTACCGGGCAAGCGAGTTTTTCAATTCGCATGTTTATCTTGGACACCACCGACATCGGTGAAGGAAAACATGAAGGAAACCCGGACTTGTATTAATACTAGCTGTTGCCCGCGACTTCGTTCGTGTTTATTATTTTTTTGATTTCAAGTATGTTTCCTTGTTCCCTCTTTATTCTATTTAAATAAATAAAATTTCTAAAAAAAAAGTACCCTTAGTTATAACATTAGCTATCTGCGTGTGAAAGTCCCGTCAAAATCGGTCCACCCGTTGCAGAGATTAGCCGGAAACAGACAGACAGACAAAAATTAAAAAAAAATATTTTTTGATGTAAGTACTGTATATACTTTCATATGTATTTATTGAAAAGCTGCAGTGGGACAATATAGGCGGTTCAGGGACTATTGAGCATGGACCTCATGCTATGAAGTAGTGTTTGATCCTGAGGTCAGAAAAGCGATGGGGTTTTTCCATTAAGCTATGTAGAAGCTTGGAATTTAGATTTGTGCCTGGAAGAGTCTATAGTCTCGTCAAACATAAGACTTATAATATAGCTGTCAAAATGTAGAACTATTATGCACCCCTGCCTAGCTCCACAGTTAAAATAAGTGTTATGTTATTAAGGCCGGTTATAGACAGAAAAAATATAAAGTAATAAATCTATACTAACATTATGAAGCTTTTTTTGGTCGAACGCGCTGATCTCCAGAACTACATACATACATAAACTCACGCCTTTTTCCCATGGGGGTAGGCAGAAACCGCAGAACTACTACTCGCTAATAAGAAGTTACGTTATCCCTGAGTGCTATTGGCTATACTTTATTATAAAAAAATTAGGGATCTGTCACGAAATTCACGCGAGCCAATCATAGGTGCCAGAATATTACATATAAACTTCCACAAAAGTGGCCAACAAAATATGGTTCTAGCAAACAAAGAAGTCATAGCAACAGGCACCAAGATCGAGATGTTCTATCTTAACTTTAATGACCCGTCTCCCAATTGGCGCAACGGCAAAGTGTCCGCCCGCTAGCTCAGGGTCGTGGATTCAATTCCCACATCCGGACATACAGAGTGGCCTACAGATGTTCCGGGTCTAGATGCTTCTTTAATGGTCCTACGTCACGGAGAATCTTAAGGCTATTACTCATACAATAACTCCTTAATATAAAAGCCATTATTCATTATTGTAACAATATAGAATCGTTTAGGAATGAAATTAAGAACTTTTTTCCATTGACAGCGATGAGGATGAGAGTTTGGATGCCCTATGACCTTCTCCTTCTCTCATTTAAAAATTGCTACGCGTTTTAAGCTAATATTTTTACGGAACAAAAAAAGAGCTTTGGAAGTCGGTGGCAATACAAAACAACAAACAGAACCAAAACCGCCGACTTTCAAAGCTTTTTTATTTGTTCCGGATAGGAAATCATCAAATGACTTCTCCCCTGAGCTCGTTGTCTTCCAAAGCTAAAGTTATTTTTCACTTTTTAGTTTTAGAAGGAGGCTGTGTTTTTTGTAAAAAAAGCATTTTAAAAAGAAAAGATTAATATTTTTGTTTGTAATGAATAGACTCAAAAACTACTTAACCGATTTTGAAGATTCTTTCGCCTGTGGAAAGCTACTTTATCAGTGATAATATCACGCTAGTAACCAAAGATGTAATCTACCTTATTATTTTATTATTATATTTAATTTTTGTATTTCGGTTGCATATTTATTTTACTATTTAAATCTAAATGTAAGTTATAATATTAATTCATTTTTTAATAACTTACTTATTGTTGTAATTACATAGAATGGTCTCGAAGTTAGAAGCTTTCATTTTTTTCTTGACTGTAAACGTGTATGTTCTGGGACAGAATTGGCTGCTAGTAACGTCGCTAGTTGTCCTAAAATAGGAAGCCCTATGGCTACTCGATATATCTATCTTGGAAATGTCCCAGAAACTGCGGTAACTTGTATTAGGAGTGATTGGTCAAAATTCTCTGCATTTAGGCACTATTAACTGTTCTTCAGGGTAATTTCTACTAAATTAGGAACGAGTCTCAATCTCTGAAACATGCCTCTGATTTAGCATTTTTTTTTACCTTGATTGTCAGTGAGATGAAATTGCGACTAGATTTTGAACGTTATTTTGATGAATTGGCATTCAGAGCTTTGAAAGCTAGTTCTGAAACTTGCTACTATTTCTTCGGATCTGGATGAAATTTGGCATATGTAGATCCCGGAACATTTACGGTTCCTGTGGAATAACATATCAACTTTGACGCAGACGAAATCGCGGGCAGAAACTGGTAACCACACAGATTCGTAAATAAAACTGCTGAGCCCACCAAAAGCAATAAAATATACTCAATATTTTGTTTACCACAATCCTCCAGACGATAGACGCAGACAGTCGCATCAATATAAATGTCATAAAAAACATTATTTTGTATACGAAGAAATGCGTCCGCGCTATTTCTGTAACTGCTTTTAAAATTAGAACGCTTTCGTCATGAATATCAGCGTGTAAATTGATTGTAAAGTGTATCCTATTTAGTCTTGGGTAAGGTGGGAAATCATTTGGAGGTAATTTAGGTTAGTTGGAAGAACGTTTGTTATGCGCCAGGGCATACGGACTAGTCAATGGTTAGTCGGCTGTTGATCTTGTTGACAAATTATAATTGGATTAGATTTTTAATTATGATGGTAGCCTTTCACCTCGTATGCCACAGAAATTCACAGCAGGACATCTAGGCGTGGGTACTTTAAAATATGTACACATGAGTTCTGATTCCCTGTCGTTTGAAGATTAATAATGAAACTTAATTAGGTCGACCAGGAAATGACCGGAACCTATTTATTACTAGAAGCCTTAATTGACATTGGTAAGTGTTTAGTATACAAGGAAAAGAAGGGTTTTGGGCTACAAAGAGCAAAATATTTTAGTGGAAAATATTCCAATAAAGAGACAATAAAGTACCAAGCCACACAAAGCAAATGGGTATCACCACATGCCAAGTATGTACAGTTGACAGACACTGCCAAGCTTTGTTAACTTGATAAACAATATTTTTGCAATCGCTCTAAGTTTACAGCTGATTCGGAAATGGTCGTAATGGGGTAATGTTTTTATTTATTTGTTTATGTGATGGAACTGGCAGCCGGCCAGAGATGTGAAGTATAGTAATCTGCGGAAATTACAACTGGTATTAAATTTTCTTGTGGATCAAATCCAACTACAATGTGCCCTAGGAGTCATTGCTCCCGGGGAAGTGAGAAGAAAGTGCGCGTGTAAGCGAGAACAGTTCTTAAGGTTCCTCAGCAGGAGGAGTGATTTCCTGGCCTGGCCCTGCAGGTTACTGAAGAATCATTATATAGTTGTTGTCCGTAAGAGTCTGAGAGACCTTGCCGCCAGCACCAGCGTGGAGGATCTCAATGTCAATTTTCACGTGAAAAAGTGGCGGGGTTATTGCGATTAATTGAGCACAAATCCTAACTCCGAGCTGATATTGAGAATTTCATAGAAAAACCTAACAACAATAATAGGATTTATCATGTTCATATATTCGCTGTCTCCTTTTAAGGCCCGACAACTATCAATGAGTCGCACACGACACGTCATGACATGACACGCCAGGATGTAGTGGTTAGGTAATCTCTTCTCTAGACGGTTCATTTTAAGTACAGTTGGACCGAGGTAGGTATATGCCCCTTGGTTAGATGGGCACTTATCTTGGTCCACCGACTAAGCGATTAAGACTGAACTAACCTATTAGGAAATTCTCATTAGTAGCCCGGAGTACCGTATTTATGTGAAGTGTAGGAGTTCGGCCAACTGCATTTTAGTAGTAATATTTGAAATAGCAAAACCACTCTTACTGCTTCGAAATAAAGGTGCTCTCAAAGTGCTCTCACTTTGGCCGTGTGATTATCTGTATACCTCTAAAAACATATCGAAGTAAATCAGGGAATAATAAAGCCTCTAAGTTCCTTATCACCTTCGTGTTCCAGGCATAGTGCTGACCTTCTACCTAGTGTTCTACGCGGTGCTGGCGCTGATGTTCGGGCTGTGTATGGGAGGGCTGTACCTCACCCTGGAAGACAACCGCCCCACTTATCTTTTAGGAGAGTCTCTCATTGGTAAGTGGCAAATCTCTCTCTTTTTCATTTACAGCCTTTTTTCGCCAATCCGTCAAGAAAAAGACCCTGCAGTTTTATAAGCACAAGTATTTTATTTCCTGCCGGGGCTGCGGGTTGTTCGTAAGAGATACCGCGCCCCCGGAACGCAAAGGGCACAAGAAGGAACATGGGTGGGTTTTAGTCAGTAAAAGTCTGACACCCCCTCCAGCCCCGCCCAGGGCGGGAGAAGTTATATGACGATTTCCCACCCACCAAAAAAAAAAAAGGATTTTATTTGAAGAACTTAGCATTCTGAGGACAACAACGACAGAATTTAACTACATCCCTGGATAAAAGATTAATGAAAAACACACCGCCTGGATTTACCTGGTGGCCGTCACAATGCCACTACCCAATACCATCAGAATCATCGTTATCATAATATTTGCCAGCAAATATTCCTTGCCGACTCCAGAAACATCCACACATGAAAACAGGTCTCCAACTCTCCATACGTCTAAATCAAATTATCCTTCTATCAATTCTGTAAATTCTTCACCGAACTTCGTCCTCTTGGGCGCTGGAAGCTCATAATTTTCCAGATCCCAATATTGTACCACATAAATCCTACGAGCCGTACGTAGTTACCAGTAACCACTCGTTGTACGTACTACGAGCTATTAATGTATAGTCGTCGTGCTATAAATCGTAAGGAGGTCATGTCGCATTTAGACGTCGTCGGTCAGGTCGACCGTGTTCCGTACTTTTTATTATGTAATGGGCTTCCTACGGACGGTTCCTTTGCGGGGGTCGATTGACTGGGACTGCGGTGGGTTGGACAAGGTTTTCCTGCGGTTTTATAGCTTCTTCTTCTTAGCTATTCAATGACAATCAGGATTAAATCTGCCTACAACTTTTCTATGAGTTTCTATGGCGTCAATAACATTGTACCGTGCAGGTATTAGGACAAGAAGGACATAAAACCTTGTTTTCCAACAACAACATACCATCACGCCTGTATTCCGCGAAGGGTTAGGCAGAGGTCTACCAATGTACACCCACAGTTTGCCGGTATGTTTAGGTCCCATGTAATAGGGGGTGAGCCTATTTCCATGGTAAATGGTCTAATTGAAATAAATGCTTTGACTTTGATCTCTCGTGTCCCATGTTATAGGGGGCGAGCCTATTGCCATTAAGCGGGCACAAATCCTTGACAGCCAGCCAGTTTTCCATCACTCGTGAAACAGCATTCATCATCTGTCCGAGTTGCGGAATTTGTTCGAAAGAATCACCGCGGCCCTGGAACGCAAAGGGCATTAGGAGGAACACGGATGGGATTTAATCAGTAAAAGTCTGACACTCGCTTCTGCTCCACCCAGAGCGATATGAAATCCATTTGATGATTCCTGACCTGCCTAGCCTTTGCCTTTTGTTGTTGATTGTGGGCTCCAATACAACACACACCACCACTTTAACATATTCACACACAAATTTGTACCTCCGCATGCACATTCCTACACACTCACCCACACTGCACAATCAGCGATGCTTAGATGGTGCTGGCATATCATCCTGTTTGTTTGTTTCTATTGCATGTATTATGTACAGTTACTAAATTGTAAATCCACAATTGGCTGAGACTAATTTTGTACCTATAGGTAAATGAGGATATTGTGAAAAATAAAATAAATAGCCGAATGCAGCTGTAGGTTTATCAGTATTTTCTATAGAGCTAGTATTCAGCTAGTGTCAGTAGTTTTTTTTTTTCGAAGTGGCCTATCTTCAGCAGTGGACGGTTGCAGGCTAATGATGACCAGAATTTTATTCCTTCTCGACCTTGACAACCCAGTTACTGGATGGTATGATACCGTCAAAATCAAAGTCAAAATGGTTGTCCGCCTTTCGGACTTCTGACAACCCGTGAAGATCAAATCACAGGTGTGTTCTTGGACTACATTGTTGGAAGACTAAATCTGCCAAAGAAAGCCTTTTATAATATGATTTTTCAATATGTTCCACTTCTTCTTCTGTTGTGTTTATCCATATACTTCGTCCTCTTCCTAAATCTAGGCTCCATTCATATCAAGTGATTGCATTTGACCTTGAACTCTAGAACTCTTGAACTCTCTCATAGCTTTACACAAAGTACCACATTCAGTTGTTTCAATAGGTACCTACTCTTATCGGGAACAGTTTACAAGTTTAATCAGTCTACCGTGAAATGGTTACAATTCTGCAAAGTTTGACCTTAATTCGCGTGGCAGTTTATCAAACAAATATAGGTAAGTATAGCGGGATACAAACAATGGTACCAATTTAATTGTGTGAATTATTTTACATCCTGGGACCCTACCATCACCTCTTAAAAACGGTATCATTTTACTATGTCCTTTCCACTGTTGGATTTTCAATTCTCAGCGCTGAGCAGAGGGTTGAAAATCCAACAGTGGAAACGACAAAGTTATACTATTACTGGGTAATATAAACGCGAAAGTTTTGTGAGGATTGATAGATGTCAAAGTCAAAGTCAAGTCAAATCATTTATTTCAATTAGACCATTAAAAGGCACTTTTGAACGTCAATCACATGTTAAATTAAAAATATTGAATCTAGTTGCCCATTCCAAAAGGTAGTTTCGTATGGAGAAGAACGGGCAAGAAACTCCATACATACTCTTTTAAAAAAATAAAGAAAAAAATGTATTACAATAAGTTGTACAATTCCATAAAATTATACTGATGTCAAAACGATCTATTAAAAAAAGTCACTCAAAGTACTGCAATACGTACTCAGTGCCACAAATTAGAAATGAAAGCTAAGTTAATTGTAATATTAAATACATTTATACATTTCAAAGACAAAGAATCAGTGTGTGAGGAATACTCAAATGTAGAATTAATGTCGAAGAGAAAAATAATTAATCAAAACAAAGTACTTATATAATTAAATTAGCAACCAATTGATTTTGTCAAGAATTTAAATTGTCTTATGGAGCAGGACCAGCATGTTCCCAAGCATTGTTATCTTGAATATAATCTTCTAATTTGTAATAAGCTTGTTTACAAAGTGTACTTTTGATACATTTTTTAAATTGATTTTCATTTAATTTTAATATATCACAAGGTATTTTGTTGTAACATTTAACACAGTACCCCATGAAAGATGTGTGCACTTTAGATAATCTAAAAAATGGCTGCGCTATTTTGTCCTTATTTCTAGTATTAAAATTATGTCTATCACTTATTTTATCAAAAAGATGTACATTTTTCCTTACAAACATAATATTTTCATAAATGTATTGACAAGCCACTGTCATAATATTAATATTTTTAAAAAGTTCTCTAAGAGATTCGCAGCGACGGAGATTATAAATGGCTCTGACAGCTCGCTTTTGTAAAATAAAAATGGATTCAATGTCAGCAGCCCGACCCCATAGTAGGATGCCATACGACATAATGCTGTGAAAGTAGCTAAAATAGACCAAACGCGCAGTATCGACATCTGTTAATTGTCTAATCTTCCTAACAGCAAAAGCTGCGGAGCTTAGCCGCCCTGCAAGAGATGTTATATGTGGTCCCCATTGTAATTTCTCGTCAAGCGTGATTCCTAAGAAAACCGTTTGATTAACAAAAGCCAGTTTTTCGCCATTCAAGACAAGGTCACATGCGCAACTTTTAACATTAGGTAAAGAAAATCTAATACATTTGGTTTTCTTTTCATTTAGTACTAAATTGTTTACCGTAAACCAATTTTGGACCTGAAGAATTGCGTTATTTACGTCATCCAGATTTTTAGAACGTCTGTCTATGTTAAAAATCAATGACGTATCATCTGCGAATAACACCATCTTAGGTTGATGTTGGAGTAATTGTGGCAAATCATTTATATAAACTAAAAAGAGGAAAGGACCCAAAATCGACCCTTGTGGAACGCCCATTGTCATTTCAGACCCCAATGAGTTTACGCAGTTTATCTGAACTTTAACATGTCTATTTTTCAGGTATGATCTTAGTAAATCCAGAGATGTGTTTCTAATCCCATAGTGCTCCAGTTTCAATAATAGTGTCTCATGGTCCACACAATCGAACGCCTTTGAGAGGTCGCAAAAGATTCCAATGGCATCCTGCGCTTCCTCCCAGGCGTTAAAAATGTTTTTAATTAAGGAAACACCGGCATCAGTTGTACAACGCCCTTTGGTGAAACCGTACTGATGTTCATGAAAGATGGCATTTTTATTGAAGTGACGCAACATTTGATTGAGTAATAACTTTTCAAACACTTTACTGAGAACTGGCAGTATTGACACAGGCCTATAATTGTTGAGTTCCTTACTTTCACCGGATTTAAATAATGGAACTACTTTACTGTGTTTCATGAGATCCGGAAAGACTCCCTGATCCACGCTTGTATTAAATATAAAAGCTAAATAGGGTGCAATAGTTTCTATGATAGATGTACAGACTTTTACTGACATTCCCCAAAGATCTTCTGTTGATTTCATTTTAAGATCTTTAAAAGTTTTAATAACAGCCTGGGGATTCGTATGTTGAAATCTAAACTCCAAAGGGCATGTTTTTACATTATTTCTAAGAAGGGAAATGGAAAGCGCAGGTGATGAATTTAAAGATTCCGTTGTGTCCAAGGGAATATTAACAAAGAAGTTTTCAAATTCCTGAGCTACTTCTTTATCTGAGTTTACAGTCCCATGGGAAGTCTCCAAACTAAATTTATTATTGCGCTGTTTCTTTCTACCTGTTTCATTATTTATTATTTGCCAGGTAGTTTTAATCTTATCATCTGATGACTTTATTTTATTGCTAATATAAAGAGATTTAGCTACTTTGCATACCCTTTTAAAAGTTTTAGAGTATTTTGCAACATACTGATGAAAGCTTGAATTAATTGTATTTTGCTTTAGGCCATAGAGTTCAAATAATTTTCCCCTACTTTTACGAATGCCAGGAGTCGCCCAATCACTGAATAAGAACTTAGTGTAAATATTTTTAGTCTTGACTGGAAAAGTGTTATTAAATTGCGTATCTAACAGTTGTGATGTGTGTTTGTTACGCTTTCACGCTTAAACGGCTGAAGGGAATTAGGTAAAATTCGGCACACACATAGATATTGATCTAGTTTAAAACATAGGATATTTCTTATACTGTTTTAGTTTTCCCGTCGGATAATTTAGGACTGTAGCTTAGTATTAAAATAATACCATGTAAGAGATTGTGGTAGGCCCATGTGCTTTGTTTAAAGGTATACACGTTGTTGGGCTGTTACATTCATTTAAATAAAAGCCTTGAAATGTAATTAATTCACAGACTATAATGTGTTGTTACCTTAACCAACATTACACGTTATTTATATACATAACATCCGCCCTCGAGTTTGTCCGCGTCAAAGTTAGTATGTTGTCCCACGGGGACCGTACACTTTTCAAGCTTCTGTGGTATTCCAGCGAGAATCTATCTCTGTCCCAAATTTCATCCAGATCGGTTCAGCCGTTCAGGCGTGATTGAGTAACAAATATCCTTTCATTAAAACTGTTTTTTAATAATAGTAAGCAAGACTGCTACGCTAGAGGTCTTAGGTTAGACTCCCAGGTCGAGCAAAGTGCTATTAAATTCTCAGTAGCAGCTCCGAGTTAGGATTTGTGTCAGGTTAATAGCAATAGGCTCGCCCCCTATTACATGGGACCTAAACATATCGGCGAACTGTGGTTGTACATTGGTATTAGTACTGCTTTGCCCAACCCTCCGAGGAATATGCCCATATTCCTTGGAGAGTTATGTGATGGTATGAGGTTTCCTTACGACGTTTTCTTCACCGGTCATATCAACGATGTTTAAAACAATATATAGTGAATGAGTAAATCTATTATTTTCTTATTTCCAGGAGCAAACCCCGGCGTGGCATCCCGTCCCCTGTACGAGACAGCCGTCCTGCACTACAGTGTCGAGAACAGCTCAGCGTACGAGCCCTATGTACAACAGCTTGACGAGTTCTTCGGACGTGAGTATTATACTAGTTTATGCTCATGACTTCGTCCGCGTGAATATTTTCACCCGTGTTAGTAACGTCTTTGGTTACTGCTCCGCTCCCGTGGGTGGTAGCGATATGTTATATAGCCTTTGTTACCCAGGAATAAATTAGCTATCCATAAAAAACCGGGCAAGTGCGAGTTGGATTCGTCCACCGAAGGTTCCGTACGTAAGATTATTATAATTTCCAGAATTAAATAAATTGTTTATTGAAATAAATAAATAGTAAATTAAATAAAAATAAAATCGTTTCACAGACTTTGGAGACAGAGAAGATATATAAGAAATTATGCGTCGGAATAAATTAATAAAATATATTTTGCAATGTGAACATCAAGCCCTTTTAAATGATACCCCGTTTGTAATAGTAGGTTCAATTTAAAATTTCAACCCCCATTAAAAAAATATAGACCCTATATTTTTTTAAATTCAATTAACAATGTATAGTTTTGAGAATTTTTCTTGTAGGTACTTGTAGTCTATAACGATGCTACTTGTCAAATTTCATAGTTCTAGGTCATCGGGAACTTACCTATGTGTTTTGATTCCCTTGATACTGTTGAAATATGCGTGTTTTGCTGAATAAACGGCCGTATCTTATTTTTACGTAAACTTAGAAGTTTGATTTTTCAACAACTTTATGGGACCGTCGACCTGGGTATACGGTTTTTTAACTTGATACCTCCACGCATTCCCGAATTAAAGGGTCTTGACAGACAGACAGACGGACAACAAATCTTATAGGGGTTCCGTTTTTCCCTTTTGGTACGGAACCCTAAAAATAGTTAAAATCGGTCCAGTAGTTTCGGAGGCTATTCATTACAAACATACAAACGAATCTTTCCTATTTATAATATTAGTATAGATGACGTACAGATAGATCTAACTAACCCATAACCCACGCGCGGAAGTAACTGCCCTGTTGGTCTCGTGGTGGCAAGCACGGCGTTGGGCCCCCAGGGTTCGATTCCCAGGTCGGGCAAAAAGTGTTATTGGCTTTTTCCATTAGGAATTTCTCAATAACAGCCCGGAGTTTGGTAATAGGTGGTGTGGCACCCCCTTACCTCGGAAAGCGCGTAAGCCTTTGATCTTGCGCCTGGTCTGTCCCCGGTCGTGTCGAATTGCCGTCCGACCGGACTGCGAGAGAGAGGGAAAAGGGAGTGCACCTGTGTTTGCGCACACACTTGTGCACAATAATATCTCCTGCGTACTTGGCTAGTCTGCATTAAGGTTAGCCGCCGTGGCCGGAATCGGTCTGGAGAATACATACATATCAATATATACATAGATATGTAGATCTCTACATGGTATACAACAAAGTCGTTTCCCGTCGCCATCTGTCCCTCTGTAAGGTTAGATCTTTTAAACTACGCAACGGATTTTAATGCAGCTTTCATCAATGGATAGAGTGATTTAAAGGGATGGTTTATAAGTATAAAACATGACGCTACGACCAACGGGAGCAGAGCAGTAGCCAGAGACGTAACTGCACGCGGGCGACACCGCGGGATATATAGCTAGAAAATAAATAAAAGAATCATGTCTGCTCACCACATCATGATATAGAAGCGTGATAGTACATAAGTACAGGCTACAGACACGCCGCACCCTCGGGCGTGGCTCACTACGAAGCAATTCGTCCTCGTGTGGGCTTCAGCGAGCTATTGTCGCGAATCAATACTTCAATGGAAATGTACTGAAATGGAACATGGACATTCTACTAACATAAGCGACCTTTACGATTGTTATTTCTAGAGGGGTAGACAGACACAAGCTGCTTTTGGTGTGCAAATTTTAATGTTATCTACTAAGATGAATTTTAAGTAATGTACTTAAAATAATGCTTTGATTGTGGAATTTAAAGGACAGTTCCTGTGCTATTGTTAAATTCTTTAACAATAAACAATTTTATATTGAAGCTTCTTTCGTGATTGCCATGTTGTTCTAGCAGAAAACATTGAAATCTTGACTTATCTCATAAAAATAAAATATTAGAAAGTCTTGTATCGTCACGTCGGTGCGTTTACAAACATAAATAAACTCACATACATACACAAACAACAAGACCCGGTACCCAAATTCAACTTTTTATTACAATCCTACCTGTGTATTGCCATATCAATATTTGTTCCGTACGGGAATCGAATCCACAACATTGAGCGCGGTAGTCAATCGCTTACCCAATGCGCCAGACGTACCGTCAAAAAAATAATTGAATATGTTTTGTATTATTTCTCCAGCTTACACCAGCGAGCGCTGGTACTCATCTAAGAAGGAGTGCACTGCTGGAGATCAGTACGGCTTCCCTGACAACCCTTGCATCTTCATTAAAGTCAACAAAGTAAGTGCTGGAACTTCTTAATCATATTATGCATTCAAAAAGCAAGATTACAACATAATACAAGAGTAACGATGCTCGCCCACGTCAATAGTCGACGACCGATTTTTTGTCGGTTTGAATGAAACATATGAATTCTCATATACCAACACACGCGTCCTACATAAATTAATTCCTCGAAACTATGGATTTATTGAATGGTTCGATAATCGGTCCTACAAATAGTCGGACACCAGCGGAGGCTTTGAGTAAAAATTTCTTGCCGATCCTTCTCTAAACGATACTGTCTTATGGAAGGGGTACCTGGATTCAATTCTTTTTTTTTGTAAATGACGTTCAGAAGTGCCTTTTAATGGTTTAATTGATATGAGTAATGTGACTTTGATGATTACGAAATACTTCTTATGGAAAACTATTCTCAACGATCCTTTATCACTTAATTTGCCAAATGTAGGTTAGCTAGATATCGGGAAACAATCGCCATTCTTGACAATTTTCCGAAGAAACGGTTAAGTGAAGTTACCAGTATGAGATTTTACCTTCGAGCTTCCGAAGTCTTACGAACCTTCATCGTTGGATTATTTCCAGATAATTGGCTGGAAACCAGAGTACTACGACCTCTCAGAGCTGCCTGCAGACATGCCGGAGGACCTGATAGAGTATATACAGGGCTTGGACGCAAGTCAGGTGAGAATTGACTTTTTAAAGAAATACCTTAAGATCATAACACTAAGGCGCATTGTCGTGTTTCTGTTTAAAAGCTGCCGGTAAACATTAGACACATAAGTACCATCGGCATACTTATCGAATAAAAATAATAATACCTGCTTGTTATTGTCCCACTACAGGGCACAGGCCACTTCTCATACAGAGAAGGTACGAACAGTGACCATCACGATTGCTCAAGGTGGATTGACCGAATTCAAACTTATATTTATTATATCAGGCTTCCTCACGATATTTTTGAATTGTTAATGATGATGATTGTGAATGAAGTTTGATAGCAACCCTCCGTCTCACAACTTAAGGTCGATGTTGCTCTGTTCAACCTTTTTAATATCTTCGCAGCAAAAGCAAGTTTGGGTGTCATGTGAAGAAGAGAAGGCTAATGATACCAAGCTGGAGTACCCCTGGGGCCGAGGAATGCCGGGCGGGTTCTACCCCTACAACAACGATAAGGGGTACAAGAGTCCCCTGGTCGCCGTGAGGTTATCAGCACCAGGTAAGACCATTTTATGAAAAACGATGTTTACTGCTGGAAATAAGCTTTCTCTAAGTATCCCCAACTATCGATCTAGAAAAAGAAAGCGTGTAGAAAAAGTGATCAGGAAATCGATTTCCAAGTGGAGAGTAAATTGCCTATAGTACATATTTAAAGAGTATGACTAAGGCTTTAAGCCCGCCTTTGTACTGTTATTTTAGAATAAACTTAAATAAATAAATATTCCCACCTTTTATTATTTACTGGCGAACTGCCCGCGACTTCGTCTACAGGGCTTATTTTACCCAAAGTTAAGTTACGTCTTTGGTTACTGCTCCGCTCCCGTGGGTCGTAGCGTGATATTATATAGCCCATGTTTCTTAGGAATAATGTAGCTTCTAAAAATCAGTTCAGTAGTTTCGAAACCTATTCGGTATAAACAAACAAAAAAATCTCTCCTCTTTTTAATATTAGTATAGACTGCAGTAAGCCGATATTCTTATCAGCCAATTTGAAACCAATTGGTTAGTAGAAACCATTAAACAATAATTCCAAGACACAACTTCATTAAAAAAACAGTTTACATAACCCGATGAATTTTTAAATAACTATAAAACTCGATTTTATATTTGCTTAAAAATCAATAAATAGTTAGTGAATTGATATAACAAAAAGTGACGTCATAGTTTAGTATTGTCATACAAAATCTATGGGAAATCTTGTTTTGACAGTTTATAAAAAGTACGTTAATTTATTAGTTGTGTCATCTACTCAATTATTTGTACATATATTTGAGTTTGTTTTTCTCGTTTGCAGCACACAACCTCAACATAGTCATACGATGCAGAGCGTGGGCCAAGAACATAATACAAAACAAAAGTCTGAAAGAGCCATCGGGTTACACTCGCTTTCAGCTGTTCGTTGAAGGCAGTAGCAGCGGCAACGGCACTGAAGTCCAAACATAAAGAGCAATGTATGATGTACATAGCGTTAGGGAAGTTCCGTTACAGTAATGGAACGATTAGTACTGCCTGTTAGGTTAAGTACGCATTTTGTCTTAAGGTCGTCGCTCATTATAATAGCAAATAATAAGCCATTAACTCCTCCGCTAGTCTTTTCTGATTAATTTCGTTGCGGGATCCAAGACAGTTATATCGTTTCTCCGGGACTCGTCGAGCTTCATTGCCTCGGCGCTCTTCAGGCGGTCTCCACTGTTGATTCTGGCTTACAGAAGTTGCAGTGGTTGGGAACAGTGTGGCGGGCTTGTCCCAATAAAAAAAAAGCCATTCAATTCAGGGCTTTAAATCGTGTGTGTACAATAACGACAAGACAAAAAGGTGATGACTTGCGGGCGGCGCAATTTCAGCTAACAATTAGATTTTTGGAGGTGAGTCGGCGATGCGGTGATGTCATAGTGAGCGATGATCATTATTTTTATGTATAGGTAGATTTTCAAAATTATTTAACCAAATATGTAGTAATTCCGCGGAATGAAATATCTTGGTGCCATTTTAAGAATCTACTATCTGGGTTTGTATGTACCTAAGTGACAATTGCATGCCTTATAGACTAGACATACACACAATGCGTACTTAGCCTTAGAAAAAAATAATTAGATCAATGTTCAGTCGTAAACTAGTAAGTATTTATGAGTTTGTCAGCTGTTTTACTTAGCTTGTCGTGATTTATGGATGTTAGTGCACGGCCATACAAAATGATGGGTGTGCAGGCAGCAATCTAATTTTATTTTACCTTAATGAATCAACCTACAACCTTTTAATAATTAAATTAATTACGTCAAACATGTGATACATTCGACTTAATGAATTAGTTTTTTATACTGTCTTGTTCCTCGTATCTAGAAACTATCTTTTGGAATGGGCAACTAGATTCAATGATATTATTTGTAACGTGAAACTTATTTAAAATCATATACGGGTTACAAAATATGTTTTAATCATTAACACTAAAAGGGACTCGCTGAGTTAGACGTTTCCCGATAAATCTAAACGGCCGTGTGCCGTGGGCCACACGGCTTATTTGTTGTGAATGACGTTCAAAAATGCTTTTTATTGGTCTAATTAGACAATAACAGTTCACTGTAAATTCAAAACTTATACTAGGAATAGTTTTAAAATTAATCAGCGTTAAATAAAATCGTAACTATTACAAATTATGATGTAGATTGGTTCATTTTGGCAAAACTAACCCTAATTGCTGTATGGAATACAGTCATACCAACTTTTGAGTGGACATATACAATGAATAAAATAAAGTTACAGACGCAAAAATAATTATACAATGCAAAATTATTTTTTGTTGTTCTTTGTATATTTAGTGTCTCCATTTGAATCAATCTAATTCCGTTTATAATGTTGAAAAATGAAAAATATTGTGAAACTATGTACCTATAATTTATCTTAGTATTTTATTACATACACTGTAAATTTCGATTTCTTGTATAGTATAATATCATGAAGGGAGACTGGTCCAACAAATACACACGCTTTTGTCAAATGTTTGACATGTTATTGAAAGAATATCTGTGTTATTAGATTTTTACTCCGCTTGTATGTTTTTTGTGGAAACTGTGCAAGTAGTACATATAAGTACATTGCAGTATTTGAGTGCATTGCATCAGTAGTCACAAAAAAACGAACTTATTAGAACGATACTAATTACTATTGTTATTTTGCTTATGCATGAAAAAACTTATACATCATTTGAGTTTTTAAAATATCGTAATATTTAATATTTTTCATGAGAAGACGTGAAACTACATTTTTGGAAGCATTTAGAGGATGTTATAACACCTACTTACGTAGTAAGAGTATGTCTGTTACGCCTGGTACGAGTACAAATCCTATTTAATAAAAAAAATATTCCATGTTGTTTGTGAAAATGAGAATTTATTTCGAATAAATAAATCAATTAATTGAAATTATTGACTAGTTTTATTCATTACTAGACGACCTGCCCGCGACTTCGTCCACGTGGCTAATTTCACCCGCGTTACGTCTTTCTTTACTGCTCAGCCCCCGTGTGTTGTAGCGTGATATTATATAGCCTATATTACTCATGGTGAAAGTAGCTTTCTAATGGTGAAAGAATATTTGAAATCGGCGCAGTAGTTTTTGAGTTTATTCATTACAGATAAACACACACACAAAAATACAAAACTGTCCTCTATATAATATTAGTGTAGAACAACTACGGTAGCCAATCTTATCACGTTATGTTTATCAAGTAAGTAGGAGATATTATACCAACTTTAGCTTTCTGAGGTGGGGTCGCACTATCAACTTCTAAACTCCTACTTCCAATTTGTAATGGAAAAACTGAATATCACTTTTTTCCCAACCTGGGAATCGAACCCAGGACCTCAACGCTCATCTTGCATGTTTTAATGTAAACACGGGACAAGTAAATTATTTTAATCTTTTTATCTAACCTTCAAAATACCCTTTAGAGCAACATTATTAAGCAAGGCAGCAATCCGACACAACCGGGGAGAGATCAGGCGCAGGACCAATGGCTTTACGTGCTTTCCGAGGCACGGAGGTGTCACTCAACCAACTTCCAAACTCCGGACTGTTACTGACAAATTCCTAATGGAAAAACCAAATAACACTTTTTGCCCGACCTGGGAATTGAGCCCAGGACTCCACGCTCAGCAGTCGCGCAGAGTCGGGGAAGAGGAAGTGCTCCTGTGTTTGCGCACACACTTGTGATTTGTAATAACTCCTGTGTACTTGGCTAGTCCACATTGACTATCCGATTAGCTGCAGTACCCAGAATCGGTCTGGAGAATACTAACATATTAAGCAAGAATATTGTAATCAGGTTCTTCGTAAAAACCAAATTAAAAGAGTGTCCGTGGAATTTCTTGTTCGTTCTTCTCCATTGAGACCTACATTTTGGAACGAGCAACTAGCTTCAACTTTCTGTCTAATTTCTTTACAATTAAAAGTGCCTGTAAATGGTCTAAGACTCTTTACTTTGATTTTGACTTTGAACATTACAGATCTTAAATGATCCAAATTACCTTTATTTCTCAATTATTCCAGTCCACGCCTGTCACCGTCCTTGGCAAGTTAAATAAGCTGTCGCCCGACCAGCACTTAGTACATTAGTTTGTAGTTCTGGGCTTGCCCGCGAGGGAGCGCTGGGGCGGCGGCGTTGGGCGGGCGCCTCGCCGGTTTCAGGCAGATTTGGGCGGCAGATCATGGACACAGATTAGACGGATAAATAAGACTCGTCAGTGTTTTAGGATAGAAAGAGAATACAGTTCATTTTAACAAATGTAGGCTTTGCATAGACTTTTTGCACAATCAAATCTGCTATAACCAAACAACCAGTTCTTAACACATGTGTCTGAAAACAAACATTACGCGTCGCAGTTTTTTGATTCCCAAAAAGAAAAAAGAAGTAATGAACAATAAATAAAAAAAACAGACTTGTTATGAAGACCTCACAAACTTCGTTCAACGCAGACTCGTTGACACAAAAAGACTGTCGTCAGCTTAGCGCCCATGATGACCTTACAGTGATAGTTTTCAGTTTTAAAGAATTTGGTAAATATTGCCTGGATAGCGCAAAAATCTTGGTGTTTTTTAAGATTTCCATGTGATTTTTCTAGACTGTGAGTATTTAGGACAACTAAGTATTAAGAACGTAGAAGTCAGTAATTGGCGAGGCTGAATTGCACACCATTTTGACTCTAAATGCAGGGAAATATATATAGGGAAAGCATGTGTGTTGAAAAAATCTAAAGTTTTTTCCCCATGAACCTAAAGCTCCCATCCTCACAGAGTAACCTCAAAGTTAGGCACAAAACACATTCCCGATCACTTCACCTCGCTCGAGCGCGCCATGGCCAGTCTTCACACGCCAACCATCCACGATGGGCGCCGACAAGCCGAACGGCGTCGTCAATTACTGCCGAAGACCAGTCCAGAGGCCCTTCCTCCAAAGAATCCAATATGGCATCTGGAACCCTGAAGACAGAACATTCCTGGGCAGAACTCCTCACCGATGGGGTGAGTAGGGGAAATTTGAAAATGGAATCGATCGGTTGTTTTTGATTTTGGTTTTAATTAGTTCCGGAGTGGTATTTCTTTTTTTTGCTTTTAATGGTATTCTTTGAGTACAGTTAGGTACTTTATGGTGTTTCTATTGGAGTATGGTAACGGGACAGTGTAACAGATGGAATATGTACGTGCTTTTTCACTGTGGATTAATGGAAAGCTAAATCATTAATCAATTAAAAGCATTGACTTTCAAAAAATTACTTGGGTTTTCGGTGGGTTATAGGCACTGGACTTAGATACTTGGCATTGACTAAGACTCGACGTGTTTTGCAAATCGATAATTATTAATAATTAATAAAATGTACTAAATGATAACCCACTATCACAGCTAGACTTGAATCCGAGAAAGGCAATTTTTTTCAGGCAGCGGGATTCGAACCCGCTACCTGTCCGGTCAGTCGGCGATATAACAATTCAACATCATACGACACCGCATGCTAAGAAAATTTAGTTACCATTTTCAAAATTAATTAGATGGAAATATACTGCAGACATTAATTTTTTCGGACTACTTGTTCCCGAGTTTAGTGCGTTTATACAAACAAACACTTCAGCCTTATAGTCTATGTGAAACGGTATTTGTTCTTCAACAAAAGACGTCACTTGCCATTTATTACTTGTATGGACAATTACTTATCATCACGCTAACAAATGTATACAAGGAGATGGAATGGACACTTTGTTTTATATCATTCATGATAACAAGCCGACGGCCCATTTGATGCTAAGTGGTTACCGCTGCCTATAGATATCTGCAATACCAGATGCCTTGCAAATGCGTTGCCATCCCTGAGACAAAGTTGAAATATGTCATGTGGCTGTAATTACACCGGCACCCATACCCTTCAAACTGGAACACAACAATGCTGCTTTGCGGCAGAAATAGGTATTGCGGTACAACTTGCTCCTTCACACTCATAATCTCAAAAGCGATACCTTTAATACAAGTAAACTTAATAAATTATAGACGTTCCGTTAATCTTCAATGAGATATTATGACTAACCCACTATTTACAGGGCCGTGATCATGTACTGCACTTAGTTCTATACATACTAGCTTTTGCCCGCGGCTTCGTTCACGGAAATGTAAGTTTATTTTTATACTATACTACATTCATTTACGTCTTTGGTTACTGTTCCGCACCTACTGGTCGTAGCGTGATGTTAAACAGCCTAAGTCTTCCTCGATAAATGAACTATCCAACACAAAAATATTTTTTCAATTAAAAGCAGTAGTTCTTGAGATTAGCGCGTTCAACAAAAACAAACAAACTCTTCAGCTTTATAATATTAGTACAGATACAAAGCAGCCCGCACTGTGTGGCAACTTGGAAGGGGACGCCGACAAAGTCGCGGAATAAAAAGTAGTCTGCGTCCTTTCTTGGGGTTCAAACTTACCCCGTACCAAATGTCATCAAAACCGGTTCAGGATATAAGACGCGAAAGCGACAGATAGACAGAGTTACTTTCGCATTTATAATATGGAATTATATATATATATGTGGGATTGAACCATCGAAAAAAATAGCGGTTGATCTTAATTTTATTTTACACCCAAAAATATTCTTGTCTTACGTCTTACGTCATATTTTTTCTCTACCTCCTTTAAACGTCATTATTTTTCTTAAAAAGATTACATGTCATGTCATCAATGAATAAAAAGGTTTATTCACGATTAGCCATTCCCACATATATTTGAGTATAGTTTTATATTTTAAATGTAATGTAAACAGTGGGCAAGGTTGCGCGGTTCAAACTGAACGCTTGCGATATAAATCTAATAGTGACATGTTTATTTGACTTTTTGTTGAACGTTCCCGGTACGGGATTTGCGAGAATGATCGTCATACTTTGTCTAAGCCATTGCAAGGAACATTAATTTCCTATAATTATTTTTTTTTCCTTTATATAACATCATCATCATAACATACCATCACGCCTGTATTCCCCGAAGGGTTAGGCAGAGGTGTACCAATGTGTGGCAGTGATTGCTTATTGTCACTTAATTAGCTTGATGGCCAGTACGAGTAATTAACGGCTAAGTGAGGAATGTTTTTAGGCTTCCTATCTATCGGATCACAGAAGTGGGAACGCAATAGGAACATTTGCGGCTTAAATATTAAATTAAATATATTTGTGTGTTTTAGTGTACTTCAGAGTCTGAACCTGAAACTACTGTAGGTGTTACTAACTACCTGACTGCATTCCTATGTTATTATGTAGTTAAGCCCTGTGCTAGCAACTGAGTGTAACAGTGCAATCTCATGATTCATCATTGCATAGTTATTTCCGATTTTATCCCCGTCGTAACATTCAGAGCACGTGAACACCGAAATTGGAGTAATGTAGCTTCTTATAAATATCTTTAATGAAGGTGTCTATATGAATCTATGTATAAATCTAGAATTATTTTATACACAGTTATAGATCCTCAAACCTTCAAATTTTGATCTTCCTACCTAACCAGACGGTTCTCGGTTTAGAATGAAAAAATCTTATCTTTTTACATTCGCTTTGCCCTAAGCTAGGAGTTTCTCCTGTATCGTGGGTGCGTTTACAAACATATAAACAGCCAGACCCCGAACAACTATCTGTAAGTCATACAAATATTTGTCTCTCGCGATTGCTACGCTTGGGTCTGCGATTACCAGGTCCAGCAAAGTGTTATGGGGTTTTTCTATGAAATTCTCAGTAGAAGCTCTGATTTGGATTTGTGCCCGGTTAATGGCAATAGATTTGCCCAGTTGGCCCTTATAACATGGGATCTAAACATACTGTCGAATTGTGGGTGTACGTTAGTTACACGTCTGCCTGTCTCTTCGGGGAATACAGGCGTGATAGTAAGTCCCAGACGAAGGCTATCTATATCGATAGCTCCTCATTAAAAAACGAACTCTATCACAAAGTACCAGAGTATTTATTGCAAATATCCATACTAATATTATAAAGAGGTAAAGGTTGTAAAAGGTAATGCCTGAAAATGCACTTCCGATTCAGTAATACAAAGCTACACTATTGCTGAGTACCATAACTATGCTGTTTTATGGCACAATTACTTGACTTCCGCGCGAAGTCGCATACAGAAGCTAGTTCTTTTTACCCGACTACGGCAAAGCCATACGAGGGTTATGTGTGTGAGTAAGTTCATCTGTGCCCTCATAGCTCCTTAACTACTTACCGGAACCTGACAAATGAGGTATCGTTAGAACCGTCTTAATCGTCCACGTGTCCAATGACGTGTCAAAAAAACTCAATGTGGCGCCCTCTAGCGGACAAAAAGCATTAAGTTAAAAAAAAAATAAGATAAATACGCCGCATTTGGTATCGTTTGTGAGGGTTTCACGTGCACTTATCAAAAATATCCTCAAGATACAATGTGGCGCCCTCAAACGGTCAAAAAATTTAACACAACACCAAAAAAGTTTAAATAGTAAACAGTAAAAAAAACTAAAACCCGACTACGACCAAAAAAAAACGACGCTGAAAATTTATGAAACAAGATTTTCAGGATGCTGAAATAAACAAAGTTACTGGAGAAACAAGAACAGAACAGACACAAAAACCCTTTAATAACGTGTGACTACGGCTTTTCTATTTGTTCTGTTCTTCTTTCTCCAAGAACCTTGTTTATTTCAGCATTCTGAAAATCTTGTTTTAGTTTGTTTTACTTGATAGCATTGATTAAAAGCTTAAAGCTACGTACAGACAGCGCGAGGCATGCGTTCCGAATGGTTTGTCATGCATGCCTCCGGCTGTATGGACGAGGTGCTCAGTATGAGCATTCGTCACAGTAGCGAATTTGATTGGCGATCTAGGTATTTGTTGAGCATTTGCCATACGTACGTACCAAGTACTCGCGCGTGTGTACGCGGCTGTACATGTAAAGGCACGTTCAATCAATCGTCAGTAATACGTTACTGCAATGGCCGCGTCACGCCGTAAACTTTCCGCAAATAGGAGCCGGCCTCGGCAACAGTACCTAATATTACATATGTACTTATTGGAATATGTTGGTATGTATAAATTTTTGTAGAGTGTACAAGGTTAGGGGTCAACTGCTAGATATGGTTATAGTTGGTTGCTGACATTTAGTTGGTGTAAGGCGGTATCTGTCATAGCATCATTTAAGATGGAGTGGAAATTACAGTACCTATTGTGAAGAAACTAAACGTAACAAAATCTATAGAAATAAATAAAATTAAGTCAAAATAACAGCTTTTTACAAAATTAATATGAATGTTTAAAACAATTAGTTTTGTTAGATATAAAATTTCTGTATGTCTGTTGGTTCCAGCTAATCTCCGAAACGGCTGTACCGATTTTGACGGGTCTTTCACTGGCAGATACCTGATAGTTTAAGGAGTAACTTAGGCTAATATTAGTCTAAAATCGCCGCCTTGAAAAAGCGTGGTGATCAATGCTCGTGCCTTCTCTGTATAAGAAAAGAAACATAATTAAGAACATCTTTCTACGTAACTTCGTAATAAATCTATCTATCTCCTCTATCTACCAATGTATGTTTGTTCAGTGTTCCCGATAGTCCACATTCCCACAATGTTGATTCTACAGAGAAAAGCAATGTATATTATGTTAGGAACAGAACTACTCGTATTTTCATTAGAGATAACATTTTTATGATGATTTGAGTGATCATAAACCTTCGTTACAGGTACATTGAGTACTATTTTGTGTCCGCACTATATTGATGTGGTGTCTGGGTATTATGGGGCGTTAAAAGACAAAGTAAGTAATAGTAATATTTCACACCAAAAACTAAATAGAACTCGTCTTCTAGCAGTCATTTTTGTTCAATGTTGCTTAGTTTTAATGGAGAGGATATATCGCTAACGGTTATGTGATTTGTGTTTTTATAACCCATATATAACGTCACATACCACCACGCCTGGATTCCCCAAAGGGTTAGGCAGAGGTGTACCAATGTAAACCCACAGTCCTCCGGTATGTTTAGGTCCCATGTAATGCGAGCCTATTGTCATTAACCAGAGACAAATCCTAACTCCGAGCTGCTACTGAGAATTTCAAGGGAAAAACCCAATAACACTTTTGCTCGACCTGGGAATCGAATCCAAGTCAAAGATCATTACGTGAGAACGACTTGAAAGATTTGGCTAATATTTTTTATGTTGTGTAAAAATGTGACGTTTAGTAAATATCTAACTATCGACACGTCCCGGCTTCACACGGGTGCACCCGTGTGAAGCCGGGACGTGTCGATAGTATAGTAATAAGAAATCTACTACCTATATAGATGACAGCGATTTCATTATGTTCCAATTGAAGTAGGTAACATTAATGCACCGAATTCTTAAAATTAACCCTCGTCAAAAAGTACTCTTTATAGTGATCATTATCCCGCAAAATTACACCCTTAAAACAAGGAATAATATAAACAAAACAGATAATCTTTTCGTTCGTAAATAAGGACATGAATGCAACTATTTTCTTGACGACAAATGGAAAAACCCGCGTAATATCCACCCGCGTGGTATTTTCCACCCCGTAGGTTTCCACGAAGCACATCGTACGGTCACCGCCCGCCGCCATATTGTTTCTTTAGTGTTTGTATGTCTCATAGGTACAGGGCTGCCCAGTACCTATCAAACTTAGTATTGACAATACGACCCAACCCACAATCTCTCAATAAGAACTAATACAATATATCAAATCAAAGTAAAAGTCCATTAGACCATAAACGGCATTTTTTAAAATGAATAAACATTCAAAATAATCATTCTAATTATGCCTAGAACATATTTAACATTATTTAGCGTTAAATAATCCAAAATGATTATAATTACTTCGAACAATTTAAGAAATTGTGAGACGTATAAGAAAACTTGATCAATAAATATTTCAAAGGCAGGCCGGGTTCATACCCAACCTAATGCCTACATTCAGCCGTCACAATCAGCGGTCATTCAATCGGCAGCTGATTAGTGATCGTTCTTGCATTTTAAACTTTACACTCCCAAGACTAAACATTTGGTGTGAACGCTGCCTAAAATAAATGAAATATAGATTTCAGTGTTGACCGGCAGTATGATTACCTAAAAACTTGTAATTAACACACCACCTGCACTTTGGAGGACTACAAAATACCAGTAATGCCGCGATGAACATGGCCACCCACTGGAGGCAAATACTAAAACAAGAAGATAAAGGGATTTATTTACACTATTGATTCGAAAAGAAGAAAAACTTGAAATTAGGAATTATTAGTTTCGTAGTAGTAGAGCTCCGTCGAGCGAGGCGGCAGAAATAGGTACGGACCTATTTCTGCCGCGAAGCAGCGTTGCTGTGTTCCGGTTGGAAGGGTATGGGTGCCGGTGCAGGCACATGAGACAATTCAACTTTGTTTCTGGAATGGCAACGCATTAGCAAGGCCTTTGGTATTGCAGATGTCTATAGACAGCGGCGACCACTTAACATCAGGCGGGCGTCGGCTTATATGCCACCGAAAGATATTTAAAAAATACATGGATATGATGAAGACAGAAGCAATACAGGGAACCGCTGTGGTCCAGCATTTTTGCCGAATTAGGCCTGTTCATCGCAGCTGTGGATCACACTTTTTTTTTGGATTTTAATTTTTACCTTTTATTTTGTGTATCATAATTATAGGCAAATAAACTTTATTTTTTCCACTGACTAGTGTTTTAAAGGTAAAAAACGGTTTTATCTCGTTTAATTAAACCTTGGCATTTGAAATGAATTTGTTTTAGCCACACGTGTGCACACAATTAGAATTTACGATCACTTTCTGAACGCAACGTTAAAATATCGTAAGTAAACTATTACTATTGCTAGATTCATTTGTATATGCGATAGGTGGCGCCACTTTTCTTATTTACTTGTTCCGGATAGTATTAATGTTGAATAACTTGGCAAGGTGCAGATTATCGTACAAGCATAATATGACAAAATTAAAAAAGAAATGCAAAATAATTATCTAAATAAAATTATAAACATACCAACATACACACACGCGCTTATTATTGCGACATATTTATACAATTGCTATCTTCTGCCCGCGACATAGACTGAGTAGACTTCAGAATTGAGCCAAAGTCCTAAAAAATAGGATAAAGACTGTCCTAAATGATAAGCTAAATCTACTGTGTGCCCAACTTCAGCTAACTCCACAGTAACAATCATCTATTCATCCATGTTTTCTTACAAACTCTCTTCTTTATAATAGTAGTTGGTCACGTCTAAAATACCTACCCTAAAAACTCGCGTTGACTCTATTTTATTGAGATAATTTATTAAAGTGACATTTAATTAAAAGCTCATCTGAATATGTTAGCTCTCGACTTAGGTAAACAATAGTTACCTTAGAAAAAGCGCTATAAAGTGGCGTTAAAAGTTTAAAAGAGAAAGTCAAAGTCAAAACATTTATTTCAATTAGACTATTTACAGGCACTTTTGAATTGTCAAGAAGTTACTCATACAAAAAGTTGAAGCTAGTTGCTCGTTCCAAAACGTAGGTCTCTATGGAGAAGAACGAGCAAGAAACTCCATGGACACTCTTTTCAAATTGGTTTTTACAGAATCTTGGTTACAATATTCTTGTTGCTTCTACATGTGAAAACAATGAAGTTAAATATAAAACAATTAAAAAAAAATATATGATAATAATAGTACTAAAGTTGTAAGCCATGGCAGTTAAGAGATGACCAATCCCAACTGACAGCGCCCGTCCACGAACATGACGCGAGGATCAGCACCACTTAGCTCAACCATCATGAAGGGAACCAAATGATCCGACCCACGCGCCACCATCAGCGAGACATTTAAGTGAGCATGACAAAGCCCTCAACCACCATGCTCGTTGTGTCCAACACATAATAATAAAATAAATAAATGGCTCCATGGTACTCACATTTACATAATGTAAATATTGTTCTTTACCCATTCTTCTCCATACAAAACTACCCTTTGGCATTCAAAAAAGTAGTTATTGCTAATGGGCAATAAGATTCAATATTCTTTTTTCTTTCTTGTTTACTTTCAAAAGTGCCTTTTGATGGTCTAATTGAAATAAATGATTTTACTTAGACTTTGTTAAAAAAAGTAGCTCCATAAATGTGATTCAAGAATTTTTCGTATTAACAAGGTAATCGTTATCCCAATTACTGGTAGTACGAGTATACTCCTGGCATCCCTGACAGGCGTGACGTAGACACAATGTAAACAGTCCGTGACCGGCGGCGGCGTGGCGCGGGCTATTTCGGCTATTTTGTGGCCGCCATGTTCTCTCTTTGTTAGTGTACTGCACATTATGTGGGTACGCTGTGGCTTTGAATATCTTACCTAACTCATTATAGGTAGATGTAAAAAGATTTTGTTTGAAGATTTATTTTATAAGGTTTCTTGGGAAGATGATTTTAGCACACAGGCATTTATATTGCACGTAATCGAATTGAACCTATAATCGTACAAAAGATTGACATAATCACTAAATCACCAATGACCAGACATATTGAACGTAGGTCTCCCATTTGAAGCAATGAACGTTCATAGATTGACATAATGACCGATCACCAATTTTGGTCTGAGCAACTAGCTCCAACTTTCTAACTAATTCTTTGATAATCCAGTGCCAGCCTTATTGAAATAAATGCTTTGACTTTTACTTTGGTAGGTGATATTCATACACAAAAAGGTGTTACACTATTGTATGGAACAGCTGATTTATCGCTGGGGGTTTAGGATCGTGTATTAAATCCATGGTAAAAGTCTGTGTCATGATGTGCCATTCACCGTCCCTACCCCATGAGGGTAGGCAGAAACCACAAAACACCACTTGCTAAGATCCTTATAGACTCCTTTCGCCTTGTCCATGTAGATGTATGAACATCTGATTATACAAGCACGTCAGTTACGAGTACTGCGCGCCCGACCTTTATGAAGAACCTCACCAATAGGTAGGTAGGTTTATCTAGGACGTTTCCTCCCTTTACCTTTCACATTTGCCATAAAAATCCCTTTTTGTTAGTCGCCTTTCACTCATAGTTTCAACATGACCGAACCATCTAAGCATATTCTTTTCAACCTTTGTCACTGCATCCTCTTTTAATCTGCAACGTTCTCGTATAATTTCATACCTCACTCTATCGTTCAAAGATATTCCCGTCAAAGACACTTGCGCGAATCCCTTTGCGCGAAAAGACAATAGCGTGTATGGACGTTTGCGCGAATTGACAATTCCGCAGCAAGACACTTGTGCGACAAACATTTCCATGACAAGACACTTTCGCGAAAGACATTTCCGCGATACCATAAGATCGGGGTAAGTCTTTCTAGGGCGTCTCCTCTCTGCCTCGTTGCCACTCACATCTGCCATATAAATTCGTTTTGCATGTGCGTGTGTGAATACACACGCACATGCATCACGTGTTGAAGTAAATTCAATCTGTTAGTACGTCTCTCACTTAGTTGCCCATTGACTCGGATCACTCCAGATTTCCTTTCAGTTGAGCCATAAAACGTAGTGCAGTATATTTTCGTCACAAATGTATTAATTTTATGGCAGTTCATCCATTGCGTTTCGACGCACGTCTGCTCTGTAAAAGCTTTCGTCGCGCTTCGTTAAACACGTAACGAATAGCGTGCTTTGTTTAAATACCTATTGTGTCGATGAATTGGTTATTTAGGCAAAATATTAATTAACATTTTTTTTTTTGGTTGTTGGGAAATCTTCAAATAACTTCTCCCGCCCTGGGCGGGGCGGGAGGGAGTGTCAGACTTTTACTGACTAAAACCCACCCATGTTTCTTCTTGTGCCCTTTGCGTTCCGGGGGCGCGGTATCTCTTGCGAACAACCCGCAGCCAATTAATTACGCTTATGACCGCGATTTTTTCCGCATGAATTTCGGTTACTTGGAGGGTTTTAGTGTTGTTGCGTGGGACCCTTATTCTTTTTCCAAAATAAAAGTAAGCCGATGAAGCCTATGTTGTTTCTTACTACATCAGTTATCTCCGACTAGCCGGAGCAAGCAGACACCGATACCAAAAACATTTAAAATAGTTTTTTGGTGTTTAATATAATTAACCAGCGACCCGCCCCGGCTTCGCACGGGTGCAATGCTGATGTTATAATACATAAAAACCTTCCTCTTCAATCACTATATCTACTAATAAAACCGCTCCAAAATCTGTTGCGTAGTTTTAAAGATTTAAGCATACATAGGGATATAGGGACATAGAAAGCGACTTTGTTTTATACTATGTAGTGATGTTATCTATAACGGACAAAGTAATACACATACACTAAAAATTTCTCGTCTCTGCCTATTGCGGTTCAAATACACCCCTGTGACTGTGACTGACGGATAGACAGCTTAGTAATAAGGCCCTGTTTATGCACCCTTTGGGTACTGAACTCTCAAAAGGTTACAACATAATTACCTATCTATTTCGCCTTACTTATATTTCTATTCGTTCTTCTCCACTTAGCATCTAGTATAACAATGTATACAAATACAAAGTGATAATTTTCAATGATGAAGTACTTAGTTACATGCTAGGTATATGCGTGTGCGCCGCTAATGAAATGATCAAACCTGTTTATTGATATGTTCATTTAACTGTTTGAACGGTTATTTAGAAAATTGTTGTTGGAATATTGTGAAGGAAAATGAATTGATGAAAAGCATTGTGAAGGAACCAGGACTTATAAATAATATTGGTCCGGATTCGCTAATCCGCTTTTAGCAGACGTGGTGATCAATGCTCATGCCCTCTATGTATGAGAAGACGTCTTTGCATTGCAGTGGGATAATAATAGGCCGGTATTATCTATTATTATACGAATTCTACAGTTTTATCTCTAAAAACCATTTTGCCAGAGAAGGCCGTATCACCATATTTAGCTTAATGCGTGGTGACCAGTGCTTACGTGTATGCTTTCTCTGTACGTTAAGAGTCCCTCGCCCTGCAGTGAGTGTGGCAATAATGGGCTGGTCGAAGATGGGGTACTTCTATTTTGCTGGTCATAAAATGCAAGTTTATGAATTTAAAAAAATAGATAACAACTAATGTATGTATTTTCTTCGAGTAAAATTTTTTCGACCCATTATTTCAAGTTTCCTTACTTTGTTATTCATGGTTGTTCCAGGCGTGATAGGGCTGATCTACCTTGTAATGTACATCTGCATCATCATCTTCTTCTCCATCTGCATGTGCGGTCTGATGGCCACCATGGACGAAAAGATCCCGTACTTCACGCTCGCTGATTCTATCATAGGTAAGCAGTTCACTTTGACTTTCCGCAAATCAATTTAGAAGTAATGACCTTTATTCGGGTCCCTGGATTTTGAGTCAAGCGAATATTGGGGTCTTGAAGTTGTCATGTTATTCAAGTATTTAATTAAAATTATTGTAAACCCCCACAGCAACAACGTACGTATAGAACATCACACTAATAACAACGGGAGCGGAGCAGTAACCAAAGACATTACTAACGCGGGTGACACCACGAGGTATATAGCTAGGAGATATTTGTATACTGCTAAAGATAAGAAATCTACAACCATACTTCTGACGTAGTGGATACAAGACCACTAACTTCTTTCAAGTCAATAACGTACATAAAGGAAATCAATAAATCAAGACTTTATTTTTTATGCACCCAGACACATACATCAAAAGTTATTCAGATAATTTTAGATCTTGAAAAAAATGAGGTCAAGGACTTTCTTCGCAAAATTTCAATACGGGTTTCATCATGTCTATAAATATCTTGTGAATCTCATAAAGCCGTCAACGGCTGACGGACGGGTTACATTGCAAGAGCAAGCAGTACAGGAAATCGTGTATCTATTGAGCTTAGCTACCTATGTCCAATACCAGTCGAGGACGATCATCATCATCATCTGCTTAGCCTTTTCCCAACTATGTCGAGGTCGGCTTCCAGCCTAACAGGATGCAGCTGAATATCAGTGTTTTACATGGAGCGACTGCCTATCTGACCTTCACAACCCAGTTACTGGGCAACACGATACTTCTTGTTTAGAGTGGTTGTCAGACTTCCTGGCGTCTTCCTTAACGACTGTCAAAGATCTACGAATTACTGGGACCAACGGCTTTTCCTGCGTTCCCAGCCACGGGGGTGTCACTTCGGGCTGCTGCTGAGAAAATCCTAATGGAAAAACCCAATAACACTTTTTGCCCTTCCTGGGAATCGAACCCGAGACCGCGCTCATCAGTCCCGCTTGCGACCATGAGACCAACGGAGCAGTTGGGGGGGATCATGTGTCAAGCAAATGCCGGGAGACCGACTCATCGTAGTACAAGTTGTTCTTATTATGTCAGTACTACGTTTCGACGACGCGGTTAGGTTAGGATAAAGGCCTTTCAAATGCGTTGCCATCCCAGAGACAAAGTTAAAATGTCTCATGTGCCTGTAATTACACCGACACCTATTATACCCTTCAAACCAATCAAACCGGAACACAGTAACGCTAATTTGCAGCAGAAATATGTATGGTGGTAGTACTTCTCCGGACGAGCTTCTTCTCAAAGAGCTCTACTACTACAAAACTAAATATTTAATGTGCTTCATGTACTACAAACTACAAATAATCTTGTTTTAGCAATAAATTATTAAAAAATCAGGTTCCATATTAACCTAAAAATGGTTTGTGATTCCAGGTCCCAACCCGGGCATGGGCCACAGGCCAATTCTGTTCGAGGAAGGCGCGCTCATCTGGTACAGAGCAGACAACGACACCCAGGTCAAGAGATACGTCGATAATATTAACCAGTTTCTTGCACGTAAGTTAATATTACATACATAAACTCACGCCTTTTTCCTATGAGAGTAGGTAGAAACCAGAGAAAGTCACCTGCTACGATCCATACTTCTTTCGCCTCGTCCACGTTCATACATCTGCTCATACCAGTTAATTTTAGTCATGGTTAGACACGGAAATGTATTACTGTGAATGTACTATTGTAAAATATGGCATATATATCACCATTAGTTATTTCAAGAGATATAAAAAAAATACTACTATTATGTATTATAAATACGAAAGTTTGTGAGGGTGGATGTTTGTTACTTTTTCACACTTAAACAGCTGAACAGATCTGAATGAAATTTGGTACAGAGACGGATTATAGTCTGAAATAATACGTATAGGCTTCTTTTTGTCTCGGATAAACACAAAATTAAACATTTTAAGTAACCCCCGACAGAACAATGAAATCCCTACCGCAGCTAACAAAAGAGCTGATAATTTTGAAACCGTTGAACCGATTTCCATCAAACATAGCTAAGAACACTCCCGACTAATTAACCTTTACCACACAAAAAAAAAATCAAAATCGGTTCATGCGTTCGGGAGCTATGATGCCACAGTCACACAAACACACACACACACATAGACACGTTGAACTTATAACACCCCGTCGTTTTTGCGTCGGGGGTTGAAAATATACGGTTCACGTGGGATAATAGCTATATCAATTTTGACGCAAACTAAGTTGCGGGTAGTTTTCTATATTTGCCACTATTGATTTTGATAGGGGTATAGTATTTTTTTTAACCCCGGACGCCAAAACGACGGTGTGTTATAAGTTTGACGTGTCTGTGTGTGTGTCTGTCTGTGGCATCGTAGCTTCCGATCGCATGAACCGATTTTGATTCTGTTTGACAGGTATATTAATCGGGAGTATTCTTAGCTATGTTTGAATGAAATCGGTTCAGCGGTTTCAAAGTTATCAGCTCTTTTGATAGCTGCGGTAGGGATTTTTATTTTTCTGTCGGGGGTTACTTAATTTTTTTAATTTTGTTTTGCATTTTATTAAATACAAATAACATCTAGATGTTGCTTGTGCTAATTATGAGTATGATTAAGCGATGGCAACGTAGTTTTACTTAAGTTTAAAAACTTACTATAAACTACCAAATACTAGTACAATCAAACTACCTCGGTAGCCTAGTGGTCCTAAGCGCGACTGCTACGCTAGATGTCTTGGGTTGGATTCCCAGGTCGAGCCAAGTGTTATTGGGTTTTTCTATGAAATTCTCAGTAGCAGCTCGGAGTTAAGATTTGTGCCCGGTTAATGGCAATAGACTCGCCCCCTATTACATGGGACCTAAACATACCGGCGAACTGTGGGTGTACATGGGTACAGCTCTGCCTAACCCTACGGGTACTACAGACGTGATGTTATGTTATATAAAGCTTAAAAAGTTAAATTGTCTAATACAGTTTATTTGTATCTAGCGGGTTCTTCTTGTTTAAAAAATGGTTCCGCATATAGCTTTCTTGCTGATTTGTTGGATTGCTGATTACGTACGTGCGTGCGTACGGATTTAGAGCAATTTATAGAACGGAATTCAGTTCTTGCCTACGTCATAGAAAATTAATCAAATATTATTCAGAGTGGAATTAAATTTCGTCTTTCGGTAAAAACTTGAGAAAATTTTACTGACACCTGGCTAAAGTAGATTCCTATGTCTACTAGTCCATTTGATCTGTAAAGCTGGCCACTGATGATAGACATTTATCAGCCATGCTTGCTAAACCCACCAAGCAACAATAATTTTCATTAAGCAGCAATTCTTCAGACATTTTGTTGGCAGCACGACCACGTTTTTTTTTTTTTTTGGTGGGTGGGAAATCATCAAACAACTTCTCCCGCCCTGGGCGGGGCGGGAGGGAGTGTCAGACTTTTACTGACTAAAACCCACCCATGTTCCTTCTTGTGCCCTTTGCGTTCCGGGGGCGCGGTATCTCTTGCGAACAACCCGCAGCCCCGACAGGCATCGGCCCTTAGTGGCCCCTTCCTTTTGCTGACATCTCTTTGAGGCGCGCGTGGAACACGAACGCGCCGTCGACACGGCCTGTCGTTATGCAACGTAAGGACGGTGAGCTACCCATTGCTCACCGTCCACAGGCCAGTATCTACGGTGGCCGGGAGTCGTCTCGCGTGCACGACCACGTTGCGCCTAGTGTTTCGGTGTAATAGTAATAAACTGACTGCCCTGTTGGTCTCGTGGTGGCAAGCACGACTGTTGAGCGCGAGGTCCTGGACAACACTTTTTACCCGTCCTGGGAATGGTCCCAGGACGGGTAAAAAGTGTTATTGGGTTTGTTTCTGTTAGGAATTTCTCAGTTGTCAGACCGGGCTTTGGTAGTTGCTGGTGTGACACCCCCGGGGCTCAGAAAGCACGAAAAGCTGTTGCGCCTGTTCTCTTCCTGGTTGTGTCGGATTGCCGTCCCATCGGATTATGAGAGTTTGCGAAGAGGGAGTGCTCCTGTGTTTGCGCACACACTTGTGCACTATAATATATCCTGCGTACTTGGCTAGTCTCAGCACAAAACTAACTAATTATGAATCTCCTTACAGCATACAATAACAAGACGTTATTGATCAACCAGGGTGTGAACCAGCGCAACTGTGGTGACGTGAAGCCTCCTCGTGCCGAAGTCTGTGCCTTCAACACCAGCAGCTTCGGGCCTTGCTCCGCCGACAACGGCTTCGGATACGCGAACAAGACTCCCTGCCTTATCATCAAATTGAATAGGGTTAGTGGAAAGCCTAGAAGTGGTTTGAACCCCCTGAAGTTTAGTGGAGTTTCGTGCCCGTTCTTCTCCATAGACACCTACGTTTTGGAACGAGCAACTAGCTTCAACATTCCGTCTTACTTTTTGACTTTGACTTTTTATAATAGCTGCTGCTGGTTTGTGAAGATGGATTAACGGATATTTATAACTCTTTTGTTACAGTTATATGACTTTAACCCCAAGTTCTACGACGACCCCGGCGACTTGCCCCCCGACATGCCGCCAGACATCAAGGACTATATCACCAACGCCACTGCTCAGGAAGTAAGTACAAGTATTTCTACATTACAATCAAAATATCTTCATTATCCAAAAGTACATTTTAACACCAGTGAGTGGTTGGCAGAAAAAGTCACTGGTGACTGTATAGAGGATTTTTGGAGGGATGAGAAACAGGGTGTAAAGTCTCTAATTCTCCATAGAAAAGGGAGAATCCTCCGACCAGACGGATGTTGTGTCTGGCGGGCTACTGCCCGACGGTTGTTGTCGGGATTTTTGTTTATATGCTAATTGTCGCGTCAAACTTTAATATCGCGTTTAAGGCAACGTCAGTTCGAATGCTGAGCGATAGATGTCGCTACAGATTATTGTAAAATAATGTCAGTTTTTCACTAAAATCAACAATTGCTCATGGCTAAATCAGTTTGTAGAGAGAATTATGTGTGAGTAGTAGATAGTCTCTGGCGACAATTGAACAGATCCATAATCTTTATGTTTTATATTCTTCCAGCGTCGCAAGGTGTGGGTGTCATGTATGGGCGAGCGGCCGGCGGACGTGGAGGCCCTGGGCCCGCTCAAGTACTGGCCCTACCCTGGCCTGCCCGAGATCTACTTCCCGTATGATAACACCCCTGGATACCTGAGCCCGCTCGTCGCCGTGCAACTTCTGAATCCTAGGCGTTAGTATCTCTTTACGTAAATTTGACAAGTAAAAAAAAAAGTGCAATGGTGTGGTTTTTATTTGCGACCAGTGAACATCAGCGATTTTTTACAAGTATGTTGGGAATGTGGGGTCAATTACTAAAATTCAATGTGGTAAAACTGTATGTCGATTACCTTTAAGCCCCCACAGCCCTTAGGCTCTTACAATTTATGCGTAGTCTTTTTCTGCAGATTTCACTCATATCATTGACTGATCAAGTGTCAAAAAATTTAGGGATCCGGTCATCGCACGGTAACGGCCCGTTCGGAATCACCTCAAAAAATCCTGCTGTTAGCTGCCGGCGCGACCCTCGAGAGTCGTCACCTTTTTTGATTTTGTCATTATAAAAATAATTTTAACAGACATGACGATTTATTTTGAATGGCAAGTTTTTTCCTGGCGATGACCTTTAGGACTGGAATTCAGTAACAACTGTTACTGTGGGTCATCCCGCTGCTACATGCTTGGGTCCTAGACAAAACGATAGCTCCATCCTAGTCAAATCAGAGAGTCGATCAGAAGTATGGTTCTCCTTCCTATCTGACTTCTCACTTCCAATACTTGTGCTCTGCGCACAGTAAGCATCTTCGCTCCTCCAATAATCGTCTTCTACGATGTCCTTTTCACCGCACTGGTTTTCTTAAATCTTCTTTTCTTGTCCAGGCGGTTTTCCTTTGGAATGCGCTTCCTCAGAATATCAGGATGGCTACCAGTCGTTTCATATTCAAAGTAAAAGCTCGTGAACACTTGCTTATGAAGTTGGCAGACTCGTCTCACAATTAGTTTCTTATATTTCTTCACCTATGTATTTTTTTTTTTTTTGGCTTTCTCTACTCTGTATATTTTGTTTGTATGTATGTATATATGTATTTATTATATTTTATTCCTGGAAACTTTCTGTTTCTTGCACCTACTATGTTTTGTCTCTGCATCACCCTAAGGTTGACTGGTAGAAAATGCCAAAGGCATTAAGTCCGCCTTTGTACAATGTATTATTTACATTATGTGCAAAAAGTTTTAATAAATAATAAATAATAAGTATGGGTCTGTTAAAATGGTCTTTAAAATGCTCTTATTTCTTTTTTCCAGTGCACCAAATTATAAACATCCGTTGCCGTGCGTGGGCGCACAACATTAAGTACACCGACAGCCTGAAGGACAGGTTTGGCTCCACGCACCTGGAGATCATGATCGACTGAACGGGACCATATCAGCGCCTGCGCAATGAGTGCTGGGGAGCGGTAGTCTGTGTTTGAAGTGGGGAACGGTTTGGAGAAGTTTTACGTTTCATTCGAGATTTTGAGAGGATAACAGGCAACAGTGGCTTTACAAAAATTTTTTTTTTTTGAAATTTCAAAATGTTGTTACTGATTTTCCACTAATTTAAGAAACGGTTTACAAAAACATGTATATCTTACCTATTCTGTAATGTATTCTAAACTGTGTTCTTCCTGCTCTCAACTTCACATTCTTCCTTCTTCTTCGCGGACTGCCCTCCTCCTCAATTATAGCACTAATAACTAAATGTGTCTTATTTACAAAGTAGGAAAATTTCTTTTTAATTTTGACAGTCTGTAGATCAATTTAGTAACACTGCGACTGACGTATTATCGTATGTGAATGATAACAGAGGCTAACAAATGACAGTTGTAATTTTTTGTGTTAATTTTCTTCTAGTTGATATCAGTTTGCTTGACCGTCAAGTTCCCTGTCTGCCAGCAGTGATGGCAAAAAGGTAACTAAAGATGTATTTAATTTGACATTCAGTTGCCGTTTGTACTGCAAAGGTATACTGGGAACACTGTTTTTTTTTTTTAAAAAATTATGTAAATGTGACCAAATTATAACAAAACAGAATTGTAGCTGATTCGTTCAGTAGGTAACCATTTACAAATCAATTTACTTACTTTTCGTTGTAATAAGCTGCGACCAAAGATCGAGATAGTATAAAATTAGTATATTTTAAACACGGTATTGTTATTTTATGTAATATAAAAAAAAAAATAGACGTGTGCTGTTATTTTTGAAAATGAGTACTTAATAGATTGTCATGTATGTCTATTCCTCTTTTATTTACTTCCCGAACATATTACAAACTCCAAAAAAAAAAAACACAATCTTAACTCAGTCTCAATCTGTCAAAATGCCTTTAATGTTCACAAATTTTTGACAAGTTTTTGACGTAGATAGACACTGAGATGAGATTGTACCTAACTTTATTGTGAACGTTCTCGAGAAATCACGGGAATTTACCTCTATCAAAGCAAGTGTTTTCTGAAACTTACAACTGTGCCTGCTGCCAAGAGGCAACTGGCAAGCCACAGTATGTACATCATTGTGTCTTTTTTTTCATTTTTAAAGTCGAACCCATGATACGCAGCATGCCAGCCAGTCGCTTAGCCACTGCCGCCAACCATGCCGTCAAATAATATAGTCGACACTGTGCATAACAATTCTCGTTTAACAGTAACATTATTCGTCAATTATTATGAAGATGATGATAATGGGGAGTTTATGTAGGACTAGATGAAATTGAAAGTCAGTATTGGTATTTATAATATTGTATTAAAATAAGTTACAAATAGTCTCACTCAACATATCGACAATCACGCACAATATAAATAAATATTACAATATTCCCATCAAGTATTTGGTAATCTAGCTTCATAATAATGTCATTCATAATCTTCATAGTCATTAATAATGGCAGCTCAAAAAGTCAAGGCTATAATTCCACCAAATTATTTTAAATTGTCTATAAACCCCGGAAAATCTTTGAAAAAGAAACAACGTAACATTGTCTTAGGTATCTAGGTACAGTTACAATCAACAAAAGAGATCCCTACTTTTCTAAAAAGGCAACACGAAATTCAAGTATTACTACCCCTTTATCCCCCCTCCCCCCTCCAACCCCTCAAAACCCTTATTTTAGCCAAATATTTTATCCATGCGAAAAATTTTCATAAAGTATTAATTAAATTCCAAAAGAGTTGTAAATTTCTTAGCTAGTACCTTGTTCGGTTGGCAGAACTTAAATTCTATAGCGGAAACAATTATAGAGTCTTTGGCCGAACGTTTCTCTCTTTCTTCAAACACCACTGGTGTTTAATAGACCACCCTCTATTCGATCATGATTTCGATGTGCACCGCGCCCATGGCCTCGTGCCTGTCGTACATGATGTTCCGTGCCCACGCGCGGCACTCGATGTTGATGAGCATGCCCGCTGTAGACGGAAAATGATCAGCTAAGTATTAATAACACACAACATAATAAAAATACCCTATAATCATTGAGTGGTTGACTATTAACCAATAGTTCCAAGACACAATTTGCAAAAACACTTTACTTGGCCCTGAAAACCCAATTAGTTTTTTAATCAACAGTAACATTAGATTTGTAAATACATACATAATTTCATGCCTATTGTGGTGTTGGCAGAAACACAGAACGCCACCTAGTACGTTGAATTGCCAAATAAGTGTCGTAACAGTTTACTATTGCCATACAAAATCTATGGGGGAATCGCGTTTTGACAGCTCTTAAAAATTATGACAATAATTGATTGGTGATATGCAATGTTACTTGAAAATTAATCGGATTTTCAGGGAAAAAGTAAGTGTAATTTTTTTTAAAGTTATGTCTTAGAATTAATGGTGTCTATATTCGAAAGGTCACCAAGCTTAAAACCTAATACAGCTTAGAGCAAAATTGATAGACATTCAGACTTTATTTAGAGCCTATTAATCCCGGTATTTTCATCATGTTGTAAAAGTATTTTAATGAGACAAGCTCGCCACACTATTCCCAACCACTGCAACTCCTGAAAGCCAGAATCAACACTGGAGACCGCCGGAAGAGCGCCGAGGCAATGAAGCTCGACGAGTCCCGGAGAAACGATACAACTGTCTTGGATCCCGCAACCAAACTAATCAGAAGAGATTAGCGGAGGAGTAAGAAAAATGTAACTCGTTTTAAAGGTAGGTTAACTCACTATGGGGCCTCTGCAGATGCACAGCGACGAGTGGACTTAGGTAGGCCTCCTGGTTGGTATACGGGAAGTAGTACCCGGGAAATCCGCGGTACGGCATGTACTGGATAGGGCCGATGTTCTCCCTGTCAGCGGGGTTCTCGCCCTGGCACGATACCCACACCATGTTCAGCTGTCAAGGAAATAAGGAACTTAATGTAAGGGATAAGATAAACATTGACTTAACTGGGTAAATGGCATACACATCCTACAAATAAATTAAATTAAAGTGTCTGTTTGTAATAACAGCTTTATATAAACTAACAAAAAAACTGTCTGTCTGTATATTTGTTCCGGTTAATCTCCGAAACAGCTGGACGGACGGCTGACGACTGGCTGGACTTTTGACGGGTCATTCCCTGGCAGATAGTTAACTATTATAAGGAGCCACTAATTTTAGAAAAAGATTTAGCGTTCCGTGCATTACCAACATTTACACGAACGAAGTCGCCGGCATAAGCTAGTTCAATGCATAAACACACCAGAACAATACTAGCATGCACACTTCCTTTTTTTAATATGTGGACAATGTAGTGGGTTACATGTTTGTAATTTAATCTTAAGGACTTATTGTACAGGTTTTAACATGTAACTGTTTTTTGTCCCTTACAAATAAAATAAAACGCCTTCCAATCATCCCTAATATGCGTTGCTTTCTCTGGCCAAGAATACTTACATAATTCTTATCATACACCGTCATATTCCGGATATGCTCCTTCAGGTCATGAGGCATCTCTTCCGGCAGATTGTCGGAGCTGTTGTAGAAGGCTGGTTTCCATCCGAAGATCTTGTTCAGCTTTAGGAAGATGCAGGGAGTTGACTTCTGGTACGCGAAGTGGTTGTCCTCAAGACAGGGTCCCCAGGCGCTGATGTCGACGTCACAGACCTTGCCGGCTGGTGCTGGGTGCTTGAAGTCACAGTTGTGGATGTTCTGACTGGCTCCTGACTTCTTGCCGTCACGTTTGTAGACTGGAATGTTAGGAGTTGTTTAGGGACTCGGCTATTTCAAATACATAATTTTGTTAAACTACCTACTAGCTAAATACCCCAACGCGCGTTTTTGTTTTTTTTTTTTTTATGTCATTGGATGGCAAACAATCCGTCGGGCCACCTGATGTTACGTGCACACCACTACCTACAGACATCTGAAATATCAGAGGTAAAGTTGCCATCCCATAGACCATGTTAAAATGTCTCATGTGCCTGTAATTATACCGGCACCCATGCACTTCAAACCGGAACACAGCAACGCTGCTTTGCGGCAGAAATAGGTACGGTGGTAGTACTTCCCCGGACGACCTCTTTCACAAAGAGCTGTACTACTATTAAAGTTCAGTTACGTCTTTGGTTACTGCTCTCCCGTGAGTGGTAGCGGGTTGTTCTATACGTTTAAACCTTCCTGCTAAATTACTCTATCTATTGATCATTTGCACACATAAACTAAATCATGTGAGTAGTGATCATAGAATGGAACCTATATTATCATCAGTTCTAATAAATTGGTTTGCCCAAGGTATATAGACCTCACAAGTTACTGCTCAAGAGAAGACTTTAAGACAATCACAAGATCACTGACCTGCCAAAAACTGGGACAGTTCCTTCACCCAGAACTTATAGCTTCCAGGATCGTTTCCTTTGTACCAGATGACGCTGCTGGCCACTTCTGGAGGCATCGGCCGAAAGCCAAGCCCAGGGTTGGTGCCGATGATGCTCTTCTCAAGTTGCCACATAGGCTGCCGCGTGTCCAGGAGTTGCAGGAAGGTCCACATGCAGATCGCGACGAGAATCGCAAGCGCAGAGTAGAAGATGAAGTAGAATAGAGCAATTTTCGCTGAAATAACATAAATAATTTGATATAAAAGACTGCTATTTAGGGGACGATAGAAAAGTTCAAAGAGCTAGGCAGAGCCGGGCAGAAATCTAGCTCTTAGCTGCTACTGAGAAATACTAAAATAATTAATTTCAATTATCTTGTACCTAATACAGCTGTTCTATACAACTTAACGCGGGTGAATAAAACCACGCGATCGAAGTCGCAGGCAAAAGCTAGTGTATTATAAACACATCATCTACATCATCTACTTAGCCTTTTCCCAACTACGTTGGGGTCAGCTTCCAATATAACAGGATGTAGCTACAACCTGTCGCAGCCTGGCAGTCGCTCCATGTAAAACACTGGTATTCAGCTGAATACCAGTGTTTTACATGGAGCGACTGCCTATCTGACCTCCACCAACCAACCAGTTACTGGGCAACACGAAACCTCTTGGTTAGACTGGTTGTCAGACTTTCTGGCTTCTGACTATCCGTAACGACTGTCACAAACTCCGGGCTGCTACTGAGAAAATCGTAAAGGAAAAACCCAATAACACTTTTTGCCCGACCCGAGAATCGAACCCAGGACCCGGTGCTCATCAGTCGCGCTTGTGACCACAATACCAACGGGGCAGAAGCTAGTGTATAATATACACATAAGTTACAATACTTTATACATACGTAATGTAACATTGAGTAAAATAAGCCTGCACTAACTAAGCCTTTCCTGTGAGCAGCCCCAATTGAACCGTATCACTCTTATCTTGTCCCCACTAAACTTAATGACGCGCTTACAAGAGCGGTTTAAATGCCGCAATTCTTGACAATTTATACCAGACTAGCGAACTGCCCGCGACTTCGTCCGAGTGGCTTATTTCGACGAAGTGACGACTTTAGTTCCTGCTCTGCTCTCGTGTGTCGTAGCGTCATTTTATATGCCTATGTTACTCAGGAGTATTGTAGCTATCTATTGGTGAAAAAATTATTAAAACCGGTCCAGCAGTTTTGAAGCTTAGTCGGTACAAACAAATAAAAAATCTTTTCCCCGTATAATATTAGTATAGATTCATGTTATTACCGGAAATTGGTGAAAGTTGTCAATACGCCATGTTTTACCAGTTCAACTTTGTATTGAAATCAAATTCAAAGTCAAATAATTTATTTCCATTAGACCATTAATAAACACTTATGAACGTCATATACAAAAAACTACAACTTAACAGAGAAAGGTCGCGGGTCCACGATCTATCTGCCTGCTGACCGGTTAGAACCCGCGTGGAGCGGCGCGCGCGCAGGATGCTCCAATGATCTCATTGAACGAATGAACGGCCGTCGCAGTTTCCGGTGCTACGTCTTTATGCTCTGGACCATTTAGGCAGTCTCCGGTATTCATAATAAAGAGGTTTGGGAGTTTGAGTCACGGTGAGATAAATGTTGACATGTTAGGAACCAACGGAGTAATGTTGTAAGTAGGTATAATCAGACAAGACGTGTCGTGTCTTTAAGATTACACGAATCTTTGCTGGAGACGACCAGTATCCATATCTAAAGTACTGTCGGCATCAAGCGAAAATCACCATTATCCTATTGATAATAAATATCCTTTTCTATATTCGAATTTCGGTCACAGCAGCCAATCTCAATGGAAACTAGTCAAGTATGCAGGAGGTGTGATAGTAAACAAGTGGGTCTTCCCTCAGTCTCGTAGTACGATGGGAAGGCAATCTGCCACGATGGGGGAGAGGTGGTGCGGTTATATGTGATTTCCGAGACACGGAGTTATCATACCACCAATTCCCAAACTCAGATAGGCAGCTACTGAGAAATTTGAACTGGAATAACCTATTACCACTGACCGACCTTCGAATCAAACTTAGGACCCCACACTTGACAGTCGCGATCCTAATATCGTTTGTAAATGTAATTAAACTCATTAGCAGAAAATTAAAATCGCGATTCATTAAACCACCTAATTACCTATTCATTGGGGAATATGGACGGGACAATTTAATTATACGTAATTTTAAAAGGACAATAAATGAATGAATGAGGAAGGTCAAAAAATAACTTTTCTAACTCACTCCATTGAAGAAACGTATTGAAATTGGCGGCCAAACTAAGGAGCTTTTTACTCGCACTGCTTATTGTGCGAAAGAGAAGGAATGATATTCATTAAAGTACGTTTGCTTACATGCAACATAACATCACGCTTATATTCTCAGAATCGGTATGCCAAAACACCTGCATTTGGCCAAACCCAAATTTGACAAAACACTTCCTTCAGGCATCAAGCCCAAGACACGTTCAGCAGTTAGTCACTTCTGAAACCAATAATATCTCATAAGCCACTTACACCAGCTTGCCCCGGTCCTGCCACAGAACTGCCTGGTCTTGGGGTTCCAGATGAATCTCTTTGTCTTCTCGGCACCAGTCAGGGGGTCTTCCTTCTCGCGGTAGTACATGTTGAACCGCTCCAAGCTCGTCAGGTCTGACGGCCGCTTCTTCGTCGCCGTCATCTTGACTGGGTTTTGTTACTGAGAGAAGAGAAATATGAAATTAAAGTTTGATCATTGATTGCCTAGTGGATAAAGGACCTGCATCTCATGCATGAGGTTGTAGGTTCGAAACTGGACAAGTACATATATGTCTTTTTCAACTACTTCCTAAGTTTTAATTCTAAGTTTATCTTGGTCAGCACTGACAACGGTGAAGAAAATATCGTGAGGTAACCTGGACTTAGAATAATTAATATAAGTATGAAATTGCCAATCCACCTTGAGTAACGGAGACCTGACAAGAGACCTTTGCCTTGCAGTAGGACTAAGCTGGTATTACCAATTGAATTTATGGTTACCTTTTCGGTAATTGGGACGTTACTAATAATTTACTTTGTGATTTACATGGTAAGAAGAAGGGCTGTAAAACCAAGGCACACGAAGTAAATATCTTCACATGCTTATTTAACAATTGAAAAAAAAAATGAATCCCGAGGACACTCTTCATCTTTATACAAACTGGTAAATATCATGTAGTGCACTGACTTATTCCCCTTTTACCACTTCCAGGTACCATCTTCATTAAAAAGAGAGATAAAAGATGACCTTACCTCACCTGTCACCCGTCCCGTAGGAGTAAGAGCGGCGCGCGCGCGTGTATGCGCTCTGCGACTGCGCCCGCGCACGACAACGAACCGCGCAGGATAATGGATGGCTTTATGTGGGAGATAAACATTTAAGTAAAACGCGGTATTTACTAGGTGTAAGTAGTAAGTCATGTACGGTTTAAAAACTTGATGGGTTATTCTGAAAATGATTTTGGTGGTTTAATAATTTTACTACGAAAGTTAGGGGTGTGATACCCTCATGCCTCAGAAATCACGTCAAATTTGTAAATCTTTGACAGTCGTTACAAGTAGTCAGAAGCCCGATAGTCTAACAACCAGTTTTATCAAAGTATCGTGTTACTCAGTAAATGTGTTTTGAAGATCGGCTAAGCAGTCGCTCCATGTCAGTTGCGTCCGTTTAGACTAGAAGCCGACTCCAACATAGTTGGGAAAAGGCTAGGTAGATGATGATAGCCCTGAAGATAGAATATCTAAATACGCGTCGGTTACATCCAGATTTATTGACCGCCAAAGGGTGCACGAGGAAGCCCAGACATTTCCGAAGTCACACTCAGCTGATAGGACATGACCAGTGCCCCACATACTTATAGCGATGTAAAGATACATTATTTTAGAGATCATTGAATGCGTTTTCTAACATAACCACGACCACTGCTCGCCCCCTCACTCGTAATAGTAATTGTGTCGGGTTGTGATTAAATTCACTTTATGTAACACTTGACATGCTTTGCGATAACCTTTACCGTTACATGAATGCTAGATATGTCACAGGTATTTAGAGTCTGCTTACTATTGGAGAAAAAAAACAATTGTTTTTTAAGAAAATGCAATAACAGGTCAAAGTTAAAGCATTTTTTTTTTTACAATTAGACCATTCATAGACACTTTTGAATTGATTAAAAGTTATACAGAAACTTGAAGCTAGTTGCTCGTTCCAAAACGTAGATCTCTACGGAGAAGGACGAGCAAGAAACAGGCACAATACTATCAAAATGTATGGAACAGCTGATAATTCAGTTTTTATTATGTCATTGGATGTCAAACAAGCCAAATGCCCACCTGATGTTAAGTGGTCACCGTCGCCCATAGACATTTGCAATAGCAGAGGCCTTGCAAATGCGTTGCCCTCCCAGAGACTAACCTGAAATGTCTCATATGCCTGTATTTACACCAACACCCATACCCCTCAAACCGGGACACAGCAACGCTGCTTTGCGGCAGTAATAGGTATGGAGGTAGTACTTAACTGGACGAACTCTTTCACAAGAGCTCAACTACTATTACTGAAAGAAAATGGACTGGCTCATGGTGGGTCCATGAGCTTAGATATGGAGACTTTTTCAAAATTATTTAAATTATTTGGTCATGTAAAGCGTGGCCAAGCAGTGTAGCAAAGTCGGCCAGAGGATGTCGCTACAGATACAACAAGCCGCGTCCGTCTGCAAGCGGGCAGTGAGGTACTCGCGATCATCTGCTACGTCAATACTTTTAAGGCCGCTGGGAGTCGCTAGCCATTAACAGTCAATCTGTAGCTACCTTTGATTGTTGAATCTTACATTTTGTACTTAATACTCACCGTCACCGACCGATAAAACGTTTTGTGTGTTCAATACGTAATATTTTAAATTGTTTGTAATATTTGCGAAGTACCATCTTGTATGGGTTTCTGCGGCAGAATATGTAAGTTAAAAAACAATACTAGTAAATATGTATTCTCCACACCGATTCCGGCCACAGCGGCTAATCTTAATGCAGACTAGCCAAGTACGCAAGAGATATTATAGTGCACAAGTGTGAGCGCAAACACAGGTGCACTCCCTGTTCCCTAACTCTCATAGTCCGATGGGACGGCAATCCGACACGACCGGGGAGAGAACAGGCGCAGGACCAACGGCTTTACGTGCTTTCCGAGACACGGGGGTGTCACACCACCAACTTCCAAACTCCATGTTGTTACTGAGAAATTCGTAATGGAATAACCCAATAACATTTTTTGCCCGACCTGGGAATCGAACCCAGGACCCCACGCTCCACAGTCGTGCTCGCCAACACGAGACCAACGGGGAAAAACAATACTTTTTAAATGAAACATGAACTATCCCCATTTTATGTATATACTAGCTACTGCTAGCGACTTCGTTCGCGTGGTTTTTTCCATCCGCATTAAGTTAGGTCTTACTGCTCCTCTCCTGTGTGTCGTAGCGTGATGTCGTATAGCCTATAGCCTTCCTCGATAAATGAACATTACAACAGAAATTTTTTTTTTCAATTCCAACTAATAGTTCCTGAGATTAGCGCGTTAAACCTAACCAACTCTTCAGCTTTATAATATTAGTATAGATTATTATTTATTTTTTAGTCAGTGTCAGTTTATAAGTTTGTGTACATATAGGTATAATGAATATGTTAGTTCAATAAAATAAATAATCAACATATGCAAAAAAACACAATATTCCAAAAAAAAATATCATAATATTTAATTAAAATAATCTTTTGCAGTGATCGACATACATAAAAAGTTAAAACGAGATTGACATTAATAAGTTGTTTGAACTTACAATAAATATGTGTGACAAATCACATTAAAAAAAAACAAATCCTGATTCTCGCCCCAGAGACTATCTAATTACAACTTTATAAATCAAAAAGTTACACATCATAAGAAGTACCGTAACCAACAAATAATAAATAAAATTCACCTCACACGATCATTCAAAAGTAATTTTCCTTAATGCTCGATAAAGGATCATTGGACGGCGCACGCGCAATAAATCATTCTGTTTCGCCGAATAAACGCGGTGTGATAATAAATCGGCCATCGGCAATGATTCGCTGACCGTGTCGATTGGCTGTAAAAGAAACAAAAGGAATACGCATGCCCTTTATTCGGGTGCGCAGGCGCAGCGTCAATCATACGATCGGACGTTGCGGTTAGCGGGAGCAGTGGTGGGTATCGATGGCGAATTCGATTGTCGATATATGGGTTTGGTTTGATAATTGCAATATTAAAAAAAAGATTTAGAGTGAATTATTTTAAAGTGTTTTTTTTTTTACTATTACTTCTCAAGCGCTTAATTTCAAGTATTTGTATAATAATTTATATATAAACTTAACTTAGTTTTGTTTACTTTGTTTGTGTTGCCCCGTTGGTCTAGTGGTCGCAAGCGCGACTGATGAGCATGGGGTCCTGGGTTTGATTCCCAGATAGAGTAAAGTGTTATTGGGTTTTTCCATTAGGAATTTCTCAGTAGCAGCTCGGAGTTAGGATTTGTGCCCGGTTAATGGCAATAGGCTCGTCCCCTATTACATGGGACCTAAAACATGCCGGCGAACTGTGGGTGTACATTGGTACACCTCTGCCTAACCCTTCGGGGAATGCAGGCGTGATGGTATGTTGTTTGTTATAAAAAATATACTTATTACATCTAATTTCATAAAAGGATATTCTTAAAAACGCGCTGTTGTGCGCTCCATACAATTACAGTCTGGTTATATTTAAAAACTTAGAATGAATTCCAAATGCCCCGTTGGTCTCGTGGTCGCAAGCACGACTGATATGCATGGGGTCCTGGGTTCGATACCCAGGTCGAGCAAAGTGTTGTTGGGTTTTTCCTTTAGGAATTTCTCAGTAGCAGCTCGGAGTGAGGATTGGTGCCCGGTTGTGCAATAGGCTCACCCCTTATTACATGGGACCTAAAACATCCCGGCGAACTGTTGGTGTACTTTGGTACACTTCTGCCTAACTCTTCGGGGAATAAAGGCGTGATGGTATGATTTCAAAATGATACTCGGTTACTAAAAATAAAAAAAATATGTACTACGAGTTTTGATTTACCTATATATAATTTTAAAATAAAATTTTAAAAACAGAAAATTGACTGACGCGTTGTCGGTAAAGACTAATATTTCTCTTTGGACACATTTGGACTTTTGCATTGCCAATGAAAATGTTCGTTGTTTCAAACCTTTTATCAATATTCATTAATTTTTATCGACTCGTTTGTCGATATTCGCCACGCTGATCACTGCGGACAGCCCCAAGTAGCGGTACTCGCGCGGAGGGTGAGATAACTCGCGCCATCGCGTCGGTGTCTCCCATCACATGTTGCATTCTCATGGTGTAGGGCTGCTGCCAACTGAAATATATTTAACTAGTGACCTGCCCGTTACTTCGTTAACTTTCGCCTTTCGTTACTGCTCCGCACGGGTGTGTCGTAGCGTGATGGTATATAGCCTATGCTACTCAGCATAATGTAGCTATCTATTGGTAAAAAATGGTTAAAATCGGTCCAGTCGTTTCGGAGCCTAATCGTTACAAACAAAAAAAATATTTTCTCTTTATAATATTAGTTAGGTTAAGTATATCATTTAATTTTTCCATTTTTAAATAGGCAATATTTATCAGATTTGTAACATAGTTTGAGTCCGCCTGATCTCTCCCCGGTCGGGTCGAATTGCCGTACCATCGGACCATGAGAGGGAAGAAGGAGTGCATCTGTGTTTGAGCACACGCTTGTGAACTAAAATATTCCTAGTCCCCATTTGAGATTGACAGCCGCAGCGAAGATTCGATCTGGTGAATATTTATTATATTGTCGAAGTTTGAAATTATCTGCCAATTCTTTATACACAAAATAAATGTAAAAACACAATTTTGTATTTTTTTCCTGTAGATAGAAAGAAAATTAAAAAAGTCTGAATATTTATTGAAATACATACTCTATTACACATAAGAAAAAACTTCAAATAATCCGTCACTGTACAAAACACATTTTGTATTTATGTTCAACAAAACATTAGTTCACGACTTTCTTATTAATGTGATTAACTTTAGCCTTCATTCCACTTTTAATTGGATTATCTAAACGCTACACATTGTTATAATCGCATATATTTCTGATTAAACGTGAACTAAATTTTAATGGTTAAAAAGTCATAAAATTCATAAATGTTATAAAACAGCGTCAGAGTCGTGAGCACACATCTCAAGTTTATTTTTGGGTCTCTTTGGCGGAATGAAGGAGGAGGGGGGCGCCGACGCAGCACGCGATTGGTCCGTTAGTCGCATCAATCGTGGACTGTTGGACATAACGCTTTTATGCCCAACAGTGAGCTTACCAGTTAAAAAATAGAAAGTTTTCAATATACACCTGAATAAAACAGTTAGTTATAGTTCGAGTTTAAAAGCACAAAATTAAAAATTTTAGGTAACCCCCATCAACGGAATAGAAATCCCTGCCGCAGCTAACAAAAGAGCTGATAACTTTGAAACCGCTGAACACATTTCCATCAAACAAGAAAAATCTAAATCTGTTCATGCGTTCGGGAGCTACGATGCCATAGACACGTCAAACTTATAACACCCCGTCGTTTTTGCAACATGACTTATCTTTTCTACGAAAGGTCTACGAAATGTCTACGAAGTCTACGAGAGGTCTACGAAATTTTACAGAGGCTCTACGGAGGGTCTACGAAAGCCTACGAAGAAATGAACATATTTTTAAAAGTTTTGAATCATTGCTCAGGTATTCGGTAGCCTGGTATTTTTTTTACTGAAATAATAAACCATTTTCGTGTTACATAACATGGCGTGTGGCAGCCCTGTAGTCGGCGCGGATGGTGGCTGCAATATAAAAGTTTGTCCTTGAAGGGAGGCGTCAATCGCAGTTGTTACCTTGGACCGCCACCAGTGCAAGCTACCGCCATGGAAGGATATAGGAGGATCTCGATACTGGTGAGTAGCGCTCGAATGTAAAAGGAGAAACGTAAAATTAATTAATAAAAAATGTATTCTTAGTAGTAGTCATAGGGTCGTCTTTCGTCTCGTAGGAACAGAAAGTAGGGAAATCTGGATCATTTAAAAATCCCGGTGAACTTCTTAAAACGTAGAATTTTTAACCACTTTTATATCCTAATCCTATCATTGAGGCCAATAAAACAAAAAAAAATATTATATTTAAATCGATGAAGACATGTTTGAGTTTTTGCAAGACTAACACACTTAAATTAATTATTATCTTTACTTAATATAAAGAAGAAAGATTTTTCTGTTTGTTTGTTTGTAACGAATAAGCTCCGAAAGTACTGGACCGATTTTAACCAGTTTTTACACCAATAGATAAACATGCAACTTTATAACTTGCACATTATTCTTACTGCCTCGGTAGCCTAGTGGTCCTAAGCGCGACTGCTACGCTAGAGGTCTTGGGTTCGATTCCCAGGTCGAGCAAAAAGTGTTATTGGGTTTTTCTATGAAATTCTCAGTAGCAGCTCGGAGTTAGGATTTGTGCCCGGTTAATGGCAATAGGCTCGCCCCCTATTACATGGGACCTAAATATACCGGCGAACTGTGGGTGTACATCGTTACACCTCTGCCTAACCCTTCGGGGAATACAGGCGTGATGGTATATTTTATATTATTCTTGAGTAATATGTTACTCTAGAATAATGGGCAGGTTATATAACATCACGCTACGGCTCATAGGAGCGGAGCACGAACCAATGACATACGCGGGCGGAAGCCAGTATACCTACCTATAAAGTTGTTTTTACGTTGAACATGGTATAAACTGTTATTTGTTTGGACAATTTGAAATAACAATCGTTATCTTTCTCAGTACTGTATAATTACAATTAATTGTTTGGGATCAGGGTATTTAATATCGGAAGCCTTTCGACCTATCGAGTAAATATGATATAGAGGCGTGTATCATAAATACTTATGACATGACTAGCCTCTGCTCGCGTTTTCGTCAACGTCAAACTTAATACATTAGCTCCTAATACATCTCTCTGCCAAATTTCATCCAGTTCTGTTCAGTAAGAGTGACACATATCCATCCGAACTCACAAACTTTCGCACATATACTTTTTTCGGGTCTGGCTGTTTGTGTATGTGAGTTTATATGTTTGTAAACGCACCCACGATACAGGAGAAATTACTAGTGTGGGGTAACGTTTAAAAAAAAAAATAGTAGAATTAAACCCCTTATTATAAGTAAACTTAGCATACACATCAAACGTGTATAGGTAGTTAAGGAGACGCTGGAAGATTTTGGTCGGTTACCTTAGTTCTAAAATCACCAATCAACATTTGCATTCTTTGTATGAGAAGGCGCGTTTGTCCTGGAGTGGGACAATAATTAGGCTGTCATTATTATTAGAGCCGACGGTAATCGTATGCATGGGTAGTTGGTAACTTAAAAAAAAAACATATTTCTACATAATCATAGTTTTGCTGATAGTTATTGCAATACATTCCTAAGTTGATTATAGAGAGAGCAGATCAAGTGAATAATATCACTAAATATTCAAAGTATTTCAACCGATAAATAAATGTTTATGTTGCTTTTTGAGTGATAATTTTATATTCTTATTGATCATTAACATCAGCATCATTAAGACTATTCTAAGTATTTAAATAATTCTGAATGAAAGTAAAGTAGCCCCCGTCAACAACTACTACTTATCTTGAAAAGGTTCGCGTGTAAATAAACTTAAATAAAATGTTCAATCATTACAGTTACTCGTCGTCACGCTCAACAGTATAGCAAGCGCATTAGAAGCGAGAAAAATGCTTCACATACCAGAAAAGATCATAGGAGGCGTCATCGACATAGTCCAGAGCCACAAGGTCAAACCCACGCAGCAGACCACAACCGTCCAGACCCAAAACCAGCAGCAGGTCTACCAGCAGGGATACCCTCAGCAATATGCTCCTTGGAACACAGGCTACCAGCAAAACCAAGGTCAAGCGCAGTATCAAGGACAGTACGGCTATCCCCAATCAGGGAACAGCTACCCTCAAGGAGGCTACGTTAACTCCCAAGGCCACTACGGAGGATCCCAAACTCAGGCTCAAGGACAGTATCAGTCCTACCCACAGAATCAGTCTGGAAACCAATTCCAGGCTCAAAATCAACAGACTAGTGGATCGTTTGAAGGTCAGCAAGCTGGGCAGTTCCAGAACCATTTGCAGACTGGAGTACAAGGACAAGGACAGCAAGGGCAGGTTCAAGTACAGAATCAACAATTCCAAAATCAAAATCAGCAATCTGGCCAGTTTGTGAATCAGAATCAGTTCACTAATGTCAACTACCAAGGATCTCATCAGGTCACCCAGCCTAGCTATCAGAATCAGCCTTCAGGAGGTTTCCAACAGCAGCCAACTGGATCTTACGGGGGCCATCAGCAGTCAAATAATTTTGCCAGCAACCATCAGTCAAGTTCATTTGTAGGTCAAACTCAGCCGACTAACAACTATGTAGGACAAAACCAGCCTCAAGGCCAGGTGACACAACCTTCGTATGTGGGACAGAACCATCAATCATCCCAGTTCCAAGGACAGGCTGGTAACCAGAGCACTGGCCCTGGAATAACCGGCTCCAACAGTGGTAGCTACCAAATCTCCACTGGTCATCAATCTGGCGGACCAGGACCAACATGCGTTTGCCAAGCGTGGACAAAGCCTCAAAATGGAGTACTTAATGATAATGGATCACAAAGGAGTGAAGAGAAGGAAGAGAAACCTGAAGTAAAATGATGCTCCTTGTCAAATGTACTGAGCAAGTTTTAGTCAGTTAAATAGTTGCGTATTTATTTTTGTCAGGCGCATTCTTTGCCTTTAGTTTTTAATTAAATTTGTTTTGATTTTGTGATGTTTTAAAACCTAAAATATTATAAGAATCAACACTATAAATAATATTTTACGTCCTTACAAATTAATACGTCTGTGACATTTTAAGAAAATCTTTTTGGAATACCGACTTATATTTAATACTGTGTAGGTTAGGAATTATAAGAGAAATATTGAACATACATACATAGCCTACTAAAATCATAACTCTCCATTTGGCTTTGCCATAGTAGGATAATAAAAACGAACTCATATTATTGCTACACAGTTTCCGTCTGCCATATACGTAACTTCAGCCAGACACTTATAAGTTTGCAAGATTTTATTGACTGATACTATATTGTAAGTAGTTTGATTCAAGTATTATAATAAAGATATTTATTTATTCAACTATATAATTGTTTTCTTTTTAAGCAAATAATGTCCAATACGATGTCTCATTTAACAAGTTTTATTTGTTACTTCCACATTATCCATTCCATACCGCAAAATTCTGCATGGCTTTTTTTCACCATCCTTATAATGTGCTGCTCCGCTTCCGTGGGTAGTAGCGTGATATTATATACCTTATACTATTCCTTACGTATTTGGCTATCATATGCAACTGCCTATATAACTGCCTCGGTAGCCTAGTGGTCCTACGCGCGACTGTTACGCTAGAGGTCTTGGGTTCGATTCCCAGGTCGAGCAAAAAGTGTTATTGGGTTTTTCTATAACATTCTCAGTAGCAGCTCGGAGTTAGGATTTGTGCCCGGTTAATGGCAATAGGCTCGCTCCCTATTACATGGGACCTAAACATACCAGCGAACTGTGGGTGTACATGGTTACGCCTCTGCCTAACCCTTAGGGGAATACAGACGTGATGGATGATGGTATGTTTATGCAAAAATAATATTTAAACCAACAAACAAAAAATCTCTTCGGCTTTATTATATCAGAATTGATATATACGATTTTTTTTTGAAAGCCTACTCCATCCATCTCACGCTTTACTCGACCTGGGAATCAAAACCGATCGCGCAGGTGTGCCTGCAGCTACTACACTAACTGTAGCAGAGTATGGAAATTAACAGATAAATTGTGTCTAATTGATTCGCAACCTCGTTGTCGCAACGATCAAATTACAAGATGGCTAACGAATCTACGAGTTGATTGGTCTTGATTTTAATTGTACTCAAACCTATGTAAGTATTAGACCAACTAGCTAATACTCGCCACTTGTCCGCGTGTATGTCGGATATCGGCAACGGTTGTTTTTGCACGATGTCCCAGTTATTTTTCTGAAATAAAAGTAGCCTGAGTTACTCCTTTTACCATCAGCATTAGCCGGTAACAGTCCCATTAAAATCCATCGAGCTGATTAGGTTTATAATTTAATGTTAAAATGTTTATAACACATGTAATAAGGGGCGAGTCTCTAGCCATTAACAGAGCACAAATCCTAACTCCGAGCTGCTACTGAGAAACATAAATATCTATTACATGGACCTAAAAACATAACGGCGAACTGTGGGTGTACAAGGTTACACCTCTGCCTAACCCTTCGGGTAATACAGGCGTGATGGTATGGTACGGTGGTTTATAACACAGTCAAAATAATAATGTTTACCTCTCAAGTATAATTTTTGTATTTTTATTAAAAAACCTTTTTAACCCAAGACTCAAAAAGAGGGGTGTTATAAGTTTGACGTGTTTGTGTGTCTGTCTGTGGCACCGTAGCTTTTAAACGGGTGAACCGATTTGAATGGAGTTTTTTTTATTTAAAGGCAGGTTTGTTAGCGATGGTTCTTAGATATGTTTTATCAAAATTAGGTTATCAGCTCTTTTGTTAGCTGCGGTAGGAAACTTTATTCTTCTGTCGGGGGTTACTTCATTTTTTTAAATTTATCTATTATTATCATTATTTTTATGAGCACATGCTCTGTGTCAAATTAACATTGTTGTTTCTGTCTTTCATGTAGGTATTAGTGCGTATTTTTGGTTTTTCATTTCATCTTGTTATTTATAATGGTTACTAGATAATAATAAATATAATAAAAGACAGTTAAATGTTATGCTCGGGTTAGGGAGCAGTTCCGCTCATCCCGAACAGGGTTCATGGGACAGTAGCCCCTCTTCAAATTGGTCCCACCTGCCTCTACTTTTGAGACGAGTATACTTCAAATGATTTACAAAGTAATAGTCGACTCGGTATTTTTAAACGGCTTAGTAGTTGTTGCACGATTATTATTCGCGAAATAGAAAAGTAATTTAAGTAAAATTGACAATACAGAGTTGTTAGTTGTAGTAACATGGACAAACTCCATCTTATTTCAAATTGACGATATTCCAAAGACAAGGATAATTACTTATAGCTTAAATAAAATCTAGATTGCGCAGACATGAAATCAATTTTTCTGTAGACCAATAACCTGGCACAATGACCAGACTCAGTTACCAGCTTAGTATCAAACTTGACAATTGAAAACCGCCTCTAAACCTATGGTTGGACAGACTATCCGACGGCAATTCGTAATTTTGCAACCCTAGTTCCTGGCTGGTGAACAATGAGCCACCGCTCCCCTCGAGATTCATACAAAGGAAGAGAACAATAGGGCTACCGGCGCGTTCGAAGGGGTCTGCGCAGCTGGTGAGCTATGTAGGTCTGAAACGTGCGCGCGCCGACTTATGTAATCGTTACGTAAGCGGCACGGGGTTGCAGGGGTTGCTATGCGCAGGGGGGTGTGAACCGCGCGGGGAGAGGGGCAAGTCAGGGCGAAGGCGCCGGCAATCGATTCCCGTCCGCAGTCCGGCTCGGCAACTCGGCATCCGAACATGGCAGACAAGACTAAGGTTGTAGAACAATATTACTCCAAGCCTCCGGACCTAGGCAAATGGGAGGGCTTCAGGATTTTCCTGTGGAACGGGGAGACTGGTCAGTTCCTTGGCCGCACGGGATCGAGTTGGGGTGAGTTTTTACATTTATTCAATCTCACTAACTAGTCCGGTCGGAGTCCTCCCTTTTTGGAGGGAAAATCGATACGCGATGTCAGGAAAACGATCTAGAAAATTTTCTTTTCTTTTACCGGTTTGTGGGAGGTTATTTTAGTCATGATCTATTTTTATCAGACTGAACTTACACCTTTGCAGTACCTTGACAACGTTCACAGTGCGCTAAATAAATAAGTATATTTTACGCAATCAAGTTACCTACCAACGCAAATAGACAGTTCGTTCTGGTTCAATTGTTTATCTTATTGCTTTTAATAATTTGTAATTATGGAATCTTTATTTCCGTTCACTGTTCATGCAGATAAAAATATACCTAAAGTGTTGAACGTATTTTTTTTTGTATTATATCTTGCAAGTTTTTACGCAACATTCATGATCGTACTTTATTTCTGTAATAAATTGTTAAAATTTTTTTTTTTTAAATATGATTTTAAATACAGGTCTTAAAACTCGAGGTTACGTAAGCTGGATCTCAGCGTTTGACCTCGATATCAAACTGAATTCAAGTCTTTCAGTGAGAATTGTACCAAACTAAAAATTTAAATAATCATTTTATTAAGGAGTGTCACTCTGAATTTATGAAAGGGCTGCATTAGCTGCATTTCAGTGCGATTTTCGCGCCACGGCGGGCGGCGCGCGCACTGTATGCAATTAGGGATGCGCGCGCATCGTCCTTGTCGCAATCGATCCAAGGACGTACGGAACCACATCTCAACAGGGAAATACACGACGGAACGTAAATGGCATAATAAAATATTAGCTTACAATTTTCTAAAATTTGGCCACCACGATATGTGACCCCATATTTTATGAAGACATTATCATGTAATTTACATTTTTGAAAAACCAGATTTATTTTAAAAAGGAAAGACAATAGGTACTGTCATTTTCTTCTATGTCAACTATTACTCAGGAACCTTCTACGGACTTTCCGACGTCAGCCCAAAAAGGTTGGCAGATCACAGGGTACATAGGGACATCACGTGATCCTTAGGCACACTTAGGCAAGCACTGTTAGGCGTACACGTGTCGCGGTCAATGTATAGGATTACAGAGAATCATATAAGCTTATATACCTACGCGATGCTAAGTAAATAAACATATAATTTACACGCTCATTGGTACTATCGACCGCATGTAAAAGTTACACGTGAATTGTGAAAACCGCGCCTATGAATGACAAATTGTTACCATTGTCGTTCAGTTGACTGTACCGAACTCAAGATATATAATGGCCAGTCTTACTGTCATAACGGAAAGAACTTTAGAAGAATAGATAGTAGACATTACTAGTAAGTTTTTAAGGTCGTTTTTACCTTAGCATTCATATAGGTAAATAGGACCCACGATGTTCTACGTTGAAAGTAGTCAAGTGTTGGTATAATACAGGTGGAAGGGACTTCGTGACGCAATCTTTTACAAACATACATACATAAAGTCTCGCCTTTTTCCCATGGGGGTAGGCAGAAACCACAGAGCGCCATCTGCTGCAATCTTTGACATGGATTCAGTAAATCATAGTAAACCCCGAAAAAGCAACTGTAATTTTTCTAAATCCATCTAAAGACGCTTTTGATCGTAATTTAAAATTTAAAAAAATGAATCTAGGCCCCTTCTAAAAGTTAGCTGCAAAGAAAGGGCAACAAGCTTCATATTTACTCATTTAAATAAAAAAATAACATACCATCACGCCTGTATTCCCTGCCGGGTTAGGCAGAGGTGTATCAGTCCACAGTTCGCCGGTATGTTAAGGTCCCATGTAATAGGGGGTGAGCCTATTGCCATTAAACGAGCACACATCCTAACTCCGAGGTGCTACTGATAATTTCATAGAAAAACCCAATAACACTTTTTGCTCGACTTGGGAATCGAACCCAGGATCTCTAACGTAGCAATCGCGCTTAGGACCACTAGGCTAACGAGGCAGTTAAATAAAAAATGTTTTACAATAATTTGTGCAGGTACATTCATTCATCAATTGATACTTACCTGATAGTTTTATTGAAACAAATAATTTTAACGCTTCTCCTGTTTCAAATACAAGTATGCGGTTAACCACAAACCGTATAAAAACTGTAATGAATGGAAATAGCGGTGCTTGGTAGCCTGCCTAACGCTATCTAGACTTACCTTAGTGACAGTTAATGAGACCCCCGGGCGAGCGTAAGGGGTGGGTTGTTAGCAAAATTATGAATCAAAATCATTACCCCTCGTACCTGGAGAGTCGGGTAAAAATAACCTTTTTTTTAATGATGGAAAGTCATCAAATGATTTCTTTCGCTTCAGGCGGAGCGAAAGGGAGTGTCTGACTCTTACTGACTAAAACCCATCCGTGTTCCTCTATACCGTTTACGTTCCAGAGCCGCGGTGACTCTTTCGAACAAGTTCCGCAACGGGTAAAATAAGCTACAATTATGATAATAACGTTGATAATGCCACTGACACTTATATAGCACATTAATTAATTTAATGTAACAAATAAACAAACAATAAAAAAGATAAAACTATACAGATAAATTAATAAAATTAATTACCCGCGATACGGCTCCGAGAAATTATTAAATTGTTTGTTACAATTTAAACTGTCGGAGAGTTTTTTAAACATGACTCAAAACAGGAAAACTACTGGCTGGTTCGGGATGGCGCAAGAAAATAATATTTGGAAAGACTTTGGCGGGGGAGAGGCTTTTGCCCAGCAGCGAGATATTGCAGACAAGCCAAAAAAGAAGGGTTCCTTACCATTATCTATAAAAACGAGCAAAAAAATCACATTTGTTGTATGGGAGCCTCCTTAAATATTTATTTTATTAAATAAATATTTAAGGAAATACATCATCTGTAAATATTTTAACTGTCTAACTATCACGGTTCATGAGATGCAGCCTTGTGACAGACAGACGGATGGACGGCAGAGTTTTATTAATAGGGCCCCGTTTTACCCTTTGGGTAGGAAACCTTAAAAAATAAAAAATAAACATTTCTTGTATTAGGGTCTCTAATTTTCATCTTTATTTTGTTTTTATTTGTCGCTTTAACGGCCATAGTTACATACACATTCTGTGAAAATTTTAATTGTCTATCTGTTACTGACTATTACGGATCATCCCTGAGACAGATGAACAAACAGTCGAGTCTTATTAATACGGGTTCGTTTAGCACCCTTTAGATACGGAACCCTAAAACTTAGCGATCATTAAGCACAGTATTGATCAAACCGTGGTTATGTCAAAGGCCTGCACCGTTCTGTTGTAATGGAGTGAGCAGAAGGTCCAACACAAACGCGCTTACGTAATAGTACAATATTCAAGTCGATTTTAGAATTAAAAATACGAGCATTCTATTGAGTTTTGGTTTAATTTTATATTTATTACTAGCTTCTTGCTTTAGGGCGTGAGGCCGCGTGTGGTTTTTAGTTACATTATTGGTTACTGCTCCGCTCCTGTAGATCGCAGCGTGATGTTATATAATCTAAACTTTTCTCTTGAATCTGGCTATCGTACCCAAAAAGATATTTTCCAATCCGACTGATAATTCCAGACATTATTTTAAACTAACAAAAAAAATCAGCTTTATTATATAAATTAGATATAGATTCAGAAAACTTACAGTCTAATAATCTTGCAATAGGCACTAACATTTACTATTTAAAAGCTTTCACAAATGACAATAGAAATCATCTACAACAAGTACAATGAGTATCACCCATTGATATGAAAATAAGGTACAAAATATTCAGTGTGAAACTTGTATTTCCAGTTCAAAAATGATAAAATATAAGTGGTCTGAATAGCACACTCGTGGTAGGCTCCTAGTCTAGCAGGGCAGGTAAGGCACCGTCTACGCGTCTCGACGGTGTGGCGCTATGGCCACCTAGGAATATTGATCGTTTAGTCAACGGAATAGCGACTTTATATTACTTAAAAGAATAAGAATACATTTATTTTCCATGGTTATACAAAATTGTACCTTATTGAGGTAACACATAGATGTTTAAATGGAACTTACTAAAATACTTCCTTATAGAAGACGGTGATCCCCAAACTATAATTATATCTTGTTGATCGGAAAATGGAGCAAGCAAAGAAAATTAACGTATGTCACAAAGTCCACGTCAATTTTTTATTCCAATTAGACCATTAAAAGAAAAAATTGATCGCCATTTACAAGAAAAAATAATTGAATCTAATTACCCATTCCAAAAAGTAGTTTGGTATGAAGAAGAATGGGCAAGAAACTCTTTAAAAACTCACAAACTCAAAAGTCTTGTCTGAAAAAAGGCGTGGCCACTTCAAAAGATTCGAGCCCAAAAATCTATTTTCAGCCTTATTTCTTCAAAGGTCGAAAGTTGATATTCTAGTGCGCATGCTCCGTGACCTAAGGTCCGTACATCGTCCTATAGTGGCTTATATCTGCAGTGGTGCAGGCTGCATACGATATTGACGAATTGATTGGTACCTGGAAAAGCCGTCGGCTTCTAAGTATCGACTGGTGCGCCACTAATGGTTTTATGGTTAGTAACCGCACAATCGATTGCTGTGTATTTATTTTTACGATAGCTTCCCACTGAAGATTGGAAACGTGTATTGGATAAGTCGAAACTCGTGTAACCTTAGGTATTTGTAGGCTTTGAGACAATTGGATAGGTAGGTACATATTATTTTGACCTGTCTTAGTAAGGAGAATCGTGTTACCCAGTAAGTGGGTTGTCTTTCGTCAGACTATGAGAGCGATAGCACCTGTGTTTGCACACACACTAGTGCACTATAATATTTCGTAGTACTCGGATAATCTCGATTGAGATTGGTTGAGGTGATGTTAATTCGCGCTGAAGGATATTAACTGGTTTGTGGATGTCAGATAGGCAGTCGCTCCATGTAAAACACTGGTATTCAGCTGCATCTAGTTAGACTGGCAGTCGACCCCAATAGAGTTCAAAAATAGTTAGGTAGACTTTGATATACTATTTTGACGCCTTAAATATCACTGTGTACGTCTTGGGTTCCATTCACATTCAAAACCATTTTTTTCAGTAGAATAGTTGTTCTGGATGTAGTTACTTAATTCCAGATGTAAATTGAACTTAACGGCATATAAACTAACTGTAATTAATCGAGTTTGTAATTCTCACGCTGTTCACTTTCCCGGAGTTTTTCAATTTCCGCAGTTCGGAGCGCTCCGGAGTGCTCGTATGAAAAGTTTCAAGCTGACGATAAAGTATGCTGAAAACTCCGGAGCGTATTTAATTACTTTTTACTGTACCTACATGCTTTACCTTCTTTAATTAACTGTGTACACACGGAATATGAAGTTACATAATATTATTTAACTAGCTTACCTACTGCCCTAATTTCGTTGCGGTATCCAAGACAGCTGTGTCGTTTCTCCGGGACTCGTCGAGCTTTAGCTTTCCTGCCGGTCTCCAGTGTTGATTCTGGCTTTCAAGTGTTGCAGTGGTTGGGAATAGTGTGGCGGGCTTGTCCCATTAAAAAAATGGCTTAATGTCCGCCCTTTGCCCGCGTGGCTTTTGTCACCCGCGTCATGTTACGTCTTTGGTTACTGCTCCGCACCCGTGAGTCGTAGCGTGATATCATTTAGCCTGTGGTATTCCTCATTAATCTGGATATAATAAACAAAGATTTTTTTCCAATCTGACTGGCAGTTTTAGAGATGAAATACGTTTAAACCAACGAACATTAAACTCTTCAGCATTATTTTATTACTATAGATAACATTTGCTAAACCAAACTTATCTAAGGTTATCGAAAGTGTCACATTCGTAGCAAAGAAGTTAATCTGAACGGGTTTCCCACGCTTATCGAAAAATAATACATTTAGTTAAAGTGGATGTACCCAGTTGAACTACGGTTCCATATTTTTCATAAATCTATTATTGTTTGGTTTGTTCCAAAGATTTAACAAAGTCTCTGATTGATATCTTCTTTTCTAGTCCAGGCGGTTTTCCTTTGGAATGCGCTTCCTCAGAATATCAGAATGGTCACCAGTCGGTTCACATTCAAAGTAAAAGCTCGTGAACACTTGCTTATGAGGTTGGCAGACCTGTCTCACAATTAATTTGTTTATTATTTCTCCAACTATGTATTTTATCTCTCTCTACTTTGTTTTTTTTTGTTTGTATGTATGTATATATGTATTTATTATAAAAATATATTCTATTCCTGAATATTTTCTGTTTCTTGCACTTACTATGTTTTGTCTCTGCATCCCCCTAAGGTAGACTGGTAGAAAATGCCCAAGGCATTAAGTCCGCCTTTGTACAGTGTATTTTTTTTACATTATGTGCATAAAGTTTAATAAATAAATAAATAAATCTTCTTCTTCTTAGAAGTCGTAAGCGAGTGACAGGGTAATAATGAGAAACCGCATTATGACTTGATCTTTAAATTTGGAAAAGGTAGAATTTAATTCTAATGTAGGTAGGTACTTCCAAACACTATGTCTAATAGTACACGCGCATTTTTTTTAGCATGGGAAATCTTTAACTGCCTCGGTAGCCTAGTGGTCCAAAGCGCGACTGCCACGCTAGAGGTCTTGGGTTCGATTCCCAGGTCGAGCAAAAAGTGTTATTGGGTTTTTCTATGAAATTCTCAGTAGCAGCTCGGAGTTAGGATTTGTGCCCGGTTAATGGCAATAGGCTCGCCCCCTATTACATGGGACCTACAACATACCGGCAAACTGTGGGTGTACATTGGTACCTCCTGCCTAACCCTCCTGGGAATACAGCCGTGATGATATGTGTGATGGTATGTGTGGGAAATCTTCAAATGTCTTTTTCTGCTATGGGCGGAGCAGGAGGGAGTGTCAGACTCTTACTGACTAAAACTCATCCTTGTTCCTTCTAAGGCCCTTTGAGTTACAGGGCGGTGGAGACTCTTTACAAGCGCGTGGAGTATACATTTTCAAATTGAAAATACCCGTTTCGCAGTCCATATATAATGAGTCCTTGTCGTAGTTTTAACCAAAATTCTTTAATCGATAATCGTAAATCTAATTTCAAAATCACTTTTCCGATATGCGCTCGTGACATGACGTGGCCATCTGTACATTAGTACTCCTCTCCGAAATAATAACAGCAACGCGTATTAATTGCCCCAGTACCCACGGAACCTTGAGCCCAACTCAGCGGCCTAATTCTAAATCCTTTGCGGACACGCGTTAACTGCGCCGGTTGGCGTTGTGGCGCGAAGATCACGGTGACATTATTGTTCATTAACACTGATTGGCGAAACTATAGGCTTTAATTAAATCAACCTACAGTTGTAAACAAAAGAAAATGTTTTAATAGGTATGCCCGGTTAATGGCAATAGGCTCGCTCCCTATTACATGGAACCTAAACACCTCTGCCTAACCCTTCGGGGAATATAGACGTGATGGTATGTTTTATGTGCAAATGGATTTATCTTTAAATAGTATAAAACAAAGTCGTCTCTCTATGCGCTTAGATCTTTTAAACTACGCAACTTATTGTAATGTGGTTTTCAACAATAGATAGTGTGATTACAAATCATTACAAATTCTTCAGTCAAAAAACTCGAACGAATTGTAATTATTCAGTAATGTAGGAAGTTGAGAATGCGGTCAGTGATCGGCCGGTAGTTTGATAGGAAACTCCTATTGTCGCCACTTGTGACCAATTATCGGCAACATCGACCACACACATCCACGCTTATACCTACGTACACGCGACTTGATAATTATAGAGCAGTACGAACTATTTTTAGCTGAAATCACAATTTATTTATAGGTTGGTGAAGGTTGTTGTTAAAAGTACACTTTAGGCCTCAAATGTTTAGGGATATTTAAAAAAACTGCTACTTTTTAATATACTAAGCTTGGAGAATTCACTAGGGATTTTAACCTGAAATCGCAGCCATCAGTACAGTGAGCGTTGTAACATCAGAGTTTGGGTAGATTTTTCAATAACTAAGCTTTTGAATGACTGGGAAGGAAACCATTAATTTTAAAAAATATGCCTTCTTGACGTTAGTAGCCCTATTTCAAAAGTATTTTCTGATATTCGTGACCTACTCGTCAAAATATAGGGTTGCAAACTATTCAGAACGCTACATATTTCCCCATTTACGTTCAGCCATAACACGTAGATGGGAAATGGGGCCAACCCTAACTTAATGTTTATTTCTTACAGCTGATTGTTATAAGCTGCGTGCTGTTGTTTGTTTATTATTTACGGTTAATTTAACTTTCAGCTAGGCCGATAATGAATGAATAATAGACTTTATCATAGTTTATTTTTCCCTCAGAAATTATAGCCGAAAACTGCTTTCCCGAAAAATTTTAAAATGGCAATTTTAAGGACAAAACTTAACGTCAGTAGAATCCTTGTCCTCTTGTCCACTTTTGAGACACCCATAGAGATAAGTTGGACAATATTGCGCAACATAGTCTTTATTTAATCTCATAATTTGTCCACAGCTAAAATCTTGCTGTTCTACTTGATCTTCTATGCGATCCTCGTGGGCTTCTTCGCCGCTATGCTGGCGATCTTCTATCAGACCCTGGACTCCAAGATGCCCAAGTGGCAGCTCGAAGGTTCACTCATTGGAGCTAATCCAGGTAAGGAGTTAGCAGACAATTGGTTTTATGAACTGACGAATAGTAAAACTACTATTTGATTAATGTCCAACTTTTGCATTTTTCTGACAACCGACGTTCTAAAAGCAAATCAGTATCGATCCGTTATAAAAATATAGGAATCGATATACTATCATCGGTTGGTAAGTTTAACGAATCGTTTCTTCAATTAATCTAAAAGATTTTTAACTATTTATTCGTCTTGTCCAGGGCTCGGCTTCCGACCAATGCCTGAGAGCGCCAACGTCGAGAGCACCCTGATCTACTACAAGGCTAACGACAAGGGATCCGTACTGAAATGGGCTCAAATCATTGATGACTACCTGGAACGTAAGTATATCCACAGACTATGCAGGGTAAGCTGGGATTCAATAGGAACTAACATTCTTCATTTCAGTATCTCAAAAACATGTCCACTTCTACTATGTTTATCTTAATAGGTCAACGTGTCGTTGCTCTTAATCACTACTAGGTTCCGTCACTAATCGCCTCCCAAGGCTACCTTTGTGACCAATTTGTGTAAATTGCTATGAAAAAAGTTATTCTCATACTACATGAGATTTTCCCACTTTAACTACCCTAAAGTGTGGGGCAAAGAATATCTATGAGTATTAGTAATATTAGTGTTACAAAGCTAAAGAGTTTGCGAACGCGCTAAACTCCGGAACAGCTGGTTCGATTTTTAAAATTCTCCCGGTAATAGGAAGCTCGTTATCCTTGAGCTATATTTAATCATCAAAAAATTAAGGATCCGTATTAAAATTCACACGAACGAAGTCACAAAAATTTATATTATTTTGGAATCACAATCATGCAGTGAGGCAGCGTTGAAAATTGTTGTTTCTTTTTTGTATAAGAAGTGGATCTGGGGATAACCTATACAAAAAGATGAATTGTAGAACAAAAAACTAATACCTCTACATAAACTCCTCTCCAATACAAAATCTACTTCCAGAATACCGCAAGAAGGGCAGCGGCGTTGGTGAGGCGAGCGGCGCTGAGTACCGAGTACCCTGCTCACCCACTTCTAGTGCAACGAGCGAAAAGCAGGTCTGCGATGTGCCAGTTGATGACTTCCACCCCTGCACCTCCGCCAACCAGTACAATTACGAGGAGGCGGGACCTTGCGTGTTCCTCAAACTGAATAAGGTAAGATCATCATCCTTCTGTCCTTACTCCAATTTTAGGGTCGGCACATCTCAGCGCGTCTTCGTTTTTCATACATCTCTGCAATCGACCATCTTAGAAGTCATCGCCTTTCTAGTCAAATCCTCTCACACGATCCAACATTCAAAATATCAGAACAACGTTCTTTATCATTATGAACATTTAACCCTGTTATGTCACGGTTCAGCCATCCTCAATCTATACTTCTATACTAATAATATAATAAAGAAGAAAGATATTTTTGTTTGTCACGATAGGTTCCGAAACTACTGGACCGTTTAACCATTTCTTCACCAATAGATAGCTACATTATTCCTGAGTAACATGGGCTATATAACATCACGCTACAACCCACGGGAGCAAAGAAGTACTCAAAGACTAGGTGAAATTCACGGCAGGCCAGGGCAGGTCGCTAGTTAATCGTAAAGTTACCAGAATCCTACATCAACACCAACACTGCAGCAGTATAATATTTTAACCGTTGGTCCACCTGATACATTTCAGATCTTCAACTGGATTCCGAAGCCGTACAACAATACCGAGGATCTGCCTTCTAACATGCCCGACGATCTCAAGCAGCACATCAAAATGGTCGTAAGTATACTGTATCTACCCTAACCTGACCAGGACTGTGCTGTTGAAGACCAGAAGTTAATTGTCGAAGCAGAAGAAGTCAGACTTATTTAAGCTAATTTTTATGTTAATGTTTAGGTCCCATGTAATTGGGGGCGAGCCTATATCCATTAACCGGGCACAAATCCTAACTCCAAGCTACTACTGAGAATTTCATAGACAAACCCAATAACACTTTGCTCGACCTGTGAATCCAACCAGTCGTAGTCCCGCTTAAAACCACTAGGATAACAAGGCAGCCCATCTGTATGTTTTGTCACATAAACCGCAAACACTTACTTAGTCTTTGCTTTGTCTAGGTAAGCTCACTCCATCGTCGACTTTCCGTTGTCTGACCTAGACTAGAGTCAAGAGCTTACCCATCTCGAATAAAAAAACTTTACTTCAGCGCACTATTAAGGTACTTATAATAACTTTAGTGTGTACCTAATCTATAGTACACTTACAATACTACAGGTAAAATCTATCTAGTTATTTTTTGAAAAGTCGGATCAATTAAAGTCAGGTAACAACTTTTCCAGCTACATTACGTAAAGTATTCTGAACATCATCATCTGCTTAGCCTTTTCCCAACTATGTTGGGATCGGCTTTCAGCCTAACCGGATGCAGCTGAAAACCAGTGTTTTACATAGATCGACTGCTTATCTGACCTCCACAACCCAGTTACTGGGCAACACGATACCTCTTGGTTAGACTGGTTGTCAGACTTCCTGACTTCTGACTATCCGTAACGACTGTCAAAGATCTACGAATGACAGCCGTTACCAACGGCTTTACGTGTTTTCTGAGACACATGGGTGTCACACCACCAACTTCCAAACTCCGGGCTGCTACTGAGCAAATTCTAATGGAAAAATCCAACAACACTTTTTGACCGACCTTTGAGTCTCAACAATCTTCTCTAAAATTGGTTCTCTGCTTTTCTCTGCTAGTCCGGCAAACCTGAAGCGAACACGGTGTGGGTGTCATGTGGAGGTGAGAACCCTGCCGACGTGGAGAACATCGGGCCTGTGCAGTACATCCCTCGTCGAGGCTTCCCCGCCTACTACTACCCCTTCACCAACAAGGAGGGCTACCTCAGCCCCCTTGTCGCCGTGCTCTTTGAGAAGCCCAGGAGTGAGTATCCAGATCTTATCATCATGTTTCTAATAATTCAAGTTTTTTATAATGTCTGTATTTCCAATTTGTTTGACTATAATATTTTTAAGTTTCTGGTGGATTCTAATTCATGTAAACTACGCTAATTTCAGCAATATTTTGTTGAGTATAAAGTCTACTTTGCTAATGCACTTTTTCACTCTGCAGCGGGCGTTCTGATCAACATAGAGTGCAAGGCGTGGGCCAAGAACATCTTCTACGACCGCTACGAGCGACGCGGCTCAGTTCACTTCGAGCTGATGGTGGACCGCGCCTAAGCACGACTCACGCTGCCAGTTGGCCACGAAGCGAAGCCTCTGGCGTACAGAATGCATGACCTGGACCCTTTGAGCATCATTTGTCTCCTTCATTATGCTCAGCTGGGGCTATTTCGACACATGTAAGCCGGTCAAGCTCAGGCAGATCAGCCTAAACTGAACTGCCATCATTATAAATTAGCATTTCAAACTAACTAGTCTTAGAGTTTAGGGTTATAGCCCCATTTAAAAATGTTACCACACACGCGTTCTGTGCGCCGAAGGCCTAACCGCCAATTGGCCGCCAAGGTCACCAACTGATCGCCGGCCAAGGTCATCGAGCCCCAATTGGCCAAGTTCATCAACTTACTGCCAAAAGATCGTTAGTTGATCACTAGTCATGCTAATTGGTGGTTGCCGGTCTCAACCGGTTATGTTAGTTGTTTTAAGTGTTGTGTAAGGTCATGGTTACCAGTTAGTCGCCAAGGCCGCCAATTGTTCGCTACGGCTGCCAAGGTCTTCACGAGGTCATGCCAGGCCGGCTGCCAAGCGCCATTAGCAATAGCCACATAGTCGGCGATTAATTTGTATTCGTTTTAGAATAAGCCAGAGGGCGCCACTAATTTTAACTTTTGTTTGTCACGCTTCAAATAAAGTTAAATAAATTTAAAAATTTACTGAATATTTATGAATTATGTAATGTTTTCTGGACGGAGAGTCAATAAACACGCAATAGTTGGTTCCAATTTAGGTTTTTTATTGGTGTTTTATTTCATAAAGCTGTATATATTATCCACTCCTTCTCCCCATCGTATTTGGGCAAGCGGTGATGATATTGAACTAGAAATACCGATACACACTGGTCGAGCACACGTTTGATGACATACTCACAATACTAAGAGAAGTAGTTCACTTGTAACAGCGCACAGTTATAAAAGAATCTAAAATGAATCTAAAACTTGTCAAGCTTGGATCATCAGGCTCATTCAGTTTAAGCGCTTGCCGCGATTTGAAAGCGGTGTGGATGTCGTACGGCACTCGAACGGTTGTTTTATTTCATACATTGGAGGCGTCGAAAGCATCGCATGAGAAAAGACTACCGGCATTTCTCCAACCTGCAGCAGAATTTTACAGCAAATGCTTAATTTAATAGCCCTAACAACTAGATTCAACTTTTTAAATTTATTAACTTGTAATTGACGTTCAAAAGTACCTTTCAATGGTCTAATTGAAAAATGATTTGGCTTTGACTCATCTAACGAAAGTAAGAAGGCCTCCGAGCTACGATTACTGACGAAATTCAAAGGGTAGCAGGTAGATAAAAGGAGCTGAGGATCGAGCAATTATGAAGTGCGATTAGAGGTGTAAGTATAAGTCCCTGGCAGGATTGCGGAATTTGTTCGAAAGAGCTACCGCGGCCCTGAAACGCATTAGGAGGAACAGGCATAGGTTTTAGTCAGTAAGACCCTGACACTTCCTTCCGCTCTGCACAGAGCAGAAAAGGTAATTTGATGATTTCCTATACTTAAAAATAAAAGAAGAAAATCCAAAGTCCTAGTGGATAACAATAGTCTGATAATAAAAAGTGCCAAAGCAAGCAGTTACATACAGTGGTCTCTTCTTGATTATGGCAGACAGTAAGCAATAGCGTGCACACTGAGAAAATCATAAAATGTATTTAGAGTAGTAAGGCAAATGCTTCATAGAAACTTCCTCTACTACTTGGCGAAATACAGGATCGACGACGGTTATATGGTAGACAAGAGGTTGAACAAGCTCGAAGCCGGTCATCGACTTCCCGCAATCCTATAGCGGGATTTGGGCTCACTGAATACAAATTAGTCGTAGTAGTAGAAGACAAATAAACCCTAATATAATTCTGTACCTTTTTAAATATGCCATCCATCACGCCTGGATTCCCCGAAGGGTAAGGCAGTTATACCCAGTGTATACCCACAGTTCGCCGGTATGTTTAGGTCCCATGTAATAGGGGTCTATTGCCATTAACCGCGCACAAATCCTAACTTCGAGCTGCTACTGAGAATTTCATAGAAAAACCCAATAACACTTCACTAGCGCTTCGCGCGTAGGACCACTAGGCTAACGAGGTTATTTGATATGTGTTAAATTATTTTTGCCTCTGGCAATTTTAATAAGTCATGTTGCCAGTAACCGGATGGACCAATAACGGATGGAAAGGACATGATAACGAAGGAGTTTATGGATTCATGATTCTAGAGAAAGAATGAGAGCAACGAAATGTTTCGCGCGTTATAAAAAAAATCTGATCTATAAAACAATGCTCCCTACACGGTTCAAATGTATAAAAAAAGCTGAGTTTTCTTTTTCTACCCGACAAAAAATGTTAACGGGGTCAAGAGTAATTTTTTTTTGTTTCGTTAGCCTAGCAGTCCTCGGCACGACGGCTACGCTAGAGGTCTTGGGTTCGATTCCCAGGTCGAACAAAAAGTGTTATTGGGTTATTATATGAAATTCTCAGTAGCAGGTCGGAGTTAGGATTTATGCCCGGTTAATGGCAATAGGCTCGCCCCTTATTATATGGGACCTAAAAACATACCGGCGAACTGTGGGTGTATATTGGGTACACCTGTCCAACCCTTTGGGGGATACAGGCGTGTTGGTTAATTTGCTGAATCCATGGTAAACGTCCTTTTTACGATGTTGAGAGTATTGAGTATTGATCTGTTTGTTTGCTTTCGTCCACGATTCCTCCAACTCATTATGTCGTTAAGGTTCAAAGTCCATTAAACATCGTTAATACTCTCAACATTTTTGTACTATGAAAGTAGTTCCACAAAGAAACATAATCCTTGTGACGATCTATTTTTATATCCATCAAAAATAACTGACCCATTATGGCTTCGAATGCTAATTAAGATCATAATGAGTGACACACTGTCTTCTGAGATCATCACGCCTGCCTATCTTTCGTCACACGTTTGTGATGTAAGTATTTCAATCATGAAATCACTATGAAGTACTTGTAGAGTATGTGGACTGAATGAAGTTTCAAATAAACCATTTACAGGCTCTTTGGAATTGTCAAGGAATCAGTCAGCTTGAAGTAGAAGCTAGTTGCTCGTTCCAAGCAGTAGGTTTCTATGGAGAAGAACGAGCAAGAAACTCCATGAACATTCTTTTGAAAACAATAAATAATTTTAAACTGCTTCGTTAGCCTAGTGGTCCTAAGCGCGACTGCTACGTTAGAGGTCTTGAGTTCGATGCCCAGGTCGAGCAAAAAATGTTATTGGGTTTTTCTATCAAATTCTCAGTAGCAGCTCGGAGTTAGGATTTGTACCCGATTAATGGCAATAGGCTCGCCCCCTATTACATGGAACCTAAACATACCGGCGAACTGCGGGTGTACATTGTTACACTTCTGCCTAACCCTTCGGGGAATACAGGCCTGATGGTATGTGCGTGTAAAATAATTCGAATTTTTGTTACATCATTGATGTTGAATCTACGGGGACAATATTAATTAATAATGCAACAGGGTCCCAGGGTACTCAAAAATTGTACGGATGGAAAGATTTATAACTTTCGGCTTTATTATGTGTTTTACTGCCTTTATTGACATTTTAAACATTTGTACTGATTTCTATACAAATACGTATTTGATGACTAGTAAATTCTTATGACGTAATAACCCGACCCTCAGGTCATTAAATATTTGTAGCCTTTTGCAAATACCCCACAACCACGTTCCTTTGTCTATTCAATGCGGGTTTGAGAAGTTCGTAGCCAACTTACTTTGATTTGTAGTTGTACTAAAGTAGATCATCAACCACTACATTAAAAATATAATTTAATAGTGACATCACTGATCGGACAGCAGTGATGTTTCCTGTCTGTGTCTACGTAGAAATACTTACCTAGTTTTCATTCTACATTATTGTTTTTATATTTTATAATATTGTTTTTGTAATATTTAATGTCTCCAATATTTAGAAGATCCATTATAGTAACTACGTTATATTGGAAAGAGGTTGCGTGTCTTCCACAAAATCCACTAATGTAGAATCGAAATTGAAGCAAAATATTCGCCTTTCAGAAGACGAAGAATAGTTTATGTAATGTAATTGTGTAATCTTTTTACCTCCAAATTTTAATTACAAGTAGGAGTAGTACTCTAAGAATACCCCACTTCCGTAAAGACTAGGCCAGTAGTATGACGTCAGGTCTCACGAGAGTACCTCCACCTCCGGGTACAACGCTCTGTGGCCAAACAGTGCCGTAAGTAGGCCACGGGGGGTGAGGACGTCGCCGACTGCCCGGCGCCAGAGGGTTAGCGCGAAATGTCGCCGATACGCGACATGGTCGATGTTGCCAATTTACGTACGTAATTATGGTGAATTAATCTTACAGGATATAATAAACAACTAGCTTGTCAAAGTTAATATAGATATTACCCCACGGGAACATTTTTCCGGGATTGAACAATATTCCAGTGGGGACAGCTTGCTTACTTAGGTACTTGAAAGTGGCCTATGTGCTATGCCACACTATAATCTATCTCTGTGCCAGATTTCATCCAGATCCGTTCAGCCGTTCTGGCGTGATTAAGTGACAAACATCCATCCATCCAAACTTTCGCGTTTATTTTAGTAGTAAATAGAATTCGCTAGCACATCGCCAGTTGATGTGGTGACGCTTGGGAGTGGATGTCCAGCAGTGGAGGTTATTCTGCTAAATCAGGATGATAACTTAGATGGAAATATAATAAAAACAAATATTGTCTGAATGGTACATCGTCTCATCTGGCATCAGACAGGGGACGAACGAAACACGTCCCTTATGCCTTTGCAACGCATCTTCTTACTTGTAACGGGTCTGGTTGTTTGTTTATATGTATTTTTATATCTTCATAAATATCGCGTCTCGATGTTTGTCCAGGATAAACTCCGGAACTACTCAACCAATTTTTATGAATTTTGGAACCTTAATATTATTTTGTTTCAAATTTGAGCAGTAGCGACGCGTGTCCGTAAGGTAGTGAGTTTGTAAACGCACCACGAATACCACGATACAGGAGAGATTCCTTATTTGGGGCAACATTTTTTTTAAGTATCATTTGAATATTTAAAATTAACTAACATAAAAAGCCTTTTATAAATAAATGTAGTTTTTAATAAATCTACATACAAATGTGTACATTCACTAGCTCTATTCGCTCACCCCCTGTAATCCGCTCAGCGTGTCATCCACCCCTACAAAGATATATTAAAGTAACTGGGTACCTATATATATTTGTTATACATAGTAAGATAAAACTATCTTTGAGCATGATACCGTGGGATGGTGGATAGAACTGGGCCTTATTGGATTCAGTTCTGCCAATGTGATAAAAACCGATAAAATTAACAATTTTTCAAAGTAACCGTAATGATTTTTGATATATTTTTAAATTATTGTAAGCATACATTTTGGATGTACATTATACAGGTTTTATTTTTTGATTTAATATAAAACACTTGACATAATTATTGAATTAGTAACTCATAGATTGACATAATTAATTTAATAATTAGCTTGTTTTGAAAGAACATAGCTCAATTATGCTTCAACATTAGTTTTCCCGTCAACATTGATTATTAAGTCGTTATTGCTAAAACGAAAAATTGTTCACTAGGTACGTCTAATTGAATAGCAAATCTATATTAAATTACCATTTCTATATCCATTATTTAAAGGTGTTAGGTCATAATTAATGATAATCAGCAATCATTGTGCCGATAGTCGTGACGGCCAATGTTGTAATAGCCAAGAGCCTCGACCGATACCTCAGGAGGGTCTCGTTGGGCGGTTGGATCAAGGGCTTGATTCAGAAATCGGTACTCCTAGACACGGCGCGTATTGTCAAAAGATTAATTTCCAGGAGCCCTGACCACCGTTGGCTTGGACCCTGTTCCCGATACCGATGGACTACTATTTTTTATATTTTTAAATGTTTTTAATAAGTATAACAAATAACTAAATGTAAATCATAATTACATTTGTTTTTTAATGCATGATTTTAAATATGTTTAAGTAAAGCCGTTATTGCACAGTGGTGCGCCCGCCTCTCATGCTTAAAGTTGCTGATTCGAAATTGGGTAAGAACAATTCATATGTATTTTCTAAGTTTATCTTAAACATCAGAAAAGGAAAACATCGTGAGGAAACCTGGACGTTATACTTAATATAAATTTGAACTCGCCAACCAGCCCTGAGCAAGCGTGCTGATCAGTGCTCGTGCCTTCTCGCTTTGAAAAGAGGTCTTTGCCCTGTAGTAAAAGGCTGGTATTATTATTAGTATTTTAACAGGCTCAGGCGACAGTATGTCTGATAATAATATGTTATAAGTACGCATAAAATCTCGCCTCGATTCTAATGTCAACAACCCCTAAGATATCATGGAGCATTTTCCATCTCTGTCACACATATAATATGCTGTGAAGTGTAATTTATCTTCCATCTCATTCTTTACTGGCCACGATTTGTTTGTATGCTGAATTATTTTCAGGTTTCATGCTAAAAGAGCTTCTTGAATACTTGTTACTTTTTATTTAACTGTTTCTATTTCAGGGCACATTTAGACAGTTGCTGAACGATTTGATCGCGCGTTCGATGTCCCGTTGTCTTGTATGTGTCTTTAAGATGGTAGCTTACCGAGACTGGGCACTTTCTTTTTTAACCGACGAAAAGAAACGGAGGCGTGGCTATACAAAACTACAAACAGAACCAAAGCCGCCGACTTCTAAAGCTGAAGTTATTTCACTTTTTAGTTCTTGAAGGCGGTTGTCTTTTTGTGAAAAAGCTTTTTTTTTGCTTTTCATTTTTTTAGTTTTGTCAGCGGTTAATTTTTTTTTGTTAATAAGTTTATATTTTTATATTACTAGCACTTAGAAATAATGCAAAATATAGTTTACCTGTATCTTAACAAGTAAATTGGCGTCTTACGGATCCTAAATTATGGTGGATAATAAAATATTGCATACAGCACTCATAAGCAGCTCACTTAATTATTAAAACATTTTCGATGCTTTGTTTATCTCCAGAACTACTGTTCCGGAGATAAGCGCAATCATCCAAACAAACGCCTTTGCTTTTAATATGCACATGTGCTTGTACACACCATATATTTTAGATTATTGTTAAGTTTACACATGTTTTGCGAAGTGTTTGTGTACGTGGTTTGTATAATATTATGCTCTCAATGTTACTAGTCGCTCTTGGTCCCGGTGTAATTACAGGCACATGAGACATTTCACTTTGTCACTGGGATGACAACGCATCTGTAAGGCCTCTGGTATTATAGATGTCTATAGGCAGCGATGATCACTTAACATCAGGTGGGCCGTCGGCTTGTTTGACATCCAATAACATGAAGAAAACTGATTTAAACTTAGATATCTACATTTTCTTTGTAATGTCAATGACACGCACTGGCACAGTGGCTGGGCGATTGGCAGATGCTCTGAAGGTCGCGGGTTTGAATCCCAATCATTCAACATTTGTATGGTCCACAGGTAGTTGATCCGGGTCTGGCTGTTTGTGTATGTGAGTTTATATGTTTGTAAACGCATCCACGATACAAGAGGAATTCCTAGTGTACACTAGGAATTTCTTCAAGTAACGTATACGTAGTAACGTATTATTATGTATTTATTTAACTATATATTATGTTTTTTACATTATCAATTTTATGTACATATATATTAGATTGATTCTGATTCTGTAACTATTTAGAGTTTGACCCATCAATCGCCCCAACGTCTCCCGTCGTCTCAGCTTGTACCAGGGGTACATAAATCGGTACTTGGTACTTCGATGGCGCCAGGATGACGCGCGATGGCGGCGCTACGACGCCGGGCAATCCACCCCACTGCATGGTGTACATTGCTGGCCGGAAGTAACAAACCTGTAAACAAAAAAGAAAAAAAAATATTCAATACTTACACCAGACTTTTATTTTAAAGTTTAGTGTGCCTGCTGCCCGCATCTTTGTTCCTGATGTTTTCTTTCTTTTGTTTTGGGCAGGAACCTTAGCCGGCCTAATTAAAATTACCCACCAAAGTTTCATCACAATCGAATCAATGGTTTAGGAGCACATATAGGACAAACTTACAAACATTCTTTGTTTATTTATTTAGGCTAATGTTTTACTTCTAATAAACATAATGAACTTAAACATAATTTTTACTATTATTTTACCATCATACCATCACGCCTGTATTCCCCGAAGGGTTTGGCAGTGGTGACACCGATGTACACCAACAGTTCGCTGGTATGTTTTTAAGTCTCAAATAATAGGAGGGAACCCTATTGCCCTTAACAGGGCACAAGCACGAGCTTTTTTGGGTTTTTCTATGAAATTCTCAGTTGCTACTGAAATTTTCATACAACACCCAATAACACTTTGCGCGACCTGAGAATCGAACCCAAGACCTCTAAGCATAACAGTCGCGCTTAGGACCATTAGGCTAACGAGGCAGTCAATTATTTTATCTTATTTAAACTGTGGTTACTACGATGCGGTGTGTAGTGGTGCATCTACGGCGTAGCAGTGACGTAGCACATCGTAGCGCATATAATTTTCGTCAATTTTTCTACCGTGAGGATTTTGAGCCGGGAGGGCAATCTAATCTCAGTATCAATTTTATTTATTTACACAACTTTGTGTCCAAAAAAGATTTGAATGAAAGAATATAATTTAATGAGATATCGGAAGCAGCAATGTACGTCGTCCACTGCCATCCTCCGTTCCTCTGAGAGTCGTGGCGAGTTATTCAGTGCTGTAAGTTCTGTGCGGAGGGACGTGCCACCAGGAGGAGTCATGGGGTTGGAGAAACGCACCATCAAGATCATCGTTATAGTTGCTGTGGTCGTGTTGGTTATTGGTTAGTATATTTTTGATATTTGTTTTTTAGATTTTTTATTTTTTTTTATTTACCTTTCAGTGGGATAAAAACGTAATCTTTATAAAATCAGTTTCTTGACTAACTGTCGCAGAAGTTTTCAATTATTAAGTGTCGAATTAGAATCACAATTTAAATTATCCAAAAAAAAACAGTCGAAATAGGCCGGTTGCAGGAAAACATCTTTATTTTTAAAAAAAACTAGCTTCTGCTCGCGACTTCGTCCGCGTCAAATTTGATATATTATTCCACGGGAACTGTACATTTTTCCGGGATAAAAGTAGGCTATGTGTGTATTTCATCTAGTTCCTTTCAGCCGTTTAAACGAAAGCGAAGTGAAAGAGTAACAAACATCCATACATCCTCACAAACTTTCGGATTTTTTATATTAGTAGGATCATGCGCCACGATGTTTGTCCGAGATAAACTCCGGAGCGACTTAACCAATTTTTGTGTTACTGTATGTAATTTGGTCAAGCTTAAAAGATAGGATACTATTTAATATTATTTAATATTTATTAATAGTTTTTTATTGGGTCAGCTAATATGAAATATAAAATAAGATGCGACATTAACAAATAGGTATGAAGTTCCTCAATTAATTCATTCGCTACCAATGACGGGCAGTATTATCAGATTTTTCCATCAGGAATTTCTCAGTAGCAGTCCGGAGTCCAGATTTGCGAATAGGCAACAGTAGGATCGCACTGTATGGTATCAGCACCTACATTTGGTAACAACAATAGCTCCAAAAGTAGCATAGCAAGCAAGTATCATGTATATTCTGCCTACCCTTTTCAAAGTCAAATCATTTATTTAAATTAGACCAATAGGGCGCCTTAGAACGTCATTTAGAATAAATTGAATTGAATCTATCTGCACATACTAAAAGGTAGTTTTGCATGGAGAAGAATGGGCAAGAAACTCCATACTTACTTTTCTTTTATAATTGTTTAACAATATTTTGTATACAAAATCGCAATTACGTTTACGTAATTGCGATTTTGAGTACTATAGACATTATGTTTTGACAAATGAAACTAGACCCTATGAACTGGATCAAAACAAAGGCTCTCAGTTAACAAAACCTAGAATTTGTACGGTTTCCAGACCGGGCGAGGCTTCAGGGCGTCGGGAATTAGGTATCCCGACCTGAAGCCGTCTGGTCACGCGACGTTATAACCACGGTCAGATGTTATAGTTCAAGAAATACTTAAGCTTTGGGTAAATTACATTATCAGAAAAAAAAAATGGTACAACAGGACACGCCCCTTTTGGTTAGAATGGGGTTTAGAATTATTACTTTCTATATGTATACAGAATAACTAGCTATATACCCCGCGGTGTCACTCACGTTCAGTTATGTCTTTGGTTACTGCTCCGGTCCCGTTGGTCGTAGCAAACATAACATACCATCACGCCTGTATTCCCCGAAGGGTTAGGCAGAGGTGTACCAATGTACACCCACAGTTCGCTGGTGTGTTTAGGTCCCATATAATAGGGAGCGAGCCTAATGCCATTAACCGGGCACAGATCCTAACTCCGAGCTGCTATCGAGAATTTCATAGAAACACCCAATAACACGACCGGGAACTCAAGACCTCTAGCGTAGCAGTCGCGCTTAGAACCACTAGGCTAACGAGGCAGTTGATCGTAGCGTGATATTTTATACGTATGATATTTGCTATTAAAACTATCTATTGATGAAAACCACATCAAAAATACGTAGTTTAAAATATCTAAACGTACAGACGGTAGGAAACGAATTTGTTTTATACTACGCAAATATGTATGTTAAAAATAAATAAATTATTTTCATAATATTTTGACATAGTACCGCATTAAAACCTTCTTGTTATATGTACTTAATGAAAAAGATTAATTGCATTGTGTGATAGGGAATGACCAGTGTCCAAGTTGCTGAAAAACACATTGGAAGCCAACATTGAATTTCCAATGTCTTTTTTGTACTGTAAGAATTAACAGTGAAAATGGATCGTCGAGCTTTCCTGTCTGGTGGAAGGTGACGGAAATTCTGATAAAAAAATAGCCCTCATCTATACTAATAACTAGAATAAAGCTGAAAAGATGAGAGATGAGAGATGTTGTGATGAGATGTTTTGTTTGTTTGTTTATCTCTAGAAGAGATTGTAAAAATACAAAAATTTTGACTGTAACACGCTACGACCCACAGAATCGGAGCAGTGACCATAAACGTAACTGAACGGTGGTGACAAAAGCCAGGCGAACCAAGTGGCGGGCAGAAGCTAGTCTCTTTCATAAAACTAATGAAAAATCATATGTATCGTAAAAGGCACTAGAACTTGTCCTTGAACAGTGGCGTCTCTTCGCCAGACAATATGGCGCCGCAATCTGTAGGGCATTCAGGCGCCTTCTTTCTTGATCTTTTGTGAATATTTATTTAAGGATGATGCCAAATTACGTAAGAGCATTTAAATAAATGAGGCAATACTAGTCTTCCTACTTTTAGGCTTTCCGTTTTGGTAATTTTAGTGACATAGCCAAGAGCTTGATCATAACTCTCTTTTTTGGTTCGCCATAGTCGGGTAACTAGGCGTTCCCCATGGTGGGCATTACAGACTATTAGGCCCAGGTTACCAAAATTAATATTTTAAATAATACATACATACATAAACTCACGCGTTTTTCTCATGGGGTAGGCAGAAACCACAGAACGCCACCTGCTATGATTCTTACATACTTCTTTCGCCTTGTCCACGTTTATACATCGATTCATACAAGCACGCCGGTTACGAGTACTGCGCACTCCTTTTAAAGACTGACATGTGTTAATATGTTGTTTAGTTTTCTTTTGGTATGACTACAGACAGCTGTACACATAGTCTAGACTCATATAATACCTAAAGCTAAAGAGTCTTTTTGTATGTTTGTTTAAAAGCGCACATGGACATTAGTCCAGTAATGCCAGTCGGATTTGAAAACAAAATATTTGTAAATGACAGCCAGATTTATGTGGAATAGTACAGCTATATAACGCATCACGCTACGACACTGGGGAGCGAAGCAGTTACCAAAAACCAGTACTCTTCGGATATAACAGTAACTTAGCCCATGTGAAAATAGGACAAAGTCGCGGGCAGAAGCTAGTAATAAGTATAAATAGTATTAGGACATTTTTGCCTCAACTTTCCTTTTACGAAAATTTACATTTTGACACTGTTTCATAGGATTTTTAGGTTTGGTTACGCTCAGGGTTGCAGAATTTCTTTGAAAGAGTCACCGCGGCCCTGGAACGCATTAAGTACGGAGGATCACGGATAAGTTTTAGTTGGTAAGAGTCTGACACTCCCTTCCGCTCCGCCCAGGGAGGAAGAAGCCATTTGATGATTTCTTATCCTTAAAAAAATTGGCTTGGTTACAATCGTTATAAACACGGTAAAGACACATTGTTTCATGGTATGACCTAACGGAGTGGAGGTTCTATTGCATCGGAAATAGGTTTATAGGTGTACAGTGACGTCAGCGCGGTCACTTGCCTGTTATGTGCAACGGATGTGTAGATAATGCCCGACCTAAGTGAATTAAAAACTAGCTAAGTACCAGTCGTACATGAAGGGTTCCGTATCACGCTACAATATTAAGATTCAGCAAAAAACACCCAAAAAATATACACTCTATTATCAACGTTCTCCCTAAATGTTCATAAGATATAGCCCGTTGACACACAGATGAACGAACCGCGGAGGCTTAGTAAAACGGTCCCGTAGGCACTCTGGGATAAGAAAGATATTCATTCAAAATAATAATACAATCTTATTTTTCAGGCGGTATTATCGGACTTCTACTTGGTTTGCTGTTACCTCAACGTTATGTTGGTAAGTGTTCTTTGTCAAACCTCATAAACATGGCTCCCATTCTCACGATTTACAGGTGGACAATAGCGACCCCATTTCCTGGAAATGTCAGGTGTTGTGGCCTTTGCACTATAGACTATGAAATAGATATTATGGCTGCACCCGCCTTTTTCAATGCTTTTACTGAAAGTATCATCTTCTCATGCCATTTCTATCTATTAATACATTATATTTTATACAACAGTAACTCCAGGTTACCCGTAACAAATTGCGAAGCCTTTGTAAGCTTCATTGATTAGTTGACTGAATAATTAACAGCCAATCATAGCAAATAATCATTGTCAAAAAATGTATATACCTAAATTTAAAAATTGTGATCATTTCAAAAGTTTTTACATTGGTCCCCCACAACAGTACTTACGTATTTTGTAATTGTGTACACTTCAATTTATTTATATAGTTATTTTTAATCTCTAATTGCGTTGTAGTCTACAATAATTTGCTCCTTCTTTTTCTTTGCCATGTTATCTCTTCTCTTCCTTTGGTTGAGTGATAAGGAAAGCCTATAAGGCATTAAGTCCGCTTTTCTACTTTTTGCTGAGTAAAGTTTAAATAACTACCTATTGTTAAAAAAAAAAGTGATTTATTTCCTTTACTTTGTACATAAACACTTAAATTTACACAACTATGCTTTACAAGCAGCGTAAGTGTCTTCGATGATCTCTGGCACCCAATGTAAGATTTAACTTGTGTTTAGGGTGCCAGCGTCCTCGCCTGCCGATTGAGCATGAGGTAGCAGTAGTTGTTAAACAAGCACAATATAATATTACATTACGTACTACTAAACCGATCATTTATTTCTTGCTTAACTATATTGTATGCTATTGAAATATTAAATTACCTATGTATAAGACTAAGTGTGCATGTGTGTAATTATAATCATGACTATGCTAGTTTATTGCCCTATCTTATCTAATCTAAGCGATCGATACTTGCAGTAAATCTTCAGTCTTATAACAATTCAGAGTTAGTAACCACTTCGTAACCTCGGTCTTACATTTACTTAGGCACATGGGAGCAATGGTGCAGACTTTATTTATTTTATTATAGAGGTTATCTTTACTATACCTGTCAACCTTCCGAAAGACATACATCTTTGAAATTATTCTTTCACTAATGAAGAGCCGAAGCTAAAGTGCGATATTATCGTCAACAGAGTTGGAGGTGTGGCCTCGCTCCGAGGAGTACACATGGGACCAGCCGCTGATCCAGGTGAGGGGCAACGACCCCGGCAGCTGGCACACCTGGTATCGCCGTCTCAATGACTTCCTCAGGAGTAAGTATCTTTATAGATCCACTAGATGTTGGTAGTGTCTATTGTGCACGTCTGTCAGCGGAACTGCTGATACTGAGACGATACCAGCATTGGTCATCACGCTTGTTCAAGGCGAATTGGCAATTTAGAATTAGGTAGATGACACCACGAATCAATTGACATACTTTTTATGAGCTGTCTAAACGCAAAGTCTCCATAGATTTTGTATGACAATAATAAACTATGACGTCACAGTTTTGACATCTCAATTCACTACATATTTATTGATTTCAAAGCAACTTAAAATCTAATTTTATAGTTATTTAAAAGTTCATCGGGTTATCAGGGCGAAAATACAATGTTCTTTTTGTGAAATTGTGTCTTGGAAATATCGTTTAATGTGTCATCTACCCAATTATGTTAATTTATATAAATTATATACAGGTTTCCTCACAATGTTTTAATTCACCAACGTCAATGATGTCCAAGATAAACTTAGAAAGTACATATTTGTTGAAGAAGTCACATTGGTACTTGCCGGTTTCAAACCTACTACCACATGCACGAGAGTCTGAACCACTGGGATCCCGCCGTCTGCACCTACACTGACCAAAACTTCGTTCCCCACCAGTTTACGAGACGGCGATTCCTGAGGAGCCTCCTCGAGCGCCATGTTCTGTGCACAACCGGCGCGACCAGCACATGCGCTCCGACCCCTGTGACATGGCTATGCGGCTGTGGGCCCCCTGCACTGCTGACGACTTCTACGGGTACGCCAGGGGCAAGCCCTGTATCTTCCTGAGGCTGTCTCATGTGAGTATAACATTCTTGAACACTTAAATCACCCTAGGCGATATGATATGATGATATCTCTGTGATGCGAAATTTTCCGCGTTTTCACTACAAAATTGAGAAAAATTTGAATCAAGTAAATATCTCTTTTATTTAAATACTAGCAATACCCCTACGTCTTTGATTCCTGGTCCGCTCCTGTGGGCTGTCGCCTGGTGTTACATACCCTGCAACCTTCCCCGATATGACGTAAAAAGATTTTTTAGAGATCGGAACATTAGGGTCTTAGACTAACGGGGCCTGCAAGGGCCAGTGCCTGCCAGTATTGTGGAATTCGTTTGAAAGAGTCACCGCGGCCCTGGAACATAAAGGGCATTAGGAGGAACACGAATGGGTTTTAGTCAGTAAGAGTCTGACACTTCCTACCGCTCCGCCCAGGGCGGAAGAAGAAATTTGACGATTTCCCATCATTAAAAAAAACAGTTTCTGAGGCTGGCGCGTTCTAACATATAAATAAACAAACTCTTTAACTTAATAATATGAATACCTGTAGATAAATTACCTTTCCTAGTGTTTAAAGCGGAAATAAATGCAGAAAGCTCACTGCCGTACCTTCAGTCAGATTTACTGTAACTTAGTGCACTTGTAATATGACACGTAATCTATGTCTACTTTGAATTTCTCAGATCCACTACTGGGTGCCAGAGCCCTACAACATGACGTCACCAATGCCCATCCCCCCAGACATGCCGCAACACATCCGGGAAGCTATGGTAAGTTCTTCCGAAGACGACCTTAACATAATTATTAATAACATAATTTGTAGTCGCGTGGGGTCCTGGGTTCGACACCCAGCCCGGGAAAAAAGAAAGTGCAATTGGGTTTTTCTCTTACGAATTTCTCAATAGCAGCCCGGAATTTGGAAGTTGGTGGTGTGACATCCCCGTGCCTGTGAAAGAATTTAAACCGTTGGTCCTGCGCCTGATCCGTTCCTTGGTCGTATCGGATTGCCGTCCCATCGGACTATGGGAGTAAGGGAAGAGGGAGTGCACCTGTGTTTGCGCACACGCTTGTAAAGTATTTTATTTCCTGTGTAGGTACTTGGCTAGTTACCATTGAAATAGGCCGCCGTGACCGAAATTTGGTTGGGAGGTTATTTTTATAATAATAAACTTAGATAACGTTTAATCGATAATTACCCTTCACTCATTATGAGGAGTAATGTAACCCTTAAATTCCACCAGCGTCACCGCCCCGCCCACCAATACGGAGACTTCGTGTGGGTATCCTGCGGGGGCGAGTTCAGCGCGGACAAGGAAAACATCGGCCCCATCCAGTACATCCCCGCGGAATACCCCCCAGGGTTCCCCCTGAACCGGCTGCACACCGCCGACCGCATCCCCTACCCTGCCAGAAACCTGCCTGATCAGGTCCCAGGGCCTCTAATCGCTGTGCACTTTGAGAACCCACGACGTATGTAACTGTTCTTTACTTCTCATATAGATCTATGAGGATCAACGCAGATATTAAACCCAAACGAATGTATAAATGTATAAATTATGTAAAAAAGTAGGTAAGACACCACCAGTCAATTGATGTACTTTTTATGAGCTGTCAAAACGCAATTGCCCCATAGATTTTGTATGGCAAAAGATCAATTGACAAACTATTTATTAATTTCAATGCAATAAAAAACTCAATTTTACAGTTAATTTGAAAATTAATCCGGTTTTCCGGTCTAAAATAAAAAGTTTTTTTAGAGAAGTTACGTCTTGGAATCATTAGTTAATGTTATTATTTGGTTAATACCCAATGCCGTGCAAATGCCGCGCAGAATTAGGTATATCGTGCATGCAATTTTCAACTATGTAAAATATTATTTCATTTAAGTTCATTAGCGATTTATAAATATAGACTACTGGAATATCAGCTGTTCTGTTTGAGTTCACCAAAAATTTACCTAGATATTTCAAGTATTTGAATAAATATTTGATACATCTTCCAGGTGGAGTGCTGATCAACGTAGAATGCCGCATTTGGACCCGCGATATTTTCTACGACCCTACAAGCCGCTACGGACGCGCCCGGTTTGAGTTGTTCGTCGAGTAAGTTGGCAACACTGAGCAGTCACAAAAAAAGACATTGTTTTTTTTTATCTGGAAGGAACTAGGTACTTACCTATCCGGCAGTTTTTGACCTATAATTTAACAACAAACAATATTTTGTGAACATTTCATTGTTAGGCCAGTTTCTACAAATTGGTCCTGGTAATATTAATCAGAAATCAATTGATATAGGTATTTTAACAATACATTTTGATTTACGAGTAATAAAATAGTGACCCAAAGTTACCACTAGTCTTTAACTGTCAGTTAATTTAAGCACATTATTAAGTATTAATATATGTATAATCAGCCTAACATAACAATAATTTGTTTTTCAAAATACTGAGTATAATATGTACCTAGCAACCGGCACGAGTCGTAAGCACAAACTAAGTTCATTTTTGAGTCTCTTTGGTGGAATGAAGGAGGCGGGGGGCGCCTCAAGCGATTGGTCCGACAAACGGATCAGTCGCATCAGCGTCGGCGACCCGAAAACCCAAAAATGAACTTGTGCTCACGACTCGTGCCGGTTACCATTCGTACTTTTATTTTTGAACAATGGCGGTTAAGACCTAATTTAAAAATAGTACTATTACCTATGTTACTATTACAAGCTCTATAAATTTCGAACTGTTTCATGATTCTACTTTCAAATGTTCAGTTATGTTTTAAAGATAGATCTATGGCAATAATTACAAAATTTTGCTTAAGATTCATTAAAATTAAAATGATTAAATGTTAATTTATAAGACTTTATAAGAATCGGCTTTTATAAGAAAATGAATGAATGTTAGTTGTTAGAATGATGTTTAAAAATAATTGGTACTAATTTACACCTCTCAAATGCTGACATCTGTTAAATTTTAATAATAGTACCTATTTATGAAATGATCAATTACTTAGAAATAATAATTTTCACAATATTAGGTATCTACGTATTTATATAATTATAAGTAATAGATGTTGTCTTTTTCAGCTTTGTTTAGATATATATTTACTGCATATACTTACATAAATGTTGTAACTGTAAGCGTTTTTTAAAAATATATTTATTGAAACCAATAAAATAAATTATATTTCTATAAATCTACCTCCTTACACGAATAATTGATTGCCAAATGCTTACAATATACTTACCTACCTGTATGTACCTGTACCTAAGAATTATATGTATTTAGTAATTCAACTTAATTAAATGTACCTGCCTATTACATAAAATGATCTCTGTTGTCTCCTTTTAAACGTGTATTAAGATTGATTGACTATTAAATACCTACTTATAAGATTTGTAAATATTGTATTATTTATTTGTTAGGGCTAATTAGTTTTCGAGTTAACATCCAGGCGGCCTACTGTTCAGTTGTGTATGTGTACTATTGTGAATAAAAATATTTAAAAAAAGTCGTAATATTTTTTTTATTATCCCAGGTTATTCACATAAATACAACAACCATTGAGGTTAGAGGTGACTAAAGAACATACAAGTGCAGCTAGTTATTACTTTACAAATTGATTACTCAAGGATTAATTTTCATAGTAGCCGCGCTTTTCACAAACAACATTATGTAGTATATTTGGCTGAGGTTGCCTATCTTGGGCTATCCAATTTAGCCAACCTATTGATGTAAATAACTTGTTAATGTTACCAGACGCATTATTATTTTTGAAATGGTAGAATTCTCATAATATGTAGAGATTTGAAAAAAAAATCAGTAAAATAATAATATAATTATTTCCGTTCTTCATTTTTATTTAAAAGATTGCTTCATTTATATTTTAAAATGATTTAATTGTTTTTAGTTAATAAATAACAGAGACCGAATAATCGGGTGCATATTTAACTAAACCTTGGATATTTCCTTAGTATGGAATTAACTTTTGATCGAAAAATGATCATAATTCTAAGATTGTCGTGGTTTTTTATCAATAAAATTACGTATTTCTATAAATTGTCTTTACTTTCCTAACCAAAAATTAACTACAAGTAAATAGATATGTACCCGATTACAAGATTCCAAGTAATTTAACATTAAAAAACCACTAAATTAATTACTCCTTGAAAGGTTAGGCGGAGATGTATTTTACATAATTACTCATCTTCTGCAAGTAAAGTAAGTAAAGTTGTATTTTGTGACATACGAATGTTGCATTAGTTAGGTATTCTTAACGTTAAAATCCAAATATTCCCAGTTTATAAATAAGTCACATTGTCAGTTATAGTAGTCGCCACAAGTCGTGAGCACAAACGTAAAGTTAATTTGTGGGTTCCTTTCTAGGTTTTTTTGGCCGTTGACGCGGTATTGGTCCGATTGACAGTCCTATCGCGTGCAGCGTTGGCGGCCCAAAAATCCCAGAAAGGAACCAAAAACCCAAAATTTAACTTGACGTTTGTGCTGACGACCTTGTGAACTGTGACTAGTATGGTAAAATGTGTTTGTTGAAGTAAAAACTCATGCTGCTTTGATAATGTTTTTGACATGTAAATCACTGTGCAGCCATTGATCATAAATAAATAGTAGTTTCCAAAGATTTAACTGGTAACCCAACTCAGCTGTCTCACCAACTGACATTCCGTATCCGTGGACGTTTCTCCAACCCAACCGGAATAACGTCGTATCGCATATTTGCACCGCATTTATAATTGTGAGATAGTTCGTGAGCAGTTATCTAAAACATTGCGTCGCAATTTATCCAAAATGTCTCGTCTCAGGTTTTGTTTGTTGTTAGCAGTAATATGCAGTTGTTCGCAGTACGGTAAGTGATATTTTGTGTAACTATTTATGTTGCAATACGTTCTTTGTTGCTTTTTATCGTTATGTCCGTCCGAGTGTACAGCTCGAGCGCTTTGTTGTCGTGATTGAGCGTTATTTGCGCAATTAGCGACATAAAAGTTCTCTAACATGCGCTACCATGGTTCTGAGAGGTTCTAGAAAAATATACCCACATAATGTAAATTGTTGAGAAAATTTTAACTAATTCTTTAATTTCAATACAATATGTACTACTTTAATAATTGTTGTGTTATCATGATACGGTCAATAGACATTATGAATCAGAATCATTATCCATTTGGTTTGTTGCCTATCTCTCATCAATATCTCTGAATTTCGTATAAAATAAACGAAAGCCAATTTTATGATTATTTCTAATAATGATGTGGATATGTATTGTAATTGATGTGAATGAGTTGACCTTTACAGAAAAACTAACAATGAATTACTTTCAAAAATGTCTCACAGTAAGAACAATGAATGTTTTTGTAACAAACAAGTCTAAATGACCTAAATCTATGTGCATTTTACAAGAAGGTCACTTAGTTCACAACAAAAAAGAACCAAATGTATTCTTTAGGTCATTTCAAAATCATAACTTTGTTAGCACCTTGAAGGTTACATAAAAAAAGTAAATACTCCTTCAATAACAAGTTATTTTATAAATATGTAGGTACTTAACAATTTATAATACATTATGTTTTCTGTAATATTCTAGAGAATTGTGACTGACCTGCCTACCATAGGGCCTGATTTTAAGGCCCTTTAAATTAAAATATTAATTCAAAAGAGTTATTGACTAAAAAGAAGCAAAAATTAGGTCATGATTTTTATCTTTCCTATATTGTCCCGTTACTGGGCAAAAATGATCCCCATAGCCTTCCATTTCAAGATATCAAACCGGTATAAACTTTGGTTAGGAATACTTTCAAAATTAGGCATAATGAGCCTACCGGCTAACAATATTGTTACACAACTACCAACATTGATTATTTACACCAAAAATAAAAGTAGAATCTCAAGCAATACTTTTTGGTCAGTGTTGCTTAGTTTGATGGGCAGTATTCCTAGTTAGGGATTACTTACACTTATTCAGCTTTTGTCTATAGAAAACACCATTTTAGTATGGAGGTGTGTATACATGCAACCAGATTTTCATGTCTGCACGGATGCAATATCAAAACTGTCATTTTCTATAGACAAAAGCAGAATAGAGCTGAATAATTGTGAGTAGTCCCTTAATAGATATTATCCTTATGTAACACAAAAGTTAAAAGAAATTATGATCAGAACTTATTGACATACATAACAATAAAACATTAGTTTAATTGGATTACAGCTTGGTGTCTAAAATATACCAAATAATAAAAGCAATGTACCTAACACGTAGGTAACATTGACATTATCAACAACTGTCTTGACAACAGATGTTGATGTCAGTGAACTTTACTGAGTTTTTTGCTTTTGTTAAACAGTATTATATTATTAGAATGAATAATAATATGATAACAAAACGTGGGGTGTACAAGAGGCCTAAAGCGAATGAAAAACAAGCGGAAAGAGTTGCAGGCAGAAGCTAGTCATAGGAGAAGTATTTAAGTGGGTTGGTTCATATTGGTAGTATTAAATACAATTCGTGACTCATAATGTCAATATGTTGAGACATTGTGACAGTATGTATCACAAAGGGGTCGCAATGACCTAACAGTAACTTGATACTAAAACAGATACTTCATATTTTGTCATCAACCAACTGTCGATATGCATTCTTAATTTTTAATATAGAACTTTTGTGTTATGATACCTTTTTATACAAAGTACAATGCATTCATGTGTAATGCTGTATGATCCTGGCTTACAAATATTGTAAAAGATTAATTTTAAAAGAGTTATGCAGTTTCTTGCCCATTTTTCTCCATACAAAACAAATGGAAGAGACAAGTAGATTCAATTCGTTTTTAATGGTGCCTTAAAATGGCCTAAGTGAATAAAATGTTTTGATCTTGTGTAGTCAATCGGTGAAGATATTTTCTCTCCTACATTATTAATTATGATGACAATATTTGACTCTGTTGTGTCTCAATCATCTACCGATTTGCATGTTCTAAACAAAATTCTTTTCTACAGGTCTCGCTGACCCGATTACAACACCGAAAACAGTTATCATTCCCGTGGATACTCCTCATGAAATCGAGAAAGCGCCTGAAGTTGTAGTCCCAGAAACAACACCTGCGCCCACCCAGGAAACGACGACGCCGGCTCCAACGCCAACGCCAGCACCAACGCCTCCGCCTACACCTGCTCCAACACCTGCTCCAACGCCTGCGCCGACTCCTGCGCCAACGCCCGCGCCTACACCAGCGCCAGCGCCCACGCCCGCGCCCGCCCCCGTTCCTGTTCCTCCCCCAGACCAGGGAACATGGTCTTACACGGACTCCAAGACTAATGTGACCTGCATAGTGGCCCAATTCGCAGGTCAACTCAATGTCACCTACACCAAGGCCGTGGACAGCGGTAAGTGTTTCTGTCTCTATGATTGATTACCACAGCAGTTTATAGATGGAGTCTATTTTTGCAGTGGATCTGCTTATGTGTGTTCACGAATTTATGGAGCAGAGTTTAGTTTTTTAGCATGTTTTTGACATATATTGTCATCGTGATGAAACTTTGAATAGTAGGTGAAATAATAACTTCCAAACAGGGTCGGAAAATATTAACGAATTTTTCAATTCATCCAAAAACATCATGATTTTTCAATAAATAAATAACTACCGTTTGATTGCATTTTGCTGAAACGGAACGAGTCTTTTGGCGTTAGAAAAACTGGGAATTCCCGCAGTGCTTTCTAAACTTATGTTGTACGGTAACCAACTTTTATTCGTATCAATTTTAAGTTGCATTTTTTATTAAAATGTCACGCCAAGCATTAAACCTTACTATATGATTTATTTAGGTACTGTTAGACCATGTTTAAGTTGAAAATACGAATTTAAAAATAAAGACACTTGATTGAATCATTGATTTATTACTGAAAAAAAAAAATTTGATCTAAGCCTGCTACCAAACGGAGACATTAAGAAGGGTACCATGCTAACACTATATCACTAATAATTCTAAATAGAAAGAAGTCGGTTAAAAAAGACAGTTTCACTAATAGAGCCTGATTCCAAATTATAATGACCTGGGATACGCCCACTCAATATTTTATTTCTTAGAACACGTTTTCCTTCTTATGCGTAAGTCTAACAAAACTCGATAAAAACTCTTCAGCAATTTAAGATTTATTATTTAAGAGTGCTATTTATATTTTAATAGTTAGATTTTGTTTCTCTGGCGTACATGCACGCTGGTGATTTACACAGGGCCGTATCCTATATAGCCTTTCTAACATCCAAAAACTTTTTTGCCAATTATTAAGAATTAAAAAAAAAAAACCATCACGCCTATATTCCCCGAAGGGTTAGGCAGAGGTGTAACAATGTAGATACACCCACAGTTCGCCGGTATATTTAGGTCCCATGTAATAAGGGGCGAGCCTATTGCCATTAGCCGGGCACAAATCCTAACTCCGAGCTAAAAATAAAAAAACTAATTAAAATAAAAAATTAAACAAATGAAAGGAATACAACACTTATCTGTATTTTTCTAAACGTTATTTGTTTTTTGACAGTTTATTTGTTACATACAAATCTTTAAATTAAATTTTCACTCGAAGAAACGTATTTTTTATTCTCGGGCTCTGGGCCCTGCTGCGGGGTCCCTAGGCAGTAACCAATATTGCCTAATGGGTAATCCGGCCCTGTTTATAAACTAAGGTGTTTGTAAACAGGGCCGGATTATAACTTCGGATGATAATTTTTCTTCACGATATTTCCAATCGAAGGACTCGTGATTTTAAAAACTTCTTTTGTTTAAAATATTCGGCCTTAACATCGCAAGATGGCGGTTCCGGGTTTACTCACCCGTCGTTTTTGCACAGTAACTCTTGGAGGGTCATTGTAATTGATGCCACGAACGGTGCATCGCAACGTTTGCTAGCGTTCAGGGTCGTGACTCCAATACCCGCATTGGATTTAAAAGACTCAATGCGATTTAATGGAAATAATACTGGCCTTTACTGGTACTGTATTAAATATATTTATAACTTATCAATTCGCATAGATATTTTTTAGATATTAGAAAATTCTGTATGAGTTTGTGAGGATTGAAGGAGGTTTATTATCTCTTTACGATTAAACGACTGAATGGAATTACCTGAAATTTGGCACTGATCTAGCCGTTTTATGTCGTGATTGTGTAGGATAATTTAGGACGTTGGCTTTATTCTAAAGTCTTCGCAGACAAATTCGCGGGCAGAAGACAGTATGTTGTAAAGTGAAAGGTCACTCCGTTCAAACGCGAAATCTTGCAAAGTACTTGACATATAAAACTGAAATTTGACAACTAGTAGGTTGCTTGTAGGTAGGAAGGAGATGTCAGTTACGAACGAATTTACAGTGACTTCCTGAGAGAAATGATAATACTGAACACAAGAGGGTCTTAATAAAAAGAGACTAGCGAATATGAACCTTAAAGTTACATAATCGTAACCATTTCAATCACTAATTAATTTTCTCATTTCGCTTCTAGGTACTCCTTGAAGTGGGGGTTATGTACTTGACCTTTAGCAGTTATGCTACGGTACCCGGTAACTAGGTTACAATTAGAGTGACTCAGTTCTCTTTAGGCTCAATTTACACCGCCGCGAAACGGAAGCCTTGTTGTGATTCGATTTTCCGGAATCCATGAGAATTCTTCAGATGATGAGCGTTTTTACTTTGGACAATTTACCCCTCTCAAATACAGCCAAATCCAAAGCAACCAAAGTCCTTAGTCTACTCACTTGGCTTGCTTGGCTTTCTTACTCGATTTACGAATCTTCATATGTGCTCTGGACTGTACCCATAGATCATACTTTCCCCATCCTCCATTTATATTGACATAAATTTAAAGTTGACGTTTAAACGATATGATCAATTTTAGCTGGCCGTCTCATGAACTGTACGACTAGTAGAATACCTAGGTATTTCATGAAATGGTCGAGAACTTCACGAAATGCTAAGGTTCAAATTGTAAGATCTGGCTACAAAATACAAAATTCTTTTCGAAAGAAATCTGCGGCGGTGTGAATTGAGCCTTAGTCGGACGTTGCCAAAAAATAATAAGTAGGTACAGACTAATATACGGAAAACTTTACTAGTTTGCTATTTACTAGGCTAGATTGTGTAGGGATTTGGGGATTTCGTAAATATGGCCGGAGAGCTGTATTTATTCTCATAAACTACTGATAGTCATTGGTATCTGGTTATAATGAACATTGGCCGGAAAATCTATACTTATATACTAATGCATTAAGGTTGAAAATATTTTTCGTTTGTTTGTTTCTTCTAACGCGCTTTGGAACTACCAATCGGATTAGAAAAATTCTTTTGTATGCAATAGCCAGATTCGTGACGAATAGTATAGCCTATGCAGCATTACGCTACGAAACACGGGAGCGGAGCAGTAACCAAAGTTGTAACTGAATTCGGGTGAAACAAATCACACGGTCGAGCTCGCGGGTAGAAACTAGTATATACTTGCGAGTTCAGGATATTGTTGAGGTATCTAGAGTTTCTCGCTTACTCATGTTATTTTGAGGAAAACATTTTACTTATCTACTCGAAAGTGTTATTTTATGCATACGGAGAAATGAGACGTATCCGTGTAGGTCATGTTCGTGAACGGGCGCTGTCAGTTGGGATTGATCATCTCTTAACTGCCATGGCTGCCTGCTTACATCTTTATTTTTTTATATATTTTTTTTTATATTTACCTTCATTGCTTTTACATAAAGAAAAACAAGAATATTGTTACCAGGATTTTATAAAAACCTAAAAGAAAAGAGGGACCGTGGAGTTTATTTCTCGTTCTTCTCCATAGAGGCCTACCTACTCAGCTACGTTTTGGAACGACCATCTTAGCTTTAACTTTCTGACTGACTGATCGACTCCTTGACAGTTTGAAAGTGCCTGTAAATGGTCTAATTGAAATAAATGCTTTAACTTTGGTAGGTGTCCAGAAACGCATAAGACAAACATTACAATACTTTCGGAAAGCCTTGCCTGACGATTGTTTTTTTTTTAAATATCTCCGATTTAATGAACAAACGTTATGTTTATAATTTACATTTTTGAACATTAATCGTTACTCGTTCATTAAAATAATTTTAACGTAATTAATGTTTATGACCTTAATTAAAATGGTTCAGACTCGCTCAGCCGGGCTTAGCGCAGATAACGGAGCAGTTTCGTTTAAATATTAATTAACTTCTATATTAAGCTGGAATAAAAACAATGAAAATGTACTCTATTTACGAGGAAATTATGGAGATAATCGCGCTGCTCTAGGATGGTACTTTTACATTATTTATATATTTTTTTTCTTTTGTAAGTATAACAGGCACAATGCACATGGGTAGGTGGTCCCCTGTGGGGCACGGTTCCATTTGTCTATATTTATGGTAATAGTCGATACTTAATTGTTTTGTTGAATAAATCAAGCTGCGGTATTCGCTACCTATTTGGTTTATTCATAAATACATAGTGCAGGTTTCAATTTAGATTCTACAATTTCTGTGAACCAAACATAAAAAGAGTTTCAACAAAATTGTTACCCTGAAAACATGGCATAAGCCTATTACTACTTGTACTATTCAAGGAAAACAAGCAGAAGCCAGGAAGTCTGACAACCAGTCTAACTAGGAGGTATCGTGTTGCCCAGTTACTGGGTTGTGGAGGTCGGATAGGCAGTCGCTCCATGTAAAACACTGGTATTCAGCTGCATGCGGTTAGACTGGAAGCCGACCAACATAGTTGGGAAATGACTAAGCAGATGATGATGATGGCACTATTCATGGAATAAACGCGTGTATAGATAATTTAATAATTATTATAAATGTGAAACTGAGTTTGTTTAATTACCTTTTCATTTGTTTGTTTGTTGGTTACGCTTTCACCGCTTAAGTACTTACCCGATATTGATAAAATTTTGTACATACAAGTCCCCCAACAGAGGACATAGGCAATTTTATAATCCACGTGTTTGTCTCCGTCAGCGATAACCGTCATACACACAGGACGCAGACGAAGTCGCGGGCAACAGCTAGTGTAACTATAATAATCCAATTTCAAGTACAGATAGGTGTTGATAACACGCAGTGACGCATTGCGAACGCCCCTTGCAGTCGCTCAGTGATAACTGTCAATGGCGCTCTGTTGTAGGTACTTATGTACCTATTACAAGTACATTATAAAATGATAACGTTCCCCCGACCGAATTACGGTCGGCAGATCGCGGCCGATCGGCGGCCGATCTTGATAGAGTCTAGCCAAGTACGCAGGAGATATAGTGTACAAGTGTGTGCGCAGACACAGGTGCACTCTCTCTTGCCTCATTCATAGTACGACACGACCGGGGAGAGAACAGGCGCAGGACCATTAGCTTTACATGTTTTTCGAGGCACGGGGGTGTCACACCGCCAACTTCCAAACTCCAGGCTGCTACTGAGAAATTCCTGATGCAAAAACCCAGTGATACTTTTTGCCCGAAGTAGTAATCGAACCCAGGACCCATGCACATTGCATATGGGGGGGCATCATGTACATTAAACAAGTATATTAAGTACCTAGTTTGGCACCAGACGTACAACAGAGTTGAAAATAGCATGTAATAAATGCCGAGCGAAATTATAACTTGTATACAATTTACAAATCTATTCGTGACTAGCTTATGCCCGCGACTTCGTGTTGGTTAACACGGGGTTTTATATCTTTTTACGCGGAACCTAAATTATTTTTCTGAAAAAAAGTAGCCTTAGTTACTCCTTATTACGTCAGCCATCTGTCAGTGAAAATAGTCAAAATAGACAGACATACCGACAGACAATAAATGCTTATCAAGAGCCTAAATACAAAGTTGCATGATTTTATCTTCAACTAGCTTCTGCTCACGACTTTAACCGCGTTTCACCCGAATTAGGTTACGTCTTTGGTTACTGCTCTACACCTATTGATCGCAGCGTGATGTTATATATCATATAGCCTTCCTCGATAAATGGACTATCCAAAGCAAAAATAATCTTTGAATTCAAACCAGTAGTTCCTGAGATTAGCGCGTTCAACCTAACAAACAAACTCTTCAGCTTTATAATATTAGTACAGATAATGACGAACTCCCATTAAAACTTTCAACCCTTTTAAGCCTATTTTCGCGACGACAGCAGCTTATGTCCTTTTCCAAAGTCTAATCTATCTCTGTGCTAAATTTGATCAAAATCGGTTCAGCGGTTTAGGCGCTCAAGCGTGATAGATAGACAGAGTTACAGACAAATATTAAGTAGGCATTATAGGTTGGCTTGATGTTATGTTAATGTTGTTTAATACTCTCGGTATTTTTAAACAAAAGTAGGTGGGTGGCATTAATTCCGTGTAATGTTTATAAAACTGTTTAAGTAACTATAAAGATAATATGCATAACTGTCGTTTATTTAACATAATTCTCGTTACGTTTTAGTAAACAGTAGAATGTTTGGATTAGGTACCAATTGAAAAATTATAATAACATTTTCTATTCTGTTCAAAGTTTTTAAACAGGCAAGTCTCTGTTAGCCTGGTGGTCCTAACCGCGATTGCTACGCTAGAGGTCTTGGGTGCGATTCCCAGGTCGAGCAGTGTTACTGAGGATTTCTATAAAATTCTCAGCAGCAGCTCGGAGTTAATATTCGTACCCGGTTAATGGCAATAGGCTCGCCCTCGATTATATTGGACCTAAACATAAAGGCGAACTGTGGGTATACATTGGTACACCTCTGCATAACCCTTCGGGGAATACAGGCGTGATTGTATGTTTTAAACCTAGTATAAGTGACAACGACTTTTTAAAAGCATAACAGGTGAAAGTCGCCCTGAATGTCACAGAAATAATTGATTTTACTTACTCTACTTCAATACTTAGTATATCTTTTGATATCAGGTAAAATAGACCATATGTAAACAAGATTAGTTCCAATATAGAATGTCGCGCACTGCAAGTTATCACAGACGTGCTACCTTCTCGGTAATAGTCACGTCCGATACATAAATGTGATAGCTAAATAATATAATCTTTGATAAATAGTTGCCGGGACTCCGAAGAAGACGTGATTTATGTATAAAGTAAGTTTTATTAAGTCTTATCTTAATACTATCAAGGTTAACTGTACTATTCATATTGGAAGTGTAATTTCAATGTGTATTCGAAGTGTAATTAGGGATTTCCCAGTAGCAGCTCGGAGTTTAGAGGTAGGTGGTGTGACACCCCCGTGACTCGGAAAGCATGTAAAGCTGCCTTAACGTTTTCCACTCAGGGTTTATGTCTCGTAAGATACATGGATTTTTGTTAATGCCAGGCTGCTAATAAAAAAGTACTATCACCTGAAATGCAGGCATTTTTTTCTCATTGTAACATTGACCTGAAGGCCAAAATCGCAAATTAAAAACTATCAAAATGTTGTCACAATCTCATCTGTACGAAAACCAATGTCTAAAAAGTAGGTAAAAAAGGATAGATTACGATCGTTCCTTGAAGTTAGAAGAATCCCCCCCCCCATCTGTTGGTCCTCTCTCCGAACTATCTATAGGTATATACATATATCCCTCTAGTATACTAATTATCTGTGTATATTTAACAAACTACACAAGTCAACGAAAATCTATTAAGAAAAAAGTTCAGAAAACCGAAACCAAACATTTATAATCTCGAACAAACTCAGTCATAAAAATGTCAAATAACTGGTTTCCGTTCACGACAAAGATGTTCGTTTCTGTGAAAAATGTAAAGTAAGTAAGAGTTGAGATGTAAACACGCGGCGACATTACTGCGAAATGATTCAGGTAGCTGACTCATGGCGGCTCCAAGTAACGTTATGTATGTGTGCCATACTGTGATAGAACATACAGAAAGTGCAGTCTACGCAAATGTAGGTATGACAGACGGGGACTGACGATATATACCTCAATGTACGGGACATTGAGGTATAGAAAAACCTATGCACTTCTCCTCTAAGTGTCTATAACAGTCCAGTCATTAAATCGGGATTTTTAAATTCTTCAACTAAAAATCGGGATACATTCTATAATTATGTACTCGTATGAATTTGTGTACATTTAACTGCTTATAAAGATTTCTTCGTTACTTTTATAAAATTTTAAAAACACAGCTCACGAAAATTCTTACTTATATTTCTGTTGCTCCGTCCAAATACCAAAAATCAGGACACCGCTTGTCCCGTGCGTGTCATTGAATTTCAAATGAAAAGTCCAACCCTGGAATGTCTAAATGATTTTACTCTGAAAACCTAAAAAGTCGTATTTCTTTCATGTATCATGGAAAAAAGTCAGCCCAATCAGACATTTTGTTGAGCTACGCGAATATAAATGTATGTGATCAGTAGATTTGTTTTTCATGATTTCATAGTTGCCACATACATAATCAGTCGTTCATAGTGATGAGTACAATGGTACACTTTATATACCTCCACGTTTGACTATTCACAATTCAAAGGCGCAAGTAAATGGTTTGATTGAAATAAAATGCCATGGCTCCTTATTGACCTCCTAGACCGCACAGATAGGTAGTTGAAAGAAATGAACATTACCAAATCGACCCATCACCTGTAAAGACGTTCTCAAACTCAAACCTATTTACTTCGAATAAACCATTTGCACGCGATCGCCCCCACCTAAGGGACCAATCGCGTGCAGCGTCGGCGACCCAAAAAACCCCGAAAGGAACTCAAAAATCCAATGATGAATTTGAAGTTTGTGCTCACGACTCGTGGCGGACACAATACAATGTGTGAACTATGTAACAAGTTGTGCTCGTTGAAATAGGTCTACGGCTAAATATAATAAAGTAACTGACTTCAAAATAAATTTAAAATTATGGAGGTAGCTAAGAGTTGACCAGTCCTGGAGTGTATCACCATTCCGAATCTGAGAACTAAATGACCTTTTTTTATTTTTTCCGGATGGGAAATCATCAAATGACTTCCACCGCCCTGGGTGGGGCGAGAGAGAGTGTCAGACTTTTACTGACTAAAACCCACCCATATTTCTTCTTGTGCCCTTTGCGTTTCGGGGGAACGGGATCTCTTACGAACCACCAGCAGTCCCAACTAAATGACCTTGATGTAGCAATACGCTCGTGGCGTCCCGCCATCTTCTCCGCACATTGTCGCCACCCTGTCTAGCCATTTCAAGGTTACAAACATAGTGCTTTGGCATACATTCGGCCGCTACCCCGCAGACATAAATCTTCATTTAAGCCTTGTAGCTTTATCTGAACTAATATAAAGAGGTCAAATTTTTCTGGAAGTATTGATTCGATTGCCAACATTCTTTCACTGATAGAACCTGCACTATTGCCGAGTGTCATAGGATCTATACTTTGTGGTGTAAGTACTTGACTTTTATGCGGACAAAGTCGCGAACGCGAACGGTGCTCGTGTAAAAAGATTGACTTTTTAGGAATTAGGGGTGTCGTTGGCTAGTTTTTAGTCATAATTTGGTAAAATGGGGCATCATAGACCCGTGTGACGGTCTGACACTCAGTGCGATTGCAGAGCTCCTGATCAGACAATGTCCCATATGCTGGAGTGTCCCAACTGGCCGTTCCCGTGCTTCCTTGACGATTTGAATAGTGCCATTGATAGGACAATAAACGTGGCCACCTACTAGGCCCAAGTGGCATAAATAATTATAAATGTATCATTTATACGAAAAGGAGAAGAGGACTCTGTCATGAAAATTCCTCAAAAAAAAAAGTGGGTTCTTCTACCAAAGCGTTTGGTCTAGTGAGACTTCTTGTTTGTGAATGTTAGTTATTTGCAAACCGTGTCAAAGTAAATACGGTCGCACGTACACATGTGTGTTGTTAAGTAGCTGAACTGTATTGTGCGGTAGATAGCAAGCGCCACTAACTTGCTGCCATGCCCTGATTAGGACACTACTATTAATATTATAAAACCGAAGACTTTGTTTTTGTTTGAACGTACTAATCTTTGGATTTACTACTCCGGTTTAGAAATTATGTTGTAATTGGGGAGCTACGTTGTCCCTAAGTACTTTAGGTTAGATGAAAATAATGTGGGATCTGTATCAACATTTACGCCGACAAAGTCTCGGGAAAAGATCGTATTTTAATAAAACCCAAAAAAAAACATTTGGGGCGAATTTTGAACGTCAAATTGTTTTCAGGTCGCCTAAAATACCCCACATTTCTGGTATACCTAGGTGTGTTCTAGATTGCAGACAATGCAATGTTATTGTTCCATAAAAATGACGTTACTTTACATCCTGCGTTATAATCATTTGCGGTTTCCGTTCACCAGAACGCAGTACTTCCCCACTATAGCTCTTCTGGTGAAGCTATACTTATTCAATCATAAATAAGTGTAGGTAATAATATTGTAAACTAATAATACAAAATATTGTGACTGCCCTGTTGGTCTCGTGGTCGCAAGCGCGACTGATGAGCATGGGGTCCCGGGTTCTATTCCCAGGTCAGGCAAAAAGTGTTATTGGGTTTTTCCATTAGGATTTGCTCAGTAGCAGCCTGGAGTTTGGAAGTTGGTGGTGTGATACACCGTGCCTCGGAATGCACGTAAAGCTGTTGGTCCCGGCTGTCATTCGTAGATCTTTGACAGTCGTTACGGATAGTCAGAAGCCAGGCAATCTGACAACCAGTCTAACCACGAGGTATGGTGTTGCCCACTTACTGGGTTGTGGAGGTCAGATAGGCAGTCGCTCCATGTAAAACACCGGTATTCAGCTTCATCCGGTTAGACTGGAAGCCGACCCCAACATAGTTGGGAAAAGGCTCAGCATATGATGATGAATCTTACTGCTTAAATATGAATATGGGAGAATTCCACCTTTTGGCTGTTGCTCATATAATACTAGATAAGGAAAAAGGAAAATATTAGAAAAAAGGTGAACTTTTAATGTTTCATAACTTCAGTAGTATGTTGGAGTGGAGATCATCACATAAACGAAGTGTGCTGCACGGTAGACATTGGTCTACCGTGCAGCAGAGCGTCACACACTACGGCACCCCGCATCCAATCGCTGCCCCTTTAAATCATTGGATTTAAAGAAGGGGCGGTTGGATGCGGGGTGTCCGGGTTACCGGGATGGTTGACGCTCCTTGGGGGATGCAGTGGAAGGCTATAGGCTAATATGATTATGATGATGATGAACCGTAGTAGTAGTAATATGAGCAAATCAATCTGCAAAAAACATTTCTGGTTATGAGTCAAGATAACTAGGAAAAATGAAATAAAATGAGCACATTATCACAGTTTCGGCCGCACTGCCGGTAACTGCACCGCCGGCTGTACCGTGTTCCAGATAAAACACAACAAAAAACTCACGCTTTGTTTAAAAACTAGGCTATCTAACGTACGGCTTGCCGGTTGGTGGCAAGCGTGACTGATGAACGTCAAGTTCCACCGAGCTCCGTTCCCAGGACTGACGAAGTAAGATTGGGGTTTTCCCATAAGGGATTTCTCTTTAGCAGCTCAAGTTATTTGTATCTGGTTAACGACAATTGACTCTCTTCCCTATTGCATTAGACTCATACAAAAATTAATATAACCAGCCTATTATTGTCCTACTGCGGGGCAAAGGTCTCTTCTCACTCAGAGAAGACACGAGCGTTGATCATTGCGATTGCTCAAGGCGGGTTGGCGATCCTAGACTTATATTTATTTCAACTTTAAGTTTCCCTGACTGAGTTTTCCTTCATCGATATCAGTGATGTCCAAGATAAACTCAGACAGTGGATATGAAATAGAAAAAGTCACATTGGTACTTGGCCATATCCGGTTGCAGATCAACAACATCGTGCATGCGGATGCGGGCATATGGGCCGCCTTAACCATTGGGCCATCAAGACATTTACAACTATATGGGTGTACTATACCTTTGTCTAACCTTTTATTGAATACAAGCGTGGCGTGTAGTCCAGCGGATAAGTCGCACGACTCTCATACATGAAGTTGTGGGTTAAAATCCGGGCAAGTACCAATGTGATTTTCCATTCAATGTCCTTGCCATGTCTATCTTCCACACCACTAACATCGGTGAAACTGGACATACAGTTATTATAGGTCTGAAATCGCCAATCCGCCTTAAGCAAGCGTGATGATCAATACTCGTGCCTTCTCTGTATGAGAAGAGGTCTTTGCCCAGCAGTGGGAAATTAATAGGCAGGTATTATGTGTCGTTAGGCAATTTTCGGGGCCCTTGGTAGCCGATATCGAACAAGACTTGCCTACGTGAATAGGCGATAGAAATATAAAGACTAGGATTAAGAAGCCTCGCAAGTAACGGCTCAGTGCATCGTTGGGTTCCACGAATTGATGATCCGCATTTATGAGGATGCTTCAGTTACTCATCTGTGCAATTCTCACCTTTTGTAATATGAAATTTTCACACATCACACATACCATCACGCCTGTATTCCCCGAAGGAGAATGTACACCAGAGGTGTACCAATGTACACCCACAGTTCGCCGGTATGTTTAGGCCCCATGTAATAGGGGGCGAGCCTATTGCCATTAATCGGGCACAAATCTTAACTCCGAGTTGCTACTGAGCAATTCCACAGAAAAACCCAATAACACTTTTTGCTCGACCTGGGAATCGAACCCAAAACCTCTAGCGTAGCAGTCGCGCTTAGGACCACTAGGCTAGCGAGGCAGCTTGTTTGATACTATGTAAGATAAACCCCAGTAGATACGTATTACCGACTTCTGATCCACACAAATATAAGAATGTAAAAGTAAGTCCTCTGTTTTAACAAACAGTATTTGACCAAGCGGTACCTTGGTAGTGCATTAGGACATATGAAGCATTTACGCGGGTAAGGATGCGGTGACAAGCTAGCCCATACTAATATTATAAATGCGAAAACACCTCTGTCCGTCAGTTACGCGTTCACGTCTAAACTACTGAACTGATTTCAATGAAATTTGGTAAGGGGTAAATTTGAACCCCAAGAAAGGACATAGACTGCTAAAGAGCAGTCTATGTCCTTTCTTGGGGTTCAGCCGCGGGACAAAGGTCCCGCGGCTTCGAATGGGTTCGCTATAACAGTCATTTACGGGAACGAAGTCACAGGAACCAGCTAGTTGGTTATATAATTGCATGATGCGATATCTAGCGTGCTTCGCTGATACGGAAGTTGTCAAGCGTGAAAGTGAGTTATTTTTTTTAGCAAAAACAAAAGGTGAACGTCCACGGATTCGCAACGATCAACAAAAATACGTAACTTGAAATAGAGTACTTGACACTATCGATCAATTGACATGCTTTCTATGAGCTGTCAAAACGCCACTCCCTCGTAGTTTTTCTATGACAATAGTAAGATGTGACGTCACTTATTTGCCAACTCAATTGCTAACTATTTATTGATTTCAAAGCAACGGAAAATATTATTCCTGTAAATTAAAAATTAATCGGGTTTTCAAGGCTAACTTACATACTTAAAGTGTTTTTTAAAGAAGTTGAGTCTTGGAATTATTGGTTAACCTTAAACCCCGCGATTTCACATAATATGTTCAACTACGTCTTCGATTACTGCTTTGCTCCCGTTGTACGTAGCGTGATGTTCTACACATTTTTTTTGGAACCATCCCGCCATCCTTTTCCCGACCACTCAACCTCTGAGAGCCAGAATCAACAGTGAATCAATGGAATTAAGATTTATAATAATCTATACTAATATATAAAGCTGAAGAGTTTGTTTGGTTGAACGCGCTAATCGTAGGAATTACTGGTTAGAATTGAAAAATTCTTTTTTGTTAGATAGTTCATTTATCGAGAGAGGCTATAGGCTACAATATCACACTCCGACCGATAGGTGCGGAGCAGTAACCAAAGACGTAACCTAATGCGAGTGAAAAAACTACGCGTACGAAGTCGCGAGCAGAAGCTAGTGTTTTATACGTATAAGCCTTCCTCTCGAATTCACTGTAGATCTATTGATAAAAATCATTACGTAGTTTAAAAGATCTAAGCGTACTCCTCGACTACCCAATTGTACAACTTTTGAAATGACTTCGATGTGCAATAAAATAGATTACGTCAAGGAATGTTTTTGCGTTTGACTGAACTGTGACTAATGTTGGTTGCTGCAGTAATGGTTTACGGAATTTTCTTAAACTGTTTATGTTCGCGCTGTTTCAAGGTATTTGAAGCCGCTATAGTTATTTTCAGTTTTCATTAATTTGGACGGTTTAACAAAGTCAAAGCAATTATTTCAATTAAACCATTTATAGGCACTTTTGAATTGTCATGGATAATCTGATAGTGTGAGAGTTGAATTCTAGTTGCTTGTTCCAAAACGTAGGTAGGCATGTAAGGAGGAAGATTGAGGATGGATACCATGGAGCCATTTATTTATTTTATTATTATGTGTTGGACACTGCGAGCATGGTGGTTGAGGGCTTTGTCATGCTCACTTAAATGTCTCGCTGATGGTGGCGCGTGGGTCGGATCATTTGGTTCCCTTCATGATGGTTGAGCTAAGTGGTGCTGATCCTCGCGTCATGTTCGTGGACGGGCGCTGTCAGTTGGGATTGGTCATCTCTTAACTGCCATGGCTTACATCTTTAGTACTATTATTATCATGTATTTTTTTTTAATTGTTTTATATTTAACTTCATTGTTTTCACATGTAGAAGCAACAAGAATATTGTAACCAAGATTCTGTAAAAACCAATTTAAAAAGAGTGTCCATGGAGTTTCTTGCTCGTTCTTCTCCATAGAGACCTACGTTTTGGAACGAGCAACTAGCTTCAACTTTTTGTATGAGTAACTTCTTGACAATTCAAAAGTGCCTGTAAATGGTTTAATTGAAATAAATGTTTTGACTTTGACTTTTGACTTTGATGGAACTCCACGGACACTCATCAACCAGTATTTTATAAAAACTTCATTAGAAAGACCAGTCTACCAATGTTTTAGTACGAGCTTCAACTTTCTGATTAACTGACCTTAACAATTCCAAAGCGCCTGTAAATGCTTTTAGTTCAATAAAATATACTTTATTTTTGTATATAATTTCGTAATTTTTGAGTCATACCTACTTTCTATTTCTAAGTTTTTTATTTTTATTTCTAACTTAATAGCCAGATTCATGAGAAAAAGCTATGTAACTTCACGTTACGACTCATGGGAGTGAAGCCGAATCAAAGACGTAACCGAACGCGGGGTATAGTTAGTAATTGATGAAATTTCCTAGGTTTGCTCTTTCTATAGTGAATCAACATTACTTATCAAGTAGGTCACTTATAGATACTTATTGTTAATCATAGAGAATACAATAAAGGTTTTTCTTTAGCGACAGGCACGGTTGAACAATACTTTTTGTGTTGGCCGCGCGCTCCATGAGGTCGGCTGCACGCGAAGGTTAACTCTGATACCAGTTTCTGATGCATTTTGCGTGTTGACAGAGAATATTGCGTTTTTTGCTACGTTTTTTTTAGTATACAATAATAGTTGTATTACCTAACCGGTAGTGATACGACTTCTATTAGGTACTAGCTTTTGTAGGATATTTCGGTCGCGTGAATGTCACGGGTTCCGTCGAAATCGATTAAGCCGTTTTTGAGATTAGCCGGAAAAACATACAGACAGACTTTTTTGATATTATTACCGTGTCAGCATTATAGGCATCGAGTTAAGCTGTTATTTTTAGATTACAAACAGACACGTCAGTTTTATTTATTTGTATAGATTGTTTTAATAATGTCCGTTACTAATTTACGTTAATTCTACTGTCCTAAATAAGTCTCTTCTGTCCACAGCTACCTCGCTCATGTGGGTACTCCTCAACGTGCCCGCAAACTCGACGGTAGTCGCTGGCAACTGCTCCGACGCCGACCAATGGATCAAGGTCAGCTGGCTGAGCAGCCCCGTGTCCACCCTCCCCAACAACATGACCCTGGTGTACCACAGGAACGACACCACCAAGAATTATGGACTCAAGAGCCTGAACGTCTCCCTGTCTTCAGAAAACTTTGTTAATATTTGTAAGTATACTATTTCTATTTTATTTTATTTGAGCCTGTGACTTACCTTCGATGTCTTCGTAGTGTGAGAGGTTGTCAAGACGTAAGCTGCTGTGATTGGTTGTTTATTACTTAGTCAACCAATCAGCGCAGTTTCGGTTTAGAAAACTAGCACATTTTTTTTTCGTGACCTTTTGTATGCATAAGTTGTAATGGGGTAAATCAGGAATCCGCTGGACGCGGGCAGCATAGGGCCGGTCATTGTGGCTATCTTTAGGGGAGGCCTATGTCCAGCTGTGGACGTCGAACGGCTGATATGACGAAGAAAAATATACTTGATACTTGACCTTATAAAACAATGGGTTTCCTATTTGGGAAAAAAATAAGCTTTACATGTTGTTACTCAGATGCAGCCTTTGAGACCGAACACGTGGCTTATAAAATCAGTCCTTTTTTTTCAAAAATGTCTGACAATCTGATTTGCGTTTATTAGTCATTAGTATGTTGACCCCTCAAAGATAAACATGGTCGTAATGAAATGCAAAGAGGGATTCATCTCGAAATACTACCAGTCGGTTACCATTGCTGAGTCGCTTGACCACTTATGTGGAAAGAGTAAGTATGGCGTTTCTTGCCCTTTCTTCTCCATACGAAACTACCAACCTTTTGGAAGGGGAAAGATTCAGGTCTATTTGTTCGTGAATGACGTTCAAAAGTGCCTTTTAATTGTCTAATTGACATAAATAGTTAGACTTTTACGATGATTACGTATCTGGTAGAATCTGGAAGATAGAACATCTGAAGAAACTCTTCAAATTGATGCCAAATTAAAATGGTCTAGTACCCTTTTAGATACCCATATCATTTGGCCAATGAAACAAAAGCAAAACATATCTACCGAGATTTACAACCTAATAAGTTAATATCTGTTCATAAACTGTCACTTTAATCGTTTTGCGTACAAAATACACGCTAATTGACCTTAATTCACCTTTGATCTTGACTTTATCAGTGACTTCACTTAAATACTAATACATAATTATGCAGATGTTCGTTAATGATGAGAGCAGTTAAATACGCCCCAATTTAGTTAGATAAACAAATGTGAATCATAATTATCTAGTCTTTAAGGTTATTTTCCTGTTTATTTTGGGATTGTCCGAAAAAATCTAAATTGACCGGACGCGTTGTCATGATGTGTGATGCTGATGATCTAATCTATTCGAAAAGTCCCGAAATACGGCAGTGTAGTAAAACTGACCAATCAAATACGATTGTGTTGTACATAGTATTTTTTTTTTAAACTGCCTTGATTGCCGAGCGGTCCTAAGCGCGACTGCTACGCTAGAGGTCTTGGGTTCGATTCCCAGGTCGAGCAAAGTGTTATTGGGGTTTTCTATGAAATTCGCTGTAGCAGCTCGGAGTTAGGATTTGTGGCCGGTTAATGGCAATAGGCTCGCCCCTATTACATGGGACCTAAACATACCGGCGAACTGTGGGTGTACATTGTTACACCTCTGCCTAAGCCTTCGGGGAATACAGGCGTGATGGTAAGTGTGTGTGTTCAAAAGATACCTTTATTAGTATGCCAGTGTTTTTCTCGTTCACAGCCTTTAAAAATCTATTTCTTCATTTCAGCATCCAATGACTCAATGGAGCTGTACCACGGCGCCGAGTGGCAGACCCCCCTGGCCACCTCGTACCGCTGCAAGACCGCCACGCTGCTGAACATGACCTCGGAGTCTGCCAGCGCGGTTGCCGTGCTCACCTTGTCCAGGCTGCAAGAGGAGGCCTATCGCACCACGAATGGCACCGGATTCAGTGCTGGTGAGATACTTGTAGTGAAATTTTCTTTAGCCGCGTTTAGCGTTTTTTGGTAAGGGCAAAACTTACGGTTTCGCGTCACCGACATGCTATTGTGACCCCGTCACCGACATGAAAGGGCACGCCGTTACCGACATGATAATGTGACGGTGTAACTAGCCGTGTCTCGCCTCGCTAATACAGACCATGTTTCAAGATTATTAGTCGACATAGTTAGTGCAGTGGCTGAACAATTGACTGCTGTGCTGCGTGTTCGCGGGTTCGATACCCGCACGGAACAAATATTTGTATGTGTTAGCAAATAGTTGCTCTTTTTGTAGCTGTTTGTGTATGTGAGTTTATATGTTTGTGTAAACACACCAACAATACAGAGAAATTACTATAAAGGGGACGACGTTTAAAAATACAGAAAGGTAAACTCCTAATGTTTAACGTTTCCACTAACCTATTTCTAAGGCATATTACCAACCGTAAAATAAAACAATAAACCAAACCTAAAACCTTAAGGGTAAGCAAATAAAGTTGGTTGTGTATAAAAGCCCACCGATAGCTGCGCACGCGCTGCCAGACGCTTGATAAGCACTTGATAACGTACTGATAGCATTGGGAATGTGTTTGTGATGACTGGTGTACTGTTTTTCCATTTTTAATGTAAACTTTACACTAACCTACAATTTTTATACATTTTTAATTTATCGCGTTAAAAATAAATATCCTTTTCCTTTGAAAGTGATAAACTGCTTGTACAGTCACGAGCATAAACATGTATACACTTAGCAACATTCTAAACCGGTTTCTTCCCAAAGGATTGATCAAATTGTATGAACGAATATCATATTCTGAATACCATACTACTATGAAATCGGCCTTATATCAACGATGCAATCGTTCAATCACAAGAAAATTTCTCTTAAATTTTGCCAAGTGTATACATGTTTATGCTTGTGACTGTACTTACTTACGTACTGTGAAAATATTGTAGTGCACAAAAAGTACACGTGTACTCTTTATCGTCGGACACTTCAGATGTTTCTGTATGTCCCGCGATATAAAGCTCACATTTCAATGCCTTTTATGTATCGTGTACCTATAATTCTTTTGGTTGTTGAAATTATTGTTTTAAATCAATTTAATATTTTGATTGCTCTCTACACTTCTAGTTACAACCAACATGTGTAAAGAGTGAATGTTCAATAATTCTATGCTAATAATATAAAGCTGAAGAGGTTTTTGTTTGTGTAAACGTTCTAATCTCTGGAATTGCCAGTCGGATTGTGAAACATATTTTTGAAAATGGTACCCGGATTACCCTACACACGGGAGCGACGCAGTAACTTAACGCTGGTAAAAAAAAAAACACGCGGACGAAATCGCGGGCAGAGGTAGTTAATAATACACTGAAAGAGCATTTCATTAGTCTATGATTAACAAAGAAAATAATACCAATACAAACATCAACAATCATCAAAATAATACCCCAAACATACCATACCATCACGCCTGTATTCCCCGAAGGGTTAGGCAGAGGTGTACCAATGTACACCCACAGTTTGCCGGTATGTTTAGGTCCAATGTAATAGGGGACGAGCCTATTGCCATTAACCGGGCACAAATCCTAACTCCGAGCTGCTACTGAGAATTTCATAGAAAAACCCAATAACACTTTGCTCGACCTGGGAATCGAACCCAAGACCTCTAGCGTAGCAGTCGCACTTAGAACCTCTACCGAGGCAGTTAATACTCCAAATATATTTTTTTTTTTTTATTTATATGTAATATGCCCACATCCGTCGGTTGGTCAAATTATTGAGCATTATTGCCATATTTGTTTTCACAATTAGGCCGGTACAGTTCCAAACCATAGATTTTCCTCGACCATTTTCGTGTTTGTGGATTCGTTTATAAATAATCAGAGATTACAGCGATGTGAAGCGGACGCTAAACCCATGATAAGCTAACAGACGTGTTTGTGTTAACATTCAAGGTCACCGCAAAACTAGCCCAGTGCAAAAGCGACGGAATTGACAAAAACTAAACTCAACTTTATGTATTTTGCTGTACGACTCAAATTGGCATAACAAAACAAAAATTACAATTTTAAGTGATGTTATTTCTGTCAGCCCCCTTGAATGAACTTGACTTTTTTAATCGTTTACCGCCATTTCAGGTAGTTTGTAATGCAATACAGGTAACCTTTTTAAACCACTCTCATTTCCGAGTAAAGGAATCTGCCCACTGCACCCATACCATACTAGGAACGTGTAAACATTAATTTTAAAAGAGTAAGTATGAAGTTTCTTGCCCATTCTTCTCCATAGGAAACTACCTTTTGGAAGGGACGACTAGATTTTATTACTTTTTCTTGTTTATACCACACATACATAACATACCATCACGCCTGTATTTCCTGCAGGGTTAAGCAGAGGTGTACCAACATACACCTACTGTTCATCGGAATGTTTAATGATTCTACTTTGACTTTGTGCAGCGCGTGAATGCGGCGGCGGCGACGTGCCGGACGCGGTGCCCATCGCGGTGGGCTGCGCGCTGGGCGGCCTGGTGCTCGTGGTGCTGGTGGCCTACCTCGTGGGACGCCGCCGCTCCGCCGCGCGCGGGTACCTCTCCATGTAAACGTGAGTACACCATCCTACTTATACTCCGGAGGACCAGACCCCGTCTGATGTACTCGACAGCCAGGACGGCATTGACACTTGCGGAAATTGCATCGTAAGTCCAATACTCGGTACACTACCCCGTAGGCCTCGTGGTCGCAAGCACGACTGCTGACCGTGGGGTCCTGAGTTCGATTCCCAGGTCGGATGAAGTGTTATTGGATTTTTCCATAGAGACTCACATGTCGTTGGTCCTTTTTCTAATCTCTCCCCGGTTGTGTCGAATTGCCGTCCCATTGGACTAGTGGCAGGGGGAGTGCTTGTGCGGACACTTATCCATTATGATATCACCTATGACTTGGCTAATCTAGAGAGATAGAAAATTATCCACTTACACAGGCATCGAGCATTCCGTTTAAAATTGAGACTTTTGCTCCTCAACTTCCACCAACAACTTCTAATGAAGCAATTTGTTCCAGGTGTGAGTCGCCCCGAGAATCGGTGAAAGTAGTCAATATATGAAACTATAGAAAACAGTTATACATTGTTTGCGTCGCATTTACCCACACCCCTCACCGTGTGGCTAAGTTCCACATCTCTGCCTACCCCTCATTGTACTTGTAATGTCTTTTTATCGTTCAAAGCATTAAAAAATATATACATCGTCATCCTTAAGAGCTGCGCTTAAAGTATACCATTGCAAAAAAAAAAACAATTTCAACAAACTGACTGGTCAATGTGCGAAAATTAAAGTCGTGATAATACATGCAGACGAATATAGAACCTCTCTTTTTTAAGTCGTTTAAATACGTATTCCATTTTGAATTTCCAGTCTCGTTGTTTTTTTAATCTGTGCCTATTTCTACATTGACCGGTAATTACTGGATGTGATTGAGAAGTAGGGAATTTAAAATAATTTATTCCAATGATAAATAAACAATAATTTGGCGGGCAGATAGTGTATAGTTGTATTTGCTCAAAATTAATGCAAATTACTGATTATTTTATTCCATATTTAGTTAATCAGGTATTAATTCAAAATGTTTAGGATTTCTGTATGGTTTTTATATTTAATAGCAATATGCTCTTTTGTCATAGATAATTCGCGAACTGACCGTGACAAAGGTGTGTACCTACTAAAAATTTCATTTCCTTCTAAAAATAATAAAATTGTTGTAAGCCATTTTTGTTTCGGCCATAATAGTGTAAAAAGAATAAACAAAAGAATTTAAAATAAAAATAGATACAGTAACATTGTAAAAATGTGATGTAGTAGTAATATTAAAACGAAGGAGGGTAGAATAGTATTTTTTTTGTTTGTCAAAATTAAGCAAAAATTATTATATTATTTGAATATTTCTCCATTTTTTCGACTTTTTATATTTTATTTGCTTTTTTAAGTCCAAAGATTTTATTATCATTGCAGTTATATTCACGTATAACTAAACACTATAATGTATATTGGAGTCAATTTATTGTCAGAATGTCCATAATATTCGTAAATAATATAAAACATCCGTTTGGGTGTAGTTAGTCTATAATAAAATGAATGCGGTGTCTTTGTTTTATTAGAATTTAGTATTCAGACTATTTTAAGTGTAACAGTTAAAAGCTGGACAATATCATTGCTGTATGTATGTAGCTCTATGGTCAGCAGTGTTGCCATGTTATATCATCCAAGTACAAAAAAAATCCGTAAAAAGTTACTAAAAAAAATTGAAATGGAACACTCCAAGTGAGAATGGCAATACTGATGATCATAAGTTCTTTCAACATTTCATTAATATTGTGTTGCCAGAGTATAAAATAATAATTATAATATTGTAAATGGCGATGAGTTGCCCTGTGTTGTGGGTAAGTTGTTTGCAGTCGAGACTTTAATTTATGTCGACTTTATTTAGGTAACGATGAGTTTCTCATTAATAATCGACTGCAGATAACTCGCTCGGTGGTGGAAAACGAAGGTTATTGTCGGGAGATTGATTCCGGGTAAAATCTACTATACGGCTGACTTAAGACTTGTATTTTTAACATTTAACGTATATATTTGATTCATTTTTCCGTAATCAAGTAAGCCGTGTAGCAGATCGATGACAACTTACTAAAAAAGTGACATTAATACTAAAACTAAGTATCTTCTCGGTTTAGTATCAAATATTCATTTTTCGTAAGCCGTGCCGACTGATGTACGATTCGAAAAAAGAAATAAATGTTTTTTATTGCCACAGACGACTTTTATTTATTATTTCTTCCTCGGAAAAGCAATTACAATAAATACGTATTTTATATACATCGACCAAACTATTTATGTACAACTATATCTATTGAACACTTGTTTATTAAATAAATTATATTTGTGACAGTGAATCGCTCTTTTTAACTATTAAAGCTGATCCCTATTTATTTATTTACAAAATCTATTATGTCTGCTAGTTAAACAATCCTTTTAAACATTGCTTTGACAAAAATATCAGGACAATTCTACTAAATACAAACGTTCAAAATCTAGTCACCTTCTTTTCTCAACGACAATTAATGACAAAAAATGAATGTAACTTGAGGAATTATAGATAGATTGAGACAGATCAGATTGCGATCGTTCCTAAGGGTTAGTAGAATTGTCACATTCGAAGCGGGCACGTGCAATTAGTTCAAGTTTTTGTAGTCTTTGAATATTAAAATTTCGTATTCAGGACAAAATATTGAAGGCCAGACGCCTAATTAAAAACAAACATTAATCACATGCCCGCCTAAGTCAGTAGTAATACCAGTCAACACAAAATGGTACAACAAAATTACTTCAAAGCTCATGGAACCTCAATATTACCATAATACAATACTCATTACAGTTGCAATTACTTTTGTATATTAAAATCTACGGCACAAACACTGGCTATATTGTTCTACGTTATTCTAATGACTAAATTTAAATGCGTCCTTATTTTGAAATATAAATCTTCTTGAAAATCAGCTGATTATGTTTTTAGGTCAGTTTTCGTCTGATAAGAAATGACAATAAAACAAGGAACTGTAATAAAGTCTAGATTAACTATACTAAACTCCAGTTGCGGTCATACAACGTGCGAGTAAAGGTCTTCGCTCACTAACAACACCGCTCCGATACGGCAACGGCCCGACCTGAATCGCTTAAAAAATCCAGCCATTAGCTGCATGCGTGCCACTCGCAAGCCGTCACCTTATTAATCATGTCAATAGAAAACATATTTTAACGCACAGGTTTTAAAGCTCTAACTTGAATAGCAAATGATTTGCTGTGTCGGAGCCGGACAGTTATGAGCGATGACTTTTAGCAAGCCATCTCGCTCCCATATTTTATGGCCGCGGCAGCCACGAACGTTAGCTTAACAACAAAATACAAAAAAATAACTAAAATATGTACAATTACTTTAAGAATACTGGTGGAAATTTATTAAGTACCCTATTTACAACGAGTATTGGTCGCTAGAGCGATTTATTACTTATATTATTTACATAGCCTCTAATAAGCCTCGCAGACAAGGGAACATTTTTATTCAAAAGTTTAACAGTTAAATAGGCTTTGAGACACCGGGTTTGAGTTTTCACAATCATGACATACATACACTATTATTTTAGTATTTTTGTCAGTTTCGTTGAAGAATCGTGACACCAATATCAGCCTTTTACATCTTAATTACTGCATATAATATAATGGCACTATTTGGTAAAACTTACGTAATATAAAGGTGTTCTTACACGGGAATTTTACAATTGCACAAATTGCTGATAATTTGTATACAATTACACAATCGCTTTTTGTTTACAATTGACAAGAATTGTGCAAGTGTGTGAGTCGTCCGTGTAAGTGCACTATAAGGCACGTTGCAGACTGTTTGTTTAAAATAGGCAGCGGTATAACATTGTTAGGTATTAATTAAATATGATAACAATCAACTTCTTGGGCACGGGAACCCCGAAGGGTGGCGGGCCAGGTTGGAGCACTTGTCCTCTTGGTATATTTAGATACTTTACCGATTTATAAGGGTCTAGGTATCAGGTATAGACATCTTTAAACCAAAAATTCCATGACACAACTTCTCAAAAAAAAAATTTAGACCTGAAAACAAGATCAATTTCCTAATCAATTAATTTTTAGTATATCGAGTAGACAAGTGACGTCACAGTTTGGTATTGTCATACAATATTATGGGAGAATCGCGTTTTGATAGCTCATAAAATGTATGTCAATCAATTGATTGGAGGCGACATGATAGAATGACAACAAGTTTATAGAAAAACATTGGCCGATGCCCAAAAATAAACAAAGACGTATCGCTGCCAATTATTATCTTAAAAAAGATAATTCTATTCAGATTTGTATTGTAAGTTCACATTCGTGTTCATTTTATACCGTACCGTTCATCTGGTACAGTCCATTTAAGGCTAAACATGGCACTTCAACACGCAACAATTACCACTGTAGGTAACATTGGAATTTAAACTTTATTGCTAGTAGTTTATAGTCTACTGCGGTATGGGGCAGGAGTCGAGCAGCACATTGTGTAAGGATTCCATTTCAGACCAATCTCGCTTTAGTCCGCCCACTGTGACCTCGCGAATGCATCCGTTGAAGTTTTTACCGCCATCTGTAGACTCCATCACACCTTCTGGTAACAAAGTGCTGGTTAGAATTTCTATCTTAAGACGACTAAGGTAGCAATTTGCAACACAGTATTATGTTGTATGGCAATAAAAACTACACATAAATGTGCCGTTTGCAACTTAAACAAATATAACTTGGAGCAGTGGTTTCCAAAGCGGAGTGGATCGCGACTCACCTAACAAAACAAAAATTAAATTTGGGACTTTTGGGAATTTCGGATTTCATGAAAGAAATAGAGGCATGAGTATATGAATGAAGGACTGTTCAGGGCTCACCTAATATTCGCTTCTTTTGGTGAGTCGCGAGTTCACGACCTGTATACACTGAGAGCTATACTGGCTTAGAGAGCTACTTAGTAGTGTTTATAATTTTGTAATTACACATTTTTTATTACCATAAAACCTGATTCAAAGCTGCTAATTGTATTCAACGTAAAAATCTTTAAATTTCTCAGGAAACCTTAGTGCATCCTCCATAATCTGCAAATATTAGTCATAGGACTGATAACCGCTCCCTCAGTACATACCAGGCAGTCCCCCGATGTAGAGCGGCGTGGGCAGGTCCTGCGCGGTGCTGTCGACGAGCAGCTCGGTGGGCGGCGCGGCCCGCAGCTCGCCGGCCGCGTCCAGCTGCAGCGCCAGCGCGCGCCGCGACACGCGCACGCGCGCGCCGTGCCATGCGTTGTCGCACACGCTGCCGCCCGCCGGCCCGCGCCACGACAGGCGCGAGCGCTCCGCTCCGCCCGTCGCGCGCGATAGCACCACCTGGATTGTGATGTGGGATGAGTTGTGTACCATGTTTAATGAGTAAACTATGGCGATGTTTTGGGCATTTAGGATATTCTGAAGATAGTATTCATATAATTCATTTTTTTTAAGTACCTATTACTTTTTTTTTCTTCGTACAATACGATACGATAGCGCAAAGGGAATCCTATACTACCAACACCCACAGAGGGCAAAAAGACCGCGCCGCCGGTGCACACTTTGCGGTGGGCACTTTATTGGATGGAGTTTCTTGCGCGTTCTTCCCCATGCGAACTACCTTTTAGAATGGGCGACTAGATTCAATATTTAAAATTATTTTTTTACCTTTTAATTAACGTTTAAAAGTGCCTTTTAATGGTCTAATTAAAATAAATTATTTGACTTTCACTTTATTGTTTCCCGGTCAAAAATACTGCCCCGCCCCGTCGTCTGCAAAACGCCTAATAAGTCACACTAGTCAGAATGCCACTCACCGCGCCATCTTTGACTTCAAGCAGCAACCCCGCAGCCGCCAGCAGCACTCCGTTAGGTTCACTCGTCCTGAACTGCAGCCGCAGCTCCATGGAGGTCTCCGACCCGTCTGACGTCATCAGCCATGAACTCGACCACGTCGCGTGCGCATCTCCTGGACAATTAAAATATGCAGCCGTTAAATAAGGCTGATCGAGTAATATTTGTGATTTTGTAGAGCGTCTGTCAGTCCTGATACCCCGGTGTAAGATGTTGACTGAATTAACAACAGCCAGCCACAGCAGCTAAAATGCTTTTAACTTTTGTTTTTGCAGCTCATCAGAAAGTCGTCAACCATGAATTGAATTCAAGTTAATAACATTCTGTTGGCGTTTTAAAAAGGTTTTTAATCTTTAGTGTACCTAAAAACGAGCGTATGGCAAATTAATATTAATATGGAGGAGTATTAGCTCTAAATTTCTAAGTAACGGGTACTTCTCACCTCCGAAGTACGCAGCTTGTTCAACATTGGGGAAACATTGTCCAACGCCGTGATGCGCCTGCGCGTTTCGCACCAAGTCCTCCGCGCGACCGTTCACTGTCACACGACGGATGCAGCCGCGGAATCCGGGCAACCGCGTTATCTGAACATTTCATTTAGTTTTACCAAATAATTTAATAAATTTTTTTCACTTGTTACACAGAAAAGTGTTCAAGTTGTGTGTTGTGTTGCATGACACGTCTTGAAGGAACTCGCGACAGCAAATAAATTAATAAAATAGGACACAGTATACAATACCTACAGTAGGTACAGTTTTTTTTTTTTGAAATTTGGTTGATTTTGTAAGAATACAAATATTTCAAAACAAATCGCAAAACAGCATAAATAAACAAAGCGTGATCAATGCTGATACCTTCTTTGTATAAGAAGAGGCTTTTTCTAGAATACGACAACAAAGGCTGGTATAATAATTTAGGCACTACTGACCGCGTTGGGCAGGCGCGCGAGCGCCGGCGGCGCGGGCAGGCCGCCCACCAGCAGGCGCAGCGCGCGCGACGCGGGCGGCGCGTGCGCAGCCGCCGCCGCGCCGCCCGCCACCAGCGACATGCGCCCGCGAGACACGCGCACTTGTACCTGCGGGCAGACCAACATTCTAACTACATATTTTACCGTATGTTAGTTTAAACGAGGGACGTATTCAAACCCACAATAGTCAATGCTTACATGATACTAATAAAAATATGAACAAAAAAAAACGGTTCCCGTGGGATAACGAAGTTGCAAACAAAAGCTAGTCATTATGAAAATACGAAAGTAAGTTGATTCGTCTTTGTTACCTTTTTACACTTAAACCACATGACCGATCATCCTAAACTTTAGCATACAAGTTGTCATGTGTACAGAAACGGATATACGGTATCTTTCATCCCCAAAGAAGTACTGTTCCCGAAAAAAACAACAATAACGTTTTTATGATAATAGATGGCGCCACGTGTTTTCCGAATCATGATTGAATATTAAATATAGCCGACATTTACGCGGATGTTTCTTTACACTACTCACAGTTAACAACACACTTTTCAAAGTTTACAGATTTGTAACTTTTGCTCCACAAACCTGTCTCCAACTACCATCGCTGACGATGAGAGGGTGTGTGAGTTCTTTCCGCTTCCGGCCGTGCACCACGAGGCGCAGCTTACCCTCGCGCAGCATCAGAGCGACGAAGTGCCTTGGTTTCGCTTTCGAACCCTGGTGGGGGAGACAGTAACTTCAAATGGATACGCAAATAAGGCAAATGGAAAAAGTTGAGAGTGAACAGGCTTCTTCTGGGTAAGCTCACTCCATCGTAGACTTGGTTTAAGTCACCTCTGACCTAGACTAGAGTCAAAAGCTTACCCAACTAGAATAAAAAAAAAAAAGGGTCAAGTTTTTAAATTGCCATTGAGGTAAACGATATTCGAGTAATATGGCTGACTTTTGTTGAAAATACTATTAGATGTTGATTTAAATTATTGTCTTAGGTAAAGGTTGGCAAACAAAACGATGTCGACATGGAGAGACCACAGAATTATTGTAAACGTTTGACCTAATTGTGATAGAAACAGAACGCACGCACACAGTTACATAATCGCGCGACATTGCTAGTCGCATACACAACGGGGCGTTGTTGTTATTTGAAAAAAGTGTTTCTTTGAGAAACATGAAACAAAACGAGAAACGTCAAACATGAACAATGAAATAATTAAGTAGTTATTAATTATGGACCCGGTGTCGTAATTTTATTGATTTTACTACATGTCTTTTATCTCGTCTCATAATGTCTTAAATCCTTGTCTTTCAGAAGATTATCGCCTTATGAAAGACGAGGATGCTAAGTTGCACCTTGCCACTGCCTGTTTATGTCACTTAGGGCTGATTTTTCAATAGTTAGATAACTTTTATCTTCAGAATAAATATCACAGTTTGACATATTGTGTAAACAAAAGCTGTCAAACCGCCATATTTATTCCTAACAGGCATCTGTCAAATGAAAAATTGGCCTTAAAATAAAAGAATCGTCAAAGTCCACGTTACCGGAGCCAGTAGGATAAGTCCTTCGTGCGCGTAGGTCCGTATCTGCAAGGACAGCGTTAGTTCCTTGGCGCGCCGGTTCAGTTTAAGGGTGGCGTGGCTGTGCGCTCGGTCGCCGAACTTTACTGCGCCCGCCTCCACCGTGTATGACGATGTCTGAGGAGATTATATTTATATGTGAAATATGGAGTAAGAATGTGAAAAAAAAACTTCATAGAAAATGACTAATGATTGGGTACGATCAATAACTTATGGCTACCTTAGTACAGCCGGCAGCGTCAGGCTGTACCTGCAGCGCGCGCGGCTCAGTGCGCGGCGCGTGCGCAGGCGGCCCGTCCGCGCGCCCCAGCTGTGCACCGCTCCACGACACTGCTGACTCTAGGCCCACCAGCCTGGGGACGAAGAGAGAGGAAAAAGGCGTGAGTTTATGTATCTATGTATGTATCAATAGGACAAAAAAAAACAAAAAAAATTCAAGTTTACTTCTGGTAGAAATTGAATGCCTTTATGGGGTAGTGGGGCAGAAACCACTGTAGTTTGTAAAATTAACGAACAATTGTATTGTATTTGCCTAAGCGCCTCTATAGCATTATTGCATATTTGCTCTCAAGGATACATAAAACCAAAGTCGAGCTGAATAACCTGCCTCAGGAATCGAATAAGACACAAAACTCACTGCGCATCTACAATGAGGTCAGCCAGGGTTCCCTTGAAGGAAGTGAGAGGAACAGGCGCGTGCATCAGATCCTTCACTCCTCCGAGGAACAGCCCGGAGGAGCGCGCGCGGTACGCGGGGCCCCCCAGCGGAGCCGTGCCCAACTTATCGTCGTCCACCCACAGCTCCAACTGGAAGAAGAGTACGTTAAAATTGAGTAGATGACACCATTAAACAATAATTCCAAGAAACAACTTCTCTAAAAAAGAACAGTTTATTTTACCCCTGAAAACCAGATTCATTTCTAAATAACTATAAAATTAGATTTTTAGTTGCTTTAAAATCAATAAATACTTAGTGAATTGAGATGTCAAAAAAGTGACGTCATAGTTTAGTATTGTCATACAAAATCTATGGGGGTATCGCGTATTGATGGCTTATAAAAAGTATGTTAATTGATTAGTGGTGTCATCTACCCAATTACAGAGTGAGCGAAAGAAAACTGATATCATGCTATCTATGGCAGATCTAAAGGTTAACTTGGTGTTTGAAATTGAGTTAGAGAATTTCTATTAAACTACACTTAAGAAACGGTCTCATTACATAATGCCCTTATTGGTCCGTTGTGAAAAAGGGACGGCGCTATCGGTCGGTGTATAGCTCTGTCTCCCGCACACAGTGGAAAAATCATTCCAATAGGTACATGAATTGTCCACTATTCAAAGGAGACAGCTATACTCCGACAGACATTTACATTTCGTTATGAAGACCCAGGTTTAAAAAAATACCTGTTTATGCATCCGAATAATCCTCACAGTGTGTAGTCTTCCGTCATCGAACCTAGTGCCATTGGTCCGCAGCCGCACCTCGCCCTTGCCCGTATCTGCCACCACTTCCAGTTCTCCTAAAGAATATAAAAATAAAGACATTTGAAACAAATGTAACTTAATTTACTTGTAATGTAATGACTTTATTCTCCGTAGTGGCAGGCAGAGGTCTATAATGCAGTTATATTAAACTCTCTTAGAATAAGGAGCAAGTCTAACCAGATATCAGGCCGATACTGAGAAATTTCTATAAAAAAAAACCTCATACCATCACGCCTGTATTCCCCGAAGGGTTAGGCAGAGATGTACCAATGTACACCCACGGTTCGCCGGTATGTTTATGTAAAAAAAAATCATGGACAACAATACTACAGTGTAAATCCAACCTTAACGCCCACATATAAGGTACAAACCTCCGATCAAAACCAGCACTAGATAATGCTTGTCATCGTCATCTTCCTTCACTTCGTTGTCACCTCCGGCAGCGGGCGCGCGGTACAGCAGCACGCCGTCCGCTGCGCGCGCGCGGAACGACACGCCCAGCGACGTCTTGCGCCGGAGCAGGGGGGACGGCAGCTCGATGTAGCCCGCGCCCTTCAGAATAGCTGAGCGGAGCGTCTGTGGAGGATGGAGATTGTGCTTGAATGACACCATACATAAATAGTTAAAGAGTTACTCCATATATCGACGTATGACCGCAGGGGGTTGCGCATCAACAGACAATAAATTGTTTGTCATTAGAATACAACACTTTATTTTGTTGAATCCTTTTACATTTTGCCTATAAGGCGTTCAAAATTTATTGCTTTGCATATTTTAATGATGCTCACAAATTCTTGAAGGTGTTAAAAATTTAATTCTTATTTATCATGAAATATCTATCAGCAAAAGAAACTGTCATAGAATAATAACATTTATCAATTAATTCATCAAATAGTAATTATGCTCACTCTCTCCCCACAGCGTGGCTCCAGGCCATGCCTGGTGGGCGCGTCCAACAGGTCGTAGCCCGCGCGGTCCACAGTGACGGCGCCCACGCAGCCCAGCAGCGGCGGCCCAGGGGCCCCGGTGCGGCCCGGCGGGGCCCCGGCCAGCCAGTAGGGCGCGTTGGCCAGGTCCGGCAGCGCGGCGGGAGCTTGCACGGGGGGCGCGGGGGACCCCAGCGTCTCCTCGCCGTTCACGCGCAGGCTGCCTGCCACAGGACCTCCTCAATACACTCAATACACACACCCAACCACTACACACTACCGTCTTTATAGTAGGGAATATTACAACATAAAATGTATCCAAGAGAAACAAAAAGTGTGAACTACATATTTTGCGCGATAAACAACAACTCCAAATATCTAAATTATTGACGTGATAAATGTGAAAGATTCACGCTTTCTCATCCTTCTAGCTGATAATTATTATTCTTCAGATTTATTTACTACTGTCCAGTAAATAAAAACAAATAATAATAAAGACAAGACTCTAGGGTCTTGAGTAGACCTGGGGACCCCTAGGGTCCCGGACCTTTAAAAGGCGTAAGAGGAAACGAAGCCAACTCGCACAGGCCCCTTAGAAGGCTTTAAGATGATTATTAATTATTATTATTATTTAGTGAATTATGCATATAAGCAACTAAATTCAAATTATCTGATAACTATGTGTGGGTTTTAAACGTTTCTTTGTCACAATACTTGACTTATAGCAGTTTAGCAGGAGTTAGCAGCACATATAGTATCCGGCACGAGTCGTGAGCACGAACTTCAAGTTCATTTTTGGGTCTCTTTGGCGGAATGAAGGAGGCGGGGGGCGCCGACGCTGCACGCGATTGGCCCGACGTCGGTGCCCCAAAGAACCCAGAAAGGAACCCAGAAATTAACTTGAAGTTTATGCTCACGAGTCGTGCCGGATATTATACCAAGTAGCCCTCCGTCGATTAGCCAATAGTCCAGCGCACATTACCTTTCTCGAGCTTGTTGCTGGCGAACACGCGGATGGCCTGCACGTGCGCCGGGCGGCCGGCACAGTGCCGCCCCGCCGCCGTGATCTCCAGCCGCGACCCGCCGTACTCCACCGTGAACACCACGCGGCACTCGCGGAGGGACACCGACACTGAACGGTTCTGGGGACGAAAAGGTCACATAGAACACAACAGTAAGACGTGCCTACCCTTTAAATGATCAAAAAAGTGCACGGCGAAAAAGGGGTCTACTTTTCAGGATTTTTAGATTATAGAGATTTCATTCATCTTCCTACAGGCTTATTCTACTAATTAAAAATGTTCAAAATCTATTCGCAATCTCATTTCACCGACAATTAATGACAAAAAATTAAGGTAAAAAAAGAGACAGTATTGACAGACTGACACTGAGATTGGATTACGTTTGTTTCTAAAAATATAGGATTGCTCCTATTCATTTTACACATTTACAAGATAGCATGGGAGTAAAAGTCGGCTTAAAATAGAGTTGCGTTCGAAAATTTTGGCCGTAGCAGTAAATGATTACGGGCCTGTGGACGGTGAGCAATGAGTAGCTCACCGTCCTTACGTTTAACAAAACGACAGGCCGTGTCGACGGCGCGTTCGTGTTCCACGCGCGCCTCAAAGAGATGTCAGCATAAGGAAGGGGCCAGTGAGGGCCGATGCCTGCCGGGGCTGCGGGTTGTTCGTAAGAGATACCGCGCCCCCGGAACGCAAAGGGCACAAGAAGGAACATGGGTGGGTTTTAGTCAGTAAAAGTCTGACACTCCCTCCCGCCCCGCCCAGGGCGGGAGAAGTTATTTGATGATTTCCCACCCCCCAAAAAAAAAAGCAGTAAATGATACACAGTTGTCAAATAAAAGCGCTGGATTGCATGCTTATATAGATACATTATTATATACATTAGCAGTATCAAGCGCCATGAAGAGCAAGGCGTCCTCGTCGCGGGTGCGGAAGGTGAAGGCGACGCTGAACTGGCGCCGGTCGGCGGGCCGCGCACGCGAGCGCTTTAGCTCCACGTAGCCCGCGCCGTTGAACCACACCATGGCCGGCTCCGCGCCGCGACCGCTGTACCACCTGAGAGGGGGGACGGGACGTGTTAATAGCTGTTTTATTGGCAAGTAATTGTTATTTTTTTTATAACAATAATGTCGTGGTAATGCCCAGTGGTTAAGATGAAATACGAACGTAACTTTTTATTTTTACCAATTCATATGTGCTTTTTGAGTTTATTTTGGACATCTCTGACATCGGTGAAGGAAAACGTCGTGACAAAATTTAGACTTATAATCAAACAGCTACCTATATATCCCGCGGTGTCATCTACGTTTAGTTACGCCTTTGGTTACTGCTCCGCTCCCGTTAGTCGTAGCGTGATGTTCTATACGTATAAACCTTTTTCTTGAATCGGCTTTTTTATAATATGCAGGGATATAAGATTTAAATCGCCTCTCCGTCTTGAGCAAGCGTGGTGATCAATGCCCGTGCCTTCTCTGTATGAGAAGAGGCCTTTGGCTTGCAGTAAGACAATATAAGGCTGGTATTATTTATTATGCAGGTAGTACGTACCTCTGAGTACATCCAGTACACTGCGCCTCCTTTGGCTGATGCATGAAGTTCCACAGTCCAATAGTCCTGTCGTCACTGTAGAGCGCGTGCACGCAGGCGGGCAGGCCCTGGTCGCGGCGCGGCCAGCCCAGCCACAGCCGCGCCGCGTGCAGGCTCCCCGCACCGCCCGCGCTGCTGTTGCTGGCGGACACGGCCGCGCCGCCTGCGCGCTCCACCACTAGGCGTGCCGTGTTCCATATTCTGGGTTATATTGTAGGCATGAGTATAAGATTTGAAAAAAAAAAGATTATAAATGATAAATCTCTCTGTCTGTTAGTACGGAATAGTGAAAAATATTACTGAGATACAAAAGGGATTAGACATTGGCAAGAGAATGCAAATCCATAGGCAAAGAGTTCCATCATGCGAAAGAATTATGTAAGGATCGTAGCAAGTGGTGTTCTGTGGTTTCTGCCTACCCCCATGGGAAAAAGGCATGAGTATGTACTTCAGGCTTGGAATTTATGATCCCTGGCTAAGTTTAAGTTTTTCTTATTTCAAATTTTACGAGATCACTTTTTTCTTCGCCAACTCACCGTTCGATCTCGATCCTGTAGGAGGTGTGGTCGGCATCGTCGTGTGTTGGCTCCAGGACTTCGGGGTGCACTATGACTCCCTCCCCGCCCCCCAGGTCCCACGACAAACGCAGCTTGCTCCCTGACACCGCTAGTTTCATGTAGCTTTCTATTTCCTATAAAAGATACACGATGAGTTTTATTAATTACACAAAAAAAAATTTTTTACGTGATTTCCCTTATTGTGTCATATGAACACGAGTCTAATCGAACAAAAAAAATTGTCGCATAGTAAGCCTATATACTCATTGCATGTGCTTGCGCACAGCAACAGAGTTTTCAGTATTCGATCCGTTTTATTTCTTGCGTTCGATTTGACGTAAGTTATTGTGCGAAAATTGCTGCTAACCACCTTTCACTCTTACACCCTTGGTAATAAGTTGAAAAGTGGTCAGCCACCCTTGTCCTTGGTTCTCCATCTTCTGCAGGTCATCGGCATATATACAGCTTTGATTACCTGTCGTTTCAACAGACCTGCGTATCATCCATGAGGTACAGTAGCGGGCCGTCCCTAAGCCGGTTATCGAAGGACAGCGCGAGTGCGACGCGCGACACCGCGGGCGACGCCGCCGACACCGCGTATGCGCGCACGCAGCCGGCGCCCGCGCCCGCACCTGACGTCAGAGATACTGAGATCTGTGGTACAATCATTATAGGAAAAGCTTAAAATTGGTAGTAAAAATTATCAAAATAGGTCTTTGTTTTCTTTGCTTAATATGACAGAAAAGGAAATAAATTATGTTTTATCAATGTGTAATCTATTATTATCGTAATTATTTTTTTTTCATTACTACCCCAAGTAGGCAAAGTTCCGAGTGCCAATTAGTATTTGAAAATGAGCGTGTCTACAAACACGACCTAATGAAAATCTCGATACTTTTGTAAAAATATGAGTTTTGATCGTTTTTAATAGTAGTTAAACGCAGAAATGTGTGTCGTATGGCGTAGGTTACGCAGGCACTGACCGAGGCGGCGGCGTGGCGCGCGCGCGCCAGCTTGTCGCGCAGCAGGCGCGCGGCGGGCGCGCGCGTGGCGGCGGCGGCGGCGTGCTGGCGCGCGCGCGCCCGCGCCGCCGCCCACAGCGCCGCCGCCGTCTCCGCGCCGCGCACCGTGTTGCCGCGGATCTGCGATACTGCGGACCGACACTCTTATTATTGCGAGAACAGACCAACTGCTGTGGCTGCATTTACAGGCTCGACGTCATAAAAACAATAAGAATAAAAACTAAATACTATTTATTCAATGACACGGTTGGCCCGGTGGCCGAGCGATTGGCTGTTGTGCTGTGTGTCGCTGGTTCGACTACAGCACGAAAGAAATATTTTATAATTTACAAACAGTTCATAGTTGTTCCGGGTCTGGCTGTTTGTGTATGTGAATTTATGTGTTTGTACACGCATGCACGATACAGGAGCAATTCCTAGTGCAGGGCAACGATAAATAAATTAAAAAAATACAAAAAACTATCAATTGCTACAAATCACTCACCATGCTCCTGCGCAGCTCCTAACGCCGTATCGCCATGTCTTTGCAACTCCGTCAACTGCCTCTTCAGATGGTACCTCACCCTCCTCCTCAGCTCACTGGCCTCGTCGTACAACACTCTGGTGCTTGCGAACACCCTATCCGCCTGTTAAATGATTTATTTAATTATTTTTACCTATATCTACAATGACGGTCAAGCTTTAACTTAAAATACAAGGTCAAGTTAAAAACGTTACCTAGTACCGATACCAAAAAAGTATCAAAATAAATTAAATACTTAGCACTTTTGAACGTCGTTTACAAGATGATACAGTTGGCACTTTTATATGAAAAAGAATGGGCAAGAAACTCCATACTTATTGATAAAAAACAAACATAGTGGAAATGACTAAATTACCAAACATCACAATACATGCCTGCTCATTGGCCGCAGTGAGTATGTGCCGCACGTTGGCGCGGGGCCTGCCGCTGAGCTCCCTCTCCTGCCAGCCGAGCCCGCGCAGCACCACGCTCACCACGTCCGCGCCGCGACGCAGGTGCTCCAGTTGATTGCGGAGCTCTGCAAGGACGAGATTATGTTTTTTTTTTTCGTATGGGAAATCATCAAATTGCTTCCCCCGCCCTAGCCGAGAGGGAGTGTCAAACTTTTACTGACTAAAACGCATTTATGTTTCTTCTTGTGCCCTTTGCGTTCCGGGGGCGCGGTATCTCTTTTGAACAACCTTCGGCCCCGGTGAGAATATGGCTTGGACTGTGACTAATACGTGTGTAATATGGCTAACACTGATTACAGATACCTTTAGCTTATGTGTATTGTGTGAGTGAAATATTATAATACTTTATATTATTAATTAATAAATCTAAGACATAACTTCCTTAAAAATACAGTTTTATTAGCCTGAAAACCCGACATTTTTAATTACCAGTAAAATTAATTTCTAGTTGCTTTGAAATCAATAAATAGTAAATCAATTGAGTTCGTAAATAAGTGACGTCGCAGTTTCGTATTGTCATACAAAATCTATGGAGGATTCGCGTTTTGACAACTCATAAAAAGTATGTCAATTGATTAGTGGTTTTAAGCACTAAAAGAAATACCATCAGCTTTGGCTAGCACGGCGGCGCCTCGTGTCTTCAGGTCCTCCGAGGCAGCCTTCCCCGTAGCCGCAGTGCGCGCCATGGGCACGTTCCCCTGCGCCAGCGACGCGGCGGCGGCTGCGGCGCGCGCCGCGGAGTGCGCGGCCGCGCCCGCGTCCCGCACCGCGCCCGCCACCCGCGCCCACGCCCGCGCCGCCGACACGCCGCGCGACGCCGCGGCTCGGCTGCCCGCGAACAAACTGGGGGACAGAACACACATTCGAAATGGAACATTTCCTAATAATATTCCCCCGACAGAATTTCGGTTGCAGCGGTCAAACTTAACAAAGACTAGCTAGCTACACAGATGTTATAGTGCACAAATGTGTGCACTCCTTTTTCCCTTACTCTTCCCATACTCCCAGTTCAGAAGCAAGACAATATTATTTATTTATCTATTTAGGACCTCAAACAGAAGATATACATACAATAATAGTCAACAATAGGTATTATGTAGGTGTACTCCTTCACTTCTAGGAGACCACAGCATGCACAAGAAAGTTAACAACTAGCTAACAAAGTAGTTAGAATAAAAATTGAAGTAAAATTTTGTGAAATCAATATCAAAAATGCATTTCGCCTGCAAAGATAAGCATAAACTGTTATACTTCACCTTTTATATTCTTTGGCTTTGACCCCCAGCTCGGCGACATGTTTCTCGACAGCTTCCAAGTACTTCTGCTTGTAGATGGGCGTCAGGTTGTAGAGGATGCCCTCCTTCTCCTCTGCGGCGAGGGTCAGTACTGCCAGCTCGGATGCCAGTGCCGGGAACCGGATCCCGAGGCTTTGAGCTTGCAGGACTGACGAACGGATCTCATCTGTGATGTTGTTCGCTGATAAGGTGGTTATGTCCTGAGGAATGATAAGATGGTGATAAGCCCATTTTGATTGCAAAGTTGTCGTAGGAAGGAAAGCGATGGACGAGTTTAGGTGTATGCATCTAGTATCTGTTGCTTTATATGTTTTGTTTGAATAATACGTGAAGCAAAATTTTTTTAGCTTGTCATAAAGCGAAAATCTTCTTATGGGCTTCTCTCTCGCTCATCTTTCCGTTCGTCTATTTGACCCTCTGTTACAGTGCAATATATTTTGACCAGTACCTAGGAATGTTCATAGAGTGCGTAATACTATGGCAGATATAACAACAAATAAAATAAAGTTCAAAATTTAAAGGGCGACCCTCACACAAGTAACGTGTTTTTTTCGGCATTTTTTGCTTAATCTAGTATTGTACGGTGGTACGGAATCTATATCTTTTTTGTACTGACCTCTAAAACAAGCCGGCACCTCAGGCCGATGTCCCTGACGGCTGCCAGCCTGGGCTTGACGCGCTCCTTCAGCGCCGTCACCGTGTCGTCAGCCTTCCACACAGTCTCCGCCAACTTCTGCAGGTCAGCCGCCTTCTCCTCCCAGGTGTTGAGTGATGAGCGCAGGTTCGCCAGACGCCTGTACGTGTCTTCTAGACGGTAGTTTTTCTCTTGGACGGATGTTGATTGGAGATGTGCCTGGTGGAATACAGGTTATTAGAGTTAGTGGTTAGAGTTATTTTGTAGGTGTTAAGACAGAAAAAAGAACTGTCTTGAAGGATAGTAGGTATTTGTAATACTATTCCATGATCAGCAATTAATCACATTATAATAGACGAGCTTCTGCCCGCAACTTCGTTCGCGGCAAATTTGATATGCTATCCCACGGGAACCATCCTTTTTTGGGGTAATAAGTATCCTATGTGTCATTCCACGCTACATTCTATCGCAGCGCTTAATTTCATCCAGATCCGTTCAGCAGTTTAAGCGTGACAGAGTAACAAACATCCGTTCGGCAAATAGACTCGCTTTAGGCATAATTTGGTTTTTAAATAATTACTACCCTGTTGATTGGTTATGGCATGAGCACAGCGCGTGGACACAAGAAAAGAAACAAAAAGAGCATTGACCACTCACCGAATCAAATACATCACTGGCGGCCGTCATAGTGTCAACGAGCTTCATATCCTTGATCTGCCGCAGCAAGTGTTTCGCTTCCTTCAACGCTCTATGAGCGCTCAAATGCTTCTCACCGCGAGCAAACTCATCTAAAGCCTCCACTTGCTCGCTCACTTTCCTGCGAACTTTGAGCACTTCCTCCAAAGCGCTCATGCTTTCCAAACTCAAGTAATCTGCTTCTTTTTCCCGCCTTCTTGCTTCTGATTTAAGACTATTTGCTTCTGTAAATATTCTATGTTCTGTGTCTTCTAATTGGCTTAGTAAATCTTCTACGTTTTTGGAATGTACTAGATTATTCTTTAGTTGGTCGAGACTAGTTTTGAAGGCTGTTGTGTTGTGTGAGAACTCTCGTACGGCGGCGAATGGTTTTGGTATCCGCTTCAGTTCCGTGGGGTCTGCTCTGACGTGTAGGTTTGAGGTTAGGAGCTCTACGGAGTCAAGGAGGGTTTGTGTGCAGTTGTCGCATGCTGGAAAATGATTGGGATATTAATATTTGCACGTTTCGTTGAACGCCTACTTAGCTGCATTATGATTGAATATGTTTATAGAATTAAGTATTCCCGTTATGATAACTTTTGATTTTTTTTCCACACAACCATTTTCTCCGTGTGTTTATAAGTATAAAAACTCATATACACAGACAGCCAGACCCGGAACAGCTACTTGAAGATTGTAGGCCACATAAATATTTATTTCGTCCGGGAATCTAACCCGAGACACGTAGCATTACCTCTATGTTGAGTGCATGATGTATTTGTAGTGCGTATGTTTTAATTAAAAATACATGCGAGCGAATTTAAGTTCATTCATCAATTTAGCAAAAAAAATATTGCTCAACACATTGTATAGCCCGTGTGAGCTCTTTTTTTGTTCAATGAATTACTCAGTGATGCTCGTCGATCATTATGAAAATAGGTTTCAATCTCACACTATATTAACTACCATATACTCACGTCTACATTCTCCTCCATCCAAGTACGTCCTGGCGGCGCGGCACCGGTCGCAGCGCGGGCCGGCGGCGAAGTCCCGGCAGCGACAGCGCCCGCCCGCGTCGCAGTGCGCGGACAAGCTGCCGGCCGCGTCGCACCCGCACGCCACGCACGCGCCCGCTAGACGACGATAGCCCGCCGCACACGACTCGCACTCCGGACCCGCGTAACCTGACAACGACAACATCCATATTGTAATCCTTTCTTTTTCCACTGCTAGGACCCAAGCCTTCTGTTTATTCACCATTTTAAGACCCAGGGATGATGAAATACATAGCAAAAAGTAAATTCTCTCCGGGTAAGTTCACACTTACCCAACCCAAACAATCACCTGTTTCAAATGATATTATGTATTTTTGCTGTTTATCATGGACATCACTGACATCGGTGAGAAAAAGATTGTGAGGAAACCTGGACTTATAATGAATATAAATCTGGAATCGCCAATCCGCCTTGAGCAAGCGTTGTACTTGTGATCAATGCTCGTGCCTTCTTTGTATGACATGAGAAGAGGCTTTTGTCCTGCAATGGACTGCAATAGGCTGGTATTATTATTTATATAAACTCTGTAGTGGAGATTAGCATAAACAATAAAGAGAGGCCTATACCTAGCAGTGCGTAAGGTCGGTCAGTACATAATGATCATGATGAAATGTGTGTCTTCCTCCGACAGGACCTACGACCTACAACTTTTAGTCCTATAAGGCTCAAAATGGCACATAGTTTAAATTTTCATTAGTTTCGACGCCAACTCACCGGGTTTACAAAGACACTGCACCTTCCCGTCGTGCACGGCGCAGGCGTCGGCGAAGTTCCGCGCGCGCTCGGGGCACGGGCACGCCTGGCAGCCGCCGGGCTGCGCGGGCGCGCCGTAGTGGCCCGCCGCGCACGCCGCGCACCGCGGCCCGCCCGTGCCGTGCGTGCAGTTCTGGTGATCGTACATAAAGGTGAGATTTGGACAATTGGTCTTTGAAAGTAAGAACTAATGAGATTTGGATTTTTGTTATTCACTCTGTAAGTACATTTAAAGATAAAACCCATAAATGTAAACTATTTGGTATTCTTGTAGTTTTTTTTTTTAGGAATGTTTGTATAAATTCACTAGCATATGCCTAATTATTTCTAAAATAATTGTATAATACATAGAATAGATCTCAAATTACACAAACATATACATCCCATTAATAACTTTACATGCTAATTATTTAACTAAACAAGTTTTATGTAACTGTTTGTGTTCCCAAACAAATTTACAAATTTATAAAATATAAGACACAAAAAAAAAAACAAAAAAAACTGAACACTTGCTTATAAGTTGGCAGACTCGTCTCACAATTAGTTTGTTATATTTCTCCACCTATGTATTTTTATCTTTTTCTACTCTGTATATTTTGTTTGTTATGTATGTATATATGTATTTCTTATATATTATTGCTGGAAACTTTCTGTTCCTTGCACCTACTATGTTTTGTCTCTGCATCACCCTAAGGTTGACTGGTAGAAATTGCCTAAGGCATTAAGTCCGCCTTTGTACAGTGTATCTTTTTTACATAATGTGCAAAAAGTTTTAATAAATAAATACCTCTCCAGAGTACTTTTCTTGTCTGCTATCTACTCCGACTCCATATCGTCCGCTGTGTCCCTATTATCAAAGCACACATCCCCCTATATCCTTAGATAGTACGCTAGTATACACTTTTTTTTTTTTTTTTTTTTTGGTGGGTGGGAAATCATCAAATAACTTCTCCCGCCCTGGGCGGGGCGGGAGGGAGTGTCAGACTTTTACTGACTAAAACCCACCCATGTTCCTTCTTGTGCCCTTTGCGTTCCGGGGGCGCGGTATCTCTTGCGAACAACCCGCAGCCCCGGACGCTAGTATACACTTACCAAGCACTCCCCGGTGTCCGGGTGACACTCAGTCGCTCTACCGTTACACACGCAGGGTTGCGCCTCTCCCTCCAAGTTGATGACGATAATGCCGGACACCGCAGTCATTAGCACCCTGAGCAATTATCATATTTTGTGTTTATGAGTTTATTGGTTTGTAAAGGCACACATAATGTAGAAGAAATTTCTTGAACAGGGCAAGGTATTATAAAAAAAGAAAATGGAAGACACATTACATACATACCATCACGACTGTATTTCCCGAGGGGTTAAGCAGGGGTGCAACCAATGTACACCCACAGTACGCCGGTTTGTTTTTAAGTCCCATGCAATTGGGATAAATCTTAACTCCGAGCTGCTACTGAGAATTTCATAGAAAAACCCAATAACAATTTGGTCGACCTGGGAATCGAACCCAAAACCTCGAGCGTAGCAGTTGCGCTTAGGACCACTAGGCTAACGAGGCAGTACAAAAAAATGAAAGACACGCAGATGTTTGTATTAATTTCTTTTTTATTAATTTGTTATGTGATGTTTCGCCATTTAATTTAAAAATGTCCTGTAGATTATAAAAGCATAGAATTCATGGAATACCTGGGTGGTGGCATCCAGAAGCCGGCTGCAGGCTTCTGGCAGGAGCTGGCGGAGTACCCTCGGGGACACGCACACAGCTCCACGCCCACCGCCGGCTCCGAGCGGCTAAGGCCGGGGATCGCGGTGTCCAGGGACACGTTGAGGAGTCTGCAGGTTGGAGATTAGGTTTATTGATGGGTGGATCATAATCTACATATTTAAAAAACGTATAACTACAAAATTATAATAACTATCTTTATTGATGTAACTTTGAACCACAACCGATAATCGATAGCCAAATTCATGATGAATAGTTTATGCTCTATAACTTCACGGTACGACGTACGGAAGCGGAGCAGTAACTAAGGATGTATCTTAACGCAGGTGTATTATAAGTACTTACAAGGCATGCACGTGTTCCTGATAGGTGGGCGCGCGGGTGGTGAGGCGGATGAGGATCTTGTCCAGCCGGCGCAGCGCCAGCATGAGCGCGGAGCGGGACGCCACGCCACGCCCACGCACCATCCACAGTGACTCGTGGAAGCGGACGGCGTGTGTGCTGTTTACTACCGGAGCGTGCTGAACAAAAGGTCCTACTTGTATTAAAACAATTTCATATTTCTCTCCACCTATATTTTCACATATAAAAGCAACAAGTATAATGCCTTTTGGAGCGTGACCTTTAAGTCTCTGACTAAGTGACCTACATCTTGACAATGCCAAAGTGCTAGTAATTGTTTTAATTCAAATAAATGTCTTGTTTTGCATCAAACAATATGAGTGAAAGCCTCGTGTTTGTGAGGACAGTTTCTCGAATACCTTTTACTCATTTCTTTCCAATAAATGTGGTTGTAAAAGGTTCTAGTATTATCGCAGGCAATTGTGGTCCTTACGCCTTGAACATAAGATTGAAAATTGCTCAACCGCTATTGTTCTCCACTACTTTTATAACTATTATAAAATTTTTGGCACTTCAAGCAATGCAAACGCTGTATAGCATTGCTGAAAAAAAGGACAGGTACTAACCTCAAAGTACTCCAACACGATACTCTTGGTATACAGCCTCACAAGCGGGAACCGCGCCATCACCTCGCGACTGAGCTCAGTGCCCCCCTCCTCCTCCACCCGGAACCGCAGCGACCCCCCATATGACGTCACGCGGTCCCCCACGAACCGTTTGTCCAGTTCTACGTATACCGGCACAGGGGGCCATGGCAGCGTGATGGTGGCGTCCGGGGTGTGCGTGTGGATCGCTAGTAAGGAATCTTGGTCCATCTGAGGAGAAAGATTTAGTGGTTATCGGCCAAATTCTGAAAAGCAACTCATCTTTAAATCACATTTTAGTCTTATGCTATCTATGTCAATTTATTGTAGCGACAGAAATACATTGAAGAACAAACAGATTTGTCGTAAAGATTTGTAAGTTCAGTAACGTATAAAGAAACGTGTAGCACTGAGATTCACTAGCTAACTTTATTCATGTTAAAGGTAAGTCACAGCACTTCAGTGAAAGAGGATTATTTCACTCAGTTGTTCATAGCTACACAGTTATGTATATTCTACAACTAAATTAAGAAGTTAAGAATAATTAAGAAGTTGGCAGACTCGTCCCACAATTAGTTTGTTATATTTCTCCAACTGTGTATTTTTATCTCTCTCTACTTTGTATATTTTGTTTGTATATAAGTATATAGACATTTTCTGTTCCTCTGCCTTGCACCTACTATGTTTTGTCTCTGCATCGCCCTAAGGTAGACTGGTAGAAAATGCCCAAGGCATTAAGTCCGCATTTGTACGATGTATTTGTTTTGCATACCTACCATACCATCATCACGCCTGTATTCCCCGAAGGGTTAGGCAGAGGTGTAACAATGTACACCCACAGTTCGCCGGTATGTTTTAGGTCCCATGTAATAGGGGGCGAGCCTATTGCCAGTAAACGGGCACAAATCTTAACTCCGAGCTGCTACTGAGAATTTCATAGAAAAACCCAATAACACATTTTGCTCGCGCGCTTAGGACCACTAGGCTAACGAGGCAGATTTTTTGCATTTGTGCATAAAGTTAATAAGTAAATTAATTAATAAAATACTTTTCATATTAGGAAGCTATACGGTGCATCACTGGCCTAAAGTAGGTTACGGCGTATGAGATTGTCCAATCATCATCACCAAAGAAAAGCGCAGGGGTCGATTAGGGTACAAAAGACAGCATGGTACGGTGGCCTTATCTAGTACAAAATATCTTTGTCACTGATTCCACGTAATGGTGACCCACTCACAGTAGTGATGACGTCTTGATGTCCCCTCTGCAGCGTGACGTGCAGCGGCGCCGCAGCGTGCACGGCGCCGCGTGCCAGCGCCGCCTGCGTGCACTGCGACACGCGCCCGAAGCAGAAGCACGCCGTGCAGCCCGACGGGTTGTCGACCGACAGGCCGAACGTGCCCGTCAGGCAGCTGTCGCATTTTTCGCCTACTACGTTTTCCTAGAGGATCAAATAATTATTTTTTATTTAAACATTAATATTTTTATAGAAACAAAATATTTGTTTTTGTTTGTAATGGATAAACTCAAAGGCTTTTCAACCGATAAAAAAAAATAACATAGAGTATATATATTTAAAAAAAAATATTAGGATTCGTCAGAAAATTCACGCGGCCCAAGTCTCAGGCAAAAGTAGTTTGTGATGACATAAGATACTTTTTATGTCAGAAAAAAAACATGGTTGCACTGGTTCCTCATCCTGCAGGTTAAACCGAGATGAATGAGCCCGTCAATGGCGCTCCAATATCAGTCGGGAGCGCGGATAATGCGGCAAGCGAATACCAGGCTCTCGTCTTATGGTAGGAGGCGGAACCGTGGGGTTTTAGTCGGTAAAAGTCCGACATAACCCTCCGTTTACCCCAGACGGAGGGTAACTATGGGGATTTCCCCAAGAAAAAAAGGTTAAACCGAGAGACGAAGCTTGTTTACTTATATTGAACGATGGTGGATCTTTCAGTCCAGCTTACCTTACAAGGACACCTCCCCCATTCGTCGCAGCTGCACAGCTCGTCGTCGCAGTCCCGGGTGCCGGCGGCGTGGCACTGGCACGGCCGGCACCTGGGCCCGTAGTGCCCGCGCGCACACAGCTCGCACGTGGCGCCCTCCCAGCCGGCGCGGCACTTGCACTGCCCAGTGTGGGGGTCGCATGTGTCTGGTAACAATGTTTCGCAGTTAAATACATACTGGTGTATTCAGTTAAGCACTACTAGCGTGAAGGTCACAGAATGTATGTTAGGCCGAACGATGTCCACTGCTGAACATAGGCCTCCCTTAAGAAAGTCGCAATCACCGGACCTCTAGCAGGTCGCCGCCGGTCCTCTTCGTGGAGCGCCTTCTCACGCGCTTCTGCGCTTTTCGATTCGTAGTCGCCACTCGAGAGCTTTACAAGTTCAAGTAGATTATAACGGGTGTAAGGAACAGATATCCTTAAACTGAAAACATGAATTCACTATTCTGGACTGAGTATCAATCAATAACATTTTTTTTATCGGAAAACCATAAGTAAAGAGATGTAGAGGTTATTAATACTCATGTGCTAGGCGAAAAGTCGCTCTTATTCTGTCTGTATCACTCTCTGCGGCTGGTAAAAATTTGGCAAAATTTCCGACAAGATATTCCACCAGAATAGTGTTCAGAGTGTACTGGGATAGCTGTCCCTTACACCCTGTAAATGATCACATTAGCTTTAAATAATTGTACAAGTATACACGTAATCGAGATAAGTTATTTCAAATACTTTTACACCTTAGTTCTTAGTCCTATGGGTTATCAATACTCACTGGAAACTGCGCCGGCGCCACAGCTGCAAGGCTTGCAAATATTGCCTACCCCCCAGTAGCCGCGTGCGCACTGCCGGCACCCGGCGCCCATGGAGCCGCCCGGACACACGCATCGACCACTGTGCGGGGAACACACCTTGCCGTCCTTACACACCGGACACGCTAGAACGATACATTACGAAAAATAGACGATAATTTTTATTGGGAGCCATCTTATGTCAAGATGATTTATGTACTGTTTATTGGTACTATTTTAAACCATTATTAATGTTTAAATTATGTTGTCTTCTTCTTGTAATTCCAGCACCAGGGCTGGGCTAAATGCCCGGTTGCCCAGGGTGAGACAGACTCTTGGCTCACATATTTTTTTATATTCTGTGGCAGTATTTCGAAATTGTATTGTGTTTTATTAGGTTTTGCCTAAAATAAATGAATATGATTTGTTTAAGTTAATTATCAAATCTTGACTCACGTAGACATCCAGCAGGTCCGAAGCCGTAGTATCCAGGCAAGCAGGTGTCACAGTGTGCACCGCCGACGCCGTCTGCGCAGGCGCACGCGCCGGTCTCCGGGTCGCACGCCGATGCACCCGGGCCGCATGCGCAGCGCCGGCACCCGCCCAGCTGGAGACCCCAGTACCCTTCCTGTGAAAATAATAGGGATAAAGTATATCTTTTCATTTTTACAACCGATAATTCTTCGTTCGAACATATCCTACTCCTACTATTATTATACAAGCGAAAGTTTGTGACGATTGATGGATGGATACATGGATGATGGTTGGATGGATGGCTCTTTCACGCTTTAACCGCTGATCGGAATAAGCTGAAATTTCGCGAACATATGCAATGTTTTTTTTGACACAATTCACCACTTTTGTTGATTTCTAATACCTACGCAAACCAAGTCGCGGAAAAAAGCTAATTATTAATATCTCTAACTAAGGACTAATTTTGGTAGTATGAATATTCGCCAACTAATAACTTTCAAAGTGACAGCTGCAGCCGACTGAATAATGTAACAGATTAACTAATAGTTCCTACTTTTTTTTTTTTTTTGGTGGGTGGGAAATCATCAAATAACTTCTCCCGCCCTGGGCGGGGCGGGAGGGAGTGTCAGACTTTTACTGCCTAAAACCCACCCATGTTCCTTCTTGTGCCCTTTGCGTTCCGGGGGCGCGGTATCTCTTGCGAACAACCCGCAGCCCCGGCAGGCATCACCCTCAGTGGCCCCTTCCTTTTGCTGACAATAGTTCCTACTAACGTTCAAAATTCGAACGCTCTTGTCGGAAAATCCGTTAGAGATACATTCAATAACTAAATATTATGCTGTTGTGCAAATAATTATACTTAATTAATTGATCATCCTCATCAAATCTTGTAGATGATTTCATATTCTATTTGAGAGACATTTATCGTGACCCCGTAGCCTCAATCTAATCTAAATTGATCGCATCTTGAAATCTGTGCGTCTGTTTATCCTAATCCATATATTTAATGTCCCATTGGCACATTGCCCGACCATTTTGCGTAAGGAACTGCGTACACAGAAATTAAAACTATGTCGTGGTAACAAATGAAGACCAACTAATTAAAAACGCTAAAAATGTAGTCGCAATCTCATGTCGGCCACAATCAATGTCATAAAATGTTGGGAAATTAGAGGAATATTATGACAGATTAAGATTGAATTGCGATCGTCCTTAAAAGTCAATAGAACTATTCTGTTCTTTCAAGTTACAAATTGGCATGTTACGATATTTATCATACCATATGCGAACTACAACTGATATCCTACATTGAGATATCAAAGCTATCCGTGACAACTATGCTTAGAAAACTGAAGCGTTTCTTGTTTGTTTGTTTGAACGCGTTAATATACAGAACTATCAGTCAGATTTAAAACAATCGCTGGCACAAGCTAGTTAGCATATACAATATAGCATAGCCAATCGATGGATCCCTTTTCAATGGAGGATAAGGAGCTTAGGCCTGTTCCTCATACCTCTAAAGGAGTGCCATTATTACAATTTATTAGCAATAACTTACAATATCCTCAACGAGTCGGACATTGAACCGACTCTAACACAATGGTTAGCTAGTGCTATCGGCGCTCACTCAACAAGCGTCCCATTCACGCACAAGAATGCGCCGGCGCACGCGATTAGATCACGAACGCGCATCGAACGCAAACTGAACGCGAATGAAGCAGAAAGTAAATTCTTGCTCAAACCAAATATGCCGTTAAAGTATTTAGTAATCAAAGGGTGCCAAATGAGACCTCATTAGGAGTATTTTTGTATGTAGTGCTAAAACTTGTATGGAGTAAGGATCCCTTCTGCCAGAGTTGCGGAATTTGTTCGAAAGAGTCACCGCGGCCCTGGGACGCAAAAGGCATTAAGAGGAACACGGATAGGTTTTAGTCAGTAAGAGTCTGATACTCCAGAAGAAGCCATTTGATGATTTCACATCCTTAAAAAAGATTACAAGATCCCTTCGCGTGCGAGTTTGATTCGCCCTTGGCGGGTTTCTTTTTAAGTATCGTGCCGATGGGAAATAAGAAGTTGGAATAACTAAAACTTGATTTTAGTGCAAACGTGCCATTACGTTCAGTACATGATCAGCTTAGAAATAACATTTAATGTTTGTAAACTGGAGATCGCCGACTTAAGCTCGGATTAGTTTTGATCGTCTGTTGATGTTCGGTATAGGCCTACTGCAGACGGTAGACTTTTAGCGTGATTTATTTTGCGGTACACAATAAATTAATCACTAACAAAATTTTCTATACAAATAAATAAAAGTGAAGTGTCTGTTTGTAATTTCAAATTACCAGCTTTTCACTAAATGCATATGATGTTATACGGTATATACGGTATTAACATAAATATTTTTTTTCTTTCTTTCTGTTTGTTCCGGCTTATCTCCGAAACGGCTGGACCGATTTTGACGGGACTTTCACTCGCAGATAGCTAATGTTATAAGAAGTAACTTAGGCTATTTTTAATTAAATTACTTACTTTAGGTAATTAAAAAAAAGAGGGTTATGCGAAAACAAAATCGGAACCAATAAAATAGTGAACGCGAACGAAGTCGCGGGCAACAGCTAGTAAATAATCTTTGGTTGTTTTGTCAGCGGAACTGTAGGGATGTCCAAGCTATTGAAATCTAGAGATTGCGGCAGACTTCCAAGTACTAATGTGACTTTTTCTATATCATTTATCGTTTATCTTAGACATAACTGACATCGGTGAAAGAAAAGATTGTGAGGAAACCTGAACATCGTATCTTCTCTACATGAGAAAGCGCCTTTGCCGTGAGTTGGAAGATTAGCAGGCTGGTATTCAAATTATTATTTCACCGTTAAAAGTAAGCTCTTGTGCGTTAGCGCGTGTTCAAGCAAACATTCTATTTTATCACGAACTTTTTGTGCGACTCGATTTGTAAAAATATTAAGAATATTTTGTGCGTCGTGCGTTTCTGCATACAATCATTCAATCATCCTTGAATTTAATTTTTGTATTGTATGTTATTTGAATGCTTATTTTATTTTAATATTAATAATTCTATGTTAATTAATGTAATTGGACCTGTGCCGTTTTAATTAACTATAAATAAATAAATAATTCTATAAGTTCAATGTTCATAGACTAATGTAATACCGATGGCGTTGCCCAACCCTACGAGATACAATTGGCACTGATTGACATGAAAGACGATAATGCTTGTTGCTATTTATATAATAAGTAACAACTGTCCCATTAGTCTGTTCTCGTGAGCGCGACTATTGAGCGTGTGCTGGGTTCAATTCCCAGGTTGGGCAAAAAGTGTTATTAGGTTTTTCGATTAGGAATTTCTCAGTAGCAGCCTTGCATTTGGAAGTTGGTGATAGGACACCTTCGTGACTCGATCCTTCACCTGACCTCTCTCTGGTCGTGTCGGATTTCACTCCCATCGCACTATGAGAGTTAGGGAAAAGGAAGTGCACATGACTTGTACTTGTTTAGTCTCCATTGAGATTGGCCGCCATGACTGAAATTCGTTCGGGAGAATATTATACCTAATAAATAGTCAATGCAATAAAATTGATGAAATATTTCCATCAAGAGCGAAGAAAATCTCACAACATTATATTTGCAGTAAATTCTTAAGTGAAACACTTGAAAATGTAAGCACAGGGTTTAAAATTTAACTGCGGTTTAAATACCTTATTTAAATACCTCATTACATTTTATTTGACATTTAAAGCGTAATAAATTTAACTTTCTATCCAGTAATACCGTTTGCATACGGTTTAAGGGCTATTATTGTTAGGTGTTTGATAATTTAGTTGCGAGAAATATGTCATTGGTAGATTACAATTGACCTGGTTAATTGCTATAAAATAGTAGAATAAAAGCTCATTAGTTTTAACTATGGCTGCAGCACCAAAATTATCGACGCCGCACAAAGCCTCAGAAACCCTAGACAATTAGGTGGTAATTATTTTTTTTCCCGGACGTAACAACAACGTACCATCACGCCCGTATTCGCCGAAGGGTTAGGCAGAGGTGTAGCAATGTACACCCACAGTTCGCCGGTATGTTTAGGTCCCATGTAATAGGGGGCGAGCCCATTGCCATTAACCGGGCACAAATCCTAACTGCGAGCTGTTACTGAGAATTTCATAGAAAAACCCAGTAACACTTTTTGCTTGACTTGGGAATCGAACCCAAGACCTCTGGCGTAGCAGTCGCGCCTAGGACCACCAGGCTAACGAGGCAGTTTCCCGGACGCACCTTATTATAAAAATGAAAACTTCTCTTACATTATCTTTTTTAAGTTTTATTGCTATCTTTTATTAAATCGGGGTTCCTCTGAGATAAAAACTAAACGCTATTTGAAAACGCCACCCGGAGGACTCCCGAATGCCCTCTTAACTAAGACAAATTCGGAGAATTGCGAACGGATGACAGCTATACCCCAGCCCTACTGATAACTAACTAACAGTTTTGTGACTTACCAAGCCAGGAAGCTGGTGATCATGGTGTAACATTCCCAATAGCACCATGTTCAGCTCAATACAACAGAAAGTGATTTACAATGATATTGGCAGAAGATGAAGCTGCTACCAAGTGCCAACTACGTACGAGTACTCACTCCAGAGCCCCCAGTTTTAGTAGGTACCCATTCGTTTGAAGTTGCTTGATACAGACACAAACATCTGTCTTCCACAATCCTCGGCTATTATGTGCATGAGATATTAGCCAGCTGTGGCCCACATTCGCGAATTCCTGCCATGTCCCAATGACATTTAATTGAGACTTCGCGGTACTATTCCGATACCAGCGACACCAATTATTGGTATTATGGCTGACAGGACCGGATTTGGACTAAGCGTTAGTAAGAAAGATGGAGGTTCCATTTGTTTCCGTTTTTTTTGGTTTAATGATTGTTGATATTATAGTGGTAATTGTTCCCAGGGGCATTTATAATACCCGCCTGCTATTATTATGTTGTCCGTACTCTTCATCATAATCATTATCATATTAGCCGAACGGCGTCCACTTTTGGACATAGGCCTCCCCTAGAGATAGCCACAATGACCGGTCCTAAGCTGCCCGTATCCAGCGATTTCCCGCGACCTTTACTAGGTCGTCCGTCCACCTCGTGGGGGGCCTTTCCACATTGCGCCGGACCCTTTCCAGGTTTTAAATAGTGAGCCCATCGCTCAAAGGAAACCACCTCAGACACATTAATGATGGCACAATGACTTCAAGATTGCTAGATGATAATATAAACATAGGTTTCGATTGTCACGCGAGAAATGAAATGGTGACCTACTTGAATAATACTTAACTACTTAATTAATTTTTATAAACTTATTTGGTGGTACAGAGGATGTAATTTCGGATATGGAACACGTACCCATTTAATTTCAATTGAGATGCTTTTACTTCGTAAAAACTTTATAACATCGGTTAGGTCCGTCCCTGTGCAGCATGGCTTAGAACACCGTTTCAATTTAGCTTCATTTTACGTAAATATCTCTCATTTCTAACGATATTCTAGCAATTAAATCAACTACTTTAATAGCAGAATTCCTTGTGCTATATTTGATTCAGAGAAGTATAACTAAGCGTAATTTTAGGTGTAGGCACATTTTAATATTGTCAATGGGATGGCAACGCACCAATCTGTGTAAATGCTGCTGTTACTATGAGCGCAAGGGCGTCGCCTAGGGGGCAACAGAGTGGTAGCCACCACACCTTAGAGACAAAAAAAATGTAGCCGAATCCAAAGCAACCAATTCCTTAGTCCACTCACTTGACTTGCTTCACCGATCATTTCTGCACGTCGAAACTACAATGAATTTACTTATTCTAACATAACATACATACCATCACGCCCGTATTCCCCGGAGGGTTAGGCAGAGGTGTACCAATGTACACCCACAGTTCGCCGGTATGTTTTAGGTCCCATGTAATAGGGGGCGAGCCTAATGCCATTAACCGGGCACAAATCCTAACTCCGAGCTGCTACTGAGAATTTTATAGAAAAACCCAATAACACTTTTTGCTCGACCTGGGAATCGAACCCAAGAACTCTAGCGTAGCAGTCGCACCTAGCACCACTAGGCTACCGAAGCAGTTAACCGGCTGGCGACGCTCTTGTATAAGCGAATGAATTTTAGAACCACCTTGGTCTAACTAATACGTCTCTGTCTTCGTACAGAGGTAGCGTATAAATTCCGCTCCGTTTCCTCAGTGCGTTCCGTTTCTTGCTTAGAAATGTCACGAAGACATTTCGAACACCGCTATTTGAATATCAATGGTAAGTACGAATAGATGTAGGTAAATTGTTTGCTCGGAATCCTAACTGTGTGTTTGAGGAAGGTGGGAAAATGGCAGAAGGCCTGGCTTTGTTTAAGGAGCTGGTGGGTTAGTAATCTTTAAGGAGCATGACGTAGGGTAGATCAGAAGGAAGAGCTGATAATATTCGGAGTGGAAAAGACATCGTAATGACAACTTTTACCTTTTTTAGTATATGATTCTAGACCTCCAGGGTTAACATTTTTCGTCGGTGATTGAATTATACAATCAGATGTTCCCTATATTTTGACTGTGTAAGTATGTTTTCAATATGATTTATGTTAGTCAATGTAAAAATATTACGCTGCCCGCCCACATCGGGCAATCGATGACCGATCCGCCCGATGATATTTTGTCGGAGAGAATGGAACACATGAATTCTAATTTAACAATGCACACGTCCTACAAAAAGTCGGTCCCACGAAACTACGAACGGTCCGATTATCGGTCCTACAAAAACTCGGACGTGGGCAGAGGCCCCTTCATATAAACACACTGACAGATTACACAATATTGCAAACTAAAATATTTTAACCACTCTAGATGCTTACGATAATACGAATACAATGTATGTGAATCTAAAATATAATTCACTAATTGACTAGTTAAGAAGCTTAAATCTATCTTACTGACTGACTTGAAGTTACATTACCTCACATGTTTCACACGCCCGGCCCGTAACGTGTTGCTTGCAACGGCACTGCCCTGTCCGGATGTCGCACACATTACTCTCAGAACCGATCGACGAACAATTGCAACCTGTAACAACCGAAAAGAAAATCTATAAGAAACGGAATAATTTTAACTGTCATAATTACAGTACGCACTGTTTATTTATACTTCTTCTTTTCATATCGATGATACATCTTTATTAATTTTAAACTATTTAAAGCCAATGTATAGCCACATTTATTGCTACGTCAGAGGTCGTCAAGGGTACGGTGAACAGACAGTTGTAACACTTCATTATAAATGAGACATAGTCTTATCAGGAGCTTCGCAATCAGTCAAGTCAGACGAGTATATTATGCCCCATTACGCCATATTATGTTTATTGTCTACTTTACCCAAAGGGGGCTTTGGGTACGCAGTTGATTTAACGCATATTTATACTTAGTTTTACTTGGTACAGTCAATACAATTTCCATGCATTATAACACCCACCCATCTATAAGCTACCCACATTTATTATAAGCTGCGAGTTATAACTGTCCCTTAATTATGTAAATACGGACATTTGGCGCGTCGCGTTCCTTACATCATGTCACAAACACGAGGGTTTATAATATTATCATTGTCAACAAACTCCCACGCAGCGGTGCACGCGTTCCGAATTCAAAATATCAAACCCAGATCAATTTGCTAATGTACCTGACAGCTCGACGCTTATTGGTCAGGAGTTATTAAAATATAAGATGGTGGTAATTTAGCTCGTTATCAAATTGTTAATGCTAATACAAGTTATAAATAATGCTTTTATCGAGTTAAGGATTACCCGCGGTTTTGCTTGCCTGAATTTATGACTAAGTTCTCGGCTTTCAAATTTTATGGTAGAGGACACATAAACCAACTAAGCCAACATTTTGAAATAACTGGATACGTATTTAAAAAGTTTTAAAGCAATTTTCTTAAGGATATCTTACTACTCTTATAAATGCGAAAGTTTGGATGGATGGATGTTTGTTACACTTTGGCATTTATACGGCTGAATGGATCTGGGCCAAATTTGGCACAGAGATAGATTATAGTCTGTGAAACCACGTAGGCTCCTTTTTGTTCCTGAAAAATCCAGTTATCGTGCGTCCCGAGGGATAATTTGAGATTTTGGCTTTATTCTGAAATCTACTCAGAGAAAGCCACAGGCAGAAGCCACTTTTAATTACAAAACTCAAAAACAATAATAGTTCCATCAAATGTTGATGAAAATAGGTCAAAGTGTCAAGATTGCAGATTTTCTTTTTACTGAGACAATCGATACTATTCCGAACCACCAAGATTACAGAATCCTTAACAGCAGAAAACCTTTACAAACTGTCGGACAAACAAATTCAAATTCTCCATACACTGTAACCAATTTGTTCGAGCAAACTTCTTGAGATAACCGCGGTGATTACCGACAGAGTGGTCGGCAGGACTGCAGCACTAAAAGCTGTGATATCACGAGCTTGTAAACAATATTATTAAGATAACACGTATCAGCGATTAGCCCATACGGGACCAACAGAGATGTAGGGTAATAGGATATACAGAAGTTGTTTTAAAGTCTCGTTCGTACCGGGTGTTTATACAACATTGACGGTTTAGCAACACGATTGGCGCAGTGATGTAGCGATTGACACGTAGTGCAGCAGGCACTACGTGTCGCGGGTTCGATTTCCGAACGGAACAAATATTTGTATGGCCTGCAGATAAATGTTCCAAGTCTGGCTGTTTGTGTAGGTACGTGATTTATGTTTGTAAACGCACCCACGACCCAGGAGAAATAACTAGATCGGGGCAAAGCCAAAAAAATTGAGTAGCTCGACACATAAGATCTTGAGTTCGATTCCCAGGTCGCGCAGAATGTTATTGGGTTTTTCAGCAGCAGATTGGATTCTCGATATGTGAGCTGTTGATGTAAATAAGTCCCTTTATTTGGGGATCTATATACGTAACTGGGTCATTAGAATACAATATATCTTTGCTTAAAATTAATTAGTTTGATTAGCACTATGGGTGATGTGTCTATTTACACTTCGCGTAACTCTGCCTGCCTCTTCGAGTAATACAGGCGTGATATTATTATAAAAGGTTACCCAAGTAGTACCTATGCCCGATTCCAAGAATTACTTTAGTATGTATTTAGAGCAAATTGTACAGAAATTTGAGACGCGGACATTTAATAGATTGTTATTATGAGTAACGGTGAAACAATGCTTGTGATAAAATGCAGGTGTACGGAACCATATTTATTTCAGTCGGAAATATACAAATTTCAACTTTGTCTGTGAAGACTTAGGTGTCAAAATTGAACGTGGATGGTTCTAAGGTCGCGTTCCCACGGTTTCCGAAGTTATTGGAATATTATCGATTCATGTTTCGGTGATTGAAATGCTGATAGATATTATTGTGCTATATTTCGTCGTTCATGGTTGGGGTTTATGTTATAAACATGATTAAATTTCAGTAACCTTACTGAAAGGTATCAATTTATATACTTGTTTGTTTTTTTACAATACAATATAACAATTTGGCCCAACAATTTTTTTCTTACTCCTCCGCTAATCATTTCTGATTAATTTCGTTGCGGGATCCAAGACAGTTATATCATTTCTTCGGGACTCGTCGAGCTTCATTGCCTCGGCGCTCTTCAGACGGTCACCACTGTTGATTCTGGCTTACAGAAGTTGCAGTGGTTGGGAATAGTGTGGCGGGCTTGTCACAAAAAAAAACAATTTGGCCCACTCTAAGAATTTCTCCTGGGTCGTGGGTGCGTTTATAATTACAAGTCAGACCCGATACCACTACCTGTAGGCCATACCAATATCCGTGGAAATCGACCCCGCAACACACGGCGCAGCAGTGAAGCGCTAAGGCACTAGACAAAAGATACATAATTAAATTAAATAATTGAAATGATTAAGTAATATCTTGTTCTACTTTTCCCACAACCAGTGTAGGTTCCGACTTTCAAGTCCATCTCAAATATTATTTGCCTGTATTTATTATTTCAAATAAAAAACCAATCTAATCATCCAAAGCGCATCGTAGTTAAATTTTCGATCGATCGGGTATTTAATTAAAGTCTACATTTATAAATAAAAATTGACGGCGTCACCGGAAACGCAAAGACGCCAACATAAAGAATTTAATCAATTTTTAGCTCATCAATGATTGAAGCCAATTTGAGTTAAAAATATCTACTTCATTGATCCATAGCAAACTATCTCGACTCTTGATATTTTTTCCCACGAACTATATTTTTGAATGACTACTAGCAAGATTACCTGCTTTTTAATTTTAACTACGTATTATAGGCCAATTTTACTTATTAAAAACGTTCAAAAACTTTTAACTCAAGACAAGGGAATTTAACTCAAGACCTCTAGCGTAGCAGTGGCGCCTAAGACCACTAGGCTAACGAGGCAGTTTATAAATAAATAGTAAGCATTAGGACAATATAGTTATTACTAACAGTAATTTGGGACAAGCCCGCCTACTAGGCAGACACATAATAGGCAGTCGATTACCCAAAATAACTTTCCTATTTGTCCACAACAGGCTTCACGATTAGATCTACAAACTAGATAGCAACCACTTTCCAACAATTAGCTCCACTAACTAAAGATTTATCCGGCCATTCCCGAGAACATCCATCGTAAATAAAGTTAATCTTGTAAGCAATTAAACAATTTGTATAAATCTAAGGGAAAATCGCACTTCAATTCTTTAGAAACTTGTCCTACCGTTTAGCTGTACGTGCGGAGAGTAAGACAGCGGTGTCCGACACTAATGGAGACAGGTTTCTCTTATGGAGTTGTGCAATAAATGTCGGACATCAGTTTTCGGTTGTCTGTCGTTAAGTGTGCGATTTTAATATGGCCAATTCTTGAAGGTGAATGTGATTGGTCGATTCTTTAAGAGCAATTCTAATAAATAAAAGCATTCAAATTCTAGTCTCATCTCTGTGACAATCAATGACACGAGATGTGTGTAAATTAAAAGTATTTTCTGATAGATTGAGACTAAGATTAGATTCTTTTATGGGACAAGCCCGCGACACTATTCCCAACCACTGCAACTTTTGTAAGCCAGAATCAACAGTGGAGACCGCCAGAAGAGCGACGAGGCAATGAAGCTCGATGAGTCCCGGAGAAACGATATAACTGTCTTGGATCCTGCAACGTAATTAATCAGAAAAGAGTAGCGGAGAAGTAGGAAAAAATATAGTTTCCACTTCCCTCCAAACAAGCAGGAGACAGAACAGAACTAGGCCAATAGGCACAAGGGGATGTTTACAACTAAGATTAGATTGCGGTCGTTCCTCAAAGCTAGTTGAAATTCTCCCTCGTAGGTACGTGGAAATCACCCTCAGTGGAAATGTGCCATAATGGAAGGTCCTAATGAGATAGGTATAACTTGAAATACACTAGCTTCAACTCGCGACTTCGTCCACGTAGTTTTTTCACCTGCATTAGGTTATGACTTTGGTTACTGCTCCGCATCTATTGGTCGTAGCGTGATGTTAAATAGCCTACAACTTTCTTCGATAAATGGACAATCCAACACAAACCTTTTTCAATTCAATCCAGTAGTTCCTGAGATTAGCGCGTTCAACCAAACAACCAAAAATCTCTTCACCTTTATAATATTAGTATAGATTGCTGAGAGAGGGGCGTCATCGCCGAGGGAGGCCTAAGAAACGCTGGCGTGATGACTTTCAGATGTTAATGGGAGGTGAGGCAGTGAAGGCAACGCATAGGAATGAAGAAAGAAGGAGTGGTAGGCTGTCAGGGACCCCTTTGCCGATCAGTAAGACAATGTAGGTTTATAAAAAAAACATTGAGCATTAGTCCTCTAGACATTTTTCTTTGGAGTACTCTAACTCACCTAGGAATAGTTGCTAAATTATAGGAATCGTAATTACCAAACGCTTTTTCCATACACAGAAAACAAACATAAAACTTTTAATGAATGCATCGGTTGCCTAATTGCTAACTAGAAGCCCACGGCTTCTTTTAACCTCATTAGATTGTAATGGATAATTAAAGCCTGTTACTACCTTCGGCAATAAGCGCATCGATGTGGAAATATACTGCGCTCGTTAGGAAATGGTAACAGTCTTGCGATCGATATTCATGGACGAAATTGGGCGATAATTTTTGTAACGCTACAAAAATAAGTATCGTGTGTGGCGCCTTATCAGTCCGTTGAATAATAACTAAGATGATAGATGAAAACTAACATTAAGATGTTAAGTGTGCCTTTAATCTCAGACACAGATTTGACAGTTTCGTACTTGACAACTTGAAAATAGTGTGCTTTATGTATATGTGACGAAAGCACATTATTTATTTTCTGATAGACGTATGAAACTGACCATTTTATTTAAGATTAAAAATACAATATAGGTATATGTATAAAGATATCTGCTGATAACTGCCTCGTTATCCTAGTGGTCCTAAACGCGACGGCTAGGCTAGAGGCCTTGGGTTCAATTCCCAGGTCTAGCAAAAAGGCTTATTGGGTTTTTTTATAAAATTCGCAGTAGCAGCTCGGAGTTAGGATTTGTGCCCGGTTAATAGCAAAAGGCTCGCCCCCTATTGCATGAGGCGTTAACATACCGGCGAACTGTGCGTGTACACTGGTACACTTCTGCCTAACCCTTCGGGGAATACAGGTGTGATGGTATGTTACGTATAAAGATATCCATGTATAAACTTAAAAACAAAATACAAACGACTTTAAAACTATAATCTGAAAAATGTCAAAACTTTTGAAAGAGTCTGGCTGAAGTTATGAGCAATGAAAAGTAAACATTTATTCATATAACTAAACCAGCACTTAATCGTATGCGAATAAGGTACCTTTTGTGCCTGATACCTGAAAAATTAGCTATCATTAAAACTAGCAAGTACTTTTGAACTACATATTTCCTTTGTCTATTCTCCAAGTATCGGCCATGATAATAAGACGTAGGACTGGCTACCTTGGGTTCTCGTACCAAGATCCACCTCATCTTTGTCCTCCATATAATCCGTGTTGATGTAATGTGACATTTGACGAACCTTCTTAAGGAATGTCAGGTGTTAGGCCCATTTGACATTTTGCATTCAAAAAGTTTCATCATGATTAATGAGTTACGTGGGAATTGTAGAAAATGGCTAAGGAGTGGTCGTTGGCCAACAGCTCAATGATTAGACGAACAAGTTTGTACAATGAAGTTGAGGGAATGACGGGCTAGGCAGCAGCGGTCGCTTTGTCATTTGACTTTAGTTATGCTAAGAGGGCTTAATCCACAATATGACGACACGGTGGCCACAGTGGCTGAACGATTGGCTGCTAAGCTGCGTGTAGCTGGTTCGGTTCCAGCACTGGTCAAATATTTGTATGGTCTACAAGTATCTATCCAAAACCAAACCTATTAACAAAGTCCAAACTTATGCTTTGAATAGATTTAAAATAATCACCTTAAGATCTCCTAAAATCAAAAAATGAAACACATCAGAAAATGGGGGAAAACAATTTTGGGCACTTTCCAGTTGACGACGATGCGGAGGAATATTTTAATGACATATAATTTTAGTTTCTTGTTTTTATTATTATTCAGGAGTACTTAGTAGATATTTTTGCTAATCAACATTAAAATCTGGTCTAACACTGGTTGGGGACACTACGGTACAATATTGCCATCTTAAAAACAATTTGCACCGATTCTTGTCCAAAATACACCACAAAATAGGTGTAGTATCAAACATGTCAAATACTATAATATAATTAGTATATTATGTAGCTAGTAAACAACTTCAAGGACATGCGCGAAAACCGAAAATACGGTGTCGTTGTAAAAACGTATCCAGGAGCGTAATCTACGCTGTTCCTAAAACACTCTAGCCATTATAGAATCGGCTCGCCTTAGTCTACGTTTCTGAAGGGCCTGTGCACAACACGTTTTTTAAACGCGCCATCGACAGCGCGTTTTCTTTCCACATTTCAGTTTGTTTTTGTCTGACTCGCGTGCGCATCGTTGAAACGCGCGTCAACGGCGCGTTTAAAAAACGTGGCGTGCACAGGCACTAATACAGCAATATAAATATAAAAACGGAACAAAACGATTGCCATAAAAATAAAACCTTCACTTTTGTAACGGAAATCAAAAGCACTTCACATGCTTTTATCGTAACAGTTTAGTAATTTTTACAAGTTGTAAAATAATCGTAAAACTTTTTTATGAATATTCGATCCCTCAGACTATCCCACACTATTTCAAACGTGTGTTTATCCGATGTTAGAGAGAGACGCCCTTATACATAAACATCGCTGTCTCACTCTAGCATCGGACATAAAGATGTCGATTTTTAATGTGGATCAGAAGTCAAAGTTAAGTTTATTTTATAGTTATTCGATGTTCAAAACAATCGATTTGGTTTTAAAGGTTTGCAAATGTTTATTACCTAATACGATTGAACTTGAAATGTATTCCTATTAACAGTATTATGGTAGCTTTAGTGGTAATTAATATAGCCGTAAATTTGCGGTATTAGGTACAACCCGCCTCGCGGCTACTGCCCGCTAGTTCATTAGTGTCAAAGTAAAACATACCATCACGCCTATATTCCCTGAAGGGTTAGGCAGAGGTGTACCAATGTACACCCACAGTTCGCCGGTATGTTTAGGTCCCATGTAATAGGGGACGAGCCTATTGCCATTAACCGGGCACAAATCCAAACTCCGAGCTGCTACCAAGAATTTCATAGAAAAACCCAATAACACTTTGCTCGACCTGGGATTCGAACCCAAGACCTCTAGCGTGGCAGTCGCTCTTAGGACCACTAGGCTAACGAGGCAATCTTAATGTTAAAGTTGTTATAGTAAAAGAAGCCTATTTTCTATTCTAAACTATAATCTATCTCTGTGCCAAATTTCATTTAGATCCGTCTGTCCGCCGTGATTAAGTAACAAACATCCATCCATCCATCCAAACTTTCGCATCTATAATAGTACTTTAATTATGAATCGTATAAACATGAATGCAAGCATTAGTGACAGTCATGACACTTAACGATAGGTAGGTGTGTAAGCACAGCAATCATATTAGATATCAATTAATTATCATTTTATCCTCACAGAATAATTGCAACTTATCTGATAGATAGTATAATGTGTCAGCTGAGAATGATTCATATAAATATAGAACAATATGAGTGAATAGTCTACCTATCTGATTGAATTACATGTTTATGAATCATGGTCATTCTATTTCCGGTTTGGGCAGCGGATTAAGACTACTAGACGACCGGTTTTTTTTTGTTGCGGGGTAGAAAATCATCGTAGATGTCTCCCGCTCTGAGGGGGTGTCAGACTCTTACTGAATTAAAACACACCCACATTAACGCCGGGGATACCGGGAGCATATGCGCCTTCCGTGGACTTCCTTAGGTCAGGTCGTATATAGTGCCCTCCGAAACGCTATGCTCCTCTCTAAAAACAACATCCTTTAAGCCCTTTTTTTTTTGGTGGGTGGGAAATCATCAAATAACTTCTCCCGGGGCGGGAGGGAGTGTCAGACTTTTACTGACTAAAACCCACCCATGTTCCTTCTTGTGCCCTTTGCGTTCCGGGGGCGCGGTATCTCTTACGAATCCTTTAAGCCCTGGAAATCCGATTAATTTCAAATTCACAGCAATTTTTTCTTTGTGACTTTAAAATGAACAGAAAGGCAATTATTTAAGTTGGCGAAAGTGACGTCACAACCCTATATTGCCATACAAAATCCTAAGGGGAAATCGCGTTTCGACCGCTCAGAATACGCAACGGGGCGATTCTGCTCTTTCAAACATATAAACTACTAAAAAAAACAAATATTTATTACATTGACCAGGTGTCCTAATTTGATTCAATTATTTATGTTTTTCATGAAAACTTCCTGAAACTTTACGAAGACGCAAAACTGAATCTTGTATGGTATTGCAGATGTCCGTTAATAGGCAACGGTAACCACTCTGCAGGTTCCCACCTTCTCGATACCATCGTACCATCACACCTGTATTCCTCGAAGGGTCAGTCAGAGATGTACCAATGTACACCCACAGTTCGCCGGTATATTTTAGGTCCTATGTAATAAGGGGCGAGCCTATTGCCATTAACCGGGTACAGATCCTAACTCCGAGCTGCTTCTGAGAATTTTATAGAAAAACCCAATAACACTTTTTGCTCGACCTGGGAAACGAACTCAAGACCTCTAGCGTAGCAGTCGCGCTTAGGCTAACGAGGCAGTCGGCACCTTCTTGATTGCCATACATTTTTCTAAAAACTTGTAACACGGGTAGTATACGAGGTTCCCTTCCAGGAAACAGTTCGTGTACCATTTATCACGCCATTACACTAAGTACCTCCACAGCGAAACGGGGTCTAAGCACAATATTTAATTAAACGCATTTACTTAAACCTAAGGTCACTGGAACTAGGGCCCAACGGTACGGCGTTTAGCTCACAGCTGTTAATTAGAACAATCTAGGTTAACTAGGTACTTAGACACTTAAAAGCGTTTAGTTTAAGCTTGGTTTTAGGTTAGGGCTTGTATAGATTGAATTCACTTTGCCCTAATTCAATATTTGTTACATGTTTTTGGAGGTATAAAGAACGGGGCGCAAAGTTCGTCATCCTCCATTGAAAAGTGACGATCAAAATCTAGAAAGTGAAAAATAGCTTTAGTTTTGGAAGTCGGCGGCTTTGGTTCTGTTTGTTGTTTTGTATTGCCACCGACTTCCAAAACGAAAGTTACTTTTCATTTTCTAGTTTTTGAAGGCGGTTGTCTTTATTGTATTTCTTTTTCTTTCGAGTATCTACTTCCTGTCATCCAGACCCATATAGGAGCGGCAGTACTGCGTAATTTCCCAAGACACCCTTAAAAGTTACAAGAAAGCAGAATATGCAATTTCGTTTACTTGGATGACATATTTTTTCAGTTATTTTGATTTATAAACCAAGTTACTGAATCGATTTTTATAAAATTTCTATGGCACCAATCTGAAAGTAGTTATAAAATAAAAATATTTTTCCAAATCGGTTGATGAATGACGTAGCTCTGAGGTAACAAACATAGAAAAAAAATACAACCGAATTGATAGCATTATTATTTCCTGAAATAGGTTAAAAAAATAAAATAGCAATAAGGACAAAATAACAACATCCCATACAAGCCTGCAGCCTGCCGTGTAACAAGAAGATCTATAACAGACAGCGATAAATGAATATGACACAATCTTAGCAGGACTACCTCTAATCAGCTCAGTAATCGTATGTTTACATGGCGGACAGAGCTAATGCCCTGCCGATCCCCTTAACTTCGCGTGTTCCGCAGTGATACCCCTAAGTGGTGTAACCAGTTCCGCCTGGCTCACTATCGAGCTGATTACGGTGATGCCTGATAGTATTTGCGTACTCTTCGCTTTTGTATTTATGTACTTAGAATGTGGTGGACGGTAATAGTGACCGATACATCAAGTTCTAACGTAGATAGGTATGTTCTGACCATTTTATTTGTAGGGTATTCCAATTTATTTAACGTTACAATTAGCTGAGGGAATGAATGCTTCGCTACGTGTCGCGTATTCGATTCCCGCACAGAACAAATATTTGTATGGCCTACAGATAGTTGTTCCGGGTGTGGCGGTTTATGTATATGAGTTTGTTTATATACGCACCCACGATACAGAAGAAACTCCTAGTGTGGGGCAACGTTTTTAAAAAAGAAAAGAAAGGAAAGAACGAGTTAAATCATCGGTTTAATTCGATTATCAATTCGTTTTACTGCATTGGAACTTAGTGTTAACTTTTTATATTTATAGGAAAAGGCCCGCTTCACTAATTCTACGAATAGCTATTTTTGAAAGCCAGAACCAGCAGTGAACAGAACCGAGACAATGAAGCCCGACGAGTCCCAGAGAAACGATTTAACTGTATTTAATCCCGCAACGAAATTAATCATAAAATAACAGTGGAAAAGTTAACTACTGTAATAAAAGGTAAACACATCTATACTATGAAAACCCGGTAAATAATGTTAACGTTACAAAACTTGTGTTACACGATGTTTAAGCACAAGAGCACAAAACCGCAAAAAATATAAACAGGCCGACCTATAACATTGCCAATAACACAAAGGATAATCCTAAAATTCGCCCAGTTCTACATACGATAATTTTTAGCGAGGAATTTTTTTAAATCAAAATTGTATACATTTTTGGTATTTTAGGAATGGTCACAGCATATTCAAGGTTCTGTCATTCCACTATTAAGTGCAAAACCCCATAACTAAAACCACGTAATAACTTTAAACGCGGAATAAGCCATAAAATTACTATCAACAAACAATATTCAGTTTAAGTTTCTCAGTAATAACCCGCTAAGCGCGGCATAGTTCAAAATCGTAAATCACGAGTTATTTATTCTGTGTTTGCTCTACAAAGTTGCAAATAATGTTGTTGGCAAAAGATCCACTGCAGTCTACGATGCGATAAACGGGGCCAGCTAGGGCCAGTGCCTTCCAGTGTTGCGGAATTTGTTCGAAAGAGTCATCGCGGTCCTGGAACGCAAGGAGAAACACGGATGGGTTTTAGTCAGTAAGAGTCTGACAATCCCTTCCGCTCCGGTCAGAGTCACATAATAACATAACATACTATCACGTCTGTATTAGAAAGCATTGATGATTTCCCATCTTTAAAAAGCCTATGTAGCTATGATGATAGAAGCGCTTGGCCAAGTTGCCAAGGGCCAAGGAAAACTCGCGGCTTTTAGCAGCGGAGCTTCGCGAATTTGGGGTTCAGACGTGGCATCAAGGGTACATAAAGCTATTATGGCTGCATTTCCAAAAAAGACGTGCGTAAATGCGTAATAAGAGACGTTTGTGAAACTAACTGATCACAGTGCTAGCTTAGCTTGAGCTCAATGAAAATAAAGCGATGCCATTGGTCATTAACACACGAATCCCTCGCTACACATCTCTGTTGCAGCTAACTACAGGTTTAGCCCTAAGGCATAGCGTAGCGTAGATCTAATTGAGGCCAGTGATAAGCTCTATCATTACAGGTTGCTCAATACGTGTCGGACAAAATTTAATGAGTCAATCGACACGAATTGAAGAGGACGATGAAGAAATAGCGTAGCGTAGGCGTTTGTCGAACGTTCAACTGAGGACAGTGGCGGTTGACAACTTTTGTACCTTATTAGTAAGAGCGCAAGGGTGAAAGATGGTTCACCGTAGTTGTCCGCGATTGTACGTACATCGAGGGCTCAAATTGAACACACAAATGTGCTCTAGATCAGATTGATTTGCGTGCACATACAACAATAGTTCATCAAAAGTGAGGGAGTGGTCGCTCCGGGCGCTGTACACACTTTGATTTTGAAACGCGAAAGGAGTAACAGATACTGATGTGGTCAGACTAATACGTTTTCTAAAAGAAAAATTAAAATCGGAGATTATCCCGAAAAAACTGAGGAGACAAAAATAAAAAAATAAAATGCTATTTGTTACAGGGACTGTAGCATAATAAGCTGTTATTTTAATAACAAGCAGACACTTCGTTTTTATTTAGTTGATAGGTAGAAATGGCCAAAAATCGTATTCTGCGCCTGCGCAGTATCTCTTTGTCAACTAAACTTCTGCGAGCTTCTTTTTCGTGACAAAATGGTTCGAACGAAAGCCGTTGGCCGGGGCATATTATGCATATCGATCATTTTGCTGTTGCATATTTATTTAGTTTACTACAGTTATGGAGATTTTATGGTGGGCGCAGGCGCAGGTCCAATAGAATACTAAGATGGATCTTGGAGCTAAGGTAGGTAGACTTTAGTGATCTTCAGAATGGAAATTCAATTGGTTACCTGAGTTATAATAATAATAATAATTTATTTCCAGATAGATTGTACAGTTCCACTTACAGGCTAATAATGTAATCTATTAAATTTTATATAACTCAAGTTTGTAAGTAGTATAATGAACTCTGGTACCCAGTTGTATTATAAACCCACGTTGTGGGGACAGTGAAGGCGAATACGCGATTTGAATACCATCCGAGTTATACCCGCATAACAACAATAACTAGAAAGATCGACATTCTGAACTCTGATTAAAAAATACTGTCACTCCAGGACCAAATCCATTGGCAAGTGTTACTCAACAAAATAATAGTAATACTAGCCTATTATTGTTATTCTCTCTTTGCGGGGCAAAGAGCTCTTGTCATCTAGAGAAGGCATTGATCACAACGCTTGCTCAATGCTCAATAAACTCATATTTACTAGATAGGTCCAGGTCATTGATGTCCAAGATAAACGTAGAAAGTATATATGAACTGAAAAAGTAGTATTGGTACTTTATCGGTATTCAATCCATTGGGACACTATTTAACAAAGAATTGAAATATTTTAACGCTATATAAAGCCTTTCTGGTGGCAGAATCCTGTCCACCTTGACTAAAACAGTTTTCCCGCAGAATTGCTTCTTTTAGACGCCAATTATTTACAAGTCTTACCAGCCTAATTTGTGTCTCTACTAGACAAATTCCCTTCGAACCTCTCATTATCACCTTATCCGTGACGATATTGATTGATGACATGAAAGCCTTGAGCCGAAGGCATCTATCCATCATCTGTGGAGTCAACAATAGCTTTGAAGTAATCCGGTCAGTAAGCAGCGTGGCCCGTGGGCGCGTTGTCGACGTATATCGTATCGTTATGGTGGAGACTGGAGTGTGTATTCTGTATCGCGTGTTAACACTATTTGCGGAGCTTACTCCAAGGGGTAGGGTTGGGACTTCGAGATTATTATCGATATGAACATGGGAAAAATTCGGTATACTAAGAGCAATTTCGGCAATGTTAGCGTCGTGGCTGAGCCATTCTATGCTGCACTTCGTAGTTCCGAGTTCCGGGTCTGATTATTTGTGTATGTGAGTAATATATTCTGTAATTTTTTACATAAGTATATGTATTAAAAACATACCATGTTACAGAAGAAATTCCTAGTGTAGAGCAAACAAATATTACACGGCTGCAGTTGACCAAAAGCCTACCTCAAATGAATAGAATTACTGAGTAGTGTACCTTTTAAAATTAAACAATATAGACAAGATGTAGACAGATTAATTTATGAAAACCTCAGAGATAACCAATTTTAACCTACAGCTCCAGCGGCCATCGCAAGATGAAAATGGAGAGAATGACAGATTAACTTTTGACACGGACAACTATAAGTGACATTGACGTTTAGTTTACAACCATAAACTACAACACACCGGACAACACTATCGCCATCGAGTTTGTGGTATTTGTTGTATTTCAGTACGAATTAGGTGTGAATATCCCCATCACTACTAGGCCCGGGAATGCAGTAACTTGAATCGTGACTGGCGGGTCGGAAGCGATTTGGACCACATCATAGAAATATACAAAAGTCCCACTAGGTCGTGTTCAATGACAGAGAAGCAGGTAGTCGACACTTGTTTTAAAATAACCAGATTTTTATTTTTCTTTATTCTTTATCGATTTTTTTTTTAACTGCTTCGTTAGCCTGGTAGTCCTAAGCGCGACTGCTACGCTAGACGTCTTGGGTTCGATTTGTGCCTGATTAATGGCAACAGGCTCGCCCCCTATTACATGGGATCTAAACATACTGGCGAACTGTGGGTGTACATTTTGTGTACCAATATACACCCTCAGTGTCTGCCTATCCCTCGGGAATTACAGGAATGATGGTATGTATATATGTCTTTATCGATGAAATGTTAAGTTTAAAGACGAAACCAGCCCTGAGTGCAAACGTGTGGTGCTGTTCCGAAAAATTATGGCACATTAAGCCCAAAGCCACAGAAGACACGCTAAGAATAAAAAAATAAGTTGGTTGCTGAGACTATCAAAACAATGTAGTATTGTTTGTAATGAATAATAAACTCAAAAACGACTTAACTGATTTTAAACATTAGTTCTCCTATGAAAAGCTACATTATCAGCTAGTAACATAGCCTATATAACATCACGCTACGACAGCAGTAATCAAAGACATAGCTTAACTCCGAGGAATCGGGTCTTTTAGTTCATTGGTTCTTTCGCGATATTTTATTATTTTATTGTAAGCCCGAGATTGCTCGCGCGCAGGTTTTCTGCACCTTCCTCCCGTTGTTTCACACCGGCCGGCCGCGCAGGCGCAGCATTGTTTAGCTCCGCATTGTTTGAATTAAGAGCTAACTGTTATTAGTGCTTGTAATTTGAGATCTTAGTATTTTTAGTTCGGTCATTGCACTGAGAGAATAATTTAATTATAGTTTGGCGGTGATTGAACAGGTCGAGGTTCAAATGTTGCCCATTATGGTATGCAGTTACTTTTCGTGCTACTGAGATCCGTAAAGGACAGTAGGTAGATAGTTAAAATATAGTACTATAGATATCTATAATAATAGAAAGTCACTTTTTTTTATACCTGCCGCCACCAGTTAACTTCGTTTAACCCCAGGAACACCTACCACTCTGATGGGATCTGAGGTTGCCCATGTGCAAAGGGCTTAATATACTGCGGATCCATCAAGCACTCTCTAAACAAAATAGGGGATGATACACCAGGTATGTTAACCCCACTGACACCCAGTCCAAGTGCGGTGCTCGATATTCGTAATGAAAAATTTTTGTTTATCGTAGTTAAGTAGATATTGAGAATATGTATTAAGTTATTGCTGCATAGCCCTCTTCCTCTCTTCCAAGTTTTTGCTGTGCCCGACAGGGTCCATAGTGATTCTGGCTCTTTATATTATTAAGATAAATAATTGAGTATTAAACTTTACAAAAATATGTCTTTAAAAGGTCAAGTACTACACAATATCCTAGAAATATTTTTCTACAATCTCTTCAGTACCTAGTTTCTATTTAACAATATCCATTCCCCTCTAAGCCATAAACTTATAACCACAAGTATTAAATAAAGGTAAGTAGAGTTTACAGTTTAGTGCGGCTTACAATGAGTCAATATCTATTATCCCTAGAACACTTTGTAACATGAATAACTTAGATCAATGTACGTACTAGAGCGAGCTTAGTGCTGCAGCGGCTAGGGCGGCACTTAGGTGGTATGGTTACACCCATATGAGATGGACTAAGAGAACTTTTTTCAAGCGAAAAGGATTCATGAAAGACTTTCACTGTGATTTTGTTAATTTTCGAACTTCAACCCGTATAAGCCCAAGAATACAGTAAAAAGTGACTATTAGACATTTCCGGGATAAAAAGTAGCCTATGTGTTATTCAAGATCTATTTCCGTGACAAGTTTCATCCAGATCCGTTCAGCTGTTCCGGTGTGATTGAGTAACAAACATCCATACATCTAAATTGGGGAGTCTATAAAAGTAAGTAATAATAAAGAAATCCTGCATAGACTACAGCTTACAAAGCCATGATTGACACACTTATCTAAAACAATTCTTTACCGTAGGGTAGACAGACGTTGGACTTCAAGAGACTAAAATCCCGTGGCCGTTCTTCCTAACCAGTATGTTATACAACCCTAACTCACCATCAGCAACGATCCACTCTCCAATCGCATGCCACTTAGCTCGATTCTCCGCAACTCTCATCTAGTCGCTACCAGCTACCCTGCGGAGACCGTCGCTCCAATGAGCCTGAGGGCAACCCTAACTACACTGCAGTATTTGTTTATAACTGCAGTCCCAATACAATAGTTTACGAGAGCTATCGTTCACTTACAAGCGTTCCATTCACTCACAGGAATGCATCGATATAGCTGCAGGCGCACGTGGCGTTGCTATGGAAACGGCAGCCGCGTTTATATTTAAATATTTGAAATACGAATACTTAACACGTTCTGAAAAACTCTAAACAACTACTTTGTCTTGGCTCTGTATGCTCTGAAACTTGATGCCCTTTCTTCTCCTACTTTTGGTGAAATCTAATCCTCCTAATTTTCTTTCTAAGTAAATATTAACACTTATGCACGGAATAATAGATAATATCAAACATAAATATAGATGTACCAATAAATATTTAAGTGTATGTAATGTCAAAATACCAGATTTTAACTAAATGCATATTTTGAATTTTTTGTCGGATCGATTATCACATGGCTTTCACTGGCCGATATCTGACAACGAACTTATCTTACTTTTATTTATTTAATTATCCTTCTTCTTCTTTTTTACACAATAAAGGTTTAAAAAAAGAAAAAATCCAAAAAGCGAAGTCTTATCTCAAACATAAAACTAGTTATTCAAACCAATCAATCAACGGATATCCAACAATTGCTAGAATTACACGTGTCACGTCATCCTGTCAGATCAAGGTTGTAACGTTTAAACCGCAACTCATACGCCGATCCTTGTAAGGAGCTTTGTACCTCCACCGCCGTATAAGGAGCCTAGCTATGTCAGGGATAGTCAACATAACATGATGAGTTCAAACCATATTGGTTCCGAATCCTATTTCCATTAAATATTAATTTGTGTATTAGTTTGTTGTTTGTTTGTTTTTGGCAATAAGCTCGCCCCCATTACGTGGTACCTAAAAGTTATTAGCGAACTGTGGGTGTACATTAAAGTACCTCTGCCTTACTCCTCGGGGAATACAGGCGTGATGGTATGTATTATTGATTTGTAATTTTTTTAAATTTGGAAAATGAGGTAGTTTTTTTTTTGAGGTTTTGGTAATTTGGTATTTATTTAATTATAGAATCTGTAATGAACAGGGTTGAATGATTGACAGAGAATACATTTCCTTATCTGTGGGTGCTGTTAAAACATGTATTTGTTTTTAACGGAAAACGTTATTAAAATCACATACTGGTATCAAGTCAGAAAAGTGGCATGTTACGTAATAATAGGTTTCAATCTTTAACACTAAAAGACTAAATACACCATTCTTTTGTGCATAGAAAACACTATTTTAGTATAGAGACGCGCGCGGCGTGCGTTCAGCTTTACGCCTCTGAACAGATGCAATACAAAACTGGGGTTTTTTCTATAGATAAAAGCTGAATGGAGCTGAATAAGTGTAATTAGTTCCTTAAAGCGACTCGCTGACAAGGACGTTTCACGTTTCACGTTTCACGTCATCAGATTTTTTATAATTTATTATTGCGCATGGGTGACAGTTTGATGTTCCCGAACTAATGATGAGACATAGGTAGACTTCAAAAAATATTATTCACGCACGACTAGTAACAAAAGGTTGGACACCCCTGCTAGACTTTGATTGGCCATAAAAAGTGCGAATCCAACGATTAGAGGCGTGCAATAAAAAGTTCGAATAAAAAAAAGAACGCATGTTAATTTTGGCCAGATGATGTCAATACAAATACATGTAACTTTTGGGCTGAGTAGTGTTGTACTTACTCAAGATTTATCGATAGACAAAAAAACGTGTTTTCAAGCCTGCATTTTTTGTGCTATTGACACAACTGAGTAAGTGGTAATCATTTAAGATTTCGGAAAAATAAGAACAGTTCCGAACTTGGACAATTTAGATTTCGGAAAAAATCGCTGACACAAGGAAAAGTGAATTATTTATTAATGTTTTATATTCAAAGTTTAAAGCCTATAGCAGTAAACGGTTATAGGCTGATTTGATGAGGATGATGATGATTCAAAGTTGAGGCTTTCAAACTTCTGACTTCTAAAGTCTGCTAAAGTTGAAAGGGTCTTGACAGTTCGTCTTGCTATGGGCATGCGCATGTGATGAGGAGACATGACTCGAGTGATGATATATTGATGGGAGAGGGGAAAAGAGATTAAAGATAAAAAAAAAATATAATACTAGCTTCTGTCCGCGACTTCGTCCGCGTGGTTCACCCGCGTTAGTTTACGACTTTGGTTATTACTCCGCTCCCGTAAGTCGTAGCGTGGTGTTATATAGCTTACACTATTTCTCATGAATCTGGCTATCACATACAAGATTTTTTTGAACCTGGCTGTAAGTTCTAGGTTTTGGCGCGTTTAAACAAACAAACATACAAAATACTCTTCAGATTATTTATGTATACCTAGTAAATTGATAAATGAAAAGGGACACCAGAAAGACGATGTTTTAAGTACAAAGTCCTACCCATGCAGAACCAGATTAAATTACAAATCTGGGCAGAAAAAAAATAACACACCTTAGGGTCATTCCCCTGTAAGTCAATTATAAGGTCAGCAGCATATTAAAAGATTGTCTAGTCGCGTTGTGTTACCTAATATGAGACGCCACGAGAAGAATGTAAAGCTCCCAGATAAGGAGGCTTGTGTTACCACGCGCCGGTGTCGCACCTTATAAAGAGTTGGTTTGTTTTTGTACATTTCAGCAACTTTATACTAAATATAGAAGTTAAAGGCAGTAACCAGTAATTAACTTTGGGGGGAGAAGGGGAGGTTGAGCTCTGGATCAGAGGTAATAAGTAACATCACGAGATAATAAGTTACTATGTTTTGAACACTATAAGCATGGTGGTTGAGAGCTTCGTCAGGCTCACGTAAATGTCTCGCTGATGGTGGCTCGATTGAGGTGTGTTGGATCGTTCGGCTCCCTTCAAGATGGTTGAGCTAAATGGTGCTGATGCACGCATCTTCGTTAGTATACAATTTGTTTTATTGTTATATATTTATCTTCATTGTTTTCACATACAGAAGCAACAAGAATTATTGTAACCAAGATTTTGTGAAAACCAAATTGGAAGAAAAGAGTGTCCATAGAGTTTCTTGCTCGTTCTTCTCTATAGAGACCTGCGCTTTGGAACGAGCATCTAGCTTCAACTTTTAAATGTAACTTTTTGACAATTTAAAAGTGCCTGTAAATGGTCTAATTCAAATAAATGCTTTGACTTTTGTCATTTTTTTGAGACGCACACAGTCAAGTAGGCGAATAATGTAAAATTCAATTATTACCGAATAAGAGAGAATAGCGTAAGGCATTTCGCCACCAAACTGCCCAAATTCGGCGAGTCACAATTTTGTAAGCTACAATAAAATACAAGTATCATCTCTCTGCTTACAGCCCTGGCGAATTTCTATTCCTTGACACGCGTTTTCTGAAATGCCCATTAACACAAAAGCGTATTGACAGATTGTGAAACCCATACTTACTACAATACTATGATTGGCAGACTAAAATGACAGCCTGTCATGACTTTAACAAATGACACCGAATTACATCGATTACCCTTACAAACCAAAAACGAAACACTGACAAAGAATCGCTTCAACTAACTCAGCATAGTAACCATTTATTTTGAAATGAGTATAGGCAAGCACTTGACGTGAGCGTGCGCCAGATATCTAGCTATAAATACGATCACTGGTTATGAATGAACGCTCTCAATGGAAATCATTTCCAATTGGCGTGGGCGTCGTAATACGCTGCTAAGGGATTATAATTTCAGGTGGATGGACGTTTAGACAGACGCACAACAGTCTGATATGCAATAGCTTTGTATTAAGGACTAGATGTTGCCCGCGACTTTGCCCGCGTGAATTTTCTTACGGTTTTCTAGATATGTTTGGTAATAAAATAGAGACCCGTTCGGGCAACCGGTTATTCGGGCAATCGTTCTTCGGGCAAACGGTTATTCGGGCAAACGTTCTTCGGGCAATCGTGGAGGCTATAGTAATACACACCCGTGTGATTATTTCGCGAGTCTACCTATTACAGCTCAATAAATTCAGCCTTGTGTAGTGACAGACTGATGGACGCATAGACACAGCGGAGTCTTAGTTCTAGGGTTCCATTTGACACCCTTTGGCTACAGAACTCAAAAAATGTAGGATTGTATCTTGCAAACGGTAAAAATTATATCAAACGCTACATTTTCATAATCACAGTTATATCTACAACACAGCAATGCTAGGAATTCATCTCACCAGAATCACTAAGGATAAGATAAGAGGGAGTGTCACTGAATGAGCGTGGACAACATAAATCATAGTTATTTTATTATTAAGACAGCACTCACTGGCCTAGACCGCTAGACTGCGTAGGCGCAGGTGACTAGGGTCGCCACACAGCAGCTTAATGATAAAAATATGTGAATAAATATTTTATCAGGATTGATTCGAGAAACAAATTTTAATTGGTACCTAATTTAATTTAAATATCATGTGATTTTATTGGTTGCCGTTTTATCCGCCATATAACCAAATTATGAATAAGTGGCAGACAATTGATGACTCGGAATTAAAATCTTATTATAAGGGAGCTTTAGTTTAAGAGAAAGCAACTAGCATAGATGATAGCATTTTTTTTTTCTTTCTAAATATGATTTAATACCAGTCGTAATGATACACAGTATCTAAACCTACGGAGTCAAAAATCTGGTGGGTGATTAAAGAGCCAAGTGAGAGGTGCATTAAGTCATAGATATATTTATGATGGAGGCCACGCAGTCTGAGCAGCCTAGACCCTGCAGGGCTGCGTGGGCGCACGTGGATAGGGCTGCCGCTAATAGAATGCAGTTCGTTTTATGCTAAAGCATTTGGTCAGACCAAATTGTTTTAAAATAATAATATTTTCTAAGAATTAAATTGTTCTATAAATAGAACAATTTAATTTAGTCTAAAGACTAGAAGTCAGAAGACATTCAGATAATTTAAATAGCATTTATACAATGTAAAAAAGTCAAAAATCAATGAAAATATTTCGTTTTGTTCCTTCCTTTTTTGTGGCAGCCCTAGACACGTATAAGGCCCACGCACACCATCAGGTTGACCCGGCCCTGCTCATCAAACCCTGCAAGTGGGAGATAAGTCTGTATCCACCTTAACGGCGCTACATTCTACATTAGACCACGGATAATGGCTCGTAATAAATGCCTCATAGTTATGTACCCATAACTATGAAAAATTTATTACGAATGGTGTGTATAATATTCGATTAATGCAGATATTTTTTATTCGATTTCTTTTTAGTTAATCATGACAGATTTTTATTGTCACTCTACTAACAATGGCTTGTGTCAAAAGAACAATTCGACTTATTCAAAACGTTCTAAATCTAGTCGTAACGCGCATCTCGGCGACAATTAACATCCATAAATGTAGAGGTATTAAAGGCATTTTTGTCAGATTAAGATCGATATTACATTGCGATCATTATTATTTAGCGGGCAATAATAAACTTCATCGTTTTCCTCGCACATCTCGAAAAGTGATGGAAAAGCCACCTAATCCTTGTATCGTGTAGCTGTAGTGTGTCTTCCTTCTCTAAGGTTTATGTAAATACTAATATTATAAAACAAAAAGATTTATAATTAAATAAATCTACTTCTCTATGGAAAGCTACATTATCAGGTATTTTTTTTTGTTTTGGGGGTGGGAAATCAAGGCTATATTTTATTTATTATTAAAAAAAATAGGTAACCATAAGAAAATTTACACAGACGCAGTTGAAGGCCAAAACTAGTGTAAGGATAATGTCGGTCATAGTCAAATAACCTGTCATGTTCTGACCCACAATGAAAAAGGCCAATTACGTAAGCCCGACAATATTTCTCCCATTCAGTTGGAAAATGATTGAATCAAGAATTTATTTCGACACCTTGTTAACATTTTTAGAAAATAAAGCAATAATATTTGTAATAAAATCTCGGGATTAGAGAAAAACGCTAATAAAATAGTTCATTAAAAACAGACAACCAACATTTTTGTGCGCCCGCGTCGCTACAAGTTTATCAAAACGCGATCATATCACCAGGGTTGTCACTTCCCATAAAATATCCACAGCAAAAGAATAAAATATTACATTAAACAAGTAAAGGTCCTTACTGATGAAACCCGAAATGTTGAATCATCATCATGTTAGCCGAATGAAATCCACAGCTCCACATAGGCCTCACCTAAAGATAGCCATAATGACCGGTTCTTAAATTTTGAATACTCCTTCACCTACAAAGGTGAAATTTGGCAGATAGGTAGGTCATATAGGTAAGGGGCGTCAGTTAAGAACGGATTTGACTTTAACTTAAGGCTTCCACACGGACGAATTCACGGCCAAAAGCTAATAAATTAAGATCTCAATACTTTTACACTCTTGTTGTTTTAATTCAAGTTTCTCCAAGACGTTTTCTTTTACCGATTTCAGTAATGTCCAAGATGAGACTTTTTCAATTCATATGTACTTTCTAAGTTAACGAGTATACTTAAAAAGTACACGTGAATATAAGTAGTCACATTACAGGATATTATATTTTTATTTAATTGTTTTGTATTAGACGAAGTGTGTAACTATGGTACATACATATTTGTTCCTATTTCTAGTATTAAGCTACTCAATTCAGGTGCTGACGTAGGTAACAGGTATCTTTGAGTCAGCCCCAGTATGATATTCATTTTCAACAGTTGAAGCTGTTCAATGAAAGTGTCCCGCCCACCATGGTGGCATCATGGCCTTATTTATCGGTGATTAAGGCTTAGTGAACTGTCATGGCGTGGCGACGCGAGATGACTATCAAAATTATCCGTTAGCCAAAATGGTGTCGTCTGATATAAAAGGCTAGGAAGGCTATCTAAGTCAAAGTTAAATAAATTTCTTTTAATTGGACCACAAAAGGCATTTTTGAACGTCATTTACAAGGAAATTAAATTTTGTTGCCCCAAAAGGTAGTTTTGTATGGGTAAAAATGGGTGAGAAACTCCATGACAAAAAAAATGGTTTTTCATTATTTTTTTATAGGTACTCTTTAAATACTTACCTACAATCGGAAAGAGTAATTATTTAATTAAAATAAAAAGGCACCAGGGATGAAACCAACGAGCAATAGCTTCATTTTACTATGAAATCAACTCTGATATACCAAAAGAAGCATCTTCTTTCAGCTTCTTTCTTCTGCTTCTTAGCGTTTCGGTGACAAACTATAATAATCAATTCTAATATTATAAAGAGGTAAAGTTTGTGAGGTTGTAGGGGGTAATCTCTGGATCTACAGAAACGATTTTAAACATTATTTTACCCATAGAAAGCCACATATTTGTGAGTGTATATATGACAACACGCTACGACACACGGGAACGGAGCAGTAACCAACAACGTAACCCGGGTAAACCGACGCGACCGAAGTCGCCATTTGGCCACATTGACTGCGTTGTCGGTGGCAGCCATTAAATATATTCCTGCTTGCAGCTGTTAGTCAAGTATTACATTTTTAAACGAAATGACAGATTATTTTTACAAAAAACAAACCTCATAAAACAAGTTAATTACAGATTAGTCTAAATATCTCAAACAACACAACGGTGTATTTTTTCTCATGTTGATTTAAGTCGTGTTGATTGATTGCGTATTACTTGGGTGCGTACGCGCAGCCGACCGCCATCAGTTGTGATCGTTGATGGCTTGAATGATACATTGCCCATATCTGTCATTTTGATGGTAATTCTTATTTAGATCGTTAGTAAAAATTGGGTGCAACAAGTCGTTAGAGGTGTGGCTATAAATGGTATCTTGCATAGTAATGTGTTTATTATTATTATTATCTGTAATAGTATCAGTGGCAACCATTTAAATAATACTAACTTCTGCTCGCGACTTCGTTCACGTCAAAGTTGACATATTACCCCAAGGGAACCGTACATTTTCCGGGATATAAACTACCCTTTGTGCTATTTCAGACTATAATCTACTTCATCCAGATCCGTTTAGCCACTCCGGCGTACGCGTAATTGAGTAACAAACATCCATTCATCCAAACTTTCGCATTTAAAATAGTAGTAGTGAGATTACTAGCGTATAAGCACCAACGCTATGATCTAAATTTTTTGCCGTGTGCCAACACCTTAGAAGCTTCAAGCGCTGCGTGTTTATATCGTCTGGTTAGACGACTAATTGTTGCATCGGCGCTGCAGCGAATTTCAGTTTAAACTCTTAACCAAATATAGCATGACACTTGTTTAGGACAGCTTCTCTAATATTTTTTGCTTTTCGTGAAAAACTACTTTCTTTGCTGGTCGTACTTATCTAAAAATCTTATCTTATCATAACGCCTGCTAAAGGAAACTATGTGTGTCACAAGCCATAGATAAATGTTTGCGTATTTGGATCACTAATACCAGTTTCAAATGGTTTCTTTTTAATATTTTTTTTTTAACTGCCTCGTTAGCCTGGTTGTCCTGAGCGCGACTGCTACGCTAGAGGTCTTGGATTCGATTCCCAGGTAGAGCAAATGTTATTAGGTTTTTCTATAAAGTTCACAGTAGCAGTTCGGAGTTAGGATTTGTGCCCGGTTAATGGCAATAGGCTCGCCCCGTATTACATAGGACCTAAACATTCCGGCGGACTGTGGGTGTACATTGAAACATCTCTGCCTAGCCCTTCGGGAAATACAGGCGTGATGGTATGTATAATATATGTAATTTTATATTTTAATTTTACAGGTTGTAAGCGAAACTTTTAAGTGGTACTGACACGGGGTGTGTTGAAATCGTTTGAGTGTAGTAGCAAACCGATAATACTGACTTTAACATCGCTATACTGGATATATCAGTGACAGGTTAAAAGCACTAGCCAACTGCTAACCCGTTCACTGCAGACTCGTTAACCCGTGCGGTGATAAAGCCTGTTATGTCATTATTTTATTATTGAACTAATTGAACGTGATATCGTAGTTAGTGAGTATGTTTATTTGTAAAAATGTTTACAGGTTTATTGCTGAACTGTTTTTCGTATTCCACAGTATTGTTTTGTGATGGCCAGACTCTTATTTATACTTTTTTGTGTCGGGCCTTCTTTTTTGTTAGGTTTGTGAATCCGAAATCTTTTCCATACGAAATTACTTTTTGGAACGGATAACCAGATACCAGATATTTTTCTTTCTTTCTTGTAAACGACGTTCAAAAGTGCCTTTTAATGGTTTAGTTGAAATGTACCATTTACTTTCGACTTTGAAAAAAAATTGCATACAACAATTGCGAATATGGTCAAAATGCATTAATAGTAGGTGGTGCTTGGTTGAACAGCTTTTCTAAACAGAAAAACTCCTCTACTGGAAATATATTGATTTCAACATATTTTAACAGAACAAGCTCACATAAACATGTAACCAGCAGTTACTTTTAACGTGTTCCTAAGAAAACATTCACTAATATAGCTGAATACCCCTATAATCAATTCGCCACAAACCCAGCGCTAAGCCGACAGCTTTTTGTACCCATTTGATACTTCAAGACAAATTGTAAATGCCACAAAACAATCTAAATCGATTACTTCATCGTCCTACTTCGATGTTATATCGATAAAGACTTAATCGATTCGGCACGCTCGGATCGATTATATTTACGAGTAAGATCGTGTCTGTACGTGGGTAAGTATCTACTGTAAGGAGGTATGCACATTTGTATTGCGCCAATGATTAAATTTATTGATCAGAACTTACAGTAGCGGTCTAGACAAAGTAAAAAATAAAAACCGGCCAAGTGCTACTCAGATTCGCACACGAAGGGTTCCGTATAAATACGTTTCTTGTATGAGGACCCTCTTTTATTTTTAATTTTATTTTATTTATTGCTATAGCGGTCATAATAATACACATTTTGTAAAAAAAATCAAGTATCTAACTATTACAGTTCATGAGATAGGTACAGCTCGCAGACGGAAAAACAGATTGATAGCACAGGCTTAGTAATAGGGTTCCGTTGACACCCTTCGAGATCCAATATACTTAGACAAGTACTGTGGAAGTTGAGGTTAATCAAATTGAACAAAGAGTAATACATAAATGGAGTGCCAAAACTAAAATAGCAATCACAAAAGCTCCTAATGCGGCAAATAAGGGTCATTTAAAACCTACGCATGCAAAGTGAACAACTCAAACCTACGTAGTTCTCAGGCCCAGGTACCCATCATTTTGTAAACGGGGCCCGCCAGGGCCAGTGCCTGCCAGTGTTGCGAAATTTGTTCGAAAAAGTCATCGCGGCCCTGGAACGCAAAGTGCATGAAGTCTGACACTCCCTTCCGCACCGCCCAGAGCGGAAGACGTTATTTGATGATTTCCCATCTTTAAAAAAAAAGGTCAAGGACTTGTATAAGGACATACACTACCTTTTATCTTGAAAGTTTTTATGGGAGTCCATCATTATTAAATATAACTTGCCTAACCATGAAACTTTGTATTAACGCACTTGATAAGAATTTAATAAACATTTTTTCAAGCGTTTTTGTTTTATTAAACACCAAAAAAAGTCCGCCCAAAGTTGCTATTCCACGCAGACAAAGTCGCGGACAAAAGTCAGTTAAATTATATTTCACAAATTACCCTGACCTTTACACATACCCTTAATATTTTATTTATATCCCATAAAGCCCGGTCATTACGGTAAAAACTGAAATTACCAATTTTGAAAAATTGAAATGATGTACCTAGTACCTACAGCGGGGTCTTAAGTACAGGGCAGCCTCAGCAGTCGACCTTTGAGGTCACAGAATTAGTGCCTGCGTTGGACCCGGCGTCCTGCCCGCGACCTAACGGGTATGTCATGTTAATAGGAATTATTATATTTTGTTGCACTGGCCGTGTAGTGATGTGGAAGGTTGCGAATTAAATTTTTGTAGTAGTAGAGCTCTTTACGAAGGAGCTCGTCCGGGGAAGTACTACCGCCATACCTCTTTAACCACCATCTCTTAATGGGTGCCGGTGTAATTACGGGCATATGAGACATTTCAACTTATTCTCTAGGATGGCATCGCATTTGCAAGGCCTGTAGTCTTACAGATGTCTATAGACAGCGGTGACTACTTAACATCAGGTTATTGTCGGCTAGTTTGATATCCAACGGTGTAAAAAAAATGGAGATTATTTTATATTGCTTTTTGTTGATTTATTGAAATCGCTTGGCCTCCTACATGAGACTTACTAAAACAATACTGGTGAATCCTGTAAACATTCTGGTGATACTTATCATAAGCGTTATTTTGTATTCTCTTCTCTTTTCCATCATAATTATCACCAAAACAAACGATGACGTCGACACTCTACTAAGGCACTGCGCAGTACACAATCAATTGAGAGCAGCCTGCGCTTGCGCACCCACTGCGCTATAAATCAAACAACCGGTATAATAGACCAGCTTGATTGGACGTAATTCCTGAAGAGCTGTAGGCAGTCCAAGTGTAAATATGAAGAGCTTAATGGAGGGGAACTATGTATATAAATACTTTGTTTCACAGTTAACAAGTGTAATTACAGGCATATGAGACATTTCAACTTTGTCTTTGGGATGGCAACGTATTTGCAAGGCCTCTGTACTGCAGACGTCTATAGGCAGAGGTGACCACTGACGGATACGCGGAACTCGTAACTGGCGCGCGGCGTATGTGTATGACCAGATGTAGGAACGTGGACGAGGCGAAAGGAGCATGTAAGGATCGTAGCAGGTTCTATGGTTGCTGCCTATCCCCATTGGAAAAAGGCGTGAGTTTATGTATGTATGTAGTAGATATTATGTGATGTGTCATAGTATAAAAAGGTTTTTTTTAACAATCCTTAAAATTTCAAATCTCGTGATGGCATTTACCTGCATTACAGTTCGCTTCTGTCTTCTCTTTTACCATGCAAGCGTGATGGTTATGGTATAAAAGGACATATATAACCGGGTCAGACTATGTCGCCCCGTGGTGCGGTCTGTGTGGTCAGTTCGCGGAACCAACGGTGCGCCGGAGTTGCGAACAAACTTGATCTGATTTTAGCATATTATCAACGGCATAACACGTTACTTCCTTACCAAAGGGCCAAGCGCGAGTGTGCCAAGTACACGTAAACGACGGCGTGTTATAAGTTTGACGTGTCAGTGCGTGGCATCGTAGCTCCCGAACGCATGAATCGATTTTGATTTTGTTTTTTGTGTTGGAAAGGTAAATTAGTGGGGACTGTTAGAAATCGGTTCAGGAGTTTCAAAGTTATCAGCTCTTTTGTTAGCTACGGTAGGGAATTTTTATTCTTCTGTCGAGAGTTACTTCAAATTTTTAATTTTGTGTTTTTTATTTAAGCATTATGCAACAAAAAAGTGCAAAGGCGGACCTGCTTTAAGCATTCTCTAACAATCAACTACAGGCGGTGAACAGATAATATGGCAGTTGCAAGAGAATAACCATCAAAATTTGAGATAAAAAAAACTAGTATGCATATCAAAAGTTGATTCTTTGTTCTTTTTTTTTAAAAACGTTGCCCCACGCTAGGAATTTCTCCTGTATCGTGGGTGCGTTTACAAACATATAAACTCACATACACAAACAGCCAGACCCGAATCAACTATCTGTAGGCCATACAAATATTTGTTCCGTGCGGGAATCGAACCCGCGACACGCAGCGCAGCAGCCAATCGCTCAGCCACTGCGCCAACCGTGCCGTCACTTGCACTTGCACAATTGCACTTGGATCGTTCAGTTCCCTTCAAGATGGTTGAGATGAATGGTTCTGATGCACGCGCCATGTTCGTGAACGGGCGCTGTCAGTTGGGATTGGTCATCTCTCATCTGCCATGGCTTACATCTTTTTTTTTTTTGGTTCACCTTCATTGTTTTCACATATTTTTCACATATTCAACAAAAAATTTGTAACCAAGATTTTGTAAAAACCAAATTGAAGGAAAAGAGTGTCCGTGGAGTTTCTTACTCGTTCTTCTCCATAGAGACTTAAATTGCAAAACGAGCAACTAGCTTCAACTTTAAACTAACTTGTAACTTCATGACAAAAGTGTCTGTAAACAGTCTAATTGAAAAAAAATGCTTTGACTTGACTTGATTAGAAGATAAAAAAAGATTCTACTTACCCCTTCCAAAAGGTAGTTTAGTACAGAGAAGAATGGGCAAAATACTCCATAATGTAATTGTGACAATACCATGGATTCAGCATATGATTCAATACAAACACCTCAGCAATAAAAAAATCATCTATTGTTTAAAAATAAAATGTGCTGTTCCCGGACATTTAGAATAAGTAAGTGTTGCATGGAACAGCTGTTTATTTTAATAACCAACAAAAAAGTTCACAGAAATAAAAGATGTAAGTAGCTAATCTAAACCTGTTCGGTAGTTTTCAAATGAATGATTATGAATACGAATCGAATAAGTAATAATTGTCAAAACAAAGTACTGAATCGTTCCGTTAGATCGATTCGGTGGATCCAGCTAACTGTGAAACGCGAATGAAATTCCCACCTGTGTTAAGTCGTAGGGTTGCCGCTCATTTTCTTTTCAAAGTTAAACAATAACAACTTTTTTGGATTATTTATTTACCTACGAGGGGTGATACTCAGGGCACAATCTTATGTTCTTTTTACAATTTTTTTTCTCCACTAGAAAGTTTATAATGTAATCTGTTTTGGTGTCATTATAGGACCCTAGTGCTGTCTTAAATCACTGATAAGTAATTAATAACAAGTTTGGACAAAACAAATGGTGAAAATATTGTGTATCTTCATTGGTTGCTTAGCTGATAATTGTTAGGCTACGTCTTGACAGTTTTTCGATAGCACATGCCAAGATAACATAGGGTAGAATTTAGAAAAACATTATTCGTTAGTTCTCCTTTTGATTAACCTAGGGAATTCATGATGAAATCAGCAGTAGGTACCTTGCATTTATCGATTTGTTTTTGTCAGTTTTGTCAGTACGTAAATAAAATCTCATTCCATCTTAAAAGTGTCAACCCTCTTAACAAAATGGTCGCCATATTTAACATTTCATGTTTATTACGCGCATGACGCGCCGAGGCTCGCTCGATCGACAAATTCTCTACAAATTGGCTGCGCAAATTAATTTCACGTAATTTGTTCGTGCCAATTTTATTTTAATAACGTTTAAATGCTGGTAATTTTGCGGTCTCTGCGGTTTTTAAAGAGGAAGTTAGGTTATTTAGTGTTTTAACTAACGGCTTTGGTCCTTATGCGTCAAAGGAGAACAACTTCTCAAGAAAGTAAAAAAAATTTTGAATTTTTAATACTTGATTAAAATTTTATATTATAGATAAAATCTAAGTCCGGCCCTGGTTTATACATATTTTTGCATTATTGTTTCGTATGAAACTTTTATTGTTAACTTGAATGTTTTGTTATGTTCGTTTATTATTATTGTTTTCTGTTAGTATTTACATGTTATATTAGTTGGGCTGTCGTATGGCGTTATTGTACCTACACTACTATAGTTAAAATATTCCTCATTAATTTATAGTTAATTTCTTTTGAATAATAAAGATTTCTTCGAAAACTTCGTGAGTAAAGGACTCCGATGGAGTTCAAAAATAGCTGGACAGTTTTGTTAAAATACAATACTACTGAAGTCTACGTAAAATCAATTCAATCGATAGAAAAAGCGATTACCAGTCGTCGTTTCTCTCTGAGACGCCTTTTAACACAAACGTCAAATAAACATAAACTAAGATTTATTTATCTTCATCATCGAGTTATGATGCTATCTGCCAGGAAGTGCATGATGTAATGTGCTCTAAACCGGTCACTCCAGTGTCCTAGTTCATAAATTTAAATAAAATCATAATTATTTCATGTTTCTAAAGAACACATAGGGGTTTCAGAAGATAGATACTAGCTTACACTTTCTGACTGATTTCTTGACAATTCAAAAGTGCCTGTAAATGGTTAATAGAAATACATAAATGATTTTAATATAGATAAGGATATATTTTTAAGCCATATCAATTGTCAATAATCCGCACTCCTGACTAATTCCTCTACTACTGTCCATAGCAAAGGTGCGATCATCGGTAGCTTGAACCCCGTTCCCGATATCGGTAAGCTATTATATTTTTTGTTTCGTTATTAGAATGTAATCTATATGCACATAAAATGAATAAATGAAATAATAATACATAACATAACATACCATCACGGCTGTATTCCCCGATGGGTTAAGCAGAGGTGTAACAATATCCACTCACAGTTCGCCGGTATGTTTAGGTCCCATGTAATAGTGGGCGAGCCTATTGCCATCAACCGGGCACAAAACCTAACTCCGAGCTGCTACTGAGAATTTCATAGAAAAACCCAATAACACTTTTTGCTCGACCTAGGAATAAAACCCAAGACCTCTAGCGTAGCAGTCGCGCTAAGGACCACTAGACTACCGAGAAATAATAATCTATACAACATATAGGATATCTACACGATAACTCAAGATCGACCACAGATAAAAATAATTTAGCTTGAATATCACAGAAATCATATTGATTATAAATTATAATCTATGAAAGCATAAATTGATGCAGTCACGCATATGCAAATACAGAGAGATAATTGAAGCCATTGGGGGGCAGTTTGTCATGGAGATAACATCAGCTGTTGATTGGGTGCGCATGCGCACAACACCGGCGGATATGAAGGATTGATCGTCTAAGATAAACCGTTATTTATTTGTTTTGCACATGTTACTGGTACAGTTTACGTTAACTGTATGACTAAACGACTATGTACACTGTATTTTGAACCGACTTTTAAAAGGGAGGTAGCGAATAATTTACTTTTGCTAAAAGTTTAAGTAGTTTTAAACCCTGATTTAAAAAAAAGGAGGTTTATAAGTTTGACGTGTCTGTCTGTGACACCGTAGTTCTTAAACGGGTGAACCGATTTGAATGCGTCTTTTTTTATATGGAAGCAGATTTGGTGTGCAGGTGTTAGATATGTTTTATCAAAATCGGTTCAGCTGTTTCAAGGTTATCGGCTTTTTTGTTAGCTGCGGTAGAGATCTCTATTTTTCTGTCGGGGGATACTTAAAAATATTTAATTTTATTACTTATGTTTAATACTTATTGTGTATTCTGTGGTTCGTTGTTTTTTTTAAGAGGATATTACATAACATACCATCACGCCCGTATTCCCCGAAGGGTTAGGCAGAGGTGTACCAAGGTACGACCACAAAAAATAATGATGTTTTTTAAAAAAAACCGACTATTGTTGCCTTAACTTCAACTTGACTTTAAAATTTTGCATGCTATGTTTTATCCTAGCTAAACATGCTTGTGCCTCAATTTGTATATTTAACATCCTTGTATACAATGTTTTACGCAAATAAATATTCTATTCTATTCTATTCACAGTTTGGCGTTATGTTTAGGTTACATGTAATAGGGGGCGAGCGTGTTGCTATTAACCGGGCACAAATCCTAACTCCGAGCTGCTACTGAGAATTCATAGAAAACTTAATAACACTTTTTGGTCGACCTGGAAATCGAACCCAACACTTATAGCGTAGAAGTCGCGCTTAGGACCACTAGGCTAACGAGGCAGTTAGTTAACGAGAATATTCGTATAAAATTTAATAGATAAAGGTCAGAACATTATCGCGGCCATAGCGCATACCCGAACGTCACATCGTGTGGATTTTACTTAGTAATTGGCTTAGAATTCACAGCAAAATACGGTAAAATATAAATAGCAAATGGAAACCCATCACAAACAATCTGGTGTTTAATTCTACCTCTTAAATACGTAACTTACAATTCGTTACCAAAAAACGTACATCGATGACACGCTACATTTCTGCGTACCCTTTCCTAAGAAGAGAGGCGTGATGTTAAACAACTGGACTTCTCAGCCGGGTCGTCGCCCCGTCACGGACGTCAATGGAGGCTGAGGTCCTGTCAGATCCCTCATTTTTTCTCGCTTATCTTATGATCACTGCTTTGTACTGTAATTATACTCGTAGGCAAAGGTGCCACAGTGTAGAAACATCAGTTGGTTAATGCTTTTGGTAATTATTTTCTAGTTATCCTTATTGGTTAACGGTTGAAATTAGAATGAATGAATAAATAATGGTTAGTTATTCAAATTAAATTTCAATTATTATGCCCTAACAGTTGTATTGTTTTATGTTATTTTTGTTGATAAAGATTAAGCTTATTTCTGTGAATGTTTACTAGTAAATAGTATTTTAAAGCCACCAACGATCATCTCTACATAGTATAAAAAAGAAAGTCGCTTTCCGTCGTCTGTCCTTTTGTACGCGTAGATCTTTTAAACTGCGCAACGGATTTTAGTGTGGCTTTCATCAATAGAAAGAGTGATTCAAGAGGAAGCTTTATACGTATATAACATCACGCTCCGGCCAACGGGAGCGGAGCAGTAACCAAAGACGCAACTTAACGCGGGCGAAACTTGTAGATTCATTTATTTATTTATAGGCAACTAAAACGGCGCAGCACCAAATACATTAATTAACATAGCATTTCTTTATCATTCATATAAGTTATAATACATCAGATAAAATCCACCAAACATGTATGTCATGACAAAACAATGACACAAGCATTCATCCATGTCACAGACCTGTCGAAACTTAGACAAACAAAAACAAATGTTCTTCATACATGACGAGCAACATTCCGTGACGTCACGCCTAAATACTACATGCATTCATTTGTTTATACGCTGCGCCTTCACGCAGTTGTCCTTAGAGACATAGAATAGCAGAATGGGACTATACGGGAGTGGTAAAATTAACCTGACATCAATGCAAGGTGCGCCAATAAAGCTTGGTGTCAGTGATTTATTGATTTTTGTACGCATTGCCGCATATTCGAGTCAAATGATGGCTAAAATAGAAATGGTTCTACAGCAAGGTATAGTAGTCGCCACGAGTCGTGAGCACAAATGTTAAGTTAATTTTCCAACAGCCGGACCAACCGCGTGCAGCATCGGCGGCCCAAAATACTCAGAACGGAACCCAAAAACCGAGAAATTAACTCGACATTTGGTCTCACGACTCGTAGCGACTACAATATTTACTAGTGAAATGACATGTAACAAATTGATAAACAATCTAAACAAATAAATAAAATTGAAGTGTCTGTTTGTCATGTCAAAATAACAGCTTTTTACAAAATAATATGAATGTTTACACGATAGAAAATAAAAATTCGTGTAAGTAAATCGTACACGAAAAAAACTTTATATTTTCGGCTGTTTGTTTGTTCCGCGTAATCTCCGAAACGGCTGGACCGATTATGACGGGACTTTCATCGACAGATAGCTGATGTTATAAAGAGTAATTTAGACTACTTTTATTTTAGAAAAATAATTCAGGATCCGCTCAAAAAGAATCCCCGTGATAACCGACATTTACGCAAACAAAGCCGCGAACGGATAAGCTAACAGTTTAATAAAATCCGTCAATCATGGTTGTCCCACTGTATTTCCTAGCATATGGCGATTCGATTCCTTGAACTGACCCGCGGGTCACGGTTCACCTCGCCGAATGAATGGCTGCGCGGTACAGCACTTGTTTTGATTTACAATCGCGGTACGATTGAGCCGTCACAAACAAGAAGCGTTGTTTGGAAGAACTATACTGCACACTTGTTCCGGTATCAGGGCGGGTAGAGCACGAAGACAGATGTGTAAAGAGTACTTTGTCTTTGTAGATTAGGTAATTATATTATTAATTAATCAATGCCCGCGACGCGTGCAATTTTTCAACCGTGATAAGTTACGTATTTGGTTACTGCTAAGCTCCCGTGTGTCGTAGCGTGATGTTACATAGTCAATACTATACCTCATGAATTTGGCTATCATATACGAACACATTTGTCAAATCCGACTGTTAGTTCCAGAGATTAGTGCGTTTAAGCAAACAAACACACATCTCCTTAGCTTAGTTATATTGAATAGACAACGATCCAATCAATGCTTAAAAGAAGTACATATGTTACAGCTGATTCTATCAATGTATTTCGTTCCACAAATTTTGCAAGAGATCCACGGAAAAGCCAGCCAGTCAGCTTCTCGTGGATCTTCACAATATATCCTATCGATGTATGACTGTTAGGTATATGGATAATATAAGCACTGTACATTATTTTGCTGTAGAAAAGCCTCTTGCCGTTCTTCATGCTGCAAGTGTCGATTTAATAACTATAAGAGCTTACATAAACTTTAATAGAAATATTTATTGATTTGTTAACAATAGAATTGAGTTTCCTATAATGTATACGACAAATAAATTCCTCAGCTAACGTTAACTTTTGCAATGCCTTTATCGATATAATTTACGTCGTAAATTTTGCGGGGACATCACTATATCCCTGTATAATTTAATGTCCAGCTCTTTATTGGTTCATAAATAAATATTTGATTCATTGATTGGCGTGAGTAAACATTACGTAGTCCAATGAATGGAATTCGAACCATGTGTGTTCAGAATATATTTATTTAAATAAAACATGCAGGCTTGTTTAAATAATTAATTACTTGTTCTTTTTAACGGGTGATAAAGTAATTCTAGATGTAATGGTGCAGTGGTGTAAATGCCGTTCTTTGAGAGTAGCGGTCACAAGATCATCGCCTTGTATTTAAAAAAGAAACACATATGTGTCATCGTGATGGCCTGGTGGTTAAGGCACCCCCCTCATGCACGAGGCTGTAGGTTCACAACCAGATACGGAGAGGTACCAATGTGACTTTTTCTATTTCATATGTATGTACTTTCTAAGTTTATCTTGGACATCACTGACATCGGTGAAGGAAAAAATCGTAAGGAAACTTGGACTTATAAGTCTAAAATCTTCATTTCGCCGTGGGCAAGCGTGGGCAATCAATGCCTGTCCTTCTTTGTTTGAGAAGAGGCCTTTGCCCTGCAGTGGGACTATAAGAGGCTGGTATTATAGCCAACGAATGTAATTTCAAATTGGTTACAGATAGAACTAGCAACTAAACAAAGATTGCGCATTCAAAAACCTTCGTCGAGTTCCGATTGAGACTTTCAGACAATAGAATAGTGATGGGACGCGACGATAAATTAGTCCCGTTGAGTGATTCGGTCGTCCCGCGCCGTCCGGCCGGTCGCACCGGTTCCGCAGCATAGTACCGCCCCCGTTCCGTAATCGTACGATAACCAGCTTGGCAATGGTCGCGGGAATTGATACTACTTTGTATCGGTTATCGGAGAGGATAAAAGATGACGTAATGTATTGTGAAGTATTATTTGTTCTGTTAAGACAAAGAGACTTCTAATTCGCCTGCATTAAGTTACGTCTTTGGTTACTGCACCGCTCCCGTGTGTCGTAGGTAGTGTGATGTTATATAACTTATTCCATTCCTCATGAATCTGGCTATAATATACAAAAAGTATTTTTTTAATCCGACTCGCAGTTTTCGAGATTAACGTGTTTAAACAAACAAAAAACTCTACAGCTTTATTATATTAGTACCTATATATTTGGATTTCGATTAATATTTCGAGGCTATATTTTTATTACATAATAATAATACATAAAGGAATATTTACTTATGCTTATGCAAATATAGGAGACCACATCATTCACTCAAAGTCCAGCTTCAAATAAGTCTGGTATCTAGTTTTTATTATTATTTCTTTGAATGTTGCCTTTTCTCTATAACCCCATAGACGTTTTTTGTATGATCGGTAGCGTTTGCCAAACTAACCCGGCAGTGTAAGCAGTAAATGCAGTTACGGATCTCAATGCCTGAAAAAAATCCGAGATTAACAGGTAACTTTGTAAAAATTACTTAAGAAGTCCCACAAAACCTAGAATTCTTGGCGGCCCTATTCCCGGGGCTGATAAATGCGTTCACTTGATTGAGACTTATTCGTTATTACAGCGTTATCGGATTGCGGTTACATGATGACAATATTATGCGGGATGCCATCAGCGCCATTTTATCTGATGTAGAAATAATATAGACCTTAGTATGATTGCTAGTTGCCTAATGTCGGTAACTGACTGATTTATTGATTTGAGACTGAATAAAATTGACCCGTAAATAAAATGTATTTTGAAATCTTGAGGTCTAAGCAAAGGCACTAAATCACTGTCTCTCGTATGTGGAAAACAGCTTGCAGAGGAATCTATAAAATGAAAAATTCAAAAGCACTCCGTACTTTGTCGTAAATAGAACTAATACTTCATATATATTTTTTTTTTACTTTACCAGAACATAGGTATTACGTACATTGTATTTGGTCTCATTAAAAATTCGATAGTTAACCGCTTACTTGATTTATGAAAATTCTATAACACGATTTTCTTGTTTCAAACCCTATATGTATTGTTCTTATATTTAGAAGTGTTATAGTTGAAAAATTGGAAAACGCAAGATTTTATTTTACATACCTATATGGTAATTTTGAATGCAATCGTGATTTCTAAAGAAAAATAATCCGATTTTTAAAATCTCCTTTGTGTTGAATCCTCTTTATAATGAAAGTTCCGAGTTCAGAGGCTCATTGTTAGTAGGTACATATTTGCATGTAGCCACACGATTGATTGGCTCATTCGGATGATTGATTGTCCCGCGTTGGTACAACACTATACTTGTATTATAAGAAAGGTGGATGGACCGATTGTCGGTAAGGAAGTGCATTTTATAGATTAACTATAATTTATTCATGTTTTAGATTATTACGGACTTCGATAATTAGGTACTTTGTATCAATATATTTCTGGAAACAGGATTAGGAATGTAATCGTAATTATTTATTTCTTTGTTAACATAAGAACAAAGAAATATAGATTTTAGGTTATGAATGAAGTGGTAGTATTAAGTAATACTCAGACGACGTCGCGGGCATTCTTAATAAAATAAATAAATAGTAATTGGTTTTTTTTTTTACATTTTTACCTGGTGATCAAGTTGACCTGATGTTAAGTGGTCACCACTGCCTTTTTTTTTAGGGATGGGAAATCATCAAATGACTATGGTTACTACTGCTGTATTAATCCTAAATTGTAACTGAAATCTTAAATTAATTGTTAAGTTAAATTTTATTATTTAATTGCTGCCAAGGCCATTGTACTGTTAATCTAAAGAGTTAATAACATAGTTAAGCCTTCTCTCCCTGCAACTGCAGCGCAGTTTAATTAAAGCGAGGCAGTAAATGTTACACCGGATTAACTTAATTGGGTAGAATATTGGTATTCCTTTTTATTATGTGGACATGGACATTATTTTCATATCGTGCCTGTGTTAGTGGCACGTCTGATTGGGGAGTAAAGCTTGTGATGCTTGTGATTATACACCATCCAGAAGGATCACAAACATTTCTCAATATAATTATGTAAAGGCTTGAAAACATTTATTATTTAACCACAAACAATCTTTAATTTTATAATATTTTGACTTTGTTCGCACGGATATTTTCACCCGTGTCAAGTAACGTCTTTGGTTACTGCTCCGTTCCCGTGGGTCCTAGCGTGATGTTATATAGCCTATACAATTCCTCATGAATTTGGCTGCCATTTACAAAAAATATATTAATTCCATGTCCGACAACAGTGGTCTTCACCTCACGCAACCTTAACAGTATTCTATAACGGCTATTATTATTCAATTGTTGAGTAAAATAATAACGCAGATGATAAACAGGAGGCCGCACAGCATCATTATTCAGGGATTTCATTAGATAATTATATCTCCAGAAATCTAGATTTCTTTGGTAAAATATTATGAATATTTCAACTGCCTCGTTGGCCTAGTGGTCCTAAGCGCTACTGCTACGCTAGAGGTCTTGGGTTCGATTCCCAGGTCGAGCAAAAATTGTTATTGGGTTTTTCTATCCTCCTCATGTCAAGAAAATACTTCATACTATTTAATTGGGAGAATATTGCTATGTATATTTTTGTTAATATAAATTAAAAAAACATAACATAAACATAACATACCATCACGCCTGTATTCCCCAGAGGGTTAGGCAGAGGTGTAACAATTTACACCCACAGTTCGCCGGTATGTTTTTAGGTCCCATGTAATAGGGGGCGAGCCTATTGCCATTAACCGGCCACAAATTCTAACTCCGAGCTGCTACTGAGAATTTCATAGAAAAGCCCAATAACACTTTTTGCTCGACCTGGGAATCGACCCCAAGACCTCTAGCGTAGCAGTCGCGCTTAGGACCACTAGGCTACCGAGGCAGTTAAGAAGGCAGGCATTAAATTAAAAAAGTAAGTTCTAATTAATAAAATTATAGCAAATAGTTTTTTTTTTTCTAATTAATTGAGCAACAAATCATATGGCCTATTGTGATCAGTTAAGACGTTCCATTTTTAAAATCAATAGCATATAGTGAGCATAACTTTAAAGGGCAAGCGTGAGATTCTCCCAGCTTGAACAATAACCAGAACAGCTATTAAGCTGTTATCAGCTATTTCATGAATGGATTTGGCAACGGTACGCGGGATCATTGACCCACGCCGCGCGATAAACTGCGCGTGCGCCGTCTTGAATGAAACTTCCTTAGATTGTGTCTGGATTGTTACAGGTAGGTGTTATGTATTCTACAATTCTAATAGAGCCATTAAACCTGTTTGTTGGAGAAGATTTTTTGGGTTTTATGAGGATTAGATAATTGTGTGAACCAGTCCCACTCCCACGCAATTAAATATGTATATACCTACTTAGGTAGGTACCTATTATTTATGTAACTTCTATTTTATTCCTATTCTTTGTTTGGCTAGTTGATACGCGCGTATCATTCGATTTACAAAGTGTACCAATATCATCGAAGACATCTGTATTGAAGGTTCTAGGGTTTTGACAGAGGTTAAAATAATATTAGGATCGGGTACTTAACAAATCAACAATTTTTTTTTGTTTTTCGCGGTTGCACTACTCTAGAAATTTCTCCTGTGTCAACTAACATAAACTCACAAACAGCCAGACCCGGAACAACTATCTGTAGGCCATACAAATATTTGTTCCGTGCGGGAATCGAACCCGCGACGCGCAGCACAGCAGTTGATCGCTCGGCCACTGCGCCAATCGTGTCGTCAAATTGATTGTTTGATATTGTCGGTTTTCAATGTGTATATACATATATACTTATATATATATAGAGTGATCCAAGAGGATGGTTACGCTACGCCAAGCTACGACGAACGGGTGCGAACCAGTAATTTAAGACATATACCGGGTGACACAGTAGTGTATACATAGCTTTTATTTTAACGTTGGTAATCATCAAATGACTTCTTCCGCTCTGGGAGTCAGACTCGTACTGACTAAAACCCATCCGAGAACACATACGCATACGCATTTATCCGTGTTCTTCCTAATGCCCTTTGCGTTCTAGGGCCGCGGTAAATCTTTCGAACAAATTCCGCAACGTGTATCCATAGCTGGTGTATTATAATGAACTTATTATTAGGCATTAGTATTTCTTTTGTATGAAAAGTCCGACAGATGTAGCTATGCTAGTTTTTGCTAATACAATCGCTAGATTCGGAACGGGTTTTTATTTTTTATGAACTGAAGCCTTTTTTGTTGATGATCTCGACCTTAAGCGTGTACAGCACAGATGGTGAGGCCATAGACTTTAGGCTCAACCAAAAAAAATACGAGATTTTACACATGAATATGGCTGTGTTCTTAACAGCTATACGTCTAAGAGATTCGTTGAGATAGTTCAGTTACTGAGAAATCGGAAAATACTCGTACATAGGTCTATTAAGGCTGTCTGCGACGACCAAACGGCCTGTTTGTTTGTTAGCAAGCACACCGTATGTGCCATGAAAGACTATGTGTTGCAGTATTTTTGATTCCTAAAAAGGTATTAAAATCACAAAAATGTGCAGACTTCACCATAGCTTCATAAAGAGCCCACATAGACTTCGTTTGTCGCGAAGTCGATCGCACAAGAAGGCTGTCGTCTGCGTAAACCCTGAGATTTCTTTAGCACTACATCCTCACTCAATTTCTGTTCCGCAAGGTGACAAATGTCCACAATCATAACACAACTTCTTATAATGTTGATGTCGGGGAGACAGCTTCATTAGTGCACCACTTGGAATATTATGCCAAGGCATATTTTTGCGGGTTCGATATCGGACAAGTACTAATGTGATATCTTTAATTCGTATACATATGTATTTTCTAAGGTTAATTTGGACATTACAGAGTTTGGTGAAGGAATACATCGAGCAAAGCTGGACATAAAATTAACATAATTTTGAAGTCTCGCTTTGAGCAAGCGTGATGATCAATGCTCGTGGCTCCTCTGTATGAGGAAGAAGCCTATGCTTTGCAGTGGGACAAAAATAGGCTGGTATTATTATCCCATGATTAAAACGACCACACACAACGTCAAAGAAAACAAGAAATTAATTATTATTTTTATTATCTCTTACAAAAGATAAAATAAGAGGTACCTAATTTCTTTGCAAAAAAAATCGAGTTCGTAGAACGGAATGTCTCGTGATAAGAGGAGACGATTGACCGGAAGTGTCGACCTCCTTGCTAAAGGTCGGGACTGTAACTGGTACAACTCCAACGCGGTCCAAATGTTGGGCCAACAATGTGGTCCAACGACACGGCGATCCAATTACATTGAGATTTACATGGAATTGGAGCGATCGATATTGACGGCGAAAGGCGGAGAAATTTTTTGGACGATCACGTATGTACAGTCAAACAGCGAGATAAGTGTACAGGTTGATAATTTGCAATTACTTTTTACCTAACCACGGTAAAATCAAAAGGAGGGTTATGAATTTAGCAGTCTATGTTACAGGTTCATCAGTATGTGCATATCTCCTACACTTTTGTTCGAAAACTAACGAAAGAGGTGGCGTTGGAAGTGTCATGAGGGTCCGCTGGTTATATTGACGTCACAGAAAATTTAAAATGGCGGTTAACAGTAGGTACATTATCTCAGCTAAGTCTACTCTAGACTAAGATGGGTAAAAAGGAATCACAATCATCCAATTAGATTCAACAGAAAAAACGACGTTACAAATTATAATACTTAACATACAAAATGTGTTGGCTTAACAATGGTGCACTAACTAGAGTACCGCTAAAGTAGTGCAAGTTTTGTTTCAGTGACAATGTCGGAGACATTAGAAAGTCGTTAGCACTCCGACAGTAACGCACACATCCTGCAGAAAGGTCGGCTGCGCAGGCGCACATTTATGAAAACGGCTTTTCAAATAAACAGATGAGGAGTTTCAATAGGGCTGATAATTTTGACGCACTGGAACGTCACACACAAGTTTTGGGGCATTTTTAAGTCATTGTGATCGTGTTCAAGGCGTCTCATCCGTAGAGTCCATTCCCATCTCGACGCATACGACAAGACGCTGTATGCAGCTGATAATCGCTAAACACACACAACTATATCCTATCTAATAGGAATTGTTCCGGTTTTAATTAAACTGAATGATCCACATCCACGAAATATCATAATTAATATTATTATCTGGATAGTATACTATTTCGTTAGGGAATAGGGTTATCAATAGAAAATGAAGTCAAGGCTGAAAACCATTTGTTGGTTCATATTATTTTGTTTAAATTTATGCGGTACGATACAGCTTTTAAAATTACCTGAGATTTGTTCGGACATACGTAGTTTTCTCGGAAGCTCATAACTCAAGTTACGCTTTATTTCTAGACCTGACCGGACCTGTGACTACATTATATACAACACAGCATTAAGCAGCTATCCACTAAAATTAGGGCCTATCAATATTGAAGCCCAGATTGGCAAAAATTAAGTTCCTTAAGATGGACCCATAATAATAGCTATAGGATGAGATAACGCTTGTCCACAATATGATGTTGATTTTGCGAAATACACATTGGTAGATAAATCAGGTAGCACCAAGCTATCACGAGTACACGACGTCCATACAAATATAAACAACGTACCATATTTGAGTCCTAGCCACGTCCTATGGAAGGGCTGGTAGCGCCTCGCTGGCGGGGGCCTCGGCTTCCGATACAGGGGCCCGCACGCGGGGGTGCAGCACAGGTGGAAATATCTCTTATCCCGTATCTTCTCCGCAGCCTTCAGCCGCTCCCGGGCCAATCTGCCCGCACACCGGCGCGGGCTGGACACGGCTAGAGCCGAAGCCGCCACGGCCATAACCGCGAGAAGGAACCACCAACGCATCACTACAGCATCCTTTCATTTACTATCCATAATTGTTCTGAACCATTTGTTCTCACATTATAACAACTCGCTCCCTTTCAAAGACTCTCGCACTTCGTAAGTCTCACTTATTTTAAACGAGACTTATCACGAAGGAAACACCTTTCAACACTGATTAAAGTTTTAAACAAACTTAACTGAACTCCAAACAAACTGCGATAACTATTCATTAGAAAGAGAACATAAACTTTAAACAATTCATGCAAAGCTGATTAAGTTTAGCTATGTCTTTTTTGCGGACACTACATCACACGAGCGTTTAAATTCCTCGTTGAGCTCCAAATACTGATGTCACAATTTTTTTACCACAGTGTGTTTGTATGTAACAATGAATGAACATATCCGCGTGTTGTTGTTCGGAAATGGAACGACACGGTTGATGAGGGACGCGTGCGTGCACGCCGGCGGTGACACGACGACTGGCAGAGGCAGACCGAGTTGTTCCGAGGACTACGCACCACGCTATCCTGGGCAGCTAAGATTTCGCTTTTGGCCGTACTCTGAAAGCTTTGAGGAGCTTTTAATCAGAACGCAGAAACTTCTAAGGTCTTTAACAAACTGAACGATGCAAGAGTTACATATAGATCACTCACATAACGCTATAAGAACGATGCAGAGAGAGGCTTAAATACACTCAGTGAAGATGTAAGACTGGCTGTGGATAATCATTTCAAGATCCAGTTAATAAACTTAAAGAGCACGTAAACAGCATGACCATTGATCTCCCTGGCTGGTCGCCTTTAGAATGAGATAAACAAGATTAGAGAGACGAGAGTAGAATACTAATCATTTAGGTCAACAAAATATCCTAATAATATAAGAAAAAAACCACTGATGAAAAGGAACGTCTTCATATAACTAACGAACAAGTACACTACAGCTAACAATGGTTGTCATAATAAAGTTATTGCATTAATATAAAAATCTGGAGGTGTCACAAAAAGCGTCATCTTATCGGCTTCCCTGCCGGCACGCGAGTCCACTAATTAGGCCGCGTTCTGATCTAGAGATTGCCGCGGTGATAAGCGATGATAAAAACGCGCGGGTGGTCGGCCGGTCCATGGCCCACGTCCATCACGGCTCATAGCCGGGATTGGGTAGGCAGGTGTCGATGTATTCTAGCTGGGACCATGTACCTTCATTACCTCCGTCATCAAATGCCTCGTTGGTTTAATGGTATTGAGCATGAGGACCTGAGTTTGATGCCTGTAAGCCGAACAAAACAATATCAAGCCCCTAGAATATCAAAATAGCAGCCGGAAGCCTGGATTATCGCAAAAGGCCTAATAAATAGTAAAGATAAATGGCAACATATGTGTGGCTTAATGCGCCTCTCTGCCTATCTCTTTGGTGAAAAACAGGCGTGATTTTATGTTTATTAGTATAAAATACGGATATTGTTAGTTGCGCCTGCGCCGTCTTAGTACACAATGAATGGCACAGAGAAAGATGTAACGGAGCAGTGAACGAAACCAGAATAAGAATGTGTATTAACGAACTGTAACTTATGTAAGGGTGAGCTAATATGGTGAATGAAAGAATGGATGATGTCATTGTGAACGGTCACGCATGGTCTAAGACTTATATTATATTATTTATACATTACACCTCTGCCTAACCCTTCGGGGAATACAGGCGTGATGGTATGTATATATTATACATTACACCGTTAAAAGGCACTTTTGAAGAAAACAGGAAAGAAGAATTGAATCTAACTGCCCTTCCCAAAAAGTAGCTTCAGGTCACCTCTTCAGATCCATTTGTCCTCACCAAAAGCCGTACCGTGTACGGGTGTAACGGGAACCGACAACATCTATACGACTTTCAACGGATGACATTCTTTCATACACATATGTTCAGGCATTCAGTCAGGCCATACTAGAGCACGTTCTTCAGTAGTCAGTTCTTATTGCTCATAAAGAGTTTCAAATAGCGGAGTAGGGGTGACTATGAATCCCTAGTAGAAATCTAGTGCCTCAGCGTGTATAGGCAGCAGTGATGGACCGCTGAACTAAATGCAAATTCTACTAATAAAAACTGTATATAAATAATTGCGATCGTGCTCAAAGTTAGTATCCCCACACAATCACACTCGCCCTCAGTGTTGCTTCACTGATGAAAGTCGTGAGAATCTGCTGGCTGCTGGCAGCACTAGGCAGTCGTTGTGGCGATGCTTCGAGAAGGCCCATGTCCCGCAGTTTATTAGGGCCCTTTCAATTTAACGGTTTGGCTTCGCACTGCACACAGACGATTTTTTTTATATAGTTCTATACGCGTCTAGAACGCAGTATGACACCCGCACCAGTCCAAAAAATACATACCATAAAATAGTCCATACCCTTAAATTTTAAAAGCCCGTAGTATTTAAGACCATGAAAGTCCTCAGAGAGAGATTAACGTTCCTATTGGACTTTCTACCATGTCCTGTGCGATCGTGATAGGTTACTCTCATGTAACATTGGCTCCTTTCACTTGCATATCGTTACGCTTATTTTGTTCGTGAGAACAGAACTTGGGACGAGAAATTGTTTTTGATGCTATGGACTTTATCTAATATATCATATCCTCGATATCTATACTAATATTATAAAGCTGAAAACTTTGTTTGTTTGGTTGAACGCGCTAATCTCAGGAACAACTGGTTTGAATTGAAAAAATCCTTTTGTGTTGGATAGTTAATTTATCGAGGAAGGCTATATAACATGACGCTACGATCAAAAGGTGCGAAGCAGTAACCAAAGACGTAAATTAATGCGGGCAAAAAAGTACGCGGACGAAGTCGCAAATAAAATAAGTGTCAATTTATAATCTGTAAATATATCAGCTTTTTACCAAATGCATTGCGGCCCTTACATTATTTTTTTTTTTTCAGTTTTATGTCGGGATGTCTGCTGCGAAACCGCAAAACGACTGAACTGACTTCAACAGGACTTCCCTGGCATATATCTGATGTTATCAAGAGAAACTTAAAAAAACTAGAAAAATCGGAAAAAATCGAATATGATCTCGAATCAATTTTAAAGAAAACATCAAGATTTCGCGCACAAAATAACTAAATCTCAGCTTATTCACGTATACGAAACCTAGCGGAATCATTTTTAGGGTTTTGTACCCAAAGGGTAAAACGGGACCTTATTACTTAGACTCCGCTGTCCGTCCGTCTGTCACTAGGCTGTATCTCATAAACCGTGTTAGTTAGACAGTTGAAATTTTCACAGATGATGTATTCCTGTTCCCGCTATAATAACAAATACAAAAAAAATTGAATAAAATATATGTCTAAGGGGGCTCCCATACAACAGACACGATTTTTTTGCCGTTTTTATAGATAATGGTACGGAAGTCTTAGTGCGCGAATCCGACTCGCACTTGGCCGGTTCTTTAAAGAGCCTGAGTTAGGTACTCCTTAAAACTTAAGCAGCCAATGAAAGTCACATCAAAATTGGTTCATTTCGGAGATTACCCTAAACATACGGAATTATTCTGATATTACAAACAAACACTTGAATTGTATTTATTTTTATATATAATGATTGTTTGTCGGTGACTTCAGAGCCAGAAAGTCATCCTGTCTCCTTTTTTTGGCTTCAGCCGTCAACAAACTAACTTTTGTTATTCAGTTATAATGGGCTACATTTCAATAATGATAAGATTCTGTGTTGTGTAGTTGTACTAACTAGTTCATCCCGTGAGATAAGCAAATTACCAGAATTGACTGAGTTACCATTGTACAGTTTTTAGGAATAATGTGGTGAATCACATAACTTTGTGATAGATTTTGGAGTGTATTTGTAATGAAGAATTAAGTTTTCAAAGTCAAAGCATTATAAATCCGAAACTTTGTGAGGATGGATGGATATTTGTTACTCTTTCAAGTTTTAACGGCTCTACGGATCTGCATAAAATTTGGCAGTGATATAGATTGTAGTGTGGAATAACACATAAGATACTTTTTATATTGGTAAAATGTGCTGTTCCCATGGGATAAAACTTATATCAAAGACGCGAACGAAGTCGTGGGCCGAAGCTAGTATTACAATAAGACCACTTACAAGCACTTTTAGATTGTCAAGGAGTCGGTCAGTTAGTCAAAAAAGTTGAAGCTAGTTGCACCCTCGAAATGCAAATCAATTCTAAAAAGCTTAAGTTATTAGATTAGTCCATAAGCAACGAAGTTCCTCTCTCATAAAAGCCATTCATTACCAGCTATCAAGCTCACAATGGCGCGGATTGGGAGCGGCGGCGCGTGCGCATGTAATCTAATCGGGGGCCCCTCGAATCCTGCGCAGTTTGTCTATTTGATATACTGCTCATTGTGCAGTGTGGCCCAGTGAGTGTAAGGAGTTTATGAGTTTCCATGAACATTCTCTATACTTATATTACAAAGCTGAAGAGTTTGTTTGTTTGTCTAAACGCGCTAATCTTAGGAACTACTGGTCTGATTTGAAAAAATCCTTTGATTCGATCTTTATTATTACTTTATCAATGTTTTCACATATGTAAAAGCAACAAGAATATAGTAGACGGATATGTAAAAAACCTAATTGAAAGAGTGTCCGTAGAGTTTCTTGTTCGTTCTTCTCCATAGGTAATACCCATAGTCTACCTGCGTTTTGGAACGAGCTTATAACAATATAGCGATAACAACGAAGCTAGCTAGCTAGCTTCAACTTTCTGACTAACTGACCGAATCCTTGAAAATTCAAAAGTGCAAATAGAAAAATGGTCTTATAGAATAAATGCTTTGACTTGTAGCGATTTAAACATACATAAACTCACGCCTTTTTCCCATGGGGGTAGGCAGAAACCACAGAACGCCACCTGCTACGATTCTTACATACACATTTCGCCTCGTCTACGTTCATACATCTGGTCATACAAGCAAGCCGGTTACGAGTACAGATTGGTGGGTGGGGTTGGGTGGCGATTTAAAATGCCAAGTAAGATGTATTTTAGCATCCGGTTAGACTGGGAACTTACCCCAATAGGTATACTTGGGATAAGAATAGGCAGATGACGAGATGATGATAAGATACACAGTGGTTAGGTAACTTTTTGTTCCTGAACAAATGCAACCCATAAATCTTCCCGTTCATAGAACGCTCGGTCTTCTGAGAAAGGTGACTATTTGAGTTGCGCACGCGCCGACTCGGTAGACGGATTGACGCCCGACGAGTGCCTTTCTCGCTACTATCCAGAGCATGTATGACTCACAGAGTCACAGTAATACTACTTTAGTCTTTTTGGCTTCTTTTCATTGGCTGCCGCTGTCTGGCTATGATTCATTTAGCCAGATGCAGTCTACTCCTGAAAAAAATGTGGTTTTTAGAGTATCTACCCAGAGGGTGCCTGACGGGACCCTGTTACTAAAACTCTGCTGTACGCCCTGTCTCAGAGCTGTATCTTGAGAACCGTAATAGGTCCGACACTTGAAATTTTCCGCATAAACACACATGTATATTCTTGAAACTATGGCCGCATTGACAAAAACAGAAACAATGTAAAAAATTAAAGGGAGAGTCCCCATACAAGTAACGTGTTACATACAAGTAACGTGTTATATACAAGTAACGTGTTACATACAAGTAACTTGTTACATACAAGTAACGTGTTACATACAAGTAACGTGTTACATTCAAATAACGTGTTACATACAAATAACGTGTTACATACAAATAACGTGTTACTTGTATATAATGTTTAAAAATTGCGGTCGTACAGGACCCTTTGAGTGCGAGTCCAACTCCCACTTAGCTGATTTTTACACTACAGTTGGACTATTACAATTAATATAATTTAACATTTCTCAAGTTACAAACTTCTACATAGTATAAAAAAGTTTTTCATCAATAGATGGAGTGATGCAAGAGGAGGACAGGAGTTTTATACGTATAGAACATTACGCTACGGCCAACGGGAGCAGAGCAGTTACCAAAGACGGAACTGAAAGCGGATGACACCGTGGGGTATACAACTATATAGTTCTAATTAAAGTAATTCGATATTTAGTTTAGTTATTAGCGGTGTAAAAAGCTAGAAAGATCCAACATTATCACATGACCCTATCTGTGTAAGTAGTCTATGTATGTATGTCATAAAGTATTCTTAAACTGCAAGATTCGCTGTCATTCGCAGCATCTAAGCTATTCCTGATGCGCAGGCGTAATAAAAAGGCGACGTGAGCTATTAATTGCGCGGGCGACAACACCGATGGACCGACAGACAGGGCGACGCGACGTTTGCATACTTTGACAAGTATATTTAAGTAATTTACTATACAGAGATTGACTGCCCCGTTAAGTTTAGTGGTCGCAACCACGACTGCAGAACGTGGGGTCCTGGGTTCGTTTCCCAAGTCGGGCGAAAAGTGTCATTGGGTTTTTCCATTAGCAATTTCTCAGTAGCAGCCCGGAATTTGAAAGTTGGTAGTGTAATTATTTCGTGACTCAAAAACTGCTGTTGCTTTGGTCCTGCGCCTGATCTTTCCAAGGGCTCGTCTGATGGTCGACCCATCGCACTACGAGTGCACACTCTTGCGCACTATAATATGTCCAGCGTATTTGGCTAATCTCCATCGTGATAGTCCGCCGTGACCGAAGTTCGGTGTGGAGAATATTGATTATATTATGCGTGCAAGCAATGTTTATTTGACACATCATTAAAGGCAAGCTGCGCACGAGTGCAGACGGTGTATGAAAGATCAATGGATGCTCCTGTAATATGGTGTGGAATGGGGTCATGTAAATATTAAGTACTTTCATCTCGATTGTGAGATAAATCGGTGAGGGGCTCAGGGCTTCTGGCTCGTGGCTACATAACAATCCCACAAATGGATTGATCTAAAGCTAATACGTCTGTTTGCATAAAGTAATCTTACGTGGTCAAAAAGGTTCTTAATGAGAAGCACTTTTTTATTTCTATGCACTTGCGAAGCCTATTTTGTATAGCTATTGATACTGATAAAACACAAAATTAAAAATTTTATGTAACTCCCGACGGAAGACAAAAATCCGTAGCTAACAAAAGAGCTGATAACTTTCAAACCGCTGAACCGATTTCCATCAAACAAAGCTAAGAATACTCCCGACTTTTCAAACACAAAAAACAAAATCAAAATCGGTTCATGCGTTCGGGAGCTACGATGCCACAGACAGACACACACATACACACACACAGACACGTCAAACTTACGAGTATAACACCCCGTCGTTTTAGCGTCTGGGGTTAATAATCAAGCTGAAGAAATGTTTTGTTTATTTGTTTAAACACGATAATCTCTGAAACTGCAAGTCGGATTGGAAAAAATATTGTTTATCATATGATAGCCAGATTCATGAGGAATAGTATAGGCTATATAACATTACGCTGCGGCACACGAGAGCGGAGCAGTGACCAAAGACGTAATTTAACGCGGGTTCAAGTAAACACGTGAACGAAGTAGCGGGTAACTACATTTAATACCTAATTAGTACCTATAGTTACTACCTTATTCTCATTACATGGAATCCCCGCACTTCGCATGGTGCATTTTTATTATTATTAAAGATATAGGTACCAAAGTCTTCCTTTATATTGCGGCTTTTTTCGCACTGTCCAGTCTAAGTTTCTGGCATTTTTTTACTCTTTGTAGTTTGGTATCTTTGAAGTTCACTCACTGGAGTTACTCGCTTCGCTTATTCGGCATCAAGCGATTGAAAATAAACGGCAGCCCTATTGTACACTGGTGGACATGAAAACAGAAGATCCTACTAATCCTAATAATTACTACCTTCCCACTAATATTATAAATGCGAAAGTTTGTGATGAAGGATGGCTGGAAGGACGGATCTGGATGAAATTGGGCACTGTGATATACCTATTGTAGAGTGGAATAACACAGGATACTTTAATCCCGGAAAAATGAACTGTTCCCGTGGGGTAATATATCAAATTTGACGAGGACGAAGTGCAAAAGAAGTTCTAGTATATTATAAAAAATAGTACATAATAAAAATATTATTGAAACTTAACTTTTAATTTGCATTACTTATTTCGAAAGGTAGCCAGATGCAATCTCTGGTATTAAAGCTAAAAAAAATATGGAAATAAATAAATCATTTAGGTAAAGAAATACAGGCTGACTTACTTGACTACCTACAAGGATTTTCACTTTTAAAGGGGGTGAGGGGGAGGTTAGTTGGATGCAACAGACGTCCCCCTCACCCCCTTTAAAGTTACTCCCCCCCCCTCAATTTTTATTCGACTCACAAAGTAAAACCACTACTACTAAAACTGCATGATTTAATATAATTTTTTATATTTTAAGTTAACAGTTTGTGTTCTACATGAGAATGATTTTTTTAAACCGTACAATGGGTTATTAATTCTGCTCGTCAGTGTAAAGCCTATTTATATAGTACGATGTGCGCTGGCCGAGCGTTGGATAGTTCGTGGTCTGTTTATTGGCGCACCGACACCGCTGGTTTAAGCTGTACACTTTATTGCACGCCAGTGTACCAATGATTCATGTGGTGTAAACTACGCCTAGTTTTGGTGCTTTTATGTCAACATAGGAAGTGAACGTTTTAATGGTTAAATGGAATACATGTTTTTACTGTTTTTGCTCACGACGACAGAACGAAGGTGTACGCGTTTAGGGTGATAGCTTATTTGTTTGTTTGTGCAAACGAGTGTTCCCATTTATTAATTAGGAAGAAGAATATTGTAACCAGGATTTTGTAAAAACAAAATTGAAAAGTCTCTGTGGACTTTCCAGTAAATTGTTTATTGATTGGATGTATTCATTTATTAAGATACAGTAACACAAAACTAATAAATAATAATTATATTACAAAGTAAGTTCAATTAATAAAAAAATACGCTCATAGGGCAACAAAAATCTCGTCCGCATCGCTGTCAATGGGATGGTTGTCAAATGCCCAAAAGGCTGGCAGCATTGCCAGTATTCTTTGGCCTAAGAAAAGGCCAGCATTCTGGTCACGTGAAGAGTTGACCAGTTGCTTGGCGATCTCCCGAAAAACTAAATACCTAAGCGCTCGGACCACGGCTCAAACATAGAGCTTCCAAGGAGGACACCAGCAGCAGCCGCCCCAGCACAGAACGTAGTGCTAGGAAGATGGGATGGCGTAATCAACGCATTTTGCTTAGATAATCATTCTCGAAACCGAGTGTTAACCTATCTGAAGCGCCTGAGCCAGGCGTGTTAAAAATACTTCAAAGATAAACACCACCTTTTATTAACTTCAAGGTCGTAAAACATAGTGAAAAAAAAAAGTATTAAATGATTCACCGCAAAACATACAGAACCCGACAATTCAGAGCAATCAAAACAAATGGCTCAGTACGTCGTGACGACACTATTTACGGGCTACAACATTTCCTATCATAGGGCTGTCACGTGATGCGCGGTTGCTTAGGTGCGGGTGTTTGGTTTAGCGAGGACTTAGTAGAGCTCTTCATGAAGGAGCTGATTTGGAGGAATAATAATAATATCCAGCCCCGTTGGTCTCGTGGTGGCAAGGTGGGTCCTGGGTTCGATTTCTAGGTCGAGAAAAAAATGTTATTAAGTTTTTCCATTAGGAGTTTCTCAGTACAAGCCCGGAGCTTGGAAATTGGTGGTGTGCCTCGGAAAGCATGTAAAGCCGTTGGTCCTGCGCCTGATCTCTCCCCGGTTGACCCCGGGTGTGTCGGATTGCCGTCCCATCGAAATATGAGAGTGAGGAAAGAGGGAGTGTTTGCGCACACACTTGTGCACTAATATCTCCTGCGTACCTAAAGTAAAAACTGGCACAATCAGAGGGGACACTTTTTGGAAATGATTTGATAGTTTAGTAGTTCATTGAAAAACATAAATATATTTTCTATGCCACTTTATAATATTTTATTAAAACAATATTTTATATTTAGTTGTCCAATACTATTTAAGTTTACTTTAAACCTCACCGTCCTGGGTAGCTCACCGTCCTTACGTTGCATAACGACAGGCCGTGTCGACGGCGCGTTCGTGTTCCACGCGCGCCTCAAAGAGATGTCAGCAAAAGGAAGGGGCCACTGAGGGCCGATGCCTGCCGGGGCTGCGGGTTGTTCGCAAGAGATACCGCGCCCCCGGAACGCAAAGGGCACAAGAAGGAACATGGGTGGGTTTTAGTCAGTAAAAGTCTGACACTCCCTCCCGCCCCGCGCAGGGCGGGAGAAGTTATTTGATGATTTCCCACCCACCAAAAAAAAAAAAAAAAAAACCTGACGTGAGCCAAACATATTTGGTAATACATTTCTTGGATTAGAACTAAAAGAAGTAAAGTAGTAAAAGTTTCACTAGGTAGTTCTACTATTCGGGAATAAATTAAAATGTAGTACAGACAGCGTCATCAACTGGTTACCCTCTGAGGGGTAACTAACTAACCCTAACTAACTAGTGAGAACCAAAGTTCCCATTAATTGTACCGTAGAATTGTTAAATGGAACAAGTGGGAATAAAGACTCCCTTAGTTCAACTATTTTGTAACAACTACTGAGAAAAAAAAGACACATGACTGTGCTTTAAACCACACCTTCGCTTGAGGAAGAGAGAAAGAAAATGAGCGCGCGCACTGCTCTCTGTTGCTCCTACAGTAATATACAAATCGTAACTCTCTGTCTTTCTACCTTCACTAAAGAACTTATATCTCCCTCTTAACTTCCGTTCGCCCGATCACAATCATTTCCGTAACGCTCTCGACACGCTTTTACCAGCTGACTCCCTGAGTCGAAGAAGTTTTACTTCAAAAAAACCCATTAGTTCTACCATACAACTGTTTAGTAAAACTAGTGGGAACGAACCAGGCTAGGCAGCCCTACGCACAAAGATAATGGGTACAATACTATTTCATGTAGCGGCACATACATCGCCGGTGTGTCCTATATGGAATGTAAATATGGCCCTACTAAACGCGCAATGTATACGGTGCGTTTCCGTGCTATCTACAAATAGCTGGAGGTGCGCGATCAATGCGGTGGGTCTTGTTGAGGTTCTCAAACTTTTGTTTTAGATAAATAAACTTACACAGATAATTAAATATTATAAAACATCAAAACTAGCTAAAATTTCAGTTTTTAATGTTGTGAATCACACGGTAATTTCCGTTTGCCTGAATTTTACTAAACTGTTAAGTGATTTACCCTTCTAAAATGTTTTTTAAGTAAGTTTTTACACAGTTTGCTAGTAACACTTTTTTTACTACCTATCCAGCTTATCTTATTTACATTAAAAGAAAATAATAAAAAATGTTGCAAAAAGCAACTAAAGATCAAACCAATAAAATTAATTTTCCCATCAAAATACTTATTGCTTCAAGTAAATAAGGTTGGGAGCCGCTGTCCTCTGTTCCAAGGGCATGTACGCAGCAGTTTTCAAATTACGCAAATTGTAGTGCACGTCGTACTAACCTAGACGCATAAGTTTGTGAAGTCTGCGTCTAGCCTTAGGTCACATGCGCTAAGTGCACGGCCTGATAGCTCCGTGGTATATACAAATGCAAGTTTCTTAGAAAATAAATAAATAGATAACACACATGACGCTCGACTTCATAAAAATAAAAGTAGATAAAAATTTAATCGATTTAAATTAAAATTGTTGATCGATTTTAAACTTAATGATAATTAATATGAAACATAGGATAATATCTATTTACTACGTAGTAAGTACCTAAAGTAGATATATAAAGTCGTTTAAAACCACGCCATCTATGTATACGCAGAAACGTAAACTTCAAAGGGACTCACCCAAGCAGCCCGTAGCGTTCAGTCCGTAGTGTTCGTCAAGGCAAGAGTCGCAAGATGGCGGCGCCGCGCCCGCTGCGCACGCGCACTCGCCCGTCACCGCGTCACATGTCGCGTTGACAGCCGCCGCGCCGCAGCGACATGCGGGGCACCCGGCTGACACACCTGGGGGTTACCATTAAACGCTAGTTCCTGGGTCATAAAAAACATTTTTGTTGCTAGAATTATCAAAAACCAAATAAGTACAGCATTTTTTTTTAAACCTAGATGATAATATTGATTATCGCACCATGTAATACACTCCAGTTATATGAATATATATCTTCCGCAACCCAAAACTAATATTGTGTGTTTACCGCCGTGTCCAGCGAGACACTTGTCGCACGCGCGTCCGGTCCAGCCCGCGCGACATGCGCACTGCCCCGAGCGCGTGTCGCACGCCGCCGACAGCGCGCCCGCACCGCACGCGCACGCCACGCAGCCGCCTGCGTCGCCCGCAACACTCGCACTCCCGAACCAGTAGCCTTCCTGCACACGATATAGTAATGGCAGATCATAAGGACTGATGAATAGTACAGACAGCGTCATCAACTGGTGACCCCATTTTCAAACACATTTTAATGCAAAAAGGGATAACCAATTGATGAAGTTGTCTGTACGATATGCACTGAAGGTAGTTTGGGAGGTTTTAGGAATCCTCCAGATATAATGATTTATCCATGTGTCAACAAGTGTGGTGTGTGGTACCTTGCACAGGTCGCAGCGCGCGCCCTCGGTGTGCGGCGGGCAGGTGAGGCAGCGGCCGGTGGCGGGGTGGCAGGGCGAGCCGCCGCACGCGCACGCCACGCAGCTGCCGCCCAGCGTGCTGGGGGAGCCCCAGTAGCCGAAGTCACAGCTGCACAAAGAAACTAATCATAGTAAAAAATATAAAAGCTATAAAAGCGAGCAAGTGCACTCTCTCAAGAGTGCACTTGCTCGGTGGCGCAAGTATCATTACGTACTCATTAAGAACTAGTACAGTTGCTGAGTACTCATTTACGAGTATAAAAAATGTTATGACATCTTGCATAAAATTACATTTTGTCACATTTCAGGCAGCGCTGTGTAATTCCTGCTCTTTTTAGCAAAGCAGCAGAGCATATTCAATTTCAACAGTTTTTATCATCATTACAAAAAGTTGATTGGCCATTGCAGTTATACTAAACAGGCCGGCAATTGCATATTGACATGATTTAGTGGTCTATTTCTGACTGCAGTTATCAAAAGGTAAGATGGAGTGTCCACTTACTTCTCGCAGTGGTCCCCGGTGTACCCGTCGGGGCACTGCGTGCACACGTACTCGTCGCCGTCGGGCCCCGCGAGCGCGCAGTTCGGGCTGAAGTTGTTGCTCGCTTCGAACAACGGACACGCGCACGGTTTGCACGCACCCTACAAGTAAACATATTATTATATTCATTTATTCCCAAATATACAGTGTGTCCTTTATTATGTTACTCGGTTGGCTAAGGATTCCACGGTAAAATAAGATTAAATTACCTTCATGCTAAATAAATAACAAAAGAAAACACATCCATAACACAAGAAAACGTTACCCCACACTAGGAAAACAACGTACGACCGACGTGAGACTCGGAATAAGTACCTGTAAGCCGTAACAATATCTGTTCAGTACCGGAATCGAATCAGTGCAGCAGCTAATTTCGCAGCCACTGTATCGTCCCAAAAGCTCAGGCCGAGACCCACTAAACTTGAATTACCTGAACAGGGTTCCCGTAGTGTCCCGGGAGGCACCGCTCGCAGTGCGCGCCGGTGGTGTTGTGCTGACATGGCCCGCACGGTCCGTCCACTGAGGGAAAAATAAATAATAGTATAATACCAACCTATTATTGTCCCACAGCAGGGCAAAGGCCTCTTCTCATACAAAGAAGCCACGAGAATGAAAGATATTAATTGATTCACATAAGATCACGCTTATATTCCAAGGAGATGTAGGCAAAGTTGCATGGTTTGTTTTAGTAGCCTAAGGTACATTTTGCAATCTATAGGCACCTATACGATTCCTGCCTCGGTAGCTTAGTGGTCCTTAGCGCGACTGCTACGCTAGAGGTCTTGGGTTCGATTCCCAGGTCGAGCAAAAAGTGTTATTGGGTTTTTCTATGAAATTCTCAGTAGCAGCTCGGAGTTAGGATTTGTGCCCGGTTAATGGCAATAGGCTCGCCCCCTATTACATGGGACCTAAACATACCGGCGAGCTGTAGGTGAATATTGTTACACCTCTGCCTAACCCTTCGGGGAATACAGGTGTGATGGTATGTTGTCTATATGATTAAGTTTCGAGACTATACTAGACCATCAATATTATTTTATTTATTACACTTACAGCTGATCATATACAATAGTTCGGTTGTAAATAACATTGACAAAAACATCATCTATGCCACAACATCGACGTCATACGATACAAATCATTGCCACGGTCACAAATGGGCTTGGCATGATGTTTGATAAAATGTGTCATGGAAGCCATGCAATCGACTCGGTTTGTTATCGTTATCAGTAAACGCTGAAAGTTATGTGCTGACGTCAGTCACGCGTGTAACAAAATAAACTGTTAATATCAGGGGCAGTCAATTGTGTCCTCACCACGTTGTTCCACGCCACAGCGGAATTACTTACTGCCCCCCTCCCAACTATCCCTTCTCGTTGAACCACTTGCAAGCTTGCAATTAGTAAATTAATCTATATTATATAATCATATTTAAGTACGTTGTTATTTTTAAAAACTTTCTTTCAAATAAATAAATGGTTACACTGGCTTGATGCACTGCTCCAGAAGTATAGACGATATGGTTTACGCTTGCTGAACAGGATCAGAATCGTGTCATCGCTTAGTTTAATTGTTAATTTTCTTAGCTGAAGGCTTTGAAATATTAAGACATTACAGAGAAATCCTAGGGGCCTTTTTTTTTTTTGGTGGGTGGGTAATCATCAAATAACTTCTCCCGCCCTGGGCGGGGCGGGAGGGAGTGTCAGACTTTTACTGACTAAAACCCACCCATGTTCCTTCTTGTGCCCTTTGCGTTCCGGGGGCGCGGTATCTCTTGCGAACAACTCTCAGCATCCTAGGGGCCTACCACTTACCTTTTCCACCTTTTAAATCCAGTTTTTGGATTTTCGTCTCTTGGCGTTGAACCGAGTTTTCAAAGTCCAACAATTAAAATTATTAAAATATTACTGTTTTCAGAGATAGTAGATAAGCAGCCACAAAAGTCGTTTTTTTTTGAGGCGCTTTCTATCCTTTAATGCAAGCTAGGGACATCATAACCTAAATCTTTAAACGATTTAAACATTATGACAAACAGTACATTGTCGCCAAAATGTTATATCATAAGAAAATAAAAATGCGGTGTCGTTTTCTGGATCAGTGATTATTTTAAAGAAAGTAGTGATGTCACATTTATGAATGTGGCTCAAAGCAAATGTGGTGGCGCGTGGTGGAACAACTGACCGGTGTCGCAGGCGGCGTGGCCGTTGCAGGCGCAGGGCGCGCACTGCGGGCGCGGCGCGGGCAGGCGCGCGTGGTGCCAGGCGCAGCGCTGGCAGTGCGCGGCCGCGTGCGCGCGCCCGCACGCGCAGCGCTCGCGCCGCGCCGCGCCGCCGCGCACGCCCGCGCCCTCCAGCCGCACCTGACCACACGCACGACAGAATTCACTACACGGGCAGTTTTATTTACAAATCATATTATAATATTAAACCTAGTCGCACCATACCATGACCGTGCTAGGAACGTGACAGGCAATGCAATATTGTATTAAAAAGCATGAGACTATTATCACAGAACGGCCTACATTCCACCTTCGACCAACACCGTCGCGTACTATGCACGGAGCGACAACATAATTGTCTATTGGTACGTTACGTACGATCTCTAAATGTTTGTATTTATAATTACAGTAGTAGTTCTGGACATTAAGAGTGTTACCGTACTAATCGATCGTTCGTCGAGCGATGAAATTGATCAATGACAGAATTAGTCGGTCAATTGGTGTAGTAGAAACTATCGATCGACATCGACAAATCCATTCTACCATCGATTAATGGCATCGATCGACAGTCGATCGTTTGGGGTGGTAACACACTAATAACACGATGAAACAAACAATAATTATCAAGAAGTTCAAACGAGTACCAAGTCCTGATCGAAATGGTAGTGCGCCTTCAACATGATGCCTTTCAGGTCTAGCAGGACGTCCATGAGCTGCGTCCGCGTGGCTAGCTGGTCATCTCCCACGACTCGCCAGGCTCCCTCCAGGAGAGGCACCGAGATCTGCTGCTGTCCAGGCGTCTCGTAGGTCGTGTTCGAGTATGCTAACATGGTGCCGTCTGTCAAGATTCAATGACAAAATTATGAGATTTGCATTCTTGCATCATTACTAAAACTAATAAATCAATAATTTTCCTTCCTGAAATTTAATAGACCAGAATTCTTTTAAAATGGGCATGCGTTTGACCTCTCTCACACCCGAGGGCAAGCGCTGATGGTAAACCCATGACCAGATGTAACCAATTCACTGCTTTGAAGATCTCGTTTTCTGAGTGATTTCACCTATGTTTGCTCACACATCTGTGCACTATATATTTTTAATTTTCTCTTCATAGTTATCCATATTTATAGGCCTTTAACTAACCTGTTCCAAGAAGAACAACATCAGGGCCAAACGTGGGGTTCCCGCCGGTATCCCCCCTCACGATCCCCCAGTACACGGAGGCTCGCACCTCGCCCCCGTACGCAGACAGTTGCTCCCCGTTGAACGAGCTCGTCATCCAGTAGAAGTACTTCCACCCTTCTACCTGGAACACATACACTTTGTACACTGAACATTCAACATGCTAGTTGCTCGTTGCTAATACAACCAGCTTTGGAAATATGAGAAAGTTTTCAGGAGGACCAAGGTAACCAATATAGCACGAAGAATTTTCAACGTTATGTGGTCGCTATTAAGGCATATTTTATGTGAAACGGATAGCAAACGGAGCCGAAGAAAGTTCTGCAGTGACGAAAGTGAGCGTACCATCAGTTTAGATTAGATTATACTCACCTCATAACTAACAAAATACGGTTTCCCTTGTTCGTCCACAGAGGGCTCCATCGTCTCATTTCCTTGAGCGTCCGAGATCAGCCATGCTTCTCCTAACGGCAATATCACCTGTCAACAGACAAAGAGCACGTGTTTACCAGTCATCATTGTAAAAATATAATAAAATAAAGAGGTAAAGTTCTTTATGATTTTGTTTGTAATAGGAAATTACTGAGACGATTAGAGCTGCACTATTTCTGAGTCACATAGGATATTTGTGCAGGTGAAACCGCAAGGTGCAGTTAAACGATGTATGGTAAAAATTGGGTTTCACTTGCATCTCTGGGCGGTTCCAACTCGTCGGGCGCGGCGAGGCTGCAAGAGTCCGTGATGTGGGAGCAGTAGCAAGGCGTGCAGCCACTCGCCAGGTGCGCGCTGAGCCCGAAGTGCCCCGGCGCGCACGCGTCGCATCGCTCGCCTACCACGTTACTCTACAACAAATCCACGTTTTCACAAGTACAGTCTTCTATATCACTCTATGTCTGCATAAAAAAAAGAAAGATGAATATATCAAGTGTGAAAAAACACTGGAAGGTCCATATTCTCTCCATAATTGCGTATTATGCAGTTTCTTGCCCATTCCTCCCTCCATGGGGGGATGAAAAGGGGTCTGTCAGATTCTTATTTACTAAAAACCACCCTGGTGTTGTGTTTTTTCCCATACGTACGCCGGGGATCCCAGGAACGTGTACCATAGGCTACGGTAACCGCTCCAGGGGGCCGTATTCTTGTGTGCCACCATAAGTGGTAGAAAAAAAGTACTGGGGAGGTCAAAGGAAAGAGGGTCTAAAGTTTCTTATCCTCTATAGTAAAGGGAGGATCCTCCGACCAGGCGGGTGTTGTGTCTGGTGGGCTACTGCCCGACGGTTGTTGCCGGGATTTTGTATACAGGGTTATTTGTAAAACAATGACAACCTCTCAGGACTATGTTACTAACATTATAATCAACAACTTTTGTTCTATGACATTTAAAAATTTATCATATTTTTTTTCATCAGATTTTCATACAAAAATAAAAACATTTAAATTGAACGCTCTCAATGTTACAAAGTCTATGCGAAGCAAACGAAAGCGATAGTAAAATAGCGAGGGGAGCGGGGTTAGGGCGGCGGGGGTGTTTGTACTTGACCTATTTACAATTTTACGGAAATCCTTTATTCGCTTCGATGCGCTTGCGTTGCTTGATTCTGTAAAAATTTATAGAACAAAAGTTGTTGTTTATGATGATAGTAATACAGTCCTGCAAGGTTGTCATTGTTTTACAAATAACCCTGTATATGCCAACGCCGCGGCGAACTTTGATAGCGCGATCTAGGCACACGTCACTTTGTCGTAGTAGATCGCATGTTGAACGATAGCTGTCGCTACACTACGTACGTGTCACCACGATCCCTGGCTGGGGCCTTTATAGAAGTACCATAAGCGAGCGGCCCTAAGCTCAAAATGAGAACTCACTTTGCACACGCAGACATCGTCACAGACACGCTCAGGATCGGTCACGCCGCGCGGGTCGCACTTGCACGCCGGCGTGACAGGCGTCTGGCAGTTCGGGAACACGGCCGACGGGTCCTCGCAGGAGTCACACAAGTGGCCCACAAACCCGGGGAAGCAGTTGCAGGCGATCTGTCGGCGCTTCTTGTCCCATTTGCAAGAGCCTGTAATATTGAGAAAATATGAGCATTATACATATACATCACAAATACACACACACACACACAGATAAAGTTAAAAAATTGGTAGTTGAATTTCTTGCTAATCGCCCCTGAGGTAAACGCTTCGCGCACAAATTTTATCTTCATTCTGATAATTTAGGTTACTAAAGTGACACAAGCGGCCACCCGCACAGGTGTTGCTGCTTTATTATTGTTATTATTCTTTAATATTTATTTGTATTGTTTTGATAAACGCCCGTTATCTAATTCGCTTCCATTTCCGATGTCATCTCGTGGACAATAGTGCTGGTTATGCGATTTTTTTTCTTCGCTTTTGTATACCATTAATATTTAAATATGCTGTATCGTATAACTGTCTTTGTTCTAAAAAAATAAAATAATATATATACATAAACTCACGCCTTTACCCATGGGGGTAGGCAGAAACCACAGAGAAAATTCAATGCAAAATGAGCATTATGTATGTAAATTGATTTAGCTCTCATTTTGTAGTACTTTGTGTTATTTTAGGTACGTCGCCTTTACATTCATATAATTATTTATTTGATAAACCTATACAAATTGATGTTAAAGTTTTTTCTTACAAATGGAATTTCCAGCCCATTCTTCTACATACGAAATCTTTAGGAAGGGAGAACTAGCTTCAATTTCTTTTTGTCCCGTAAATGGCGTTCGTAAATGCCTTTAGATACTCTGATTGAAATATAATATTTGATTTTGACTTGGACGTGCAAGCATGGAAACAAATTTAGGATAGCAATCACTACAGCCGGGCCCCGCCAGATTCTAATGCAATGCGCAGTGGTGTAGGTCGCGTAAATGTGTACTAAGCCTTAGAAACCCACAATAGCTATTGATAAGATAAAGTCACCTACCATCAGAGCCGTGAGGGCCGCAGTCGCAAGCCACGCAGGGGCCGTCAGGCAGCGCGTTGTAATAGCCGAACAAGCAGCGGTCACATAAGGGCCCCGCTCGGTTCTCCTGGAATAAAGTGAAATATCAGCTTGTAAAATATTTTGTTTCTTTGGAATTTCTAATGTACTGCCTCCGATTATGGAAGGCGGAAGGAGGTGTGGGACTCCTATTGTTTTTCTTTTTTTTATCATTGAATACTAGCGACCCACCCCTTTTTCGCACAGTTGCGTTAAGTAACGTTCCATGTTTTTTTAAATTTTCATGCCACGAATAAATGACTTACGAATTACATTCACATGTCAAAATCTACCTAAACTGCGATCAAATGCGAATTCTATCAACATTACAAGATAGTATTATGTTAAAATCTATAAACATATAGGTACCTACCTAATACAATGTATGATTTGTGAATACTGTACAGTTACAATCAGTAGGTACTTCAGAAGATAATCGCTTTGGAACACGTAAGACGTGACGTAGGCATACCTATTTACATATCAACTGCGCAACAAACGATTAACGCTCTAAGACTCCCGCAAGTTTTCAACTTGATGTTGGCTGTTGTGTCTTCCCGTTTTTTCAATTTAATTTAATTTACGGCTATACCTGAAAATCCACTGATTATGGAGTTATTGAAAGTCAAAGTATCATCTTTATACGTATTTACGAGAAAAGGTTGACTTGCATTTTACATACACGGGGTCCATGGATAGGGGGTGCACGGAATATAACCATAAACAATTTAGATCAGACTTTCATTACATTGCGCGCTACAATAAAGAGACGTTTTTCATATCAAACAAAAGGCCCATTTTCCCAGCAATTAATTGTTGTTAATGATTATTTTTACACCCTGATACGAACCGTGCAATTGACGCAAAGTATGGTGCCAGTATCGTCGTAGGAGCAGGCCCCTCGCTCGCCGCAGGAGCACTCGCTCCTGTCCTCGAGCTCCTCGCAGGGCTGGTGAGGAGCCCACGACCCACCAGAGCAGCACCGCTGGCAGTGAGCCCCACACGTCCCGTGGACACACTCGCATTTTGCACCCTGGAAGATGAGCATCATACATATATACATAAACTCACGCCTTTTTCCTGTGGGGGTAGGCAGAAACCACAGAACGCCAGCGGCACAATCTTTACATACTTCTGTCGCGGTCATACAAGCATGAGCACCAACCAATAGGCGATAATTATTCTATTTTAGTTGCAAAAAAATATGGAAAACAATACATTATTTATTCAATATTTCTATTACAATTCAATTTCTGAAAAGCTTCAACGCGTTCTGTATTAAATTTTTACTTAACCTTATGAAGCTGAAGACTAGGTTTATATGCTTTAACCTCCGGAACTACTAGTCTAATTCTGAAAATTCTTTAGCTAATTAGGAGTGAGTGCTATAGGCTATTTTCCACTAAAAAGAAAAATGGGAATCCGTAAGAAAATTCACATGAAGGAAGTTGAGGGCAAAAGCTAGTCTAGTCATCAATAGCCCGCGAAGTCATAACTAAGACAACGTCCTCTTTCATTCTCATTTTGAGTTATTATGTCTACCTCATAATTGTTTAAATACACCAACATCTTTGTCAACTATGGCAGATTACACACCTTAGGATTGACATGGCACTTGGCAGCGTGTCCGTGGCACAGACAGCGCGCGGCGACAGTCAGAGCGCGCACCGTGTAGTACTGGTGACGCGGAGGCGACGCGTGCGCAGCGCGGAACGACACGCGGACGCGACGCGCCATCACGCCCTCGCCGATAGCGACGTGCATCTGTAAAAAAGCTTTAGTAAATGCGCAAATCAACAGGTTCTTTTCACTATTCCCAACCGCTGCAACTCCTGAAGTTCTGAAAGCCAGAATTAACAGTGGAGACCACCAGAAAAGCGCTGACGCAAATGAGCCTCGACCAATCCTGGAGAAACGATTCAACTGTCTTGGACCCGGCAACGACATTCACAAATCACTAGAAAAATATTATGTTTCAGATATAATTGTATGATCAGTGGGCCTTGTATATTATGCTATTATATTGGTGTTTATTAAATATTGTTATAGATCACGTTACCGATTCAGGAAAACCTGTTATAATATTCGTGTAGTGAAAAATTTTTTTCCACTAAGTAAAAACATTCAAAATGTAGTCGTAATCTCATCTCAGTAACAATCAATGACAAGCAAGTCAAATGTAAGTAAATTAGAGGCCATTTTGACTAAGACTGAGATTCAATTGTAATCGTTATTGATTGTGACCTTAAAAGTTAGTAGAATTGCTCCAGCTTTTTGTGGGATAGTCCACGGGAGCGAAGTAGCGGCTAAAAAGCTAGTGAATAATAAAAGCTGGTCATACCTCTCCATTCTCCAGTGGTCTCGGGCTAGCGAACTGGGTAGAACAGGCAGGCTTATCAGCTCTGTTCATTCTCTTCGCTGCCCTGGCCTTCCGCCGCCGTCTCTCAGGCCTAAGGTCCCACAGCTTGCGGCAGTGATCCCTGTCTCCGAATGCCCTCACCATCCTCCAATCCTCACCATCCTCTGAGGGTGACACCTCCAGTGACCAGGCTAGGGGTCGGGGCGATGGGCCTGACTTGATTATCACGTGGAGCAGTTCCATTTTCTGTAAATTCCAAATGGTTTTTTCAAGTTATTGTCGCCAGTATACGCACGCGCAGCGTGATATAATCACGCAACTGCCTACCGCATACGTAACGTGCTGATTCTGTCCTTTGAAAGAGGTGCATTCTGAATTGCTGTCAAACATAAACAAGTATTAACTAATTATTTAATAGGTGTCGTAATTTAATTTATTATTTATGCCTTATATGATAACCTCGCGAAATTTGACGAGGATGCAAAACTCAAAACTGCAGCTTGTATAACACTAACGCGGTTCAAGTTACATACACATATATAACAAATGAATGAGACATGTTCCTAGTTTAAAGATAAACAAAAAATATATAACATCTCAAACTTATTTATTTGAAAATCGAAAACTCCGGGAATGCACATGCATGTTGCACAAGTGGTCTTTATTCGTAGTGTCCGGATAGGTCGATACTGTAAAGAAGGTTGTATGCTAATGCAACCTGGTCGGTGGAGAAGTTATTTGATGATTTCCCACCCACCAAAAAAAAAAAAAATAAAAAAAAAAAAAACCTGTACTATGATCACAATGTGGTAACTCACAGTAGTGGTAGAGCTCTTTGTGAAGGAGCCCGTCCGGGAAGTACTATCACCATATATATGTATATCTGCTGCAAAGCAGCGTTGCTGTGTTCCGGCTTGAAGGGAATGGGAGCCGGTGTAATTACAGGCACATGAGACATTTGCAACGCCTTTGGTATTGCAGATGTCTATAGGCAGCAGTGAGTCAGTGACCACTTAACATTAGGTGAGACTAGTTTGCCATCCAACGATATAAACAATACAAAATGTGTAAAAAAATATAACAAATTGTTTTAAAACTATCGGTTAAGTTTTCCGGTACCTATCATTAGGAAACTGTTATGTGGGTTTTCCTCTACCGGTCTCGGTGGTTACTGCAAAAAGCTGAGTGCGTAATAGACGCAGTCATTGTGACACACAAAGCGGTGCAATAAGAGCTACTTTACCAACTTGTGTGTTAAAAACATTTTAATGCCAATATTTATGTTTGTTGGGACAATAATTATTCTAAATTAATTGTATCTATTTGTAAATGCAGTTATCATTTAATCTGATATGTGTCTATGTACAATCCTCCGAGATATTGTCAATGATATGCGGTATCCACATAATCTAATCTGTTAGATAACTGGAATGTTTGACGTTTGTATAACGTAGGTAGGTACTCTTACTTTCAATAAATAGTGGCTTATATCTTCATCAGTTACTTATTGTTCTATAACGCCTGAAATTAATTATATAAACTACGAAGAAGAAGAGAAAGACGAAGGCCCACCATGAGGCGTCCGACGACCTGGTAAAGGTCGCGGGAAATTACTGGATGTGGGCAACGCAGCACCGGTCAATGTGGCTATCTTTAGGGGAAGCCTATATCCAGTACTGAATGTCGTTCAGCCGATTAGATGATGATGATGTTATGGGAAAGTTACAGCCAGCGAAAATCAGTAGTTACGAAAATCAGCATTAGGCTTTCATCAAACCGTTTGGCAGTGAAGAGGAGAAAGGTGTGGGGAGGTCGGTCAATGGCCGTTTAACGTTTAAATTGCTATTAAATAACGTCACTCCGTAAACAGAAGACTCAGAGTCCTACACGCCTTTCAATTCTTTCAAGGAAAAATACGGTAAGTCATTAGCAGCATTTTTGACGACTTTCATGGTAACAAACATTAAAGTGAACAAAAAGTGTGCGGCGGGATGGCAGCGCCTGCGCCTCATTAGTGCGGCCGTACAAGGCGACTGCGGCCGCTACCGGTTGCGTCATCGCACAATTAACGAGACATTTTTCTAATTAGCCCTTATGGAATCCAGGTATAATAATACAAAGGTCTTTTATGGACCTGGTTCACCTTTGTTGGATGGCAACGAGTTTAGAAAACGCGCTTATATTCTGAAACACATTAGATAGGTTGGAGAAGTCTCTTTTGTACTAAATGGGCTGAAATATTTTTTAAACCCCGTCGCAAAAACGATGGGATGTTATAAGTTTGACGTGTCTGTGTGTGTGTCTGTGGCATCGTAGCTCCCAAAACCATGAACCGATTTTGATTTAGTTTATTTTGTTTTAAAGGTGAATAAGTCGGGAGTGTTCTTAGCTATGTTTGATGCAAATCAGTTCAGCGGTTTCAAAGTTATCAGCTCTTTTGTTCGCTACGGCAGGGACTTGTATTGTTCTGACGGGGGTTATCTAACATTTTTCATTTTGTGTTTTTAACCTTTTTATTAATGCTTACTTTTAATTTATATAGGTACACCCCTTTCCCACTCTCTTGTCGTCCAGCCTTGCCTGGGTGAATGGCTAATCCTAAAACTGGTTATCGATCTATCTATTCTAATACTAAAAGAAGAAGAAACTATGAGTTGAGTTTCGTGTAATGGCTGGGTATGGGGAAGTGGTGTCGTTTTTTTAATGTAACTACCTATAACCGGCAGTTTCACCCACATCTTTGGTTACTTCTCCGCTCCCGTGAGTAGTGCGTGGGAATTGCAGGAAGGTTATATAGCCTACCATCTCGATAAACGGGCCCAAACAAACAAACAAACTTTGAGACAGATAGTGGCACCTACTTCCTTGGCCAAGCTCCTTCACTAAGTATTTCTAATCACTAGGAGTACGTACAGTAGTGACCTGTTTCTGGATGTTTACCTTAACGATTTGCGTCGAGATAACAGACTGATAAAATGCTTCTCTTCAGATTATTTTAAAAGATCTTTTGTTTGTCTCTACCACACAGACAGGCGTGTTTGGACAATACATCAGACCCTTTTTCAACCATAACATCACGAGATTTTCTTCAAACCCCTATTTCACCCCTCTTTTGGAAGGATTTTCATAAAAACCTCTCCTCAGTGGATAGGTAATCAATACCACGTCACATTGATGCGATACGTGCCCACTCGCACAGCACACCTTGCACAACATAGCTTGATGTGGACAAGTCACCCTGAGGAACCAACCTGATTAGCAAGTTTGTTGGCTTGTTTCCTGAGGTTTTGTAATTAAGTATGTGCTGTAGTTTAACAAAGAGTAAAACATCGGTCCTGTAGTCCTTGAGCAGAGAAGTAGGTATACCAGATAGCCACATTATGCCAGTTAAGAAAACCTAAGTCCCATTTAGCAAGATAAGTACAGACGAAGCTGGGTGTGTAGGCTTTCACTAACGCTACATTTTATAATGTGATTGAGGAGGCGGATCTAAACAGAACTGCCACTTCATATCACAACGCTGATAGCAAGTCGAAACAAAACCCTTTTAATAAATCGCAAAACAGTCTCAAAATTATCCAATAAAAATATCGAAACACACTTGTCTACCTATGTGATAACACTATCACAAACGATAACAAGGTACGCTCAGTGACTCGATGCAAGCGCACGCTAGCACTCGTACTCGATGATGTCGAAGAACAAGACATTCGGGAGCGACGAAGAGCTGTGTAACGTTAAAGTGGAAGTGATTAGGTATAAAAAGCAGAGGCGGGAAGCTGAAGGAAGTGACGTAGTTAAACATAAGCACCGGAAGGATGCCGAGCTCGGTGACGTAAGAGTCGAAGGTGTTAAACACAAGCATCGCAGGGAGGCAGAGCGAAGTGACGTGCAAACCAACGTGGCAAAGCACAAGCATCGTAGGGACAACGAGCTCGGTGACGTGGTTAGGCATAAGCAGAGACGGGAGCGTGACCCAAGTGACGTGAAAGTGGACGTGGCCAGACACAAGTCGCGGCGGAACACACACCACGAGGCAGACGCTGTCCCACACGAAGAAGGCAGGAGAGGCATAGCAAAGGTCTCGAGTAGATCCAATGACTTTGCGTACGACAATAAAGCGTATGTCGGAAGCCTTAACAGTGTTAACGACGCCGGGACATACGAGCCACCGACAAGGTTTGTACATCCCCGGCTTATTCTGTTATAAATTATCGATCGTTATTGGCTATCGGCAATCGTTATTATATCTAGAGCTGCTGTGATTGGTTTACTAAATGATTAACAACCAATCATCTCTATGATTGGTTGTTGATTCACAAGTGATTAAATAGAAAATATAATTTAAAAGAATTCATCAAGTTAACCGGCCCATCAACATAGATTTGTTATTAGGTCCTCTCACACCAATATTATTTAATTTTTGGACAAGCAATTACTAACTGACTGTTATTACCTCTCTCAAATTGCTCTGACGGTTAAAGGTTGCATCGTCCATCTGACTACTACATACGCGCTTCATTACTACTTTTCCAATTCTTAACAATATTTAGATAACTTAATATTTAGCTAATTCTTCCATACAAAATCGTATTGTTAACAATAAGCTAAATCCTTGATTGATTGTCAATTTGCGCGCTCCTGGGGTCATGTCTCTTTGTCAGACGACGTAGGTTAGCACTCTTATCTTTTTGATATACTTTTGATCGGCTTGGTATGTGTTCACGTCAGCGGGTATTTACCTGTTTATACAGGGAAAACTCTAAAAACAACATTACTCCTATATCCAGAGAAAGTATAGGTAGACCTGCCAGGAACCGCATTCCATTATACGTGTCTTAATTATATGTTATCGTAAAAGTGATAACACTATTTCTCTGGCATACTAATGTATCCCTAAACCTGTGGATCTGCAACTGGTATCCCCTCCATCAAGATCCAAAACCCATCGGAATCCGAGACCCGACGGTATCCGTCACCCACCTGGATCCGAAACCCACCGGTCTGCTATCCGACATATACGTAAGGTATTAGATAAAAAAATAATTATCTTTTGTGACGTAAAGGTAATAAGATTAGCGGTTTAGTGTTCCCTAAACAATTATGCTACAACATTATTTAATTATTATAATTAATCAGTGACCATTAAGCGGATTATGTTAATTGTAGTTAAAATTATTGGGCTTGACTAATGATAATTTTGTTAAGTATTATAATTATCTCAATCTCTGATGTATGTAGCCAGCTCTGTCCTACAATGAATCTTAGATGTATGTAGCCAGGTCTGTCCTACCCTTGGACAAAAGCGTCTCACCGCGCCTTCCATCTCTTACGATTCCTACTTCATCATCATATCAGCCAAACCATGTCTACTGCTGGACATAGGCCTTGCCAAAAGGTAGCCACAACGACCGGTCCTGTGCTGCCCGCATTCCTATTTGGTACAATGAAAAATCTTTTAAGCTTTTCCAAAATGTCTGAGATATTTTTTAAATTACTGACCTTCTAAATACGCTCATACTTACTCTAATTTTAGTACCTTTTAGTTTATTTAATCGGTTTCAAAGATAGAGTTTCCCTATTCTTCTTCATACGAAACTACCTTTTGGAATAGTCAAAAAGATTCAATTTTTTTTTTCTTGTGAATGTCGTTCAAATGTGCGTTTTCTTGGTGTAATTGAAGTAAATTATTTGACTTTGACTGGAGTTAGATAGGTTCCTGTGGTTAGTTTCATACAAGTTTATGGTAAAATCTGTTAGGAATAGTACAAGCTACAGTTAATGATAAATTTCGGCTAGCTCCTAAGGGATTGGCAGGGGTTATTCTGCCAACCTGTTGTAATATCTGTTCACGACCATAAACTAGTTTAAAAAAGTTTCCGACTAATATATTGTGATACAGAAATGAGTCACACGCACGTAGGTAACATTATATTTATCTTATCGATTGGTAACGAGATAAACCAGCACTGCAAAACAACAAATTTGCGGCTTTAGTTAGCGTGCCGAGTAATCATAGCCTAAAGAAACTAAATCTGTTCCAAAAATCAAAAAATCTACAACGTTACTTTGGAAAATTGTTACATCGGGGTCCCTCAACACATCGGTTTAAAAGCTATAAGGATATTTATGAGAAATAGGTCATAAATATATAGTCAGAGTTGATATGTATATTATCCCACGAGAACCGTCCATTTTTTTTTTCTGGATAAAAAGTAGCCTATTTGCTATTCCACACTATAGTAGGTACCTATATCTAGTAGTCTTTTTATGTACTATCGTTTTTTACATAAAAACAAACATTATGTCTAATCATCATCTGCTTAGCCTTTTCCCAACTATGTTGGGGTGGGCTTCCAGTCTAACCGGATGCAACTGAATAACAATGTTTTACGTGGAGCTACTGCCTATCTGACCTTCACAACCCAGTAACTGGGCAACACGATACCCCTTGGTTAGACTGGTTGTCAGACTTCCAGGCTTCTGACTATCCGTAACGACTGTCAAAGATTTACAAATGACAGCCGGGACTAACGGCTTTGCGTGCTTTCCGAGGCACGGGAGTGTCACACCACCAACTTCCAAACTCAGGGCCGCTACTGAGCAAATCCTAATGGAAAAACGTAATAACACTTTTTGCCCGACTTGGGAGTCGAATCCGGGACCCCACGCTCATCAGTCGCGCTTGCGACCACAAGACAACGGGGCAGTTACGGGGCAAACATTATATCTGCGGGGACTTTTGAGCAGAATCCTAATTATTTTTCTAAAATATAAGTAGCTCAAGTTATTCTTCCATCACATCAGCTACCTGCCGTTGAAAGTGACGTGCCAACATTCATAGTTATGCATTCAGTTAAAGTAGTTATTTCGACATTTTACAGCCACTTAAATTTTATTTATTTGTATGTACGTATAGGTAAGACAGTTGGTATTTAGTAAATAAGGCTCTGTTCTTAAACTGTATTTACCACATTCGATATTCGTTTAACAGATTTTATCCAGTTTGTGGAGATTAACAAAACGACCATAGGGAGCAATTCTACAAACTTTGAGAACGATCGCAATCTAATCTCAGTCTCGATCTGATAAAAATGCCTCTAATTTATCTTATTTTTTTGACATTGATTGTCGCTGAGATGCAGTTGCGACTAGACTCATAATTAGTAGAATTTCCGTTAGGATTGTAATGTTCTTTTAACCATTACCGTCACAGGACGTCCCGGTATGAATTTTAATCAAAGTAAAAGTCTATCATTTATTTCAATTTAATCATAAAAAGGCACTTTTGAACGTCTTATATAAGAAAAAAGAATTAATTCTTTTTTTTTTATATCATTGGATGTCAAACAAGACAGCGGCGACGGCCCATCTGATCTTAACCGGGCACCACTGTCACATCTGCAGTATCAGTGGCCTTGCAAATGCGTTGCCATCCCAGAGACTAAGTTAAAATGTTTCATGTCAATTACACCGCCACGGTCCATATCCTTCAAACCTAAACACAGCAACGGCAGAAATAGGTATGGTGGTAGTACTTCCCCGGACGATCTCCTTCACAAAGAGCTCTACTATCTATTATATATCTATCTATCTAGTTGCCTCTTCCAACAGGTAGTTTCGTATGGAGAAGAATGGGTAAGAAGCTAAATCAGACGGATCATATGGCCATAACCCCCTTGTTCTATCTGGATGATAAGGTATCAGACCGGTTGGATTCGCAATCCGACTGCAATGTGAATTATCTATCGATTCGGAGTCAACACAACAATGAACATTAGTGTACGTTATATAGATCTATATTTGCTATCAGGCTTAGCAGTACCTATGCTATGTTTGATAAGATTGCCACTAGCCATCTAAAGTAATATTTTAAAGAGGTGAAATAGTTTGTTTGTTTGTAAGAGATAATATCTGGAACTACTGTGTAAGATTTCAAAAAAACTACAGATGGAAAGCTACAGTATTGGCGAGTGTCAATAATGTTTGTTTTATGGTTTTGAGATGCAGACGTAGCCGCGCAGTAGTTACCCGTTTATAAAGTATTTCAGTAAATGCACACATTCTAAGGGAGAACATTTACGCCACATAAAGATTAAGAAAACCCTCAAGCTTTTAAGAAAATCTATACAAATAGATAAAATTGTAGTGTTTGTTAGTAATGTCAAAATAACAGCTTTTTATGAATGTTAAAACGATTCTTAAGTCTGTCTGTATGTGCTGGCTAATCTACAAAACGGCTGAGCCTTCGAGAGAAGAGTTACACTAGCAAATAACTAATGTTACTAGAAGTAAATTAATTTTTAATTTTAGAAAAAGCGTTATAGGATTCCTTGCAAAAAATACCTTCGATAACCGACATTCACGCGAACGAAGTGACTAGCTACTCTTTATTTACTATTTAAAATGCGAAAGTTTAGATGGATGGATGTTTGTCAGTCAGTCACGCCAGAACGGCTGAACTTATCTGGATGCAATTTAGCACAGAGATAAATTATTGTTCGGAATAGCACATAGGTACTTTCTGTCCCGTTTTTGTGTATCCGAGGGATAATTAACGACATTGGCTTAATTTTGAAATCTACGCAGACGACGTCGCGGGCAGAGGCTAGTATTAAAATAAAGATACTTTAATTTTGTACTTTTTGGAACTTATTTTATTTCTGTTGTCGAAATACATGATGATAATAGTTTGAAGCGGACTAAAAATGCTCCAATATTTGCAGAGCACCTGCTGAAACATTACCAAAAAGATATAAGATAAGATAAGAGCTTTCAAAACAGTTTACTTCGGCCAGTGTAGACACACCTTGGTGTCTAAAACTGGAAGATTATCTTCAACTCGATGTTATTTAAATGTTCTTAGTTCGACTAATCCAATATAATCAATGAGTTACATTACATCCAGTAATACCAGTTCGTAGATCCCAAACTTATGCTTAAAGTAAATAATAATAAAACCAGCCTATTATTGTTCGACTGCAAAGCAAAAGCCTCTTCTCTCGTACAGAGAAGGCAAGAGCATTAATCACCATGCCTGCTGAAGGCGGATTGGTGAATTCAAACTTACATATTAACTATAAGTCCAGGTTTCCTTACGATATTTTCTTACACCGATGTTAGTGATGTCCAAATTAAATTAAGGAAAGTCAGTTAATATCATTAACTATTTAGATACATGGAATTTTGACAAAGATATGTTCATTTCAAGTAACCCCAAATATACTTAGGCACTTTTATCTGCGAGATCACCATAGCAATATTTATGTTTCGATGACATATTATGTATTGTGTACAAAGAAGACACTGACTCTTTGTGTCTTAAACAGGGTTACTTTCCATGCACCTGCCATCTTTCAGGGGATGAAAGTACTCACGAATATAAACAACTTCATAACGGGACCACATCTATAATACGAAAAAAAAAATCAGCAGTACCGTACAAAAATGCACTACAACACAAGAAAAATGCGGATTTTAATTTTTTATATTTCTGGGTTGGACCTTCTGCAAAAGTTGTTCGTATGTATAAGTACTGTCACCTTCTGAAATATAGTAGGTGTATGATAAGTAGTCCTGTATAGACCACCATTACAGACCAAACCCATGTTGTCTGTTAATAACACAACTTTTTTCTATTTTCCAGTGTATACCGCGAGCAGTACTGGGCCTGCACCAAGTGGTCTTTCGCGAAGAAAGTCCTCGCCATAGCGGTGGGAGTGGCCCTGGGCGCTGGTATAGGCCTCGCCGTTATCCTGGTCGTCACTGGGAAGGACGCAGAAGACGTTATTGGAGGCATCTTTCTTGCTTCAGCTCCAGACTAAAGACAAGTGATTCTCCTTCTGAGCTGGCCCCGTGGCATAAATATAAAATATACAAAGTGATCTAGTAACGGAATATGGACTTTTGAAGGATAAAATAATGGTGACAGCCTTCGTCTTAAGCTTGGATTCGAACTTGTTCATTTGTGATGAAGATTCTGTACAGTAGTTATTGTGTTCTTAAAGATAATTTAATTAAGATGATGTGTGGAAAGTCAGGTAACATGATTGTATAACTAAATTCACTATCAACTGTCAAAGACAAAGTTAAATCATTTCAATTAGGCTAATTAAAGGCACGTTTTAACATCATATACGAAGAAAAAGGAATTAATCTAGTTGCCCGCCCAAAAAGTAAAAGAGAAACTCCACACTTATTCTTTCAAATTAAATGTTTTACAATATTTGCTTTTTTACACTGAAATTGTCACAACTTATTTGTCAACATTCTTTGTCGCAATAAATGGCTTGAACACAGCAGATTATCGTAGCAAGTCAATCTGCTTATCAATCAAACTCCTTGACTGCTAAGTAAGGTAACTTTCCCAACGAATGCTTTGACTTTTTCTAGAAAAGTCAAAGAATATTGAAACGGTGTCATTTTGGACTGACATAACTTCAAAGACCGCTGTAAACTACGATGTATCGTCAGGTAAATCTTGATACCAAACATTTGGAAGTCAAAGTCAAAACATTTATTTCAGTTAGGCAACTAAGAGGCAATTTTGAAAAAACAAAATGAATGAATCTAGTTGCGCTTTCGAAAAGGTAGATTAGTACGGAAAAGTATGGAAAAGAAAAGCCATAGTTTTACAAAATATTGTACAGTCGTCGCACATCACGCAATCCCAAACTATCAAATTTTTCCAATTGAACTTTAACCTTTTCCTTCTGTGTTAGAGTTGAAAACCTATCTACGAAATCTTAGTCTCTGTACTTACATTAATTGAATAATTATATAAATGTGAAGATGATGTACCAATATAAAAATAACAATATGTACTACAATAGGTGCAAAGTGTTACAAAATAAGAAACGGACAAAAGTAACCGGAAAATAAAATCTTTTATGACTGCCTCGTTAACCTAGTGGTCCTAAGCGCGACTGCTACGCTAGAGAGTTCGAATTCCAGCTCGAGCAAAGTGTTATTGGATTTTTCTATGAAATTTCCAGTAGCAGCTCGAAGTTGGGGTTTGTCTCGCCCCCTATTACATGGGACCTAAACATGCCGGCGAACTGTGAGTGTACATTGGTACACCTCTGCCTAACCCTTCGGGGAATACAGGCTTGGAATAGATGGTTCTTTTATGTGTCAACTGTAGTATATTCACGGTTCTTGACGATACATTGGTAGCAGTATAGTAGGCTTTAGAGTAATACTTGAAACTAGCGGCGGATTACGGCTTCGACCAAAACGTCTGAAGACCCGAAGATTGACTAGACTTTGGTGCACTTACGCAACCGTAGATACAATTAATAAGAGCATCCATGTCAACAACTTTAACTTGCGAAAACTTTATAAAACGCAGAATATAAGGCCTCAGAGGCCCCAAAAAGGATATTGGGATATTCCACAATTAATGTATAAACGTATTCAAAGCTATTTTTCCTCTACAAGAAACCCTAAATGGCGGCGTTGTGCTGATATTTTATTTTTGGTGAATTAATTAAGTATGAAAATAATGTTTTATTATTCAGGCAGTTATATTGAGGTGTTATAGAATGTATGCACACTTTTGAAAACTTATTAATGACTAACGAACTGCCCGCGACTCCGTACGCGTGACTTGTTTCGTTACGTCTTTGGTTACTGCTCAGCTCAGCTCAGCTCAGCTTTTTTACTGCTGATTCACAGCGTGGTGTTATATAGTCTATGTTACTCAGGAATAATGTAGCTAGCTATTGGTGAAAAAAATTTTAAAATCGATAAAGTAGTTTCGGAGCTTATTCGGTACAAACAAACAAAAAATCTTTACTCTTTATTATATTAGAATAGAATTATATTTAGATAGTTTTTTAAATTCCAGATTGCAAAGTTTCAGCCCAGAGACAGAGTCGCAAGCGCAGGACGCATCGACTATCTTTTTAACCGACTTCAAAAAAGGAGGAGGTTCTCAATTAGACTGTGTATTTTTTGTATATTTGTTAAAAAAATTAAATAACCGTAAAATATGTCATCCAAGTAAACGAAATTGCACAATTATTCTGCTTTCCTTCACGGATTAGGACGATAAGAAGTTGATAAGCACTAAAAAGCGACAAATAACTATACTTGGATTTCTTTAAACTTCGAGAGTTTACGTAGCTTATGCCATAATAAAACAACAATGGACAGGGGTTCAAATTTGAACCTCTAGTTAATTCGCGCCTTGTCCGTTGGGCCTTTGCCGCTAAATGGCTTATTTTTAATCACAGTTTATTTAAAGAACTTGTACCTAAATGGTTGCAAATTAATTAGTTTTAATTAAGCATATAATAAATAATACTATGTCAATTTTATAAAACTATGTGTACTTTTTGTAAATAAATTGTTTTCAAGCATTTTTGTGTATTTTTGTTGTAAAATGTAACTGGAAATGTTTTACACTTCGATTTTAATGGGCTTTTAAACAATAAAATTTAAGAAATTGATAATTTCAATTTTTTAAATAATATTGCATTTTAACTCTTAACCTATCCTAGTCGTGTTTTGAAAAGTATCAAAAATATATATTTGACTATACAAACAACATTGTTTTTTCTTAATCATCATTAGTATCCATAGTGTTCAGTACGTGATTCTAGAAACCCCTAGCATTAAAATTTTTCGTCGGTTTTAAAAATTTGGTGCTTCATACGTTTAAATTTTGTAATTATTGCACTTTTATTAAAGTCATATACATATTGAACAACTAAGTTTTTATAAACTGACGAATGATTTCAACGCGAAAATTTCAAAAATGTGTGTAATGTAATTTATACTGCAGACCGTTTTAGGTCACGGCTAATCTTAATGGAGACTAGCCAAGTACGCAGGAGATATTACAGTACTCAAGTGTGTGCGCAAACACAGGTGCACACCCTCTTCCCTCTCATAGCCCGATGGGACGGCAATCGAACGGCTTTTCGTGCTTTCCGAGACACGGGGGTGTCACACCACCAACCTCCAAACTCCGGGCTGTTACTGAGAACTATGATTATGTTGAGGTCGGCTTCCAGTCTAACAGGATGCAGCCGAATACCAGTGTTTTACATGAAACGACTGCCTATCTGACCTCCACAACCTAGTTACTGGGCAACACTATATCTGTTGGTTAAACAGGTTGTCAGATTTCCTGGCTTTTCACTACGACTAACGACTGTCAAAGATCTACGAATGACAGCCGGGACCTACTGCTCTACGGGCTTTCCGAAGCACGGGGTGTCACACCACCAACCTCCAAACTCCGGGCTGTTACTGAGAAATTCCTAATGGAAAAACCCAACAGCAAAATGACAAATATATAGGTAAGTACTGCATCCATAGTAAAAGATTTCGTTTAGAGGTCGTTCACACCGAGTAATAAATTTATTGTTCTTCGCTTTCATCGTATGTCAAATAATTTAATCTAAAATTTTATTATAAAGAGATAAAAGTGTTAGCTTGTTTTTAAGCTGTAAACTCTTGAAGTACTGATTCGATTACGAAAAATCTTTCACTGATAGAAAGCAGTCTCTATTGCCAAGTGCCACAGGATGTGTTTTATGGTACACCTGACTTCTCTGCAGATGAAGTCGAGGGCAGAAGCTAGTAACTGATAAATACACATAAACTAGAAAGTTCCGAACAGACCAGGGTTTACGTAGAAAGCAGCAGATAATGTGGTAGGTACCAACAGGAAAAAAAAATATTTATCGTACATATATATATGTAATCTAAATAATTCTGATAATATTGATTACGACAACTAACGAGTGTGAAAAGACATTGAACAAAGCCGAAAGTTAATAGAGGAAGGGTAATTTATCATTGCGGATTTTTTGTACAAATATCTTCTGCTTCTGCCTCGTTAGCCTAGTGGTCCTAAGCGTGACTGCTACGCTAGAGGTCTTGGGTTCGATTACCAGGTCGAGCACAGTGTTATTAGGTTTTTCCATGAAATTCTCAGTAGCAGCTCTGAGTTAGGATTTGTACCCGGTTAATGGCAACAGGGTCTCCCCCTACTACATGGGACCTAAACATGCCGGCGGACTGTGGGTGTACATTGGTACACCTCTGCCTAACCATTCGGTGATTACAGGCGTGATGATACTATGTCATGTCTTGTGTCTGTTTTTTGTGATGATTCCTTTTGTGTTTGGTTGGTCATGTCATACTTCAGAGGTCCCATATGAATTTTATCAAAAATTGGTTAAGAAGCTTGGTAAACAAATTGAAATACTTAACTGAAAAAATATAATTATCATCTGGGTAAATGACATTGCATAATTATGTGGCTTTCTTGTTACTTTTTTTAATTGGAGTCTTGTTAACTAGTAGTATTACCGTTCCTTTATGGATTTGGATGACAGGAAGTTGATACAAAAAGACAACCGCCTTCAAAACTAAAAAGCTAAGAATTACTTTAGCTTTGGAAATCTGCGGCTTTGGAACACTACAGTTATTACGCATTAATATAACAAATATATGTATATATTAAATATTTACAGCTTTAAAATTAGATAGCATAAAACAACATTTAAAATAACAAAAAATAATGAAACTTAAACTAGGCATCAAAAAGTCCTCCGCGTTGTCGTCAACTGGAGAAATGCGTGAAACTCTCTTCTCGATGCCAAATAGCTTTAGTTTCTTTACACCCATGTATTTATACTATGTTTACAAAAATAAAATAAAAATCGTCCTACAGCGGTTCTACAACCAACTGTGTTGAGATATCACTGGCATTACCTCATTCAATTCGATGAGAATTTGGCTGCGCCTTGTAAAATAACGTGCAATATTTTAAAACTACCTGTATCGTTTTAGTGTTTTTGTAATAAAGATCAAAAAATAATGTCGTCTCCTCGTATCTTGCCATCAATCATGGCGGTAGTCTTGGGTTGTTCGTTTCGTTCGAGCCGTACTCCACTAGATGTCGCACCCACATCGCAGCTGCTTGATTGCGGTGCGATCGGAAGCCCATAGATGGCGGTGAACCCAACAACTTTTGATTTTCTTATCAGGCACTATTTAACATAAAACGCAATATTCGCTGATTCAGTTGTCATTGTTTCCTCATATATATACAACAAAGTATCAAAAGTGCAGTAGAGAAGTTGTGAATAGTGAGTTGTGTTGTGAATTTCGGGCAGTTGCAAAACCATTTCAACAAACCACAACACCAGAATTACAATTTAAAAAATCTCTGATATTACCCGATATAAATATCATGTCACGAGATAGTGAATATTATGGCTCAACTCCCGCCAAAAAGCCGTGCAGAGAAAATAAGGATGAACAGTTGGTACGTATGCTTTGTACGGATTTGGGACCTTGTCACATACTTAACTATTCCGGCTTCCAAGAATTTATAACAAAAAATGTATCAGATTATACCTTGCCATCCATGAAGACTTTCTTTAATGAACTAATACCTGAACAATACAACATAGAGAAAGCACGCTTAATGAAAACTTTGAAGTCAGTTCACTATGTAGCGATTACAATAGACTCCTGGAAGTTGCCCGGGACGAATGGAAGATATGCTCGTGATATGTGGACGTTAACGATACATTTTGTTCATCATGGACAGCTTGTCTCTCAGAATTTGTTTACAATGGAGGCAAACCTGCTGACTGAAAAAAAAATAGCTGATGCGATGAAGAAGAATTTAGTCAAATGGGAGGTCTTTAAAAAAGTGGTTTGTTTTATTACTATCAACGGAAAGAAAGAACAGCTTCTGAGACACGCAGTGAATAAACATTTCAATATACCACACATGTTTTGTGTTGCTGGTATAATAAACTCGATTATAGAAGAAGTTTTAACAAATTTTAAATTTAAAGAATTTGAAAAGAAGTACCAGGAGGACAATTCGAACTTATTATTTAGGAAAAAGAAAGTGAAACCGTTTAGTTGGCATTACTTGTTTGATATGCTAAGAAATATAAGTGAAAACGGCGCGGGGTCCTTTGGAGCAGATGAAAGAAAAGCTCTCAGCGAATGTTTTAAAATGATAAAACCATTTGAAGATTTTAATTACAAATTGTCTGATAAGCAATATATAACCTTATCTAATATTACTCCCTTAATGATAGATGTACGATCTAAAATTAAAAACAGCCATACCGTAACTGCTATGGCAGCAGAAATTAAGAAAAACCTATTGGAGTTGCTTGATAAACGTTTCACACAATACAACGAATCAATCGCAACTAATGCAACATTCATGGATCCCAGATTTAAAGCAACTTATTTTGAACCAGAAAGAGCACATTCAGTGCAGCAAGATATTATAAACGAATTGGTTGGACCTGAACCTGACCTACCTGAACCGATACCCGAACAGGAGCCAGTTCCATCAACATCATCTGACAATCGACCAGAAAACAAGCAACATGGATTGGGGGCTTCGACACGCAATCAGAGACGTAATGATCAAAACGACATGATCAGGTTTGGGGTGCAAAATTACGTTTCTGAACGTACCATACATCGAAACAGAGACCCCTTAAATTTTTGGGACGATTGTATTCGTTCGGATCATAAACTGTGCCCTTTAGGAAATTTTTATAAATTGTACGAGAAGTATTTATGTATACCAGCGACTGCAATACCTGTAGAAACGATATCAGGTAAATTTCCGTGGAGGAAAAATGAAACGATAAATGTAAATTATTGTGAACGCAGGAATTCATTGGAGTATGACCATGTTGATAAAATGTTATTTCTTCATTGTGTCTATTCCAGAAGTACAAGGAAACTGAATTAAATAGGTAAGTACCTAACTCCTGTAGGCTAGGTACTTATTGAATAACGTTGTTTACGTAGAAGTCCCGCGCCATGCCAGTAGGTGTTTATTAAATTTAATGTTAATTAAATATGTTTATAATACCTACTTTTGCTTTTGTTGCACCATTTTAACAAAACTTACGGAACTGTTTTTCTGGCGGGAGGTACTTAAACTGTGCTAGATCTACATATATTGGGCACGCCTTAATAGAGGCGGTAAGTCCCCTCTTTGAGGAGTGGCTGGAGAGGCGCCACGGCGCCCTCACCTACCGCCTGACGCAGGTCCTCACCGGACACGGGTGTTTCGGGAGGTTCCTGCACCTCATCGGGCGGGAGGAAACGTCCGGGTGTCACCATTGTGTGGATCGCCCCGAGGACACGGTGGAGCATACCGTGGCGGTATGCCCCGCTTGGGCGGAGCATCGCCGAGTCCTCGTGGCGGCCATCGGCGGCGGCGAACTCTCGCGTCCGGCCCTGGTGCAAGCCATGGTCCGGAGCGAGAGGGAATGGGATGCAGTCGCCTCCTTCTGCGAGGCAGTAATGCTTGAGAAGGAGGCGGCGGGACGGTTGAGACAGCGGTTCTCCCGTCCCAGCCGCCGCGGTAGACGCTCCGGACGTCGGGAGCCGCGAGACGACTCCCGGCCACCGTAGATACTGGCCTGTGGACGGTGAGCAATGGGTAGCTCACCGTCCTTACGTTGCATAACGACAGGCCGTGTCGACGGCGCGTTCGTGTTCCACGCGCGCCTCAAAGAGATGTCAGCAAAAGGAAGGGGCCACTGAGGGCCGATGCCTGCCGGGGCTGCGGGTTGTTCGCAAGAGATACCGCGCCCCCGGAACGCAAAGGGCACAAGAAGGAACATGGGTGGGTTTTAGTCAGTAAAAGTCTGACACTCCCTCCCGCCCCGCCCAGGGCGGGAGAAGTTATTTGATGATTTCCCACCCACCAAAAAAAAAAAAAAAAAAGATCTACATATATATATATATATAGGTTTATCATTACGTGTATGTGTGTTCTTACATCAGGCAGCGTAGTGAGCAGCTCTACGTGGTGGTAGTCCCCGGCCGCCAGCGAGGGACTCTGCCACCAGGTAGTGGGGTCGTTGTCGAGCGCGTGCGCAGGCGGGTGGCGTCGCCACGCCGACCCGCCCTCCCCCTCGCATACGTCACACGCGACGCCTCGCCTGTTCAAACAAAACATGTAGGTACATAATTCATAACAAAGTTAGGTGAAGCAGCGCGAAGTCACTGATTGCACGAGTCGCGGGTCATGACCACAACAGAGATGATGAAAGAGACGTATTGTAGGTAAGGAGGAAAACATACCGCGAAGATACCAAATGAATTGGGAAAAGGGCAGGAGATTGATGACGAGGATGTATTTGGTAGAACCTGTTGCACTTACTTTCCTGGTGTGTCACGGCAGTACTCCTCGGCGCCCCCGTCCCCGCAGCTCGCGTTAGCCACCACAGACGAGTACGGCGCGACGTCAAGCGGAGCGGGCAGTAGTCCGCTAGACGCTCCGCTCGCGAGGACCTCGCTCACCGTCGTACTCATCAGACGGTCTAGGAGCGCGCGACCTGACAACAAGCCATATCATTATTCATTTGACAAATAATGTAGTTGCATTATAATTATCCCAAGGGTACCGTTCATATTTTCTGGATAAAAAGTATCCTGTGTTATTTCATCCAGATCAGTTCAGCCATGAGATACTAGTAGGATAGGATAGCTTCTGTCCGCGACTTTGACCGCGTGGTTTTTTACACGTTTTTGGTTACTGCTCCGCTCCCGTGTGTCGTAGCGTGATGTTATGCCTTCAGTGCTTATACGAATTCTCAGAAGTCCGACTATGTAAGAAAATATTGTTTATCGACCAGACTACGAGATAAGCGCGATTACAACATGACACAACACAGTTATACTGTTGTTATTATTATTATATAGATTATTTATTTATACTTTAGGCTACTAACATAGTTTTAAAGATTATTTTCACTAATACCGTGTACTGTACAATTTGTTTTAACAATAAAGGATTGTATTCAACTTTGTTTTTATCTATTTGCACCGTATGTCTACTATGCAGTACTTAAACTTGCGCTACGTCACCCGTCAATATGAATCCCTTCAAGTGTACCACAAAGTGTCCTGTCTCTCTTTTTATTCAACTGATTACCTAATTACGTCATTACCTATTTGTGTTAGTTACATTTCCTTTGGTTGGCTGTTAGAGAATAAACTCCGCCTTTGTAGGTACGTTTTGTTGAGTGCGCGTCATAGCTATTTAATATTTTTTTCATAAATATAACACGCAAAAGTTTGCCAACCTAAGTACCTCGGTAATCAGAAACCATTTCCCTCTTAACATACCATCACGCCTGTATTCCCCGAAGGGTTAGGCAGAGGTGTGATAATGTACACCCACAGTTCGCCGGTATGTTTAGGTCCCATGTAATAGGGGGCGAGCCTATTGCCATTAACCGGGCACAAATCCTAACTCCGAGCTGCTACTGAGAATTTCATAGAAAACCCAATAACACTTTTTGCTCGACCTGTGAATCGAACCCAAAACCTCTAGCGTAGCAGTCGCGCTAGGACCACTAGGCTACCGAGGCAGTTATTTCTCTCTTCAGATAAATAAATAATCACTCACCTCGTTTGACGTAACTTAAACAAAATAGTTTACGTTAAACAGAATACAAGAGGGAGCGCACTTGAAACTGCACCGACTTTTTTAAAACAACTAGCTTCCGCGCGCTACTTCGTCTGCGTACGTTTCAGAATTGACCCTTTGCCCAAAATTGACTCTCTAGACTCTTCATCATATTTTTTGTTAATTAAAAAGCTTCAAACTGCCTTTATTATTTTTGATTATGTTATTTTTGATTATGTTTGTTTTATTCTTATTTTTTGTAGTTAAATTAATTAGTAATAGTTTGAATAATTATATAATGGTAGCTAATTTTATACTATGGACTTCAATGTCTGCAAATAAATGATTATTATTATTATTATTATTTATAGCCTACTGTCCTAAGAGCGACTGCTACGCTAGGGATCTTGGGTTCGATTCCTAGGTCGAGCAAAAAGTAGCAGCTTGGAGTTAGGATTTGACCCCGGTTTATGGCTATAGGCTCGCCTCCTATTACATGAGACCTAAACATACTGGTGCACTGTGGGTATACATTGGTATACCTCTGCCTAACCTTCGGGTAATACAGGCGTGATGGTATGGTGGCATGGAACACCCAATGTTAAGATTTTAACATTATTTTGACCTTGGTTAAATTATTTAGAACCAATCTATAGAGTCTGCTGGTTACTGCAAGACATAGATGCACAATTACATGGCAACCATAAAGTGCTCGACCGACTATAGAACATTGTGTTGGGTGTCAACTATTTTATTTATTTTCTCCGTCAGATAAGTACGCAGAAGCTGGTGCTTATATGTAAATGAGTGCTGATATCAACCACTGACTGTGTATTTGCATTCGTGAAGCGTTGAGTCAAACACTCGAACGACTAATTGGCATGGCAAGAGCAGCAATACAGATAAGCGCAGGCGCACCCGTCGATGACACTCGTGCACGAGATTTGTGGAGTAACTAATAGGTATTTAGTAGATTAATGTTCTGTCTGAAGTTGCTTTACCAAGGCCTCTGGTATTGCAGAAGTCTATAGATACCGGTGACCACATAACATCAGGTGGCCCGTGAGCTTGTTTGCCATCCAATGAAAAAAAAAAGTCAGTTGATTTTAGATACTTAATTTTAAAACAATTTATGGAAATAAAATAATTTACTTAAGTACAGACAGCGTTATCTACTATTAACCCTCTTTTCGAACAAATTTGAATGCAAGAGGGATTACCCATTGATGATGCTGTATGTATCATAAAACCAAAAATTTTAAGTAACCCCCGACAGAACAAAAGAATCGCTATGGTAGCTAACAAAAGAGCTGATAACTTTGAAACCGCTGAAACGATTTCCATCAAACAAAGCTAAGAACACTCCCGACTAATTACCCTTTCAAACACAAGAAACAAAATAAAAATCGGTTCATGCGTTCGGGAGCAACAATGCCACAGACAGACATACACACGTAAAACTTAACATCCGTCGCCGTCGTTTTTGCGTCGGGGGTTAAAAAATAATTAAAGCAAAAGCTAAAACAAATAATTACTTGTCATAACAGTTTATTATAATAAAAATTATTATTTCAAAAGGCGGCACGGATGGACTTTACAGAAACATGCGCAGGAGTAGCTTTGAGCGCGCCGCGACGGCGACGCCTGCGCACGCATACACTACCTTTACTGCCTATACCATTGTTTTACAGATTTATAGCTCGTTATTAATTCTCACATTCATGGATAGGCACGAACTGTAATTATATTTTAGATCGTAATATTGTTTTTGGATGGGGACGTGCTAAAAGCTAGGTTTACTCGGCTCGGATACGATAAAGCGTGACGACACATGTTCCTCGCGTATTCTCTGTGCATCCGTTTACAACTACGAAGCACACCCAACAAACAAGAACTGACAAAAAATAATGCCCTTTATTCTAAACTAGCATATTGTGGCTGCTAAGCTGCGACTCCGCGTAAATATTGGTCATTGGGGAGATTTTCATTTTTTGTGTATCCCTAATCTTTTTTCTGAAATAAAACTAGCCATAATTACTGCCTATAACATCAGCTATATGCCAGTGAAGGTCCCGTCAAAATAGGTTAATCCGTTTCGGAGTTAGCCGGAACAAACTGGACAAAGAAATCATAAAATCAACAGCACATGGTACAAAAAGTCTCTCCAAAGGGATAGTTGTCCTCTAAAAAGGAGCGCAGTATAAAAAGGCGGCTTTTCCGTGGGAGCGCGGTGTCCTCCGGCCCTCCGAGATCCATTGAGCTCATTAGACCTCTCCAAATATGGGCAGGAGACGCGTTTTTGTGGGACACTCCAGACGGACTGATGTGGACTACCGATGTCGAAACGGTACGACAGAATGCCGATATATTAAGTCGATTTCGCGAAATCCCGAGCTACAGTCGCCTGTTACGGGGTTCAATATATAATTCTATTATTATTTATGAGTCGCATGGTGACTTATCAAAGCGGTATTTAATATGGCACAGTTATTAGTACTGCCTCGGTAGCCTAGTGGTCCTAAGCGCGACTGCTACGCTAGAGGTCTTGGGTTCGATTCCCAGGTCGAGCAAAAAGTGTTATTGGGTTTTTCTATGAAATTCTCAGTAGCAGCTCGGAGTTAGGATTTGTGCCCGGTTAATGGCAATAGGCTCGCCCCTTATTACATGGGACCTAAATATACCGGCGAACTGTGGGTGTACATTGTTACACCTCTGCCTAACCCTTCGGGGAATACAGGCGTGAGTGTATATTTTTTTTTTTTTTTTTTTTTTTTTAATATCTATTGCTACGATACTACCAGTGTCCACTCATCAAATAATTATGAGGCTCTATTTTTTTTTTACGCTTTATTTGTGGGGTCTAAATTACTTTGCACAGAATCGTAATTCTTTTCCTAAAATGAAAGTAGTAAAACGTACTCCATAAAACATCAGCTATATACCAGTGAAAGTCCCGTCAAAATCGGTCTAGTCGTTTCGGAGATTAACCGGCACAAACAAACAATGGTATACGTACTGTGTTAGCATTTAATAAAATGCTGTTATTTGGACATAACAAACATATACTTTTTTCATTTTTCAATGTTATTTATTTGTTTAGATTAAAAATGGCACTTATGTGCATTATCAACAAGAGGCGACGATAGACGCGAAACAGGAAATCAACATTGTAGTGGACTAAAGCTAGTGTTTATCAAACATACACAACATTAATTTGCATATCGCAGTGTCCGACCCGGATTTATTTTTGTCGAAGTTAAATAATACGTCATGTAAAATAAACGTATCCATCACGCCTGTATTCCCTGAAGGGTTAGGCAGATATGTACCAATGTACACCCACAGTTCGATGGTATGTTTAGACCAAAGAGATTTATACTAATAATTTAATGTCTTTGGTTTAGACTTTAGGTCCCATGTAATAGGGGGCGAGCCTGTTGCCATTAACCGGGCACAAATCCTAATTCCGAGCTGCTACTTAGAATTTCATATAAAAACCTAATACACAACACTTTGCCCGACCTGGGAATCGAACCCAAGACCTCTGGTGTAGCAGTCGCATTTAGGACCACTAGGCTACCGACGCAGCAATCTACATTTTATAGGTATATTGAATAAAGAAAATAAATAATGTAATTATAAATGTTTTAAACTGAAGAGATTAAATAATGTTTTAGGAACTGCGGTCGAGTGATGTCATTTTTAATAATAACTGCCTGTTATTGTTTTCGTATTTTTGAGATAGTGTAAGTATGCGTGTGTATTCGGGAACACCTTGACTACTCAAACGAACCACGGAACTATAAAAATAGTCCTAAACTAAATTCAGCGGTCAACCCCAGCGGAGACTAACCATTAACATAAGAGATAGTCTAGTAGTTGAGTTCACTGGCACTACTTTTATCCACAGAACCTTGACTATATGAGTGTTATCTTTAAAGTTTCGTTCTGATTTCAGTATCAAAGTAATGTTTGTTACCGTAAACCACAATTATTTTTTATTGAATGACTAGTTGACCTGTCGTACTTAGTACCGCTAATAAAAGTTCGGATCCCATTTCTTTATATTTTCTTACCTTTAAACCTTCCTGCACTAAATAACGTCAATTCATTTTTTATATTAATATACATACATACAAAAACTCAAGGCTTTTCCCCATGGAGGTAGGCAGGAACCACAGAACACTACGTGGTACGATCCTAACATACTCCTTTCTCCTCGTCCACATATATTCATTTGGTCATACAAGCACGCCGGTTATGAGTACTGCGCACCTGACCTTTTTGAAGAACCTGACCAATAAGATTAAGGTCAGGTCAGGGTAGGTATATCAATATTTATAGATAATTAACGATTTAGGCAATTTTTGGCAACGATTAATATAATTGATTTAATGGCATTAGGCTCGCCCCCTATTACATGCGACCTTAACATACCGGCGAACTGTGGGTGTACACTGGTACACCTCTGCCTATGCCTTCGGGGAATACAGGCGTGATGGTGTGTTATATTTTGGCAACAAATATAATGATTCCAATGTTAAAATCCTTTGAAACCGTGATCTGATTCACCCCGTTTGACAGTACTGTTTTAGACAAGGCTCTGTGCGATCTACCAATTTCATAATCAGTACTTCTTCATAAACTTAACATCAAATTGAAGAATAATTAACATATTATTATGACGCAGATAGCATTATCTACAATATACTTAAGAGTAGTATTTTTTATTTTATGGAGAGGGAAACAACAAAATTAAAGATTATTTTTAGTACATTAGAGGATCGACTCGACTAATAGCCGTGAATCCGTGATCGACTGGTTGGCTATCCCTCTATCCCTGGTACCGAGCATGAAGTCCAACACACTAGCAATGCAATGAACGATGGTGGAGGGAATGCCGATGGCGAGCAGGGCCGGGGGACTGCCTTTTTTTTAAGTCAAAGCATTTATTTCATTTAATTCATTTACATGTTTGAATTGATAAGAAGTCGGTCAATTAGCCAGAAAGTTGAAGCAAGTTGATTGTTAACTATGGAGTCATTATGGAGAAGAACAAGAAAGGAACTCCACGGACACTCTTTTCAATTTAGTTGTTACAAAATCCTGGTGACAATATTCTTATGTGAAAACAATGAAGGTGAATATAAAACAACAAAAATAATTATAAGACTGCCTGGTTACTCTAGTGGTCCTAAGCGCAACTGCTACGCTAGAGGTTAAGACCTCTATTTTTATTATTTCCCTTTTTGCTCGACCGAGCAGTGTTATTGGGCTTTTCTATGAAATTCTCAGTAGCAGCTTGGAGTTTGGATTTGTGCCCGGTTAATGGCAAAAGGCTCGCCCCCTATTACATGGGACCTAAACATACCAGCGAACTGTGGGTGTACATTGGTACACCTCTGCCTAACCATTTGGAGAATACAGGCGTGATGGTATGTTAAAAATAATTATAGTAAAGATGTAAGCCATGGCAGTTAAGAGATGACTAACCCCAACTGACAGCGCCCGTTCACGAACATGACATTATTACGATGACAATATTGTTATTACACACACACATACCATCACGCCTGTATTCTATTCTCTGTTATTCTCTGTTTTTATTATCTGTTATTACCTATTTTTTAAATACTAATCAAGTCTATGTCACGTGTACCCACAACCCTACATAAAAAGGATCAACGGCTTCCCGTTATCCTGTTTTAGATCTAATTCCATACAAGCAGTCGACTCTTGCGCATCTATTCACTCGTATAAGGCTAGCCACTCAGGTGATAAATCACGCCCAATGGAGGTTACTTGTGTCCGGGTTTTAACTTCTAATTGAATTATTTCCAGGCTAATGTGTAGGTTACCCATTAAAAAAGGGGGTTTAAATTGAGATCTTGTAGTAAATTTGATACAAGAGGTTAGGCTACTCTCACTGCGGTTATTTTTCGGATGGGTCACCATTTCCTTAATATCGTGACCTTCTTAAAGTCAAAGTCAAATCATTTATTTGAAATAGACCATTAAAATGTAACTTTAAATGACATTTACAAGAAAAAACAAGCCTCCTTCGAAATCCTCCTCCTTCCTCCTTAATCGAGTCCCATTATTATAAGCCAAATAATAAACTGGTGAATCAGGCAAAATAATTGGCGTGGAACAGAGCACGTTAGAGGATCGGCGTACGCGCAGACAGCCTGTGTGACCATGCGAATGCATTCGATGGAGCGTAACAAATTACTGCTGCTTAAGGTTGGGGCTGCACTTGAGTATGCATTGTATTTTTTATTGCACATACAATGGACGATTTGACATTGTTTCTATTTCGTTTACAGTAAGAGCAGTTTTCGTATGTACCAGAATGTGATTACCCAATTATATTGCTTCTAGATTTGAATATACTTCTAGAGCATAAAATTGTAGCAATCTTTCTTCATACATACATAAACTCACGCCTTTTTCCTATGGTGGTAGGCAGAAACCACAGAACGCCACCTGCTACGATCCTTACATACTTCTTTCGCCTCGTCCACGTTCATACACCTGTTCATACATCTTTCTTCATATAAAACGAAAATTATGTAAAAACTTCTTTGAAAATCACTGAAGCTTGTTCAGCCTTTACCTGATTCTGTTCGAGTGCCTACTTCTTACGTTCTCTTACCTGTCTACTGTTTCTTGTGCTTTTATTTGTTATCAGTAAACACTTTTAATTGGCCTTCTTTCACTAACTGTCAACTATCTGTATCCTAGCAACTCTATGCTTAAATACTCATTTATTATAATTTTTTTACAATATCTGTATACATACTGTGTAGGTACTGGTTTTACATTTTTATTTATAGATTAAACGTCGCCAATAAATAAGAATGCAAGAAATATTGATTACTCATCATCTGCTTAGCCTTTTCCCAACTATGTTGGCGTCGGCTTCCAGTCTAACCGGATACAGCTGAGTACCAGTGTTTTACATGGAGCGACCGCCTATCTGACCTCCATAACCCAGTTATTAGGCAACCCATACCCCTAGACTGGTTGTTAGACTTCCTGGCTTCTGACTATCCGTAACGACTGTCAAAGATCTACGAATGACAGCCGGGACCAACGGCTTTACGTGCTTTCCGAGGCACCGGGGTGTCACACCACCAACTTCCAAACTCCGGACTGCTACTGAGCTAATCCTAATGGAAAAACCCAATAACACTTTTTGCCCGACCTAAAAATCGAACTCGGGACCCCACCGCTCATCAGTCGCGCTTGCGACCACGAGACCAACGGGGCAGTGATTAATTATTACTATTTATTTAAATTTTATGCAACAAAAAGTACAAAAGCGAACTTAATGCCTTAGGCATTCTCTAACAGACAACCAAAGGTGATGAAGAGATAACATAGCAGGTGCAAATTAACGTACGGGTGAAAAACAACAAAATTAAATTAAACAAGAACAAGGGATACGCGCTGTTGTACAATAATAAAAGTTGAGAAAAATTTAAAGGAACTGTGATATGCGCTAGTGTCGACATCTCTCGTAATTCAGAGATACTGCTTAGGCAATATTCCAACAGACATCTATAATAATTAATATTTGTATTTATTACATTTCTATAATATTTTTATTCAAATTAGTACGTTTACAAATACAGTGTACATTTAGCTAACACTAATAAGATTTTCCATAATTAAAGTGTCTGAAGATAAACTAAAACTAAGATATTGTTATTATAGGTGCGAGTAATGGTGGTCCGGAATTGCAATGTTCGGGAGTTGTTGTATTCTTAAATAAATTGCCTTATTCATGGTCAATTTTAACATTTTTAAGTTGTTCCGCACATCAAATCACTAACAATCTCAAACAATAGATCGGATGCCGCTCTCAGTGTGTGTCCGGCCTTACCTGCGCATACGCATACAACGCCGAGAGCGCCGGCGCCGGCGGCGGCCTCTACCGACAAGGGTGAAATTGAACAAAGGGATGGTACTATTAGTGAATTTGTGTTTTTTTTAGTTTTCTATGTGAAATGGGATGGACAAGCAAACCAGTGTAAGATATGGTCAGAAACGAGAGTCAAACACTTTTAAATCATAATATTAACCAAAAAGTTAAAGTTTTCCATGTGGGCCACAACAACGCGTGCTAAGGTGGAAGTCTCTAGAAAGGACTACGGGTACTTCAGACCGTCATTGTCGATTCTCCGATTCAGATCAGTTTCTTTATAATAAAAAGTTGTTATCATTTCATCACCATCATCATATCAGCGGTAGGACGTCCACTGCTGGACATAGACCTCTCCCATAGATTTCCAAATGGACCGGGTAGGAGAGGTCAGGTCGTCAATCCACCACTTACTTGCAGATACAATAAAATGTTTACTACTTTACTCTTTATTCAGGCTTCCTTCACTATAGCCATTGCTCGTGGTGTCGGTCGGGCAATACCCCGCTGCGATTGGGCAATAAAGTGTGTCTGTAAATGACACTTCATTAAAATTACACAACTGCTTTTGTTGTCCTGTGACAAACGTACAACTCCTTAAATTATTTCTGATTTCTATAGTAGCTTCACACGGATTTACCGCTTTTTAAGATCTTAAATCATTGTCTGACACATTTATGGTGTTGCATCGTACTTGAGGTTCACTAAATCGATACTAATAATAAAGCTGAAGATTTTTGTTCTTTGTTTATTTGTTGCTAATCTCTAGTATGAGTCATATTGATAATAATCTTTATAGCCAGATTCACGAGGAATAAATAGTATAGGCTATAACACGCTACGACACACGGGAGCGGAGCTGTAACCGAAGACGTAACTTAACGCGGATGAAACCGCGGGTTATAGGTTGTATTATATTAGAATGCCCCCCCTCGACTGTGAACTCCACTTCAAGTGACGAAAGATAAAGTTCCCAAGTGTGGTCGGCGAAACGAACAACGCATCACTTATTGATACTGCGCTCCCAATCAGCTGTTATGTCACTTGAGATGTAACGTCAGTCATGGTGACTGCGGCGTGAGAAGTTCTCACACCAGCAACATACATGGGTGGGTACATTGTGAGAAGACTTCGTTATCCGAGAGACTTGTTAAACGAGAACGTTGCGGATTAAAAGAGGATGTAGTGACAAAGGTTGAAAAGATATGCTTAGATGGCTCAATCTTGTTGTGAGGATAAGTGAAAGGCGACTAACATAAGGAATTTATACGGCAGATGTGAGTGGCTACGCCGTGCCGGGAGGGACTACCTAGAAAGACCTACCCTGGCCTCATTGGTGAAGTTTTTCAAAAAGGTCGGGAGCGCAGTATTCGTAACCCCTCTGCCTACCCCCATGGGAAAAAAACGTAAGTTTAAGTATGTATGTACTTCGCCCCCTTTTTTTTTAAGAAAAACGTTGCCCTACACAGGGAAATTCTTCTGCATCGTAGGCAACGCACACACATAGGAGAAATTCTAGAATACAAATATATTTATAATTATAAACTCATATACACAAACAACCAGACCCGGAACAACTGTTTCTTAGGCCATACAAATATTTGTTCCGTGCAGGAAACGGATCCGCGACACGCAGCACAGTAAGCAATCGCCTTGAGCAAGCGTGGTGATCAATGCTCGTGCCTTCTCTGTATGAGAAGTTGTCCTGCAGTGGGACAATTATGAGCTGGTATATGTAACCAGGGAGAGCCGACGCTGCACGCGATTGGTCCGTCTGACAGCACGTCGAAGTGCAGCGTCGGCGCCCCCCGCCTCCTTCATTCCGCCAAAGAGACCCAAACATAAACTTGAAGTTTGTGCTCTTGATTCGTGCCGGTTACTACAATATATGTAAGTTTAGTGAACCCCTTAACTGCTGTGCCATCACGACGGAACTGTATTACTTGTTACCAAATCCTTTTCAACCGGCGCGCCGCCGACAGACTGCGCTAACAATAACTTTGTCCCTACATACATACATCTGTATAAGGAGGTACACGTAAGGGTTTCCTTTTGTGAAATCCTCTCATTATAAGTTCCAAACTGGTGCTGATCAATGCACAGTAATGCGCAGCCCTTTCATGTGCGGCGACCCTTAAAGCCGTTTTACACTGTACGATATGTAAACTGACAAATTTTCATACATTTTTGAGGTATGGTATGGAGGACAGGACAGAGTGCAAAGTTCCTCATCTTCTATTCAAAACCGCGGGATCAGACGTATGTTGTGTCTGATCTGGTTGAGATTTTGTATTTATGATATCGTCTGTGGACCGTATCTCATAACTGCATGCAATACCATGCCAAAAACGGCCGCTGTAATAAAAAATCCTACTAATATTACCAATGCGAATGTGACAATTTGACACTGACATAAATCTATCCCAGTGCCAAAGTTTATCTACATCCACCACAACCACACTACAATCAATTAATATCAATACTACAATCGTAGTGTGGAATAACACATAGGATACTTTTATCCCGGAAAAAATTAGTTTTTAATAGACGTGGATAAAATCGCGGGCGTGGACGAAGTTAAAAATTAAAACTTCTTTAATGGGACACCTACCACGCCGCCCCCATTAAAGAATCTTTTTTTTTTAATGTTGTGTTAAATATTGTTCGGAGCGACGGAACCCTTCGTGTGCTAGTCTGACTCACATGTGTCTGGTTCTTTTTTAATTCTTTGATACACAACCCACTGCAAGGAGCCAACATAACACGTCAACGGTACATGACTGTATATTTTACTTCACACTTCAGTTACAAAAAACTAACCACTTAATTCATTTGAACAAAAACATCGTGCGGTGTAAATGGTACTCCTGCGCTTGCGCCGGCACCAAATATGGCGGCGGTAACGAGCGGCCCATACACGGCAAAGAGCTGCCGTCTCACTTATACGCTCACCGTTGAATCATTCTAGTTAAAATAGAATTTTCGTAACGATTTTGGTAAAAAAAACTACTACTACAAATTGGACGGTAAGATTACTACCTCGCAAATTCAAGGTTCGATCTGAGATGTAACTCTTTTATACATTTATCCTTTCGATCTTTAAAAAGCATGTGCTTTGGAGGTTGAGAAGGCAGACCCCCATCCTAAGCATTTGGTATCCGACTATCCACTACCCACCAACCAGTGTTACACCAAGAAGTTTGGCGTACCTACTTATGGCTGTTAATCTTTGAGTTACGGTCCCTAATTTTAACTACATTTCCTGCAAGAACTAGAATCTTCTTTTTTACGGCCCTCACATTTAGCTGACCATTTTTTTATTCCTAGGTTGAAAATCTTTAAAGATGCCCTGAATTGGGGTGAGGGAAGGTGTCTGTCAGACTCATGGGACTAAAAACCACTCTAGTGTTATAGTTAAGCCGGGGATCCAGGGAACGCACGGTCTTTCCGTGATACCTGGCTGGTCTAACAGGGACAAAAAGCAGACCTCAGTTATCAGCTATGATGCAGATTGACAAAATACGAAGTCTGATGCAGTCTCATTTTCAGATTTCAGGCACTTCAGTAATAAATTGTATAAGGGAAAACAAATCAAAGATTTACAGTCTACTATCGTTTGCCCGCAGCTTCGTCAGCGTAAATGTCGGATATCGCGAACGCAGACAAAGTCGCGAAATAAAAAGTAACCTATGTTATTTCTTGAGGTTCAAACTCAGCCCGTACCAAATTTCATCAAAATCGGTTCAATGGTTTAGTCGTGAAACCGTAACGGACGGACTGACAGAGTTAATTTCGCATTCATAATATTAGCGTGGAAGTATAACCAGCCATAAAAATCATAAATCGAACTCATGACGTCACATCCATCAGTTGCGCTAGCAGTCACATCACTACGAGACCATTCAAAAGCAATTCCACAAATACGTCATTAAAAACCAGGTCATTAACCAAGCAGCATTTGATCCCACGGGATGAAAAGAAAAAAAAACCGGGTGCTTATGAAATAATTTTTCATAAAGAGTCGCGTTGATGGACAGCCTCTCTCGATGGCGGCTCCTGCCATTCATTTCCCACACTAAAGAATATATTATAATTATACATACGCCCTCGGTGGCTCTGTTCAATGAAAGATGTGTAAAAGCGCTAAAAGCTTTGTTTACACTCAACGATACTACAACGCTACGACATTATGGAGCCTAGGGTAGCGCGAAATTATTATTTTTCACATTTTTGCAATTTGCAGCTCTGCGAGAAAGTGTTATTGGGTTTTTCCAATGCGAATTTCTCTGTAGCAGGCTAGCAGCCCGGAGTACTATGAGAGTTAGGGAAGAGGGAGAGCACCTGTGTCTGAGCACACTCTTGTGCACTTGTGCCTTAAATATCTCCTGTATACTAGGTTAGTCTTCATTGAGATTATCCACTGTGACAGAAATCGGTCTAGAGATGTTATTAATTATTAGAATCATCATCGTATTTGCGCAAACCTCGTCTGTTGTATGCACCAGTAACAAGAACAAATTATAGACAAAACTCGTACATGATAAGGGCCAGTCGTGTATACGATTCGACTTGCCGTGACGTTGACATCGATCTTTTTTACACTAGTGTTAATAAATTAAAAAAGACTCTTTGCACTCACTTCCTTCATAACCAAAAATAGTCTTTACTTTGTTTTTTTTTTTTTCAAGTAGGTATTTTACATAACATACCATCACGCCTATATTCCCCGAAGGGTTAGGCAGAGGTGTAACAATGTACACCCACAGTTCGACGGGTATGTTTAGGTCCCATGTAATCCCTATTACATGGGACCTAAACATACCCGTCGAACTGTTCGAACTGGGGGCGAGCCTAGGTATTTTACAATCCTGTTTATTGTGTCTACTAGCTATGTAATTCTACTTTTTTACCTGTGAAAACTTGTAATTGGCCTTTTCAATGTTATCTTCAATCGAACTGTTGTATAAGATCAGCTGTAAGTTTTCCTAAAATTATTAAAATAAGATAATTTATTTTTCTTCATCTTATTCCCGCTTGAAGAACGACACGACAGAATAATTACGTCGATGCATTACCATATATTTTGGGGTGGTACCAGCAAGTACTAGCAACACAAGAATCTGAAAGAGCTCTACGTTCTACGGTGAGCACAGTTCTTTGTCCGCCTTTACGATTGTTTTACGATCGCTCGTGTATTTGAAAGCACCGACTAGCTCATACTCTGTGGGGTATCATAAATCAATGGGTTTGGGAGTCGTAAAAAAAAATGTTGGGATGTTGAAAGCCCATTTTGTAGAAGTGTTACACAGATACGCTTTGATTGTGATTATTGGATGAGCCACTTGGCAACAAGGATGTGCTCAGACTAACTTTTGTGGTTGGTTCTAAAAAGTGGAAATGGTTTTCCACACAAAACCATCACGCCTGCATTCCCCGAAGGGTTTGGCAGAATAGAATAGAATATTTATTTACTACACGTACTTATATACACACACCCACAGTTCGCCGGTAAGTTTAGGTCCCACGTTATAGGGGGCGAGCCTATTGCCATTAACCGGGCACAGATCCTAACTCCGAACTGCTACTGATAATTTCATAGAAAAACTGAACACCCTTTGCTCGACCTGGCCATCGAACCCAAGACCTCTAGCGTAGCAGTCGCGCTTAGGACCACTAGGCTGTCCACTATCGAGACAATCTCGAGGAGGTTTACCATGACGTGCATGTTTAATTTCATTCTACATTTAACTTTAACTGTGGTCACATCGGATGGTAAACAGATACTGATTTAGAGCCTCCACCGACGCGACGTCCGACTTTTTGTAGGACCAACTATCGGACCGTTCAATAAATACATAGTTTTAAGAACCAACTATTTGTAGGACGTGTGCGTTGGTATATTAGAATTCATAATATTCCATTCTCACCGACAAAAAAATCGGTCGTCGATTGTCTGACGTGGGCGGGCAGCGTAAGTCAAAAATGTATGTCCAACATGACATTTCTTTCTTTTAAACCTATTTCAAAAAGGACGGGGTTCTCAATTCGCTTGTATTTTTTTTATGTGTGTTACCTTAGAACTCCATCATGTATCAACCCATAGAAATTCCACCAAATCGCTTATGTAGGTAGTTTGGTTTTGAAATTAAAATAACTGTAAGAATATGCCATCCAAGTAAACGAAATTACGTATTTTGCTTCCTTGTGACTTTTCAATGATGTTAATATCTTGTCCATAGAAACCTACTGTGTGGAACCATTTTTTCGAGTCATGTAGACTTGAATAAAGACAATTATACATATACTGTTGTATACAAATTCTTTCCAAATTAATACTAATGAGTAGAAAGTAGGAATTCTTGTTTGTCATAAAAATGTTTCTGGAGACATTCTTGTCAGCCCCATACCAATCCTTGTCTCATTTGATAAGAAAAATGTGATTCATGCGAAGCTCGAATCTAAGGAATTCCAACCTTATTCTGAAAGACTTACGATTGTTTGTGGTGTTTTTAAGAATATCTAATACGAGAAATTTATGACATTGCTTTGTGGTAAATGTCGTAAAAAAAAGAATTGGTCAATGTGTGGCCCAATTTGGTAAAACTTTGGTTCATTATCTAGTTTTGATATTCATTAAGATAAAATATAGGTCGATAATTATCTTTGATAAGTATGTACTTATCAAAGATAATTATCAACCTACCAGTGGCAAATATTTTCGATTATACATAATAATCGAAAATATTTGCCACTGGTTAATTTGCCGAATTCGAATTTTGAATTTCGATTATTTACATAACACATACCATCACGCCTGTATTCCCCGAAGGGTTAGGCAGAGGTGTACCTATGTACACCCACAGTTCGCCGGTATGTTTAGGTCCCATGTAATAGGAGGCGAGCCTATAAATAACAATGACAATTCATTAACCGGGCACAAATCCTAACTCCGAGTTGCTACTGAGAATTTCATAGAAAAACCCAATAACACTTCCAACAGTACTGCAGAGGATTTAGTTGAGATCAATGACGAGGATGATATTCCATTCATAAATTTAAATAAGTAAAACGAAGAGAAGAGCGAGAGAGAGGGAGGGGAGGGGAGGGGAGGAGAGGAGGGGGAGACGGGAGAGTGTTGTTGGGTTTTTCTATGAAATTCTCAGTAGCAGCTCGGAGTTAGGATTTGTGCCCGGTTAGGGCCTGTGCACACCACGTTTTTTAAACGCGCTGTTGACGCGCGTTGACACCGCGTTTGTCCTTCCACATTGCCAGTTTGTTTTGTCTGACTCGCGTGCGTATCGCGTCTTTATCGCTACAAACGCGCGTCAACGGCGCGTTTAAAAAACGTGGTGTGCACAGACCCTTAGTGGCAATCGGCTCGCCTCTGTTACATGGGACCTAATGCTGTATAATATTTGAGTGGCCGTACCGAGTACATTTTCAACTTTCTTCACAAATGCAACACTTGCCATGGTCCATGACAGCTGACAAGTATAACGACATTTTTCATATTAGAAGCCGAAATGAAGTTCTCACGTGGCATCGCATCCCATATTGGGCAATATCGGAGGAAACACACCACATCCCCGTTGTCAAACGCAGTCGGTTCGCTCACTGCATGCATACCAAACTTGATGAGTGGTACAAGTAATAAACGTGAAGCGATTTGGTGGTTTATTAGCGCATTCAAATCTGAGCGAATTTGCGTTAAAAGTCAAATCGTTTATTTCATTGACCATTAAACGGTATTTTTTAACGTAAAACTTGAAAAAATAAATTAAATCTAGTTACCCATTACAAAAGGTAGTTTTGTTTAGAAAACAATAGGAAAGAAACTCCATACTCACTCTTTCAATAAAAATACGTTTTACAATCACTTGTACAGGTATTCATAATTTTACGAGCGTGAAGACGATGTACTTAAAATAAAAATTAAAATACTACAATAGGTACCAAGTCGTGTCAAATTACCAATAGACGTGACGATTATTTTACCAATCTACTTGATGGACTCTAAAATGTCGCCGCTTATAACTTAGAGCACACGTTACGAACCGGCTAGTGTTTGTAAAGTAAACAGAACTCCGGTGCTTTCGTGACGGCATCGACGCCTGCACTTTACTAATTAACGATGCGTGTGGTCAGACCTAGCTCGAAAACCATTATAGTGGAAGAATGATGACTAAACAATAATTATTATCAACCTTAAAAATTGTCCCCATAAAAAGATAGAATGAATAGCCATCACGCTTGCTCAATTTGTTCCTTGTAAGATTATTTCATCATGTTTCTGAGGAAGATTATCTATTTAGAATATGTAATCGCATTTCGAAATTTACTAAGTTTGAGTTGCAGGTGTGCTTAGCGCAACAGCCTTGCCAAAATATGTGTTATTGCTTGCCCCGGGTACCCAGAGTCACAAACAAAAACTAGGCATGTAAGCCGACAATCTTAGAACTTAGGCATTCAAGGAATTCTAATGTCCCCAAAGCACACACAGATGGAAACGCGCGCGTAAAAAACTCGACACCGTGGCATGTTCCCTACACAAAAATCACACCGTAACGCCTGTTGGAAAACGACGACTTCACATTGGCAGTCCAACAGCGCAGAATCAAAACACTGTGTGCAACTCCAGGACAAAAATTACTCAATAACATTCACACAGTGGCTGTAAATGAAAAACGAATATCTCGCAGTAGCGGGCTAATCAACCCTTCTAAACTACTAACACAGTGTCGTCTTTCGAACGAACTATGTTCTGAGAAGTAACACAGTGTTCATACGTGGAATACGTCGCGTTCAACAGCAGTCCAATTAGTATTGGGAGGGAGGAGGTAATTGGGGTAGAACCGGTTCTAAGTTCGTTTTACTCGGCGGACCGGGTTCATAGCTTGTGCTCGTACTCTCTCGGGTACTTCTCAATGGAATTTGTATGTATAATTGAGTGTTAATAGGAAAGGTCTGTAATGAGAGATAGGCGTGTTCGGTAAATGTGTTCACAAGTGTTACCACTTTTTCTCTCGAGAGCAAGTAATCTTGTGCATTACTGTACACTGTCAGTGACGATACATAATATTTATATTTGTTTGTGCATTAAGTACTTGTTTTAGTGTGGGTGTGTGTGTGTATAAAGCATGTTTAAAGCGATATATCATTGAAGCAGCGGCAAAGTACTTGACTATGTGCTGAGCTCGATTACAATTGGTTTATCAAAACCGTTACTGTCTGTCAAGTCACAACTGTCAGGCAGAGAGTCAAACTTAAGCAACGTAGTGTCGTGATGCCATCGTCAACTATGTAAAAGTGATTTAATTTAACAAGTTTATTTTGCTTGAAAATTGGAGAATAGCTAATGAATTGCGAGGGAATATAACTCGATGGAAATCTCCTGCCACTGTTTTTTAAGTTTCATCTCCGGTTACTGCTCCACCTCCGTGGGTCATAGCGTAATTTTATTGACCCTTTCTATTCCTTACGAATATGACTATCATACGCAAAATAAATATTTTTCCAATCCGACTGGCAGTTGCAAAGATTAGCGCGAGTTTTATTATTAGTATAAATTTACCAAGTTACTGCAAATAAATTGATCTTTATCCGCTTAAGAACCTCTATACCAACAATCATTGGTCCCTCGGCTATAATAATATAGTCGGCCTATTGCCAGTTCAGCGTTATATCAACTACTTTGGTTTTGCATCAGACTTAACACCTCCATTGGATCCCGTTCTATCCCCACATCGATAAACACGTGACCCTTTTCAGAGCACTCCCAGCTCTCTCACAGCTGAAGCCGACAATGATGTACTCACTTAGTCACAATTGCGTGGTGACAGTGACTCATATTGCCCCGGTTCCCGATATATATATAGACAGGCACACGACCGCGAGACGAACTGTCGCGTTACGTACCAAAATATACGTACGCTCAGTTGTTTGTCCACCAGGGAAACGTCTTGGACACTCGTTGTCTATGAAGTAATGTGTTTTGTACCTACTCGGGTATAATATCCGACGCACCCGACCTTTCAGAAGAACCTCACCAATAAGGTATCTCTCTACATAGTATAAAACAAAGTCGCTTCCCGCCGGCTGTATTCTTTTATCTTTTAAACTACGGTTATCATCAATAGATAGAGTGATTCAAGACGAAGGTATATACGCATAGAACATCACGCTACGACCAACGGGAGCGGAGAACTAATCAAACGCGGGTGACACCGCGAGGTATTTAGTAATAAAATAAATTATTTTTGATGACAAAAACTTCCTCGACTTTACAAAACAAAATTACATTCGCGGAAATACTACGCGATAATAATACCTATACATATACACGCGTGTATTCAGTAGAGTTGACCTATTAATAGAGGCCAAGCCTATGTGTATTAAAAACGCACAAATATTAGCCTTGTAGAATAACTTGTACATAGATAGTATTTTTGATTAATAGATGATTGATATACAAACAAGATGTAACACAAACGGATCTCAACAAGTTATTTTCAAATTCAATGTATTTAGTGTTGCAGTTTGCATTAGTTCCGACACAGACGCAAATATTTAGATTTAGGGCTTTTGTACTTGATGCGCCGTGCGGGGAATAATCAAACACCAGTGGTTAAGGCGCCCGTTTCTCATGCATGAGGTTGTGGGTTCGGACAAGTACTAATGCGATATTTTCAATTTAATTCAAGTGCAGTTTCTAGAGTTATCTTGAACAGTACTGACATCGGTAAAGGAAAATATCGTGAGACAACCTTGACGTATAGTTAATAGAAGTAAGAAATCGCCTAACCGCTCAGAGCAAGCATGATGAGTAATGCTTGTATCCTCTTTATAAAAGAGGCCTTTGCCCTGCAGTTGGACAGTAAGAAGCTGGTAGCATATTTAATAATACCGCCTCCAACTATATCAGTGACCCAGTGCAAGCCATCTAAACTCTGAGTTTTTCAAAGAAAGATTAAGAGAAAGACCAAGGAAATGATAGATGGATTTTGCGAAAGATGATATTGGCTTGAAAGGAGGTACTTACTGAGAAAAAGGCTAACAGACATTCTATAAAGAAGGAAGATATGCTTCACCGGCTCCAAATGAATTAAGATAAGGTCAGGCAGGAATATGTTGATCATTGATACAGTACCTTCTGTTAGCAACTGTATTTACTCGATTCACAAGCTTCCTGTAATGAAAATATAGCATGTTTTTCACTGCCCCAATCCGCAAAGAGATGTCTTGAAAAAACTGACTAAAGAATGACTTTAAAAGGAAAGGCAGATAGCGCTTACCAATAGTTACATACTACCTGATCATTTTAAAGCCACTGTTTAGTAAACGTTCGCTTTAGAAGCAAAATATCTTTACCCCGAATTCTTAAACGACACGTATCTTTAAGACGTTCTTAAAGGTACCGCTGTTGCTACAATACACCTTAAACTGACAGAGATAGCACAAGACTTACATTTGGCCATCTATTCAACTGTGCAAGTATGAGTACAGTAAGTTCAAGAGAGTTTAACGTGACAGACGCTTCTGTTTATCCTTTCACAGAATCCAGTAGTACTTACACCTGAGTTATGATTTCCACGTAGATTTGCTCAATGGGCCGCTAAAACTAGGGGCGCAGAATAAATAGTACGCGACGACATGAGAGGGGGGAACTCACTACCGATATAGACTGCCTGACACTATACCCAAACATCCTAAATCACACATCACGTCAACAAACTTTCAGCTTGACATGTAATGATATAGAATTCAAATTCGTTTGGCAGAATATTGTGACATATGACGGAGATCTAAACAGTTGGAGCTGAATCATCGGTCACTTACCCCCGCGTAGTTAGAAAATAAATTTTCTAGATAAAACTGTTTTGTAGTGACATTGTTTATGTTTCCGATTTGTGATAATGTATTTTATTTTTGTGCTTAGTGTCACTGGGAGTTGGCAACGGATGGGAAATCCCGCGAAGAGATCTCCCAGATCTGATTACCAATCGGATCTCATTGAGCTGACGTGTAATACCTGCAGGTCTTCCTCTTCTTCTTCTCTACGATCCGAAATACCAACCAGTCAGCGGTAGGCTAGGACGAAAGTACTGGTTGCCTCTTTGTCAAAGGCCACACGTATTGATAGCCTGATAATTTGTAGAGCGCAAAGATGCATTGAAGAAAGGATTTTTAAGAGAATGTTTAGTATGTGCGTATGACACGGCTTGAATTAGTCTGTAAAACTTTGATGCTATCCGATAATATAGTATGTAGCGATCTGAACAGCAGACTTCACATGTGCATTTTTTCAAAAATTCCTACTGTCTCTGTCAGGAAAAAGATGCAGAAGACAACAGTTTATTGTCGTTTCTCTATTGCCTCTTGAATTGGAAACATCGCAGCCATTCAGGAGGCCAATGCGACTAATTAAAAATCGCAATCTAATTTTAGCGACAATAAAAAAATGTACACAATTGACACGGAGATTAGATTGCGATCGTTCTTAAAAGCTAGTAAAACAGCCCCGGTGTTGTTCGTGACAATTCTTGTTTATTGATTCTTAAATCTTTGTCGTACTGTGGGCGTAGAAGTCCGACATGGTTGGGCTTATTGATTTAGAATACAAATAAACAACATGATCGGCTAAGTAACATTATATAGGTATTTAACGCTCAGCACTTAGGCAGCCATTTATTTCGTTGGCGAGTTCAATATGTCTAGTTTTGACTTGTAAAGTATTTCCAACTAGTGTTAGTAACAAGATGCCGATATACGGCTCTGTATCCGAGGAAGCCAATGAGATCCTATTACTCTGCAGTCATAAGTAGAGTTGAAATTTTCACAGATAGTGTATTTTTATTTAACAATAAATAGTGAAATCGGTTGAAGATATCTCATTCAAAATTGAGTTCCAAGATTCCACCGCCACAAACATATATAGCAAGTTAAATAAAAGCATATGACAATAACATAAAGTTAAAAATGAAAGGGGGTCCCCATACAGAAAACGTCTTTTTTTGTATACAGCGTAGTATCAAATATTCACGGTGGTAAGTAACCTGCACTCCACCAGATTTTCCTAAATGATTTGTCTTCTAGCATTCTTTATTTAAGTTTTATCAACAAAACTAATTAAGTACCAGTTCAGAGAGCTCCCAAAAGGACCTCGTGGCACAGTAGGTAAATAATTACCGGCTTGACTAGTCGGCCACATAATAGGACCTAATCATACAAGACAATAGCCCTTCCCCGAAGGGCCTACCTGCTCTGCTCACCCGACAATGCGTTCCACTAGTCACGGATACAACGAAGTGTGAAATACCGTTAAAAACTTTTAACTTTCATAGAGTGTATGGTGTTAAAATGATGGAGTTTGAAGAGTGTTTGTGTTTATTTTGCCACAATTAATAGTTACCTATCATGGGTTCTAATATTTAAATGTCTGGTATCTACGACACGTATTGAATAGACTTAGTGTTCTCTGTATGAGAAGGGACCTTTGCTTGTTAGACAATTATTGCAATTTCTGTCACTACGGAACCATAAGCTAATTTCTCCTGTCGTGTCATCTCTTCATTACCTTTGACTGGTATTTTTGATGCTTAAAGTTTAACTCTATACTTACTAATATAATAAAGCTATAGAGTCTTTTTGTTTGTTTATGTGTTGAAACGCTCTCATCTTGGGAACCACCAATCGGATAGGAAAAATTCTTTACGACAGCCAGATTTATGAGGCATAGGCAGAATAGTCAGAAGCCAGGAAGTCTGACAATCAGTCTTATTAAGAGGTATCGTGTTGCCCAGTACCTGGGTTGTGGTGGTAAGATAGGCAGTCGCTCTATGTTAAATAGTGGCATCCAGCTGCATCCGGTTAGACTGGAAGCCGACTCCAACATAGTTGGGCAGATAGTTTTAGCCAGATTCACGAGGAATAGTACACGCTATATAACGTCGCGCTGCAACCGCTAGGAGCGGAGCAGTAACCAGACACTTGAGGCGGGTGAAAATAACCACGCGGACGGAGTAGTGGGCAGAAGTTAGTAAATAAATAAATGAGCGACAATGAATGATTTACTTTTCAACGCGGAAGTGGAAAGAAATGATTCATAGTTTGTCAATATTGCACTTTGTAGCAGTTAATTTAATTAATTAGGTCATAAACTGGAGACGGTCCACTCGTTCCAGTCAGTGGGCGAGTCTGCGGTCTGCGCACGCGCATATTAATAGCGTCTGGAGATAGTAACGCGACAATGTGGCTATAAAATAATAATAATGTATGGAGAGCCCGCAATATTTATGTATAATCCATAATGTATTGTTTTGTATAGGTTGCACCTCGCGATAAGATATGGCCGGCATTGCAGCTGCTGGTGCAGTAGCTTTCAGTGTTGTTGGTTGATATAATTATAAATCCTACAAGCAATTTCACATATTATGAATAGCATAGTTAAGTTACGTCTTGAGTCATTGCTCGGCTTCCGTGGGTCACGGCGTGGTTTTATATAGAAAATACTATTCCTCAAGAATCTCGCTATCAAATACAAAAAAGTTTTCTCCCAGTCTCCTCAGCTTTATTATATTAGTTAGATATCACGCCTGTTCTTCTTAAAGGTTAGGCAGATGTGCGGCAGTGCACCCACATTTTGACGTGACCATGAAATTGGGGGCTAGTCTAACAAATCAGCAAGGTGAAAATCCAGACTCCGGTTTGCTGTTGATCTTTTAAAGTGTTACCTACCATGGAAACCGAAGTGATGGCTCATGTGGAAAGTAGCTGCCACGATGGCGCCGCCGTGCCTACACGCCTAGTTGTCTACATGATTTCATAAAATGATTAAATCGCTAGTACCTATATTAGTATGTCGTGTAGCGGGGCCCGCCAACCTGTTTCACCGACAGGGTGCTGTTCGTATGGTTATGCCATGATTTTGTCGTAACGTTGCCTCACCTATTAACTACGATTTATGTTTCTACTAGCCGTTGCCTTAGAATGCAGTTAGTGGGAGTATGAGAAGACTTACTTAACTTTTTCTCTTATTACTTATCATCTTATTACCCGTCATCCATCTGCTCTTAAGGTGGGTTTAATACCATCATCATCAGCGCGCCGACGATAGATGCGTGTATCCATTTTGCAAAGTAAATTCTTGAAGCAACAAAGTCAATGTTGTATAAACAAATAATACAACTCTGGCATCCCACGGCACTGCCCGGTATGCAGCAGGCAAGATGCAGGCATGTCTTCGCCAGTGCCATTTTATATTAATATAAAAATAATTATCGCCCTTCAAATGAACTCCTCGCTTCGGCGCGTAACCACCTTTATCCTCTTTATTAGGCGTCGGTGCAGCAGTCTTCTTCTTTATCGTCATCTCAGCTCTCTTTCTAGCCATAATATTTTTTACACATTCCATCCTTTTCCCACACAAGTTATCAATAATAGGCGCGGCGACGGGCGCCGGCGGGCGCCACTTTCAGTCTTCCTTATACCCCTTATTTCTTATAATAAGATTTAACTTGATGCAACTTGTTGAATTGAAGCATGCCGAAGCGCAGGGGGCGTTTGGTATTTACGATGTCAGATAAAATCTAAAGTAGGCCCAGGAACATTTTGTTCGTAATAGACTAAAGTCAATGGAGCGCAACTTTCTTAAACAGCGCCTCTTCTGTTGATCCACACAAAGACTAATCTATCATGGATTTTATTTTATTGCCGCCGGAGACAGCCGCTTTCTTTGTTAAGTAGCTATTAATTAGGTAGCCGTTTTATTATGGTTGCCAGCTAGGAAGCGGGTAACAAACCGACTTGCTAATGTTCTACAAAAATGATGATCGTTTACTTTCGGAACATTAGATGGTTCTGTGCGTTTGACTAAAGGTCTAAAAAAGGGGGACTAATTTTGATGATAAATCTCTTCATCATCATTTCAGTCTCCACAATTAAAAGGCTGGACATGAATATGTTCGCTCCTTAAACCATCGTTAGAGTAGTACACACTTCCTAACTGATGTTACTGACGACAGGTAGGAAGACTAGGTAGACTCTTTTCGGGTACTAGCTTGACTCCGCGATTTTGTCCGCGTGAATGTCGGTTGTCTTCTTTTTTTTTTTTTTTTTTGGGGTGTGGGAAATCATCAAATAACTTCTCCCGCCCTGGGCGGGGCGGGAGGGAGTGTCAGACTTTTACTGACTAAAACCCACCCATGTTCCTTCTTGTACCCTTTGCGTTCCGGGAGCGCGGTATCTCTTACGAACAACCCGCAGCCCCGGATGTCGGTTGTCTGCGGGATTAATTTTTAGGCGCGGAGCAATAGTAAATGTAATACGGGTTTCTTAAATAAAAGTAGCCTAAATTACTATCTATAACATCAGAGATCTGCTTGTAAAAGTTCCGTCTTAATCATTCCAAGCATTTCAGCAGTAAGATAAAAAAAATAAAAATTGGCATGTTGGTAGGTATTAGTACCGTGTTATTGTAAACATTCATCATAATAATACACTAAATAAAGAGCAGTTACTTTTACGTCACAAACAGACACTTTAATTAATATTATTTATTCGTATGGATGCATTGAATTAGGGCTCATCTCACATGATCAATCGAACGTCAAACGTACAATGATCTCGGATTGAGCAGGCCAGGTTTGACCGTTCTAATGGGCTCCCTAGACTTAGGAGTTACACGGGTAAGTAGTACCTAGTAGGTAGCTATATAGTGGACAGCGGTACGTAGGTATACGTATGTGGATAGTCGATAGATAGGCATCGCTTCCGAGAAGGGATCGCACGCATGCTCGGCCGGACAGCGAAACTGACACCGGCAGCAGCCCTAATTAATTAAACGTTTAATTAGTGAACATCAGCCATTTACTTGAAACAGTCAAAATGTTGTTAGGATTGTGTTTTATGTCAGTAAGCTGTGAGCTTACCAGTTTGCCTAGATTCTTATCGTATTATTAACTCAGTGAATTTTATGTTGTAGTTTATTTTGAAAATAAACAGTTGTCGTAAAGATTGTTTAATACCTACTTAGAAATGTAGGTAAATAGGTTTAAGCAAACATACCATCACGCCTGTATTCCCCGAAGGGTTAGACAGAGGTGTACCAATGTACACCCACAGTTCGCCGGTATGTTTTAAGGTCCCATGTAATAGGGGGCGAGCCTATTGCCATCAACCGGGCACAAATCCAAACTCCAAGCTGCTACTGGAATTTTATAGAAAAACCCAATAACACTTTTTGCACGACCTGGTTAGGCAGCGGTGTACCTGACACCTCTGCCTAACCCTTCGGGGAATACAGGCGTGATGGTATGTATGTTTATGGAAGTGATTTGAATTTTACGCAGGTAAACGAGCGCACTATAGCTAACTAGATCATGATCTGGTAATTGCCTATAATGTTAATTCCTGATGAGCAAATAAAATAAGCTCATTGAAATGTACTCACCAGGCTTATGATGTCGATGTTTCTTCCCCTTGGCGGTGACTACCGTCACCAGCAGCGCCAACTGCGCCAACCAGAGCCAACCCCACCGCATCCTAAGTCCCTAACATCACACTACACAACCAGAACACGAAGATTTTGTTCTAAACTAAAACTTTTTATCTAAAATTCACGATCAAGCACTCATTTCTTTTTAACTATAAATGAAAAACACACTCGTTTGCGGAATTCTACATGTTAAGCAACGTTTTACGCGGTAAGTTTGGTTTCGGGACAAGTTTCATGGAAAAGCACAAAAGTTTTGGAAGTTTACGCACGAAATAAAATACGAGAGGAAACAAAACAAGCTCACGTTTCTTACCACAGCCACCGAAAGCTAGTGGTCGACTGACGATGAGAGAGACGGACGTGACGCGGAGAAAAGACGGCCGAACCAACCGAATTCAACTTGACACGAACCGGTCACAAGCGCGGCAGGCTGAGCAACCCATGAAAACAGGCAACAACAATACTTGATGCCAATTATTGATAATATAATTCATTCAAACGAATTGCGTTGGAATTAAGTTAATTTAAAATATGTTAAGCTAGTTTTAATTCAACAAGTTGAAAAATAATGTTCCTATACCGAGCTTTTTCAAAGTTCAAAGCGCTTGCGTTGTGTTATTTTGTCAACAGGTCAGCTTGTCAGTGTTGTGTACAGACAAAACTAGTTTTGTTCGCAGTTACAGTATCGCTACTCGACGTAAGATGGCGCTTATACAAATAATTATGTTAACATTTCTAAATTCTGAGTAACAATTCCGCAGTAATATTGTCCAGATCTAATATATCTTAAAATACATTTTTGGCATTTTAAATTATTAACAATTTAAAATATACATTTTGCGCCATCTTTTTTAAAACAAATTAGTATTGGTTTGCCAAAGGAACTGCTTTTCGCCAGGCACAACAGATGGCGCTACAAGTAACTGTGTTATTCTATGTAAACGAGTTTAATTTTAGTAGGCGATAAGCGAGTTGACGCCAATTTTCATTTTGATAATATCATTTGCTACTGATATGATACAATAATACTATTCAAAGAGAAAATTTGTTTTTTACTTTATTTTGCATCTGTTTACATAGCTAAATTTTATTAATTTTATTGTAACTCAATGTTAGACATTTATGCTGTTGTTGTACTTTATTGAATAATTAATTATATATCTAAAACTATTGTGATGTTTCTAGTGTCTAACCCTCTTACTGCTCATTTGTTTATTATTTTGTATTTGTTATGCTAAAACAATGTATGTTAAGTCGATCTTTTATTGTAATGTTTAATTTAAGTTACATAAGAATTTATTTTTGTTTTTATCTACGCTTACTGGCAGATAACTTAATTATGTTTTCTCTACAAGTGAATTTGTAATTCTTTTAAGAAAATAAATATCTTTAACCGTATCTAAGTATCTTTCAGTAACCCTTTCAGATTCACGATGACTATAATAATTTTTGCTCAGAACATAATCATTGACAACGCCATCTTTTCGCAGCAGTAAGTGCAGTTCTTGTGGTTTGAATGATTTCCATCGGATTTGTGCGGTCAACTAATGCGGCATCATACGCATGTTGCGGTCAGAAATTGGTTTTATTTGGCCACAATTGTTATTTACCATATAATAATTATAAAGGTTAGGCTACTTACCAGAAACATTTCTCCCATGTGATTTGTAGTTTCAAATATTCCACCAATGCCAATTACACTGGCAAAAAAACTCATAAACTTGGGCAAAACTGTTCCAACGCAGTTTTAATTAGAATTTATAACTTTTTCAGTCGAGTAAGTCACATTAATACCAGCCCATGCCTGGGGGTAAACCTACAGCTTAGTGCTTGAGAGGGTCCTTGCGAATGCACAATGACAGTGGTAAAAAAAATGGTGCTGAAAAATCTGTCTACCCCCTTTTACGATTATTTGCTACAGAGTACAGACTCGTTAGGATACATACAATGCTGTGATGTCTGTGGCCATGTGCCGTTCTCAATCAGTAATAAAAAAAATTGTGAGCCGGCACGCGACGCCTGACAGATGTGAAACATTGAAAATCACATAGCATGGAGACGCGTCGCAACGGCATGCGTCGCCACGCCAGCTATCGGTTTTACGTGACGCTATGGATGTTTCACATCACAAAGTATGTATCACAGACTAGCTATACCCCCCGGTGACACCGGTCTTAAGTTACGTCTTTGTTTTTACGCAACCATGCATACGTAAAAGATGCGTCTCCTGGTGTGCAGGGTGTGGGCCAACTCTAACCGCATCCTAAGCAAGATTGTAAGTCGCCTGAAGTTGTCGCTGCTGTGCCATCCTGCATGGGCTGACCCTCTGTTATTTGTATTAATTAGTGTTGGTGCTTCTTAATCGTAGTTGGAAGTTTAACCAATTTTTGAGTCATCAATATTTGAATAAAAGGACCATTGTATTATATTCTTAGATTATGCAGTGTTTTTAAATAGATTCTACATGTGGTCACATAGAGCCATACTTTATCATCATATTCCTGTTTCTTCTTCCATGCCGTCCTGTCGACTGTCATGCTATCACTGACTCCCTTCTCTTTCATAACATTCTTTACACGATCCATCCATACTTACTTTATTAATATTATAATTAAAGTTTCGACACACTATGAGCACTAGACAGTTAGCCTCTTGAGCATAAGTTATGTGTGTGAAGTGATTACGAGCTACTCTTTCATATATTACCACAGTACTCAAACTATTATGTTTCAAATTGACGTAGGCCTCTTGCAAGTTACCAGAGAGCTATAAGTTCTCTTTGACGGCGGTCTAACGAGAGAAGTATCTAATTGCCCTCCCTTTGAGAGTGAGACATTATTGTGCATTATGATATCTGTTGCGTAGTTGGCTAGCCTTAGTTGAGTTTAGTAACTCGATGTGATCAATGTACTTTAGTCTCATGGCCGGATGGTCCGGTGAAGTCCGGTCGAGTGCTAAGGCATCGATTTGTGATTTATATCTACACAACTAAATAGGGTAGGAATAACATCAATTTTCAAAACTCATACCAAAAAACTTATTTATTTGACGATTACAATTATTCTATAATATCTATGAATAGTCGCAGAATTACAACGTGTATACAAACAAAGGATGAGGATTCGGGTCGGCGAATTCGACCCAATAACATACGAACGATAAGCCAAAAATGTTTAATGTCATATCGATAAATTTACATCGCGTAACACTGGCCGGGGGCGGGCGGGCCCCCCCCTGCGGGCCCCGGGCCGCTAGACGAACCACTCGTCCTTGTGCGGCACGGCGCTCAGGCCGGCCGCCGCAGGCGACCCGCCCGCGCCGCCCCGCACGGGCCCGCAGGGGGCTGCGGGTTTCCCGGCAGCCGCGTCGCGCCCACCTCGCCGCCCGCGCACCCGCCGCCGCCATTACTGCTCGCCAACTCTTGCACTGCACGCAAATTAACAAATTCCAATATTAAATGGTGCAATGGTGCTCGTGAGTCGTTTCAGCTTTGTCTGTGGGATGGCAAGGCATCTGCGATACTTCAGGTTTGGCGTTTGACTATGGGGGGCGATGACCATAGGGTCGTCCGCTGTTTGTCATTCAATAAAGTAGAAAATCTTATGATACTTAGAAGGACGACGAAGAAGGAGCTGGTACTAGATCTAGGTTTACGTAGGTCGAAGAAAACAATTCAGAATTATAAATTGTGAACAATGATATAACAAGAATGTCAACGATTAGCTGTTCAGAAGGTATCAGCAGAGAGAGGCGAGAAGGTAGAGTAAATTATTAATATTACCAGCGTTTAAGTGCAAGAGGCTGACTGGTTAAGGAAGGCAGTACACTCACTATGTAGCCGTGTGCGCTGGTTGGCGCGGCGGCGGCAGGCGCAGAACGCGATGGCAGCAGCCACTGACGCTAGCAGCGTCGCAGCGCCTGCGCAGGCCACCACCCACGCGCCCCCTGCACCCGGTCCGCCGCTCTCTGGCACATTAACATTATGGTTTTATTAAATGATCTATATCCTAATATAAACACATATTTAATATATTAATAAAAACAATAAATAAAAATATAAAAAACAAAAATGTTAGCCCACCGGTATCGGGAACAGGGTCCAAGCTAATCGGACTGCTCAAGGCTCCGGAGAGGGGAACCTCCATACAATACGCGCTGTGCTCGCCGCTTTGTGACTCAATCCCTTGATCCGACAGCCTAAAGAGAGCTTCCTCAGCTTTTGGTCGAGGCTCTTGGCTAAAATGCTATTGGCTAAAACGACTTACAGGTCAAGGGTTCAAAGGAAACAAAAATAAAACAAAATATATTCAGATAAACAAACATGGTGCATAAAAAATTAAAAATGAAACACAAAAAACACATCTAACTACTTTTTATTGTGACAATACATGAACTGCCCCGTGCGCCAGCCCAGTCCTGGCGAGCAACCACCCTCTACCAGCATGTATATTGTGAAAGGCATAGTGATTGCATGAAGCACCAGCACATACTAAACGCTGTCAACAAGTGAGATAAATACGGCAACAATTGTACTCCGTGGCTGTACTGTGAATTGTGCGGTAGCGATAACTTAGGGTAATCTGCGAGTGTTATATTTCTGTGTACACCCTGGCCTCTGATCTGACCTGGGCAAAGCGCGGCGGTGTCTTCGTCGGAGCCGTCGGCGCAGTGGTCCACGCCGTCGCACATCAGGTCTGCGCTGACGCAGAACTCGCGCTGCTTACAGCGGAATTCTTTGCACCCATGTTCTGGAACAACGGTGCGAAAAGACATCAAAAATAGAGTGAACTCATAAGGTGTACAGACGATACCAAATATGCTTTAACAATCCCAATAAATATAATTAATACCGTAAGAATACAGTCATGGCGTTTGATAATTACTATTTTCTTGGACGCAATAACAAGTGGGCGAGCAGCGAGAATTATTTGTTGATTAGGCTTGGTTCGATTCTCAGGTCAGGTGAAGTGTAAGAATTCGGTGTGGAGAATTTTTTATAGTGGAAATATTATTTTCTGGAGCTCTACGCCTTGACGATGAGCACGTGTCAACAACACTAATGTGTCAAGAATTTTTGGAAATGGCAATTTGCACCTTCTGTGTCCTATGACCCCACACAAACACGGTTACAACGGTTACAAATTGTAACAATGAGGCTATCACACATCTATTCTTTGCTCATTCATTCAAGCATATGCCCGCTGCCTAAGATCAAACACCGATCCTTATTTGTTCAGTCATCAAACGCAAGAAGCCAGAAATCCGTTTAATATATTATAAAGAAGGAAAAAATACATCTGTATTTCTTTGTAACCCATAAAATACAAGGAGTACACCGCTGCCCGCCAACCAAGCGAACTGACCCGCAATCTTGGTTCTGATTGAAAAAGGAAAACATATTTATAAATGGCGGTACGCCTACAGAAAATTGTACACCGACGTACATTGTGTCGGTAGATAATATCTAGAATCGGATTGTCGATAGGATTTGTTATCAAGAAACTATGTTCTGGATGAAAAGGTGGACTTAGAAAATTCTGCGCGGAAAGAAGACTGAGCCATTGTATAAGTCTGTAACTAAGTGTATAGAGAGTGTAAAAAGACAAATCACATAGCCGTTAACTGCGCATACTGCCCCAACCTAAGTCACATTGAGGGAAAAGGATTACTGGGAAACGACGTTCATTTTTGGTGTGGTCAAATCATTGTGGTTAGGGACGGGAGCATAAAACTGTACATGGGGTTGTGGGTACCTATTTATAGTTAAGTTTAGTTTTCGTTAAAAAATCGTTCAAACTTTGACCTGCAATATCTCTATTACCAGAAACTTCCAGGGTATGGTCTACATCTTTAGAACTAAAAAATATGGCAATTATGGGAAGAAACAAAATAATCATAATCATTTATCACGTGGTGTAAAAAAACCCATGTCATTTCATGGAACTTCTACTTATAAAATGATCTTAAAACCAAACCCGTCATCTAAATTCCACAATCATTACGTTGAGTCGCTGAAGTTTAAAAAAATACATTAAATCTGTCCGCATCCGTTAAAACATCCCTTATTGAAAAACCCTGTCACTTACAAACGGACAATCAAACTGCTGACGTTGTCCTCCGGGGAAATTGGGCATTCATCGTCGGAAAAAACCGCCCAAAGGACCCGAACAATAGCCCCGGCTTAACGACCCGCCAACCAGATACGCAACGATATGGTTAGCGCTAATCGCCCATCACAACCAACCTTTAATTGTGTCCTTCATGAAACAGCTAAAAATTATTTCAAGCGAACTAACACAAAGCTCACCGAAACACAGCTTTTGATCTCCACGTGGGGATTGTTTCTCCCTGCCGCATGTACACCGCGCACCGTACAGGTAGGTGCTAAGGGTGGAGCTTGTGTAGAGCGCGGCATGTATGAAATGCATTGTTTAAAATGTTATTCCGGCGTCTCAGGCGGTGTCGCCGAGCGCGTTTTTGTTGCATAATTCAATGGCTTGAGCGCTTAACATATCCTGCTTTGTGAGACCAGTCAGTTGCGTTCACTAGAATTTTTAAACTGCCAGGCTGAGTATCATTTAAAACATATTGTTTACGGGTAAAAGTTGATATTTAATGAAGAATTTGTGGGCACAAGGGAGAGATCGGCTCACACAATTGTTTCTGATTGTTGTTTAAAATATTTAGAATGAACTTTCCAATGATTAGAAAAAATAAAATTGTATACGTTATGTTATATAACGCTTATCTTTTACCTACCAACACAGATCGATGAAAGACTCGTAGGAACATGGCAAAGAATCCATGAAGAATCTAATAATCATAACAAACCCATCTCAGAAGATCTTAAAACAACTACCAAATCGTACTTAAAACTTTCCCAAAGCGTCTAGTCGAGTAATCTTTGGAAGTATGCAAGTTGAGGTGCAAAGTCGGCCAGCCGTTGTCCAGAAGGGTCCCCAGGGGTCGCTCACCAACTATGTCTTAATGGGGCAAAGTTGGGAAGTTTCCACACTTTATTATTATGAACTTAGTTGCATCGATAGTCGACACATTTGCACTACAACTTTCAGTGTATCGTTTGACATTTAAGATTTCATCTGCACTTTCTCTACTTTAAAGTTGGCATTTTTTCTAAAGATTCTTTGAACATTTAATCAGTTTCACAACTGTCAACTATCTCATCGATTTTATGAGGAAGCCGTCACCGTTTCATTCCACCCTTGTATTAATGGTCTATAACTTCTTTAAGCACTTGGACTTTTTCAATGTTCGTGCAGACGGCACTGAGGGCTTCGAATTTAATGTTCGTAACATAAAAATGATACGAGATCTCATCCACGATGGATCAGCTTAATGGCGCCACTTTATAGCTTTGATAAATGCCACTCGATATAGTCATATTGTTTGTAATGTTTCTGATAACTAATGCAAGTCTAAATTAGAATTTTAGAGCGACGTACGTACACATTTAGAATATCAGTCCCGTATATATATGTATTAAGTATTAGAAGGAATATTAATGTTTATATTATTCCTTGGCCCTGGGCATCTGGTGCCTAACTTAACTCTCTTCTATCTCCTGCTTGATATGAAAAGATAATGAAATGATACGTTTTCTTACTCCTTCGCTGTTTCTTTCTGATAAATTTTGGTTGCGGGATACAATTCTACTGTTGAATTGTTTCTCCGGTACTCGTCGAGTTTGTTTGAGAAGTAGTGTGATGGGATGAAGAAGACGTGAAGAATTGAAATCAGCTGATGATGTTGAAAAAGACGATTAGTATTGTTGTTGATAACAATAATAAGAAAAAATGTTAAATAAAAAGCAATCATTGAAAAATGATACCATAAACAGAATGTTTCTTTTTAAGTTATATGATTTTTGAACATGAAATTTTTGGAGTAAATGGATTGTTGCCGTGTTTACAGAAGATCTGGTAAAATATATTTTTACTCAATCTGAAATTCTCTGCTATGGAAGATACATTGGACAATGAAAAGTTATTTTTCACCTTTACGAAAGCATTTGTTGAGTTGAGGTCGTAACTCGAAGGTTTTTGGTCGATAAAATAAATAGTTCGATAGAACAAACATACTTCAAATAAACAAACAAGTTATCTATTAAACAAAAGACTCGGCTATTAAAATTTCACTTCTAATTGTATGAATGCAGGGCACACTACACAGTAAAATGAAAGATGGGGTTCCCCAGGGACCTATAATTGGACCACTTTTATTATGATCCTCAATATATAAAACTTGATTAACTAAATAACTTCTTCTAAGAAGTCCTCACATCAAACGACTAACCATTTCTTGTTAGAACTACAAACACATTCATCCAGCAAATCGTCCAAAAATGTCGACAAGCAATAAAATTCCCATTAAAATTGTATCGTGTCGTATTTCGCGACTCCAGTTCGCAGTTTCTTTGTCTGATCCTTCCAAGTCCCCGTCGTATGTTCCTAAATCCTTTGGAGTATGTTTTTCCACGCGGCCAAGCGGAAAATCTAATTGGTGTTATGTACGGCTCAAAGGTGAAGACGAAACAAACGCTTCTGCTCCAGTAATGTTTTTGGACAATTTAATTGCTTCCTTTGAGCGCCTCATTGTAAATTCATATGCATACTTGAGTGAAAGAGATGTGTCCTTTGGATATATAATTATATTGTGGGAGGGCTTTGTGACTCCTGCCTCTCGCACTTTGTTAGGATAACAATGTTTGTTGTTGTTATTCTTACTGTAAAAGGAAAATTAGAACATATATCGTATTTATGTAAAACTGATACAATTAAACGTACAAAGTTTAGATAAAGGTTTCCATTAATTGAAATTATTACAAATGTGTTCCCAAAAAGAAAACAATTAAGTAATAATTAAAAATACTGAACCAAATGGTTTTAAAGACCGCGGATTAAATTGAAAAGCAATAATGACGATTACAACCATTAGCGAGGCAGAACACAGTAATGGTAATGAAAAAATCGGCTGACCCACACGTCCATACATGAGTGAGAGAGAGCATGTGTAGGTCATTATGAGCCGCGTAATGACTTCGACGATCGTTTATAAGGTAAAAAAGTGACTGAATAAAAAAAAGTTATATTGAGGGCATGGAAGTGTGAAATGTAGAATATGTATGTGTGTATGTGTGTGTGTGAATATGTATGTGTATAGAGTGTGTGTTCTTACCCAAATGAATTCATAAATGATTCGTAGAATTTTTAGGTAAATGTAAATAAAAGAGATGAAGGTAAAGCACGTGATAGTAACGATAACGAGTAATAGCCAAGCAACAGGTCAGCATTGTCTACAGAGGAACCTAGAAACCTGAGGTAACACAGTAAAAATATCAATACACACGTATATAACAGAGGAGGAATGTGTAAACGAACTGCCCTGTCGACTGTTTGTTCGAATAAATAAACATTTGGTGAAATTAAAGAGGGTGACGACGGAGGGTCGCGAGCGTGCTTCGAGTTTTTATATAAAATCGCTCAGATACTCGTATTTATTGGGACAAATAGATGGTTATTGCTTCATTCCGGTCTAGTTTTATCTTTTATGTACTTTCAATTTGATCAGCTTTATATGATTGGAAAAGAGTTATTGTGACGGAATCTTAGAATGAACTGTAATGCAATTTCAACCACTGTTGTGTCTATCTCTTTTTATTTTGTAATTGGTGAGCTATAAAGAACTAGCTTCTGCCCGTAACATCGACCTCATGGTCGTTCTGACCCGCGTTAAATTACGTCTTTGGTTACTGCTCCGCCCATGTGTGTCGTAGCGTGATGTTATACATATGCTATGATATACAAATATATAATTTCCAATCCGACTGATAGTTCCAGAGATTACCGCCTTTAAACGAACAAAACTAGACTTCAGTACATTTTTTTTTGTATTGTGTTCGGTGCCACGCATACGTAAAGGCTTATAATATTAGTATAAATTAATGGTCTATGTATAAACAAGTCTTTGCTTAAAGAAATTAGTATTTTTTATAATACAAAAGTTGTCAAACGGATAAGTATACTCACTGGGGTCTTTTATGGAGGTGATGATGAGCTGGAACCCGTTGGCGTCGGTACCCCAGTTGTCGGTGACGTACTTGAGCGTCACGAAGTTGCTGCGCGTGAACAGCGCGCCGACCTGCTGCTTGGTGTTCCGGCAGGAAAGGTCGGCCTGGAAGAAGAACAATTGAACCTTAAAGGATGTTACAGATTCAAGTGGAAGTTGCTGGAATTTTAAATGAAACTGTAAATTAATTTATAGCAAACAATCTTTTCTTAATAGATAAAGAAAGGTAGACTGGTAGAAAATGCCTAAGGCATTAAGTCCGCAACAAACAATAAAACAAAAGTACGTACAAAGTCATAGTCGTAGTCACAGTCGTAGTGTATGTACAAAGTCAGTATTTAATTCACTTCCAAGTCATAATTAATTCTGGCTTTTCCCAATTCCAATGATATTTTTGGCACTGCACCTATGCTACGTAAATATGTAATATAAAAACAAATATGATATAAATGTAGTGACACGATCCTTCCAATATTTGAAATTTAAATCCTCACTGTGATTGCTCTAAGAATTATGCAAAATTAGTAGAAGGAAGAGGCTTTCTACATAATATGACATTATGATTGACAATAAGCTTCCGAATCGGAGACCAGCCACAGCTAGATAACCGAATATTAAGCAGACAGCTAAACAATCACTTCTGTTTATCTCAACACTATATCGCCGCTCCATTTGCCACTTGTCGTGAACTATTGTCAAGACACTGTACACTCATATGTCGAGAACTAGACACACTATTGACACATTACAATGGCCCAAACGCTCTGACACTTGCTGGATTAGAATAGATTGGGATTGCACAATCAGCTGTGCTGTACACTAACATTGGCATTAGTGCTTCATGAGTCTATGTGCTATCTATAGCAAAAGGCTTTGATCATGTTGTACTACGGTACTAAGTTTGTCTTAGATGTCATTACATAGGTGAACGAAAACTTAGTGAGTAAACCTGGACTTAATCATATTATTTAGGATTAGCTAATCCTCAAGCATTGATCACACATCAATGCTCGTGTTTTTTCTTTATGAGAAGATATCTTTGCTTTGCACAGGGATAGTAATATAAAAAAAAATATATATATACCATCACGCCTGTATTCCCCGCAGGTTTAGGCAGCGATGTAACAATGTAAACCCACAGTTCGCCGGTATATTTAGGTCCCATGTAATAAGGGGCAAGCCTATTACCATTAACCGGGCACAAATCCTAACTCCGAGCTGCTACTGAGAATTTCATAGAAAAACCCAATAACACTTTTTGCTAGTAATAGGCTATTATTATTTATTTTTATTTTACCTGATTATATAAATTTTACTGGTTTTATGATAATTATGTTTTGCCAATTGTATAACTTATTTTTTGCAGTGCTATATGGTATTGGTACTTGAAAAATGTCCAAAATATAAATATGGTTTTTTTTATGTGTGTAAACTACGCCTCCATTATTAATACTATAATATTCGAATCCCCTGTCGTGCATGATAAAATAATCAATTAATGAATTAACTGAATAATTATACTTTCAAAACTGAAACCATTAAGCTCACGAGTATTTTTTATCTATAACAATTACGACAGAATGACAAATGAAACCGAAACTCGGAAGCAATTAATAAAACATTACGAACACTTTAGTTGAAAGGCGCGCGTAATGCGTATTAACATTTTATAAATGCCATAAATCTAATCAGTTGATCTAAACAATAATAGTCACATAATGTACTTGTAATGTGTAAGGGGTGTTAAAAAGGCGGTAGAAAAAACTATAATAATAATAATAAACTAGACACGGCGCATATTGTCAGGAGCTCTGACCACCGGTAGCTTGGATCCTGTTCCCGGTGCCGGTGAGCTACAATTTTTTTATTTTTTTTGAATGTTTTTATTTTTATATTGAATTTAATAAATGTAATTAAATATGTATTGTAAATAAATAAATTAAAAATACTTCATTATATTGTGTTCTAGTCCTACTAATCCTACGAATATTATAAATGCGAAAGTTTGTGAGAAAATGTACGGTTCCCGTGGGATAATATATCAGATTTAACGCAGACGAAGTCGCGGGCAGGAACTAGTCACTTAAGGGATGATGGCTGTAGGTCTTCTTTTCAGGTTATTAAAAATCCTTACTTTGTTTCCAAGTAGTTTCATTTTCTCAATTTTATATGTGTTTTGCAAGTTAAATTGATTATCAAAATACAACGACCTTTAAAACAACACATGCCATCACGCCAGTACTGCCGAAGGGATAGGCAGAGGTGTACCAGTATACACCCACAGCTAGCCGGTATGTTTAGGTCCCATGTAATATGGAGGGGGGAGCCTATTGCCATTAACCGAGCACAAATCCTAACTCCGAGCTGCTACTGAGAATTTCATTAGAAAAACTCAGTAACACATTTTCTTTTCTTGGCCTGGGAATCGAACCCAAGAGACCTCTAGCGTAGCAGTCGCGCTTAGGACCACTAGGCTAACCAGACAGTTTAAAACAATTTACAATATTTAACCAAAACCATCACAAATGCTTCCACTTACTTATTTTCGGGTTACACTTGATAATAACCCGAAGTATATGCCGCTCATACATTGTTACCCCACGCCGGCGATACCAATATAGAACGAACAACAGTTCCCACGGTGTTCAATCATAGCTTACGGAGAGTCTATATAAATCGGTGGCAGCCGCTTGATCGCTCATGCGCCGGCAATATTTTCTTCATCGAGGCGGGCTTACTGACGATGTCCGGGCTATATCGCTGTCATATTTCAGGGAGAACGATAGCGAAGACGTGACGACCCCCGGATTTGAACAGCCCCCTCCTCCACCCCATACATCACGTCTCGCCGGACACCCAGACCCCTCCCCCCTTGCATTTCAAAGGCACTAGTGGACTTGCATTTATTCTTATATACTGCGTTTAATAAAGCTCTCGGGTTGATATTAAAAATTCTTCTTTAGCTTCAGATTACGGCGAGGAATGAATTAAGAAGGGTTTTGTTATGCTAACTATGCCTCGGGTGGCTGTATTAAAGACTTTAATAGCTATAGCTCGCCTAAAACATGGTTTTAATTAGTCAGTTTGGAGGGAATCGGTTGGAACACTTCTGGGAAGTTCGAGCAAAACGAGTTAACGAGTTCTGTTTCTGCAACTGCTAAGTTTGCTCCGGTTCTTGTTTGTGACCGTCTTGTTAGTTTTACAATTACGGAGCGCTCTCAAAAGGACTTTTTATAGTAATGTTACAGTTACCGTGCAAGAAGAATAAATGGTGTAGGTATTTTCATGTACTCATTTTAAATACATTTAAATTTCATTTGTATAAAAATAAAAACATTTAAAAATACATAAAAAATGTAGCTTATCGGCATCGAAGACAGGGTCTAAACTGGTAGGAATAATATTACTATTTTAGTAAAATAATGTGAGTGTTGAAATATAGAACCTACTTAACTGTAATGCAGAATATACTAAAGCTGCAGGTAGGCACGACAGAAGGTACACCGACAATTAACAAAAGTATAAAAAAGCACAGACAAGAGCTAAGAAGACTTACATCTTGAGGATTCCGTCTAATACGGAACTCTAAAACAAAAATGTTACTATTATGTTCTACCTAAGTGATACTTAGAACTATACTTTATAAATACATACTACTGCCCTAGTCGTACCACATCATTCCTATTTATTTATTCCACTTGCAAACACACACAGGTGAACTAAATGCCTCGCTTTAATAGAACAAAATCCTTTTCACAATTATACATATGACAATCAGAAGCCACCTCTTCACGACGTTCCCCCGTTCCTAACAAAAGGGGTACACAAGTAGTATTCTTAGCGCACAATGCACTGAAGATTGCGCCTACTTGCTATTCAGAGTCCGCGTGACTGAACATCCTACTGAAGGAGACGGTAAAACGTGATGCAGCCTCCAGGACTTACAGCTCACTCACTCTTTGAGTTAAATAGGGGGCTTTAAACTAGTTAGCGTGAGTTATGTTGAAGAAGCTGCAACTTTCAGGCTGCTTTTGATACTTTGCTTTGTCTTTGAAATTGCGTTGTAATTACTGGAATTTAGGGTACAGGAAAAGTGGCGGTTTTTACAATGATTTTGGGTTCTATTTCTTTGTACTGTGATGCGCGTGTTTGCACGCTCATATCAATTAAGCCAAACATGTTTGTTCCTTTTTTTGAACATAACCATCTTTTGTACTTACCATGTATTTTTTTATGATAAAGGATGGATGATGATGAACTGCCTCAGTAGTCTAGTGGCCCTAAGCGCGACTGCGACGCTAGAGGTCTCTTGGGTTGGATTCCCAGGTCAAGTAGTGTTATTGGGTTTTTCTATGAAATCCTCAGTAGCAGCTCGGAGTTAGGATTTGTGACCGGTTAATGGCAATAGGCTCGCCCCCTATTACATGGGACCTAAACATCCCGGCGAACTGTGGGTGTACATTGGTACACCTCTGCCTAACCCTTCGGAGACGGTACGTGTGTGAAAATGATGATAAAAATTACATTTTGATATGTATTAATGTACTTAGTTATACCAAAAGTAGTCAATTTACACTCTTTTAATAACTGAATTTAAAACTTAGCTTTTGCACGAGACTTTCATTACAGAACTTTAATAATAAAAAAATATGGCCTATGTTACTCGCTGTTAATGTAGCTTGCCACATGTGCACTCATTTTTAAATCGTTTCAGTTGTGATTGAGTTTATTAATCACAAACAAAACTGTAAATCTGCTTTTTTCATAATATTAATTTAGATAAAAGTCCAATATACACCCAAAACTTTGGCTTTAAATATCTATCCAAAACTAATACAATTAGTTAAAAAAAAAGTAACAATTATTAGATTGTTTCGTATTGGCATTAATACTAAACCCAATATGGTTCAACATGTGCTATCCATTACATAACTGAGTTCAACAATCTTTTATAAGCTCCAAGTAAAAGACCAAACAACAGAATGAGCCGTGCTTGGCCGAACCAAGCTTAACACGCCATACACTTGGAGCCATTAATAACAATAATGTGCTAAAAGGCTGCAATATCGTTTAAGTATTGATAGATTGTTCTCCCATCGCCCTCTAGAACATTAGTAATTTATTTCTCTAAATCGTTTCGCTCTACGTGACTCGAAATGTAAGCTGCTTCACATCACTATATTTTGTACCATTCTTTAAGAAACTGTAGCTGTAATATACACTCAGGCGTTTGGTTGCAGAGACATCTATCTATATAAATAAATAGAATTGAAGAACATTTACCAAAAAGAAAAGTTACCGTCTGTTTGTTCTGGAAAATTTCCGCAATTGGCAGAAAGCTGATGTTATAAGGAACTAGACGGCTTATTTCACCCGCGTTATTTCACGTCTTACGTTACTGCTCCGCTCCCGTGTGCCGTAGCGTGATGATATAGCCTATATTACTCAGGAATAATGTAGCTATGTAATGGTGAAAGAATTGTTGTAATCGGCGCAGTAGTTTTTGAGTTTATTCATTACAAACATACACACACAAAAGTACAAATCTTTCCTCTGAATAATATAAGTGTAGATAAACACAGGCCTATTCTATTTTCAAAAAAGAATTAGAATTTAGCGTAAAAAATAAAAACCCAGCAGATGACCGACGAGATTGACGCGGACAAATTCGCGGGCGTAAACTAACTTATTCAGTGTATTATTTACACCTGTTATGTTTAAGAATGTTGTAGAACTAATCTAAACTTTAATCCCTCGCTACACAGCGCACACAATGGCGGTCACAGGAGCATGTCGACACCAACTATTCCAAACACGGCTGCCCACCATCAAAGTGTTTGTTACTTATTGTCTGAAACTGTCGCAGATAGTTGGCAACTCCGCACAGGTGGCCCAGCTCACTCCTTTGTGCGTAATACATCCACAAATAGTTTCTCCGACCGACGAACAAATTTATTCCATTTAAGTTGAGCCGTGTTTTGTTTCGTGGCTTCGCGTGAATTTTTACGAAATATTCTGGTGAACGGAATGCTAAAGTTTGGCCGCGATTCAAATGTTACGTGTGATGTGGTGTTTGTTGTATTATAGCTGGGTACGTACCTATTGTAATTCTCGCGAAACATTTCGGTATTTACCTTTCATATTTTTTTAAATGGGTTGGTAATGCATACTTTTGCTTTTAATGGTGATTAACATAGCGATGGCAGAATGTTTATGGTTTAGCAAGTTGGGTTCGTACCTACTTGTATCTAAATGTTTTCAAATGTACTTGGTAGAGATCGTTTTTTGTCTAATTAATAATCTAAATTCAAATAATATGTATGCAGTAACCTAATTTCTTCTTATTACTTCTTATTTCTTATTACCTAATTTCTCATTGCCTTAATTTCGTAGATACCGGAACTAATAGGAATACCAATTCTAAGTTTATCTTCGACATTATTGTCATCGGTGAGGGAAAACATCGTGGAATTTTTAGTTACGTCTTAAGTCACTGTCCCACACCTGCGTGTCGTAGCGTGATGTTATTATATATCCTATACTATACCTCATCAATCTGGCTGTCATATACAAAAAGATTTCTTTTAATCCGATGATAGTTCCAGAGTTTACCGCGTTTAACAAAAACCCCTTCAGCTTTATTATATTAGTGTAGAATCCATTAACCGCTGTTTACATTTCGCTAAGCGTTCCATTCCACACATCGCAGCCTATCACGGCTTCATATCCGGTGTGAGGAACATTTCCTCATTAAAACTTCCATTTAAATGTGAACGTCAAAGTTTCAGTGACTACCACATATTACCAAGAATAGCAGTCACCGCTGCTGGTTAGTGCTGCGAGAAGTTGGGGCCTGGTAATCCAACTTGAAGAGGGGTTGCGAGGTCCTAACTTCGCCTTTTGTCAAATGTCCGACAACGGGATATATTTTACATATGAAAGTTGGAATTGCAAAGTTTGAATGTCAGAACTTACTGAAATATGATAGGCTGATTGCAATCTAAAAATATGAGCTTTTAGAATGTGCACTTTAACCCGCCATATCTTTTATAAACATGATAGAATGCAAATAAATGTATACGACATTTTCTTTTTAAAATCTTTGCCCCACTCTAAGAATTCCTCCTCGTCCTATCGTGGATGCGTTTACAATTACAACTACATTCAATATTTTTAATTTTAACATGTAATTGACGTTCAAAAGTGCCTTTTAATGGTCTAATTGAAATAAATGATTTGATTTTGACTTTAATTATATAAACAAACAGTCAGACCCGGAACAACTATCAGTGGGCCATACAAATATTTGTTCCGTGCGAGAATCGGACCCGCGACAAGCAGCGCAGCAGCCAATCGCTCAGCTACTGCGCCAAACGTGTCGTCGATTTTGAAAATGACGTTATTAGAGATAGTGGGTACGCACCGGATGGAAATACTTTACAACGAAAGATCAGCATAATCTGGAAATATGTACCCGTGTGTACTTCGATAATGTTTATGTAAATACTTTAAAATTCATTATGATTCATATCTTTACATTCTTTGCTTATGGTTTTGACAATATCTTAATCTCTAAAATTCTTAATTCTTTTCTTTTATCAAAACAAAAAGGGGAAATTCAAAGCAGCTGACTCATCATAATATGCGCCAATAATATTAATTCCCAACCCCACAAAGTATAAACACCCAAGCAGAACAAAATAAACATCTTGGCACAAAACTTGGCAAGTCTACAATGGGAGCTAAAACTTGTCCGTCTTTTGTTCCAAGAGTCGTTGCCAGCCAAACTTGGCGAATTTAAATTTAAAATTGACAAAAGTCGCATTATATTCCGTTTGTTAATTATTTGGGTTTCATACAACACCTGGCGTCCTTGATATTTTTTTAGATTTCAACAGAAGTTCATTGTTGTTGAGTTCGTGGAAATTAATTTGGTGGCTGTTTTAACAAAAATTTACAGAAATGCAAAGACATAAACGTAGAGTCAACACATTGGTTTTATTCTCATTGCTTACTAGCTTGACCCGCGACTTCATCTACTTAAATGTCGGTTAACGCAGGCGTACACGAAGTCGCCTATGTCCTTTCTTGGGGTTACAACTTACCCCGTACTAAAGACAGACTTTCGCTTTTATAATATAAAGTATGAACTGGCTTCTGCCTAAAAACTTCGTATGCGTCATCTTCAGAATTAACCCAAAGTCCTAAATTACACATGGGGACCGTACATTTTTTCTCGAATAAAAAAAGTCTATGTGCCATCCCAGACTATAATCTGGTAGAGCCCGTGATATGTTTTAAAATAAAGGTATAAAATAAAAACAAATAATTTTAAAAGTTTCCCTTTTTTTTACTTTATCTGTCCTACGGTGTCCTACGTAAGAGTCACCTGATTTCAGCTAAAGACCAAGAATTTTAAGAATTATTCAATGCCCTATTTAAGATGATCATTTATTAAACAATTTTTTCGTATGCGGTCACCAAAATTGTAGATTTCAATTCCTGGCACCACATTACAATAATATATTGAAAACCTATTAGAAAAGGTATCGTCAAGGAAAGCTGGGAAGTCGGAGAAAATTGCCATTTCATTAAAATGCACCTCGGTGGCGGGACATCGCCGGCATAGCATGAATCTATAATGACTATGGGGACTGACTGAAATTATACTAATTACTTGAGCGGTATCTGCTAAATATCAAAGAGATGGAAAAATATTGAGATGTGACATGGTACAACATTGGATGGCAGGAAAAGCTGTTTAGCATTAAAAAGCTAATCTATATTACACTAGCTTCCAGGATATGGTTATTATAATATCCCATAGGAACCGTACATTTTTCCGGGATAATAAGAAGCCTATTTGCTAATCTAGACTATAATCGATCTCTGTGCCAAATTTCATGCAGATCCGTTCAGACGTTCTGACGCGATTGATTAACAAACAGACGTCAATCTTATTAACCTTCGCATTTATGATTGTAAGTAAGATAAAAGAGAAAGGTAACTCACTGACTAAACACGAAACATACTTGACAAATGAAGCTGACAGACAGGTCTTTGACTTGTAAGTGGACGAAGTGGCGGGAAAAAACTAGATGGTAATTATTAGTAAAATTATCATTGTTATGATGTTTGCTTAGACGGGAACTGGCAGTCCGGTACCAATACTTTATACAAACACAGCTATACTTAACGTAAAAAATAACCATGATAGTAGAACTCCCCCAGAACATTCCATTTTACAAAAATTCCGTAAAAAACTTCAACACAACATTAAATTAGAACCGTAAAGAGAAGAAAATAAACTTGAATTCCGTTTAAAAGGTTTCGATTAAGTAAAGCAGGCGCATATTAGCAGTAAGTTAATCGTCGGAGCGTAGTGTCTGGCATCCATTTCCATTCCGTGGAGGCTTCAATAAGTGATGGAACGATAGCGGGCACGGGAGTGGGAACGAGAAAGAAGATACCAACGAGTATTTTCAAAATAAACTGATCATGTAACTTTAATGACTTCTAATGGGATGAAAGACTTTGGAGAATTAAAAGGAGAATATTTTTAACCGAGTCCCGAAACGGTAACAAGAAATAAGATATTTTTTCAGAAATATTTTCCCTTTTCGGAAAAGAAACTACTGATTCTTTCTAGAGACTCATCACCCATTAGGTACTTACGTATTTTTACCCACTTTTCAAAAAAATAAAAACAAAACACACCGTAAACCACCATAAACACACCGGCGAACTGTGGGTGTACATTGGTACATCTCTGCCTAACCCTTCGGGAATACAGGCGTAATGGTATGTAAGTGTGTATTCAAAAAACAAAAACATCACGCTTTTTTAAAATAATAATTGGGTCGTTAAGTCTGTTATTTTTTAAAAATGTTGCTATGTCACTACGTCTAAATACAATTCTGTTAGTTAACTATTATAATTTCGAAAAAAATTTCAGAAATAAGTGCTGTATGAATCTTTAAATAAATAAATAACAAGGCAACCTTACCTTCGGCGGTGCAGTAGCATGTGCCCCGTCATACACATACAGATGATCGTTGCAGTCGAGCTGCAGCAGGTCAAAGTGCAGCATGAACCGCTGCAGGATGCTGTGCGTCTGAAACGTCACCGTGCAGTCCAGGTTGCGTTCGTTGCGTGACCACAGCACGCCCCCATCAACCTTGCGGTACTGCCGCTGTAAGAAGTGGTCCTTGCATAGGGAATCCATGTAATCTGGGGACAAAGGAAGTTACACTTTAGCATAGAATATCTTAAAAGTGACAACGTTTTTGATGAAGAAGTCAAAGTATTTAAGGCACATTACATATATGTTTAACACCCTTCAAAAATGAATAAGCACTCTACAGTTGACGACGATTAAAAGGAAGAATAAACTAGTCAAATTTAAATCAATCTTCATCACGCTACGACCCACGGTAGATGTGCAGTTACCAAAGACGTAACTCAACGTGGGTGAAAAAAACCACGCAGACGAAGCCATAGGCAGTAGCTAGTTACTTAATATAGTTGATGATACGAGTGACCTCTAAGTAACGATCGATACGTGAAGTCATGAAACAACAATAAATTATTATCCTGTCAAACTGGACGAGGTGGATACGACGACACAAGACAAACATTCACCTTAAGTCCTCAATGACGGACATTCGATTAACTTTACCCTCCGGAGGGTGACAAGGGACCCTAAGGTTTAATATGCCATGTATTTATAAACTAAATTACGAATCATTCTACCTGTGTTAGGTAAAATACTATGGAAGGAAATAATAAAAAAATATACTTCTTTAAAACAAAGCAGATGCAATCTCATCCCAGCGACAATTAAAGTCAAAAAAATTCAGTAAATTAGAGGCATTTTTAACAGAGTGAAGTACTGAATATTTGTAGAATTGTTCTCCTGATGTGGAAGTAGAAATAAGCAGTATTTTCTACGATATAATTATTTTTTCATAACTTAAACATACTGTACTTTTCCTTACTTGGAGTAAAACTTAAGCGAAAATATATTTATAAATAAATAATGATTGAGTTATAAAATTACGTATTTCCTCTCCTTTCTTCTAACTTCTCAATAAATGATTTTCATCTGTAAATAGTATTAGAAACTATCACATTCCTTCTATTTATCACAGAACGTTGAAATACTTTCACACGTTGTATGACATTCCCAATCCATATTAAACTTTCTACTTCATGTATAAGGTTTAAAATCGAGTCGATCTTGTTTCAGATATTGATGAGATAAAGATTAGATATCTGAGATAGTTTATCTGTTGGTCGGGTGCCAGTCCTCAGGAAGCTACCAAGCGTATAGAACAAGTGCTAGTCGCAGACTTTTGTCTGCATTTTTAGATACTATGTGAGTTAAATCTGCTGTTTCTTGATTTGTAACTTCTCTTATATTTTGATCTAAATCCTAAATCTAATTTTCTGGTTCATTTCCATTGTGCTCAATTTTATCATCTCACAATTCCAGGTCCAACTGCAGTATTGTACTGATGCTGGTTGTCCTAGTAGCCGGTTCCTCATCAGCTCCGGCCGCCCGACTCCTAAACACCATGGTGTCAGGAGTGACCACCGGCCTAGAGGTGCCTACTGAGGCTATAGCTGGGACTGGAATCGACACTGGCTCTATGCAGTTTGTGATAAATGTGCACACTGACAGTAATGGAAATATAGAAGTGTTCACGACTTAACGTGGTAAAAATAAGTTGAAGAATTGTGTTTTGTGGAGGTGTGTGTATGTGATTTGGACCGGTGTATAGTGTGCAAAATGTAACTTTTATTTTATACCAGCCAACCGCCCTGGCTTCACGGGTGCAAATTTCCGACCATTCCGGTGGATTTTGCAAAAATATTCTTTCATACAAAGCTTGCCCGTAAAATTATATATACAACGTAGGTGCAGCCGTTCTCGAGTTTTGCACTTAGCGACACGTTAAGTCATTCATTTTTATTTATATAGAAGACATATAGATAGCTATGACAATTCCATAGTTTTCTCGTAATAAATATAATCTAGAATGTAATGTGAAGATTTAAAAGAATTGACTGCTGGAATTGACGATCCTATTTCACTCAAACATAATATTTCAAACGAAACAGAAAAGAAATCATCAAATAAAGAGTACAAAGTCAGGACAGGAAATATCACACGATAATGAACAACACCAATTTGTAGATAACCGACTTATAACTCCGTGAGATCACAACGAAAACGTGTGAAACATAGAACGCAAGATAAGATAGTCGTATACGTAATACAGTTTTGTTTTATAGTTTCCGTATCTACAATACACAAACAATGCTATAAACGAAATGGATATTTGTCGGAAGAAACTGACGAACAGCTTTGAATCACTGAAATAATGATATATGTACATATGTAGCAGTAAAACGATATGTGAAAGCGCAGATTTAAAACTGGCTAAATGACTTCTACAATGCGAGACTAGAATGTAATCAATTAATTGATTAATAAGAAAATAATAATACCAGCCGATTATTGTCCCACTGTAAGGCTAAGGTGGATTGGCTATTGCAGACGGATATTCAGTATAAGTCCAGGTTTCCTTACGCTGTTTTCCTGCACCGATATCAGATATGTCCAAGATAAACTTAAAAAGTACATACTATGAATTGAAAAAGTCACATAGGTATTTATCCGCTATAGAGACCGCAACCTCAAGCATAAGAGGCGGGCGCCCTGACCACTGCGCGATAACGACGGGAGATTACAATAAATTGATTAACGATAAGTAATCTGAGACCAAGTATAAATTGAAGACTATAGAACCAAACGGTTGACCAACATGAAGAAAATAAAGGCGTCATCGTATTACAGCAAGTATTAAATAGTGACGTTGTTACAACTGAAGGAATTCCTCTCAAAGGAATAGCATTCAAACAGATCCAACGGCTTGAATTTGAGAACATCAAACAAGATAAACATAACGAAATTCAGGAATCCGGTATTTAAGCAAACATTGAAGTATTTTGCTCTGAAAGATATCATTTATCGCAGAGATAAAGCTGTAAGTAAGTATACGTTTAACTTGTGACGTATTTCTGTAAGTTGACGCCGGAAACAAGGAATTATTGTATGTAAGGGCGAATCTAAACTAATGTAAAAACATGTGAGAAAACATTTGTACTTTTGTTTGCAATGGATAAACTCAAAAACTAATAAACTGATTTTTTAAATTCTTACACCTATGGAAAGCTACATTATCAACGAGTATTATAGGTTATATTTTATTGTTATAAAATTGGCATCCGTAAAGAAAATCCACGCGGACAAAGTCGCGAAGAAAAACCTAGTTTGTAAATAAAGTAAATGAACTCTCTGCATTCAAAGAAATTGTGTGAATAAGATCAAAAAAGCATAAAACATAATTCTGAGAAACATTCTGCTATTCTTCTGCTAGAAAGAAGAATTAACAGGAATATTTGAAAGCTACATAATTATATGTCAAACATAGTTCGCAAAATGTAAGCGAATTTTGTATTGAAAAACGACGTACCTTTTATTTTAAACACTGTAACGTAATTGTTAGGAAACTATTTAATTGGAGATAAAAAGGGGTTTCCGATTCCATCGGTAATTATGTTTGTAAAAGTAACATTTTGAAAATTACTCGTTTCATTCGATGAGGACGCACGTGTGAATCGAATAATTGTACAGAATCGGATCATAATGAATATCGTGTTGTTGTGTTACGTGGACAATCAAAACAAATTTATCTCTTCACCACCTTTAGTTGACTGGTACAGAGTGCCTAAGGCATTCAATCGGAACCAATATTTGTATGGCCTACACATACCTTCCGGGTCTGGTTGTTTGTGTACGTGAGTTTATATATTTGTAAACGCACCCACGATACTGGAGGTATTCAAAGTTTGAAACAAAAAGTGCACTACGACAGCGATAGGGGTCGACTTGTCTGTTTGATAACTATGTTGCCATATATGGACGATATCATTTTTGCTTCTGTACATCCTCTGCTCTTGATTCAAGTATTTGTCTATTGTTAAGGTATATTCTGTGTTTGTAAAAAGGTTGTATCTTTTTATATTTTTTATTAAAAACTATATTAAATTTAACGTTCCTTTTTTTTTATTTATACTCGAATAAATTATTACCTGTGCCTACCTCGTTAGCCTAGTGGTCTTAAGCGCGACTGCTACGCAAGAGGTCTTGGGTTCGATTCCCAGGTCGAGCAAAAAGTGTTATTGGGCTTTTTTATGAAATTCTCAGTAGCAGCTCGGAGTTAGAATTTGTGGCCGGTTAATGGCAATAGGCTCGCCCCCTATTACATGGTACCTAAACTTACCGGCGAACTGTGGGTGAACATTGATACACCTCTGACTATCCCTCCGGGCAATACAGGCGTGATGGTATGTTATGTTAAATTACCAGTACTGTCGGACTGTTTCTCATGATGATACAAGTACCTATGTCAAAATGTTTGACATACCTCCATGAAATTGGGCCTGCGGAAGATACCGAGCAGATTATGTTGACATTCGTTATCAATAAGTATTCCGGCAGTTTGATATGTAGCGACATGTCTACACGACTACATAGATATAGTCACCGGCGCGAGTCGTGAGCACAAACTTCAAGTTCATTTTTGGGTTTTTGGGTCGTCAACGCTGCACGCGATTGGTCCGTCTGTCCGACCAATGATATGCAGCGTCGGCCACGCAAAACACCAGAATACCTAAGAATTATCTCAATAATGAACTTGAACCTGAAACTGTTGAAATTACTCCATAACTAGACAGCTGCAGTCAAATGGTCACCGGTCTATGAAAAATATTGATATTTAGTCACTAAAATGACTATGTAAAAGTCACACTAGTTGGTGGATCAAGGTTAAACGCTTGCCGAGGTTGGTCCGTGGATGGGTGACCATCCACTCCATAACGAGACCCTTCCGTGACTCGAAAACCTTGTTTGGCCGTTGTTACGGGTCGTGAGAACCCCAAAAGTTTGACAAACACTTCTACTAAGGGGCATTGTGTGACCAGGTAATTGGGTTATGGAGGTCAGATAGGGACTCACTCCATGTATTATAGCTGTATTCAGTTACATCCAGATAAACTGGAAAGCAATCCCCGTTAAAGTTGGGAAACGGTAAGCAGGTGACAGCCATTGAAATTACTGAGTCAATAGTCAATATAATAATAATAATATGTAGTTGGTTGGTAGGCGAACAATAATGGGAAGTTAGAAACAATGAAATGAATACCTACCATCCCTTGCTACCCAATATCCATTTATTAGAACCGAAGATTGCCGGAATCAACCGACGTCACCCGAAGCGGTCACGTAGAATGGTGACTCGGCGAGGCTGATGAGTTACCACTAAGCATCGTTACTACGAGTCTATCAAATCAGCGGTAGTGTTGGTTTATGAGGAAAAACGTAAAAACAAACTCTCTGGTCCAAACCATAGTCTGTGGTTTTTGTTTTAACTTCTGTATATAGGATGAAAAAATATTTTTATCTTTTTTTCTTCTAGTTTATTTCAACACGTCTTTTTTTCACCCACTGTTTCATAATTTAAAACATAATATATTGTTTGCATATTGCAATTATATTGAGCATCGTTCAAGACACAACAACGGTCTGCTACCATACAAGAACCTACAGCGAGGAATTGTGTCCATCAGGTGGGCAATAAACGCTACAAGTAGTAATAACCACCAAGTAGTGTAACATCCCGTAATATTTATTGCCCCATCCTCCCCTCATCCCTCGCATTAAATTATAATGAGGCAATCCCGCCACTACATATCAGTGGCGGGATTGCCTCATTATAATTTGATTTCCTTAGGATATGGTGTTAATAGTGACAGTTTAAGTTAATTTTTATTATTTGGGAAAATAAAATAGTTATTTTGTTGTCAAAATAACTATTTTATTCAAATTTAGACTCTAAATAAAATAATTCTAAATTAAAGTCTTGAATAACAGCGAAAATATTTGTTATAGATCAGTAAGGCGTGTATTAGTTATCAGCACATTTTTTAATAACAACGTTAGAGAAAAGCTTGTAATAACACGCAAGTATAAATTATTATTACAATATTGTGTGCTCTATTCATTCAATACAATTTTGCACGCTGTATACAACATACGCAAAATGTATGGGAACCGGCGCATCTGACATAACTGCGGCCCCTCCCGCTCTCAGATCAAAGGGACCTTTCTACCTACCTACCTACGTATACCCAACATTAATCCATCTAATAAGCGAGGGCCACAATCTTGGGGTTCTCCCGTGTACCATGTACCGTCGTGCCCAACACATTGACCCACATACGAGAGCAGACAGGCGTTTGACGTGCACTGCTCACTCGGTTGTACTACTCGCACCCGATGCCCATCCCAGTTGGCGATGGAACGAGAACAATTACGAGACTTGATTACTGCCTGGCAATTGGTAAGGTCAATAGTTAGGGTGTAGTTTAATTGGAACAATTATACGTTATTATGTGTTATGACTCTTTTATGACGTAACTGCACACCTCCCTTTTCCCAAAGGGTTGGGTAAAGGTGTGTTATCATAGGTTGATTAACTCTATGTGGCGATGGTATGATTTTGGTCTAATGGCGGGTAGGTATCTACTGAATTTCTCCGTAAAATTACGAATATTATACATACATACATCATACATACATAAACTCACGCCTTTTTCCCATAGGGGTGGGCAGAAACCACAGAACGCCACGTGCTACGATCCTTTCTTGCTCCTTTCGCCTCGTCCACGTTCATATATCCGTTCATACAAGCACACCGGTTGTGAGTACTGCATATATTATGTCAAATATTATATATTTTTTTTTTAACCAAGTTTATAAGAGCGAAAGGGTCGTCAAAAAAGTTCCCAATAGTTTCAGCACAAGTTTCTACACGCCCCCGGCTGATTTTTATTTTTAATAACCAACTGAAAATTTCGTCGCTTTGGGGTCAAAGTTTTTGTTACTATGTCCTTTCCATCCTGTATTTAAAAGTTAATAGTTGTTTTAAGTAAAGATGTTTGTATTTGTGATATTTGTGCTTATTTGATCAAATTATAGAACTGGTAGAGCATTGCGGTATTGTATGACTAGTGTTGCGTGTGTAATACGTGTTACTGTGCGTGTTTGTTCCCACATCCATGTCACATATATGTCCATTACATGTCTAGACAGGAAAGAAGCCGCCTTCTAAACCTTATCAACACAGTCATTTGTTTTAAATACTCCAATAAAAGCCGACAGTCGTCAAAATATTACTGTCAACTTAAAAGTTGGATAAAGTCGTGTGGCGACACACTTCGTCAAGTGGTCCTCATATATATTCATCGCCCCACTCCCACTTAGGCTCGTACCTGCGATATGTCTGCTCTTAAATCCTTCACACACAGAGACATACTAAGCACGTATGCATAAAACAAGACCCTTTTAAATATAAGCACCAATTTTTGACTTCATTATATTTTCACATCATTCAAAGAGAAGTAAGTAAGTCGACAAATAACCCTTTCGTCCGCCAACCGGCATAAAGGTGGACTTGTGTAAAAACCGGGTTATTACCGACGGTGGAGGGTTAGACAAAAAGCCTTAGCAAATTAGAGCGACGAGCTAGGGTTGGGTAACAGCGTTTTTGTTTAAATGTAATATTAAGTGAGGTTTGTTGAATATTTTCGAGTTGCTTATAGATGAAGTTCGTTACGGGGATTTGTACCGGGAGCTGTTCCTATTGTCCCCTGTATCATACTGTTAACGATATTTTATTACAAACACAAAGATCTAATGATAAAAACTTTAAAAAACAAAAAAATTAACCTTCGAAAAAACTAAAAAGTGAAAAATAACTTTAGCTTTGGAAGTCGGTGGCTATACAAAACTACAACCAAAACCAAAGCCGTTTTTACTACGTACTTTATTTTTATTACTTTTATTGTAATACACAACTCAGCATTGAAATCTGTGACTATACAATTAATCACTCCTATTTTCCTACCCTTAGGGTTGGAATTTTTTTTCCCTATTTATATGGGACCACCTTCACCTTTCCATTAAAAAGAATTATATTATTATTCTAAAATAATTATTATTCTGTAAAAAGTCACGCGTGATCATACATTAAAAACAAATAAAATATACGCGTGAAATTGATAACCTCCTCCAATTTTTTTTGTCGGTTAAAAATGGTTAATTGGCATCCCTAGGTTTTCCATAGTTTGTCGTAAGATGGACGCGTCAAATAAGAAACAAAACACTAAAGCTTACACACATAATTATCTTATGATACTTTATTACATCAAGAATATTGTCTTTTCTTTTTTAATAAACGTTGCCCGTTAGTATATTGTTTCCTGTATCGTAGGTTAGAAACAGATCTGAACAACGAACAGCCACACCTTGAACAACTATCTGTATGTCAAAGAAATATTTGCTACGAGCGGAAATTGAACCCATTACACCTGGCTAATCAGCCCATAGCTCAGTCACTGCGCCAACCAAATACACACCGCAGACTAACGACGCATCTTACATCAGCTATGGTAAGTTTGTCAACCTATTATCCATGTAAAGCAAAAAACACTCTTTCTTATTGTTTATGGGTTCGATTCCCAGGTCGAGGAAACTGTTATTTGGTTTTTTCTTCGAAGTTAGGAGTTGTGCTCGGTTAATGGCAATAGGCTTGCCTCCTATTACATGGGACCTAAACATACCGGCGAACTGTGGGTGTACATTGGTATACCTCTGCCTAACCCTTCGGGTAATACAGGCGTGATGGTATGTTGTTATTGTGGAATTAAATTGGTAGAACGTCAAAGATGTAAAACGTGTGTATTACTCTAGATGTGCCCTTCTTCACCAGATTGTATAAATACCATGGCAGTCCGAATTATGATTACTCTTTTTTACGAGCCGTAAACCAGCGTCCCTCGTAAATAACATTTAATAGAGAATTTTTAATTTAACAAAGTAGAGCTGCCGTACTATTTTCCTTTTATTATAATTTATTACTCTCTGCGCCTGAGGCGCTGGAGTTTATTTTTAATTTATGCTTTTGTCTCCTGAATTCGGTCTTAATTACTTTACCAAATAAATATGTTATTTTGTCTCTTATTTCTGCTCCCATTTATTTGTACTAAGTGTTTTTTTATTAGTTTTTCTCTGATCTATTTTTTTCATTCTTCCAATGATATAAACATTTATAATTTCTCAGAGACGAAAAATTATTATCGAAAGTTTATTCTCACTAGGCTTTGGATAATTAAATAAGTCCATTGTATACTGAGCTTATTTCGGAAGAAAAAGTAATTCTTTTATTGTTTCGGAAGAAAAAGTGACTGCCTCGTTAGCCTGGTGGTCCTAAGTGCGACTGCTACGCTAGAAGTTTATAGTTCGATTCCCAGATCAAGCAAAAGTGTTATTGAGTTTTTCTTTCAAATTCTCAGTAGCAGCTCGAAGTTAGGATTTGTGCCCGGTTAATGGCAATAAGCTCGCCCCCTATTATTTGGGTAGGTCCCAAAAAACCATGCGAACTGTGGGTGCACATTTTATTTGGTACACCTCTGTCTAACCCTTCGGGAAATACATGCGTGATGTTATGTATGTATTTCGGAAGAATAATATACGATCTTGTCAGTATGTTTAGAGTATTGTGAGATGAGCGTGTGAATGTCGTTAAATATTATACCTTTAACTAATGAAATTGGCTAATGGCCGCTCTATGTTAAAGTAAAATAACGATCCTTTATTACACCACACTTTATACATCCGAGTCAATTACGCGTCAGACTCGTTGACGTGTAAAATGTGCAGTGTCACCGCTACCCACGCGAATATGGCGACACGTAACGCGTACGCGTTTATGTGATAAGGCGAATTAGCGCTGGCTCCGTTTACCCCGTAATGCGACATGTGACGAGGAAAACCGCGCCAAGGAAATATAATTATAATACCAGCCTTTTATTGTCCTACTGCAGGGCAAAGGCCTCTTCTCTTACAGAGAAAGCACGAGCATTAATCACCACCCTTGCTTAAGGCGATCTCAGTCTTTTATTAATTGTTACTCCAGGCTTTTGAAGTTTACGATAAACTCAGAAAGTACATACGAATTAGGAAAAATCACATTTGTACTTGTCCGGTAACAAATCCACAAGCCCTTGCATGAGAACTTAACCGCCAGGTCATCACGAAGGAGATGTGACAATGATAAAAGCGGCCGCAACGATTTAGAACAAGCCTACCATTTTATTCCCAGCTGCTGCAACATCTGCACAAACTAGAATATACAGTGACGAGACAATGAAGCGCGACGAGTCCCAGCTAACAAATGATTCAACGGTCACGGAACCCGCAAAGAAAACCATATAGGAGGACTAGGGAAGCGAGCTTAGAAAAGAATATCTTCGTTTGTTTGGAAAATAGGTATCCTACTAATATTACAAATATGAAAGTTTCTGAAGTTGTTTGTATGTTTATTACTCAATCACGCGTAAACCGTTGAACGGATTTTGATGAAAATTCACACATCGAGATCATTACCTGTACTAACACATAGGATACTTTTTCCCTTGGGATAATAGTTCAACATACATGTTGGGAACATACGTTTAACACGGGCAAAGTCGCGGGCAGAAACTAGTATAAAATATAGGTGATCACGGCATTTTTAAGTAAGGGATTCGGCCTTCAGTTAATTAACAGTACTTTCAATTTAGTTCTATATTTAGTCCATGTGTTATTTATTTTTATTTATTTACACTGTACCTTTTGTTCATGCCTGTAAAAAGTTATTCCCATTCGAAAATCTCGTTTCCCAGTATTTGAAGGTAACGTAAAATTAATTAGAATTGCTGTAAGCTGTTCGCATACGGGCGAACCAGCGCCCCAAATCAAATAATAAAAACGGGGTTGGATATAAAGCAAGGTACACAACACATAAAAACAAACACGTCGCCACTAAATCGCTTCAAAAAACTCGTGTGTACACCCCTTAACACTACAGACAACACTCGAAACTAAAACTCTCGGGAGGGAAAGAGTGCGCGCGATACGTAAGTGCCTAAGTTAGAGCAGATAAAAAGTTTTCAACTTGCAATAATGCACTAAGTTGTTGTGGGCCGCTACCGACTACTGTAACACCGTTGTGTTCGCCTAGTACTACGGCACCAACATATGTATATAAACGTAGATTTACAAGTTCGTTTGTTTGCTTTAGCAATTAATTGCATACTTTTTTTATTTATTTAGTTGATTTTTTATACTTCGATTTAATTCGCCATGACTTAAGATAAGTGGACGTAAATAAGTATGATACGAAGAGTCCCGTAAGATAATATGTTTAAGGTTTTATGTGAAACCTTTTAGTCTATCGGATAATGGTCTGGAAAGCACTTCACTCATCCTAAACGAAGTCGGGAGTACACCCTCTTTAGAAGTAGGGGGTGAAGGTGGAGGCGGCGGGAGGGTGAGGCAAGGGTATCGACCCGCGCCATCATACTGCTGGGTCGTTCACCCCGCGCCCCGCGTAGCCGTACCGTAGCCCCGTAGGCGGCTACGGCGTAGCCTCGTAGCGTCGTAGCTACCAAAGGCATTTTTTTCGTTTTTTCCTCTGTTTTGCTCCAATATTGAGCCTGTTTGTTATTTGTTTTTAGGACAATGTAAGTATTAGAGGAAAACGCTTGTCGTTATAGGTTTTCGTTACAAATTCAACAGGGCTTAGTATTGCAGAGGAGGATAACTTTATGGCACTTTGATGAGTGCCGCCGCTTACTGGGAAATGTGAATGGAAGGTAAGACAGGAATGTCTTATGATCCTAGTATGCATTATACTGTCCAGCGTTAGAAATATTACAGATCGACTAATGAAACTAGATTTTCAAGCATCACTTATTTTCGCTATCTATTTATCTTAGCCCTTTTCTGAAGAATAAAGTTGTTGTATTGTGCAGTAAAATGATTCTCAAACCAGTAACAAGTCTAAGTAAGGGGAACTAGAGTGTACACTCTTGTACAATATGTATACCAATGTTATGATTCCCTGAAATCGTAGTAATTACAAGCTTTTCCGTTACACAAACAATGTCCTAAACAGAAATCCAATTACGTTCGTGGACAGCCAGCATGCAGTACCCAGTTGCTCACACTTCATCAATCTAAGCGTTGGACCCGTTTGGAAACGTCATTTTATATTCATCGCACCCGGAATATTAAACATCTTTGATACTTTAAATGGATGAAAGTACGGTTATATACGATACTAGCTTGTGTTTTCGAGTTTGTTCGCTTACAGACCTCTCAGTAGCTTCCTGACAGTGAAAGAATTTGCCGGATTAGACTAGTAGTGGTCGAGATTACCGCTTTCCAACCAACTCTTCAGGTTTATAATCTTTGAGACAACATTTCTCCAGACATAACATAGATATTTCAAGAGAAACATGAAACATTTTAATTTAATAATCAGTAATGGAGACGGTGGATGCAGGCCGCTTCCAAACAGCCCTTTTAGAATCCTATGGGGGAGGCCTATGTCCAGCAGACGATGATGAATCAGTAATGCGTTTGACAAGTAAGTAGGTAACTGCTTCGGTAGCCTAGTGGTCCTAAGCACGACTGCTACGCTAGAGGTCTTGGGTTCGATTCCTAGGCCGAGCAAAAAGTGTTATTGGGTTTTTCTATGAAATTCTCAGTAGCAGCTCGGAGTAAGGATTGGTGCCCGGTTAATGGCAATAGGCTCGCCCCTTATTACATGGGACCTAAAAATACCGGCGTACTGTGGATGTACATTATTACACCTCTGCCTAACCTTTCGGGGAATACAGGCGTGATGGTATGATGATCGTTACATCAAACACTTAATCACCGTCAATTGTAACGATCTTATTATAAAGCCAGTAGACACAGGAACAGAGAACACAAGTGTCCATGGGACAGCGTTGGTCTCATGTCACTGACGTCATTAAACGAGCTAGGACACGGCCCGCGCTTGTAAACACCACGTAACTGCACTATTCAGCGCTTTATGTGCTGACTAAATTGCTAACAGTGCGCACTAAAGCGGCAAATAGAATAGAACATGTTTTGTGGAAGCCGATGACAGTCGCAGTAAGACTACGGCTGATATAAACAGTACGCTAGACGGGTAGACGGCACACGGCAGACTGTTTGGCACCCGGCCGACCAGACGGAGCGGCACGGACGGAGAGCAAATCTTTGTTGTTGTACTTATCACTTTATCAGCAGACAGACTACTGTCTAACCCCTAAACACCATTTCTGTTCATATTTATATGGGAACATTCACAGTTAGAAGATGAATGTAAAAAATTCTAGAACCGCTTTCAATTGTGTCACAATATCTCTAGAATGTCGTAATGGCTCAGTGGTTAAAGCGCTCACCTCCCATGCATGAGATTACGGGTTCAATTCTGGGCAAGAACTTTCTAAGTTTCTGTTGGACATCTCTGAAATCGTCGAAGAAAAACATCGTGAGGAAGCCTAATATAAGTCTGAAATGGTGACCAACGTTCGTGCCTTCTGTATATAAGAAGATGGCTTTGCCCTGCAGACAAATAATAGACTGGTATAATTTCTTTATTTAATTTTATCTGTAAACATACCCACATTTTAATACCAAATAACGAAAAACCCTAAATTGCCGATCGGAACTTAAAACGACATCTTACTTACAAATTCAACCTAACCCTCCCCCACTTAGGGCGCCTGGGGTGTCCAATAATACGCCAATAATGTACCAGGACGCGTATTGCGTATTTTGAGCACGTTTCCATATTACTGAGCGGTATTTACAATATACGTGAGGCTCTTGCCTGTCTATCAAGGCCGTATTATAATGTGCAGGAAATAATAAATTATTATTTACATTCATCACATTAAATTGAACGAGGCGTAATACATAGCAAATAGTCACAAAATAAAAGAGGATGTTTCTCAAGAGTGATGTCAATTCAATGTGACGGGACCTATCTATATTATAGATACTAATTTAATGAAACTGAAGAGTTTATTTAAATTCTATTTGTGTATGAAAGCCAGGTCCATGAGGAATAATATAGGCTATATAACACCACGCTACGACACACGGAAACGGAGCAGTAACCAAAGATTAAAAAGAAGTAGTTAAAGAAGCTAGTTTGTAATTAAAAAATGATTAACCTGAGTTTTCTATCCCGCCCATGTACCACTTATGTAGATATTCCAATTATTCCAAGATTAACCAAAACTGATAAATAATAATAAAATAACAAAGTACGTACAATTTATACAAAAGAAAGAGGAAAGCTCATACAGCCTCAAAAAGAACTTGTCCGCATCGCAGTCAATGGGATAAGTGGCCAAAAGAGTGGCACAAGCATCTTCGAATGTATAGCCTTATGAAATGCGATAGGCGCTATCTTGTTCCTTTTAAACCATTTGTTGGTATTACCAATGATGATGTGATACGACTGATTTCGGCTAAGGAGATTGTTTCAGCTCCCCTGTAATTCTCGTATTACCAATATCGATATAGTTATGGTATTTGCATGAAAACCCAAAAATTTGTAGAGTAAGAGTTACATTATATAGATTTAGGTATCTTCCTAGATTATTCGGGGACTCGAATACTGGGGTACCGCTTTTATTATCATTTCCGTGCGTGCCCCTCACAGATAGAAATACCTTAGACTAAGGGATAACGTTTCGTACTCCAGAATTGTAAAAAGTAAGATCTACGGATCACCACAATGTCAATTTTTGAAACTATGTATGTGCAAAGTCTAGTCGCTGTTTTATCTCAGCAGTAAAATGTAGTTAAACTAGAGCCATCTGTGACAGATTGACACTGAGATTAGAATTTTTATTGAACTTAATTAGTTTGGTGGTCAGTGTGCGTAGCAAACAGCTATGTGATGTATGTTTTTTAAACCCAGATGACTGTACTCTATATACTCTATACTACCCTAACTTCTTAACTAATAATATAAATGCAAGAGTAAGTTTATTTGTGACCTTTTCACGCTTAAACTAATGAACTGATCATCCTGAAATTTTGCATATACGATGTCAAGTGTACAGAAACAGACATAGGGTACCTGTCATGCCGGGGCTGCGGGTTATTCGTAAGAAATACCGCGCCCCCGGAACGTCTGACACTCCCGCCCGCCAAGGGGAAGTTATCTGATGATTTCCCATCGGAAAAAAAAGGGTACCTTTCATCGAGAAAAAAAGTTCAGTTCCCGACGAAAACTACAACAGCAATATTTTATAGACCTTGGATAGATGGCGCCACGTGTTTTTGCAATCATGACTGAATTTTAAATATAATTGCCATTTGCGCGGACAAAGTCGCGGGCAAAAGCTAGTAATATCATGAATGCGAAAGTAACTCTTCCTGTTTGTTACGCTTTCACGACGAAACCACTGAGCGGATTTTGATGAAATTTGGAACGGGGTGAGTTTGAACCCTAATAAAGGATACAAGCTACTTTTTATTTCGCAACTTTGTCTGCGTGCACTTACGCGTATGAAGTCCGGGCAACAGCTAGTTCAAGGTGAAATACACACCACATCATAATGTTATCTTATTTCTTATCACAGAGCATCAGAAATTCATTGAGATCAATGAGCGTGAGAGCAGATGCTCTTACCGCTTTCCTCTAAATATAAAATGTAATTTATATTTATGTCTCTGATGTCAACAAATACCATCCCAACACATATATCGGAGTCAACAAACGAGGCGAGATTATTTATAAAAAACTACACAAGAACGCCTATTTTTGAGGCAACGACGGTGTCAAAAACTAGTGCGGGCTATGGGGGGTATTTTTATACTCTGTGCGGACCGCAGAGGGGGGCGAGAGTGGTATCGACAGCCATCTTTTTGCCCCCAACGAGATTAATTACGAACGTCCCACATTGATTAATGATCTACGCTAAAAATGTTTGGAAACTGAAATCAATTTTGTCTTGAAAACATCGTTGTTGTGTTAGACTGGTACACTTGTTGTTTGGAATGTGGGGTTTAAATTAAAATATTAAATAAGGGTTGACTTGACCTGTCATTCTCAGGTTACGGGGCGTCGGGGCATGCTTGTTCTTTTTATAGGAGGGAGAGGCTCAGCTTCTAGTACATATATTATAACAAAGTACTGGGAAAAAAGTACTTTGTAGAAAAAATGACATAATTTTTGTGTGAGATTCTCTTATAAATAGTCAGTTCCTATGGCTATGATGCATGTAAAATACGAAAATCCGATTCTTGGATACACACATCGGTTTTTCTTTATCCTGCCTATCCTAGACATGGCCAGCAGCAAGCTCTGTCAACGTACAACATGATTTATTAATAAATTAATAAAAATCTTAAATTCAAAACTACGGCTATCAAGGTCACAAACAAGTCAATTAAAATGAGACACTAACTACAAAAGGCCTAAGCACCAATTTCCCTGACCTGACCCTGACGCACACACAATGCCATAATATCGGTCATTATGTCGCTCCAATCCCGTTCATACTCTCATTCCTCGACCGAACAGGAAAGAGTACTGTTGAATTGTGATTTCGTCTTCAAAACTTTATGGTTCTTATTTTGAACGAAGTTTGTTTTGAAAAAAGGAAACCGTTTTATTGTGCTCGATTTTATTTTAAAAGTGATCTGTCAAAAGTTTTGTTTTGAGTAGATTGTGTTAGTGGCCAGTTCGAAATATTTTTAGTTAATCTATTTTTTAATTTGGTTATTTACTCTTTTGAGAAGAAAGTTATTGTTTAAGTCCGTTTAGAGGATTTGTTCAACGTACCAATGTCTGTCGGTAAATATGCAAGCTCCAAACAATATACCCGGAAAATCTTTTACAGGCCACTTTTCATAATTCAGGGTTGATTCTTTATTTGTAGTTATTCATAGTCATGAGTACTATTTGACCTGTGAAAGTTCGTCCAAGTATTTTAATCTTCCAACATTTATTTGTAAACATATTATGTAGTCCTCTATACCACATACCACTATAACATATCCACTCTCCCTCAGCACCCTCCTACACACTCATCCACACTACACATAGCAATGCTGTGTTGGTACTAGCAGTTCACCTCATTCTGTTTGTTGGTTTCTGTTGCATGTATTGTAATAAATAAAATATAAATATACCATCACGCCTATATTCCCCGAAGGGTTAGGCAGAGGTGTAACATTGTACACCCACAGTTCGCCGGTATATTTAGGTCCCATGTAATAGGGGGCGAGCCTATTGCCATTAACCGGGCACAAATCCAAACTCCGAGCTGCTACTGAGAATTTCATAGAAAAACCCAATAACACTTTTTGCTCGACCTGGGAATCGAACCCAAGACCTCTAGCGTAGCAGTCGCACTTAGGACCACTAGGCCAACGAGCGTTTATTGTTTTGATAAACGCCCGTTATCTAATTCGCTTCCATTTCCGATGTCATCTCGTGGACAATAGTGCGAGTTATGCGATTTTTTTCTTGTTCGCTTTTATGTACCATTATTATTTAAATATGCTGTACCGTATAACTGTCTTTTGTCCCAAATAAATAAAATAAAATAAGACTGTTGCCATATTACCATTGTAAAGTAGTACTAAGTTTTTGAAAATAAAACATTTATTTATTTTACTACAAATAATGAGTGTGCAAAATAGTGTATAATTATTTTTATATTTTAACTAGCTTCAGCCAGCGACTTCGTTCGCGTGGTTTTTTTCACCCGCGTCAAGTTACGTCTTTGGTTACTACTCCTCTCCCGTGTGTTATAGCGCGATGTTAGCCTAAAGCCTCACTCGATAAATAAACTACTCAACTCAAAAAAAAAATCAATTTAAACCAGTAATTCCCGAGATTAGGGCGTTCAAGCAAACAAACAAACTCTTCAGCATTATAATATTAGTATAGATATATCTTTTTACGTGTCTCGTTTTTCTTATGACACTCATTTGTAATTTCACTCGTCACTCATGTATTTTCACTCGACATACAAATCGATTAATCGCTTGTTTACGACTACGGGGCTCGCGAACATACTCGCTTCACAACGGTCGAGGAACTAACCTCGTGTAAACGAGGCATAATACGATAATAGGAAAAGTGTACAGCAACTGCTCTTGACCCTTTCTATGACCGTACCAATTTATATCCGCAACTTCGTCAGCGTAGTTTTTTTCACCCGCGTTAAGTTACATCTTTGGTTAGTGCTCCGCTCTAGTCAGTCGTAGCGTGATGTTGTACAGCCTAACTACTAATCATGAATCTGCCTATCATATAGTAAAAAAATTTTCCCAAACCAACTTGTAGTTTTCGATTAAACAAACAAAAAAACACTTTAGTTTTATTATATCAGTATAATTTTTCATAGTTACAATCTCATCCAAGTTTTTACTCGATCTACAAGCGATTAACAAATCGTGAGTGCGCCCACATAGCTTATCAACCTTGAAAGTCCTTATCATAATCAATATACTTTGCAGACAGCACAATATGTTAATCTCTTTAATAACAAAAATAATGTATCAATTTTCGCCTTATACCTATTACTTTAAATCAGCGCGATCTTAAGACCCCATGCTCATAAGATATCTGTTAGATAAAGAAGTTAAGTTAAAGTCGTATTTGGGCCTTTAGTGTTCCGTACAAAAATCAAAACGTCTGCGAATAATACCAACAGCAAAACTAAGTTTTTGGGAAAGTTTACCAATTATGAGTTGGTGTTTCACTTTTCTGTAATTTTTTGTTCCTTATACACGCGCCCTATTCTTTCTGTTCACAACTTTGTCGAGGCTGTTGGAGACCAGAATGCGGACGGCAACAATTTACCGTTTTATTTCAAAAACTAAAAATTTTATGATGGGGCCTCTTGCTCTCCCTTCAGTTACCCAAAATCGCGTACATCCGGCAGACAGACACCAGAGAGACCCTGCGACAACCTACATACTATAGTAACGCAAACAAAGTCGCGGCCTTCAATATCTCCATAGGTGTTCCGTTTTTCCAAATTTGATAAGGACCCCTAATATTATAGCACATAAATAAACGGTGATATAGTTACAGTGTACATTCGTCCTAGGTAACGCCACGGGTGATCAGCACACAGCCAGCGCTGTCATAAAGATGAAGACACTGCACCTGATCTTTGTGACCGTGGGGTCAGTGGCCTTACTGGGCGCTGTTGGAGGTAATTTATTTTTATATTCATAGAAATATTTTAGGCTATTTAAAATTTTAAATATTGCATCCCATTCTTTTCATATCTATTGAACCATTATTTTATTACCCTTACAAATAAAAGCTAGGAAACCGCTTAGGAACAAAAAATCCTCGGAGTACAAGCTTTACAGAAAGACAATTTTACTAATAAATACATTCAAAATCTAGTCGCAATCTCATCTTAGAGACAATCAATTTCAAAAATATATATAAATTGAAGCATTCTTGACAGACTCCGTTAATTCTTACGTTACATTGCTTGAGTGAACAGTCCTACGTTTTCTTCACATCCTGTCAAATGGACCACAGCTTACATAACTACACATACTTCGTACAAATAAAGCACGGAAAATATCCATTTTACTAGATTCAGTTGACCGAGTTGTTTTAATTAACTCATTACTACAGCATTTCCATCATCCATCATATGCTTCCTTCAACTAGTCAACGTTCCACTAGTTTTGCGATCTGTACACGTCAATACGTGTAAGTATTATAAAGAGTTAAAATTGTTCAGTTTGTTTTTTTTATTATTTTGTAAGAGATATAATCTCTGGAAATAATTACAAAAATTATTTAACTGATAAAAAAATAAACTACACTATTGCTGTGTGCAGGCTTTGTTTCATGGTATACTCAATGAGTCTACGCGGACTAAGCCGCGGGTTGGAGCTAGTAATCTGGAATAGATAGGTCCGATTTCCAATATTAAGTATCTTTGACAGACAGCCTTTGAACAGACAAGAACTGTTCCACACAGAAAACTTAACCTTTAAATATAAAATATGTTAATGAATATTGAATATCCCCATAAAAGGTGAACCCAACAATGGTAGGTAGGCAAATGCAAGCTGTAGCACACCTCAACATGCTTTAACTTTCAGGTCTGATTGCTTGGGGCGTGATAGCCACCAATAACTGCCCGTCTTCGCCCGTTGAGACCACGGAGATCCCAACAACGCCACCTGCTGAGGAGACCTCGCCGCCTGATGTGGAGACCTCGCCACCTGATGTGGACACCTCGCCAACTCCTGAGGAGACCTCGGGACCTATTGAGGAGAGTGAGCCTACAGACCCTCCAGTGACCGTACCGGTTCCGCAAACCCAGTCGCCGCCTCCGGTAACGGTGCCGCTCCCGCAGACGATAGCGACTGAGCCCACGCCTGAGCCGGCGCCTGAACCCCCGGTACTGGCGGACTTGGACTGGTGGGAGCACTGCTCACTATACCAAATCTATCCACGATCCTTTAAAGACAGCGATGCAGATGGTATTGGCGATTTAAATGGTACGTTTTTGTTTAATACTGCTATTAAGTTACTCCCGAATACTTTCACGATATTTAACTTTAAGATGTTCCAATGGTATTGCTGTTTCTACAATACATTTAAAAGTGAGAGGGATAGCATGTGTCTTAACGATATCTCTAAGTATTCGGTTATTAGTAACAGTAGTTTTGTCATATATGGGTCATTTAAAGTTAGAAGTCAGAGTACCCTTCACATCTGCCTACTCTACCGTAATTTTTATTTATGTCGGTATCACAATTATGTTTTTTTATTGCAGGTATAATAGACCACTTGGAGCATTTCAAAGACGCTGGAGTGGACGCCATATGGATGTCTCCCATCTTCGAGTCTCCTATGATCGACTTCGGGTACGACATCAGCAACTTCTACAACATACACTATGAATATGGCACCATGGAGGACTTTGATAACCTGCTGGCAAAAGCACACCAACTTGGTAAGATCGTTTTACTTGTTTTCACATCAGTAATTTCTCAATAATAATACAAATGGTTCCGTGCGGGAATAGAACTCGCAAGTCCTGGTTGCGTTTAGAGTTCTTGTTAGGTTATCAGGTTATTTCAAAGTTACAAAAGGTCAGAACGATATCTTTTTACACATAATATTATCTAATGAAATAGCTATATACAGACCTACCTATTTAAACGCAATATTATTATCATAACGTATTGGTAATTAAAAGATTAACTAACTATAATTAATACGTGATCGTAACTAGGTAGGTAATATTTATCAGACTATCCGATTATAATCGGAAGTTCGTGCACAATATTTTTATCATAAAAATATAAGGGAGCGGCTGCGCCGGCGCCGTCATCTCCTAATAAAAACGGCCAAGAGCACGCAGATCATCAAATGACTTTTTCCGTCCTGTTTTTTTACGGATGGCAAATCATTAAACCCCCCCCTTAGTGTCAGACTTTTACTGACTAAAACCTATCCATGTTCGGGAGTATAAAAACGGCACCTCTGGCAACTTAAAGAGTTACCAAGTTATATCGATAGTAGGATCGCCGCACCACCAGGATGCTCTGACGCCGGTACTCTCCGGACACGGTTGTTTCGGGAGCTGTTTCCTCTGGAACGCCCAGGCGCTCGCGCGCTGAGACTCTGTGAGGATTACCCGGAGGACACGGTGGAACATACGGTGGAGACCTGCCCTGCTTGGCTATCACGACATGTAAAGAGTGTAGATTTTAAATACACGCACACATAGAACCAAATAATTGGTACCAAAGTGCATCAGACACACAATCACATCGCATCACGATATTTTCAATTATTTGACTTAGAGTGACATTATAAAAACAAATGCTGGTAAACTTATACGTATTCTTTCATCAATATTTGTTCGCCATTGTCTGAATATGATGATCTGTTTTCTAACATCGCTTGCATGCTGCCATTTATTTGGTAGGTACTATCTTCTGCCCATGAATTCATTCGCGTGAGTTAGATCTTTGATTAGGTACTGGTTTGCTCCCGTGTGTCGTGCTGTGATGTTACATAGCCTATAATATTCCTCATGAATCTGGCTATAATAAACAAGATTTTATCAAATCTCTTTAGCTTAATTATATTAGTATAAATGTAACAAATAAATTATTATTTTGTCTTAACAAAATGATAACCAGCCTGCCTTTGTAACATAGAATATCTAAATGTGACACTTAAGGAACTGACCATCTGCGACTAAGGTGTACGCACCTACGTTGCAGGTACACTCAACAAAACTATTTGGTATACAGGCAAAATTATATGTCACTGCCAATATTCATTTTTATTGCATGCTTAATAAGTTTTTAAGCTTATGACACACCTCAAAGAGTGATGTCAAAGAATTGACTGCTCAGCACACTGACAACATTTTTTAAAATAATTGCAAATAAGCTGCCTGTAAACCAAATAGCTTTGTTGACTGTACCTACTGAGGCCGCTTGTCGGTACACGCGTATGCCTAAAATACGCAATAGACGTTATCTTGCTGATCGCAATCAGCGTAGGTAGCGTAGCGTAGTGTAGCTGATAGTAATAACAGCTATAGCGGCTCGTGCGTATGCTTTTAGGATGCGCCTACTTTGATTATATTTTGGTGTTGGGTCATTGACTTTTGAGTAATTTGAGATTGAGTAAAGTAGCCGCCACGAGTCGTGAGCACAAACGTCAAGTCCCAGATGGACCAATCGCGTGCAGCGTCGGTGACCCAAAAAACCCAGAAAGGAACCCAAAAACCCAAAAATGAACTTGACGTTTGTGCTCACGACTCGTGGCGGCTACTACAAGATTCTCCCATTCTTCTTTATTTCTATTTTCTACGTGGTGTTTGTATTAAGGTTCACTTTTGACTAGCAGAGATTAGCAAAATGAAATACGTGTTGTCCAATTGCAAGTATATTAGCGACTAAAAAATGATACATATAAACGACCGTTTTAAACTAACGCTGATCTATCTATACATAGCTAAACATACGGAACTGATTGGTGAGCGGCTAAGACAGGTATTACTTCAACAGTATGTTTGTCTCACTCTGTAAGCGATGATCGATCCTAGAACGATGTCACTTTTCTCCGGCGATAGTGAATCTCTGGAGAAAGGTAACACAATCATTGTGTAAAATTTTCACAGATATGATAAAATTTCCTCAACCAGTTTTTTTTGTTTTTTCTTTCACGATTAATATTTAGTTGATTGGTATTTTTTTCCAGATATACTGATGCTATCCGGTCTGCTGAGGAAAGTAATCCTCTTAGATGACACGATACTTAATTTGTTATTGTATTATGATTAGATATTAACATAATACACGTAGAAAAGTTTTTAATCGATTTCTAGGTGACTCATTTTTGTTGTTCTTCAGCGGCGTTTCACGAAAAAATATTGTGTAATATTCTTACAGCTTCATCATTACATCAGCAGAACGACAATCACTGCTGGAAATAGACCTTCCCTAAAGATAGCCACAATGACCGATATATTTTTTAAGCATGGGATATCATCATATGACTTCTTCCGTTTCGGGCGGAGGGAAGGGAGTTTCAGACTTTTACTGACTTAAACCTATTCATGTTCCTCTTAATGCCCTTTGTGTGGCAGGGCCGCGGTGACTCTTTCGAACAAATTCTGCAACCCTGTCGGTAGATTACACTAACATTATTTTAAATGGAGTTTTGGTTTTCATTTCAGGAATTAAAGTGTTGCTCGACTTCGTGCCGAACCACGCCAGTACAGAGTCTGAGTACTTCAAGAAGTCAGAGAATAGTGACCCCGTTTATAAAGACTACTTCGTGTGGGCTGATGCGAAAGGTGTGGACCCCAATGATCCCACCAAAATGTTACCTCCTTCCAACTGGGTAAATAAGACGTTAACTTAAGAGAAAATACTAACCAAAAAATCAGCAGTTCCATACACTTTGACCGTGTAGCCAACACCTTTTGTATGGAACAGCCGATTTTTTTAATAACCGTCAAATAGTTTTAATGCTGGAGGGTCTAAAATCATGAACTAGTTTGCATCACAATGTCCTTCTCTCCCTTTGATATAGTTCAAGTAATATTACCAATTTTAGTAGTAGTAGAGCTCTTTGTGAAGAACTCGTTCGGGGAAGTACTACCACCATACCTATTTCTACCGCAAAGCAGCGTTACTGTGTTCCGGTTTGAAGGATGTGGGTGCTGGTGTAATTACAGGCACATGAGACATTTCAACTTTGTCTCTGAGATGGCAACGCATAGCTCGTGCTGGTATTCCAGATGTCGATAGGCAGAGATGACCACTTAACATCAAAATCTACAATCCACTGTTTAAAACTTTAGTAAAATGACTATCATGAATTAGATTCGCATACAATATTTAGTTGCGTTGGATTTAATTCGCAAGCGCTGGATTGCACCACGACGTTACTACAGTTAACACTGCAGTTTCCATTGTTTACCGCTCGCTAGTCCACTCTATTGTGGAATCGACTATACTTTAACACAGTCCACTCATGTTTTAATTTAAAGAAAGTTTATAATGTACTGATCATGATGATGAACACGAGCCCATTATTGTTCCACTCCAGGGCAAAAACCATTACATCACGAGCTATCATGACCCCATTTGTACAACGCGAATTGACGATTTCGGACTAATACATTCTAAGGTTTCCTCACTTTGTTTTCCCTCACCAATGTCAGGGTTGTCCAAAATAAAATTGGACAGTGCATATGAATTGAAAGAGTCACGTATGTACTTGCCCGGTATCAAACCCACAATTTCGAGCATGAGAGGAGGGTTAGCAGGTGTGATCTTTTAAAAATGTATGAACTAAAACTTTTGAACATCGTTAGTAGGTATAAATGTCGAAAACTTCCCCCAAGTCATTATCTAAATTGAAAAGATTGCTTTGGGTATAAAAACAGATACTCCCATAAACATCAGCTGTTTATAACTTTTATCAAAACTTCGATGCTTTTTGAATGCGTAACAAGAATTTTCTATTAACATAACGATGTTAAAAATTTTTAAATAACAGGCAGGTTCGCGTGTAGTGTCTCAGAGACGAAGTTACGACTACCAGGCAATGATACCAGTCTGTCCTTATTCTAGGTGAGTCAATTCGGCGGATCAGCGTGGGAATGGAGTGAGAAGAGACAACAGTTCTACCTCCACCAATTTGCCGTAGAACAAGCAGATTTTAACTTCAGAAACCCGGTAGTGAAGCAAGAAATGTTGAATATAATGAGATTCTGGTTGGACAAGGGAGCTGACGGCTTCAGGGTGGACGCGCTACCGTACATGATGGAAGCCGACCCAGCTGACCACGATGGAGAGTACCCTGATGATCCGCTGAGTGGGATGTCGCAGTTCGAATCACATGAACTTGGCTACACGATTCCTCTGTACACTAAAGACTTGATTGAGCTGTATGATATAGTATACGAGTGGAGGGATTTCATTGACGGATATACTAAAGAAAACGGTGGAGACACAAGGTTTGTGAAACATTCGAAATTATTTTCATTAATTGACCGCTAAGTGAATCAAGGAAAAGGTTCCATTAAAAAGAGAACGAGCATTCACGAATGATTTGGTCAAATATTTCCAATGCCTCTCTAAGTAACGAAACTCTTTAATAACTCCGATCCTACATAAGTATTCAATCTTCTAAGAAAGACCCAAATTATTATACTTGAGTTAACAACAAATTGGAGATTGAAAACTTTGAAATTTCAATATTTAATACTTTCTAATGTTCGTATTTCTTAAATACTGCTATTGTAGGTACTTTGGGAAAGTCCGTAATAGGCCTAAGCGTTCTTTTTAAATAATTTTCTTTGAGGTCCTCGCAAACTTGGTGATCCCGACCACGAAATGTTGCTTATCTACTTAATATGCAGTCTTGTTCATAAAGTAAAATTCCTTACTTCCAGGGTACTCTTCTCCGAAGGTTACGCCAACATTACCATGACGATGTTGTACTATGGCAATGAGAAAGGAGCTATCGGTGCCCACTTCCCTTTCAACTTTGACTTCATCACTGATGTGTCTGATAAGTCTAATGCCAGAGACTTCGTGTACACTATCCTGAAGTGGTTGACTTATATGCCTTACGGTTCTGTGGCTAACTGGCAGGTTAGTTGATTACTGTCTATTTCAATGATGTTGTAATCTTTGTGAATAAATTTCGTCACGTTAAGATAGAGATCTATGTATGTACAGGGAAAATATAGCCTTCCTAATTTACAGTTGACCAAAAAAAATCTGTTTTCCTTTATTTCAAGTCTATAATCATTCAGTAAGTCTAAAATAAATAACTTTTATTTCTTTAATTCAACACGTGTGGATTTTCTTGAAATATTGACACAAAAATGTTGACCACCGTTTCTTGGTATGTGACGTCTCTAATAAGTCCTCATCGATTGCAGTTCGGCAACCACGACAACAACAGAATGCCGACCCGCTTCCGTGAGGACATGGTGGATGGCCTCAACTCCCTCAACATGATGCTTCCCGGCACATCAGTCACCTACCAGGGCGAAGAGATCGGCATGAAGGATGGCTACGTCAGCTGGGAAGACACCGTTGACGTCGAAGCTCTCAACAGAGGAGATGAAGACACCTACATGCTATATTCCCGCGACCCTGCGAGGACACCCTACCATTGGGACGACACTCTCAATGCTGGGTTCTCTACCGGTGAAAAGATGTGGCTACCTATCGCTGAAGATTACAAGGAAATTAATTTGGCTAAACAGAAGGCGGATGAAAAGAGTCATTTTAAGGTTCGTAATCAATGAAAGCACAGCGGTTATCTCTTGGCTTTTTGCCAATATAGCTTGATTCTGAACACAATTTGTAGGGTTTTAAATTCGAGATTCATTATACCTGTACACAGACAAAACCGTGAATTGCTTTCCCTATGTACCGTGATTGCACTGATAATTAAATTAACCGATTGACTGATCATCATCGTATCAGCTGTAGGACGTCCACAGCTGGACATAGGCCTCCCCTATAGATTCCCAAAAGAGCTGTTTGGAAGCGGCTTGCGTCCAGCGATTTCTTGATTGTCACTACGGTTCAAAATAAAATATGTGCTTGGGCCGTTTGTGGTTGAAACACTAGGGCCATGGGGTCCGAGCGCTCATCTAGTTTTTCGTGACATCGCCAAGCGATTGGTCGACTCTTCCCGTGACCAAAGAGCCTTGCGTGGCCTTTTCTTGGGCCAAAGAATAAGCATTGCCATACAACGTAGCAATGCTGCCAGCCTTTTGGGCGCCCATTGACAGCGATGCGGATGAGTATTTTGATGCCCTGTAAGCTTCCTTTTTTATTTATTTATTTATTTATTAAAACTTTTTGCACATAATGTAAATAATACATTGTACAAAGGCGGACTTAATGCCTTGGGTATTTTCTACCAGTCAACCTTAGGGTGATGCAGAGACAAAACATAGTAGGTGCAAGAAACAGAAAGTTTCCAGCAATAAAATATTATAAATACATGTATACATAGGTACATACAAACAAAATATACAGAGTAGAGAAAGCCAAAAAAATACATAGGTGGAGAAATATAAAAAACTAACTACTACTACTGCTTCTACTACTTTTGTTGTATTTTATATTAACTGTACATACTCGTAGTTGGTAATCTAATTATTATTTAAGTGAGTTTTATGTTTAAAATAAATATTTATTTAAGTTTAAATATATTCTTAACTAGTTCTGGACTAGTTTTAGTCAAGTTATATCATTATACAACCTTTACAGTATAATGTATTTCCTATCATGATGTTGTAAAAAGATTTATGATTGGTCTAAAGAATGTGTCAGATTTCAAATGAATGTGCTTATTTCTTAACTTTGTATTCCTTCGGCAGGTATACCAAGCTCTCACAGCACTACGAAAGGAGAAGACACTCTCTCACGGAGAGTACGACATCAGGGCATTGACGGACAGTTCCTTCTACCTGGTCCGAAGCCTTAGGACCTATGACACCCTGGTCCTTCTGTTCAACGTTGGAGAAAATGCAGATACGATCGTTTTGAGCCGAGTACCGCATTTGAGGACACCGGCTACTGTTTACGTGTCAAGCATTCACTCCAGGAGAGTCGCTGGGTAAGAATTATTTTAACTTGGCATTTTAATATATTATTTGGTGTTTTGGAGCCCGTGACACCCCTCAGTTATCAAGTATTGTGCCAACTAGAAATCGGCTTTTCAATCAGATGTGACAAAAAATATCGGTATCCGATATTGAAAGCTAGAACTGGTTTTATGACATTTTTGAGTTTCTGGGTACTTGTAAATCTAATGTCTGGTCACAAATCATCGCGTTGTACGAAGCACGTACGAATGAGTGATTGGCTGCTGTGTTGCGTGTCGCGGGTTCGATTCTCGCGCGGAACAAATATGTGTACAGCCTGTGGTAGTTGTTCTGGGTCTGGTTGTTTGTGTTTGAGAGTTTTTTACATTGTGAACAGCCTCATGATACAGGTGAAATTCATCGGTTTAAAGAATAATAACCCTACATACATTAAGTTTCTCTATTTTTGATACTTATCACAATAATATTTGATTTTCTAGGGATGTCATTGATAGTGAACAACTGACCTTGGAGGCAGGAGAAGCATTGTTACTACGGGCACCACCAGTTTGAAATACACATTATTTATCATCCCGATGTACATACACAACTAGTTATTCATAAGTACTAAGTGTTAAAATTAATTAAAAGACATTTTTTTTAAGACATGTATATTTTGTTTTTTTTTTCATGTTGTTTTATATGGCAAGCAAAATATCTCCGTTTGTGTTGCAGAACGTCTTTATTTCAACATTTTTTTATACACCTGATGGTCCATTAAACCCCAAATGAAAAGTTGTGCAGGAAAGATGATAAGCTAGAAGAAAAAAGGGTTGTGAGTTTAAATAGAAACGGTTCCTGGAACGATACAGCCATTGGCTGATTAATTTGGTCGACGGCTATGGCAAGCATTAGACTGTGATAGGTCATCATCGACGCCTTAGCCTAACCTTAGCCTATTGTTCTGACGTATTTATTACGTTCAACGCTCATAAGATGTGTTTGATTTCGGATATTTAAAGATTATCAATTTTAAATGTAAGTGTTGGACGTAATTAATTTAATTTTTAAACGTTGTGGTTTGCTCGGTTTGTCAGTATTAAGGGCTATGGACACACAAAACCAAATGCGAAACAACATAATCAAAATGCAATGAAGACCAAAGTTTAATAAGAACATTAATTAAACCATTGGTGTTACTTGTTAGTGCTTGTTTCTTTAAACCGATCGATAAATTGATTGGATGGTAAATTGGTAAACCGATGCTCGGGATGAGATGGAAGGCGAGCGTATCAAACTCTGTAAAACTTTGAAATTAAATATTCTTCAGGGGAAAAACTGGCACGGTAGCAGAGAAAGGGGAGGTTGAAAAATCCGATTCGTAATGCCACCACATTCAGGAGAGACAGTTAAAAATTTGTTGTTGCTTTTTTATTTTAGTTGTCACCCGAACGAGTAACGTACTTGTCAATTCAAATTTCGAATTCATAAAACTGTGAATTCGAAATTTAAATCGGCGAGACTATTTAGACCATAATATTTCTATACTCCATTAAATTTAACAGTGGAAAAATAGCGTTACATTACAGTGCTGTTGTTTTCCAATGCTGGCGTATAATAGTCTATTATAGTTATTTTAAGATAAATATGTATAAAGCAATGCAAACCATTAGTATGTTATTTAAAAACTATCAACAATGTAATTCAATAACTGCCGTTTTTTTCTCGTCATAGTATAAAACAAAGTCGCCTAGATCGTTAAACTACGCAACGAATTTTAATGCAGTTTTTATCCATGGATAGTGATTCAAGATGAAGGTTTAAACGTATAAAATATCATGCTACGACCAACGGGAGCGGAACAGTAATGATAGACGTAACTGAACGCGGGTGACACCGCGGGGTATATAGCTAGTACTATTATAATAAATCACATACCATCATATACTCCTGTATTCCCCGAAGAATTAGGCAGAGGTGTAACAATGTACACCTACAGTTCGCCGGTATGTTTTAGGTCCCATGTAATAGGGGGCGAGCCTATTCCCATTAACCAGGCACAAATCCCAGCTCCGAGCAGTTACTGAGAATTTCATAGAATAACCCAATACCACTTTTTGCTAGACCTGGGACTCGAACCCAAGACCTCTAGCGTAGCAGTCGCGCTTAGGACCACTAAGCTAACGAGGCAGTTATTATAATAAATGGAGTATCAAAAGATGCCTGATCCAGGGTGTTAAAGAAAAACTTGGATAGCTGGGTTTTATAAGCACTTCATGGATAACATGCCTCCCCTCTCCTCCTACCATCAGTGAAGTTTCTCGACAATTAAAGGATAATCGGTGAACGACAGTTATGATTGACCTGTTAGAAAGACCTTTTTGAAAACTTCTATTAAATAATTATACTACAACTTCATAAACTTTAAAATCAAATTGTCTAATTATCAACTATCTACACGAATTATTGCCCTGAACTTTTGCCCTTCAGAAGTAGTTCCTATGATTTGAGGACTCCTGAATTATTGATCGTGAGACGATACTTCGAGACCTATACCGATGCCTTGTATCGATTTCAGCTAGTTCTGGGTTTCTTAAAACCCGTTATAGGTATTTATGATAGAATCCGTATCGTATTGCTCAGTATAAACTGGGTTGTGGGCGTCTATATAATAACGCTAGTCAGTTGCATCCGGTTAGACTGAAGGAACTTAAAGAGTTGGAAAAGGAACTTAAAATCCCATGTTATAAATGCAAAAGTAAGTTTGTTTGTTCGTTTGTAACTTTTTCTCACCTTAACCACTGAACCGATCATCCAGAAATTTGGTATATATACGTTGTCAGGTAAATAGACTGACATAGGGTACCCTTCATCCCGAAAAAAAGTCCTGTTCCTGAGGAAAAGCACAATAACTTTTTCTATGATAATAGACGACGGCACGTGTCTTTCGAATCATGATTGAATTTTATATCTAATCGACATTCACGCGGACGAAGTCGAGGGCAAATGCTAGTAATTACATAAACAAAATGCTGCTGGGTCGAAAGGAAACAATGACAAATTCGAGAAAACAAAATGGAAAATAATTTAATAGGTAGGTAGTCTTTGTTTGGTGATCATATAAGAGACTAACTACTACACTCATTCAGGTCACAATTTCGATGAACTATTTCATACAAAACTGGTGTTTTCCATAGCCAAAAACTGAATTAAGCTGAAAAGTGTAGTTAGGCCTTTAAACACCTCAATGTCCCATCGAATCAAACGAATACGTATTTTTAGATTCAATTTGTAATGACTATTTAACAAACAGTGGGGTATTATGGGTAATTACCTACATGGTGTTCTTATATCACAGTAAATGCGGGCTATAATTTATGGACAGGCGGCTGGACTGCTCGACCGTGGTAATTACTAGCTACACTTCCGCTGGAGCTAGTGATGTTGTGGACCTAAGGTTCGGATAGGTTGATATTAAAAACAATAAATTTACTACATGTTCTGAATCGTCGTGATGGAGTTAACTACTAGTTTAAGGCGTTAAAATCTCATGCAGGCGGCTGCGGCTGCGGCTCGCAACCGGGCACAGGCAATCACGAATGTGAAGTTTTCCATTACATATGTACTGTCTAGGTTTATCATGGACATCACTGACATCGGTGAATGAAATTGCGGAAACCTGGACTTATATTAAAATATATGTCTGAAATCGCCAATCCACCTTAAGCAAGCGTGGTAATCAATACTCTTGCTTTTTCTGTATGAGAAGAGGCCTTTGCACTGCAGCGGAACAATAATAGGCTGATATTATATTATCATGAACTGCCTCGGTAGCCTAGTGGTGCTAAGTGCGATTGCCACGCTAGAGGTCTTGGGTTCGATTCCCAGGTCGAGCAAAAAGTGTTATTGGGTTTTTCTATGAAATTCTCAGTAGCAGCTCGGAGTTAGGATTTGTGCCCGGTTAATGGCAATAGGCTCGCCCCCTATTACATGGGACCTAAAACATACCGGCGAACTGTGGGTGTAAATTGGTACATCTCTGCCTAACCCTCCGGGGAATACAGGCGTAATGGTATGTTATATTATCATGTTCTGAATACGTCCGTAAGTAACAAAATGCAAAAATAGAGGTCGAAATACCACTTGAAATACCAAAGAAGACCTCAACCGCTGCGTATGATAAAAAATGACGTCAAACAATAACTTGCAACAGTGGCGTACGTTCAAAAATTTACATAGATCCAAGATAACATTCCAGATACCACCCAATGATTAAATGGCTAGATCTTCGGGAAAGATTATCAAAATTTCACGCAATTACAAACTGTAATCAAACACCGATAAAGATTAGTTTTGAAGAGTCGATAAGGAGGTCTATAAATTCTGGACTTATGTTCCAAAGCCGCTGAAGTCAATATGTCGTGGACGCGGACTGTGGTCTGCGCGTTATTAACCGCCGTGGTGGTGGGGGTAGTGGTGGGAGTGGTGACGTGGGTGGTGATGAGAGAGGACGAGGCGGCACCACCAGAGCTGAGAGAACTGGACTGGTGGGAGCACACAGTGATATACCAGATCTACCCCAGGTCATTTAAAGATTCTGATGGGGATGGTATAGGGGATCTGAAAGGTTGGTTCTCAGGCAGTTATTAGGTTTTAGGTACCGAAATACTGGTTTTACCCGACTGCGCTAGTAGAAGGGTTATAATTTTCAAATGCGTATATGGCTTGATGAATATAAAAAATGTACCTTTATTTGACAGAAATACGACGTTATGGTTTATCAAGCTGATACATTATTTTGTGATTATAAATTATTCACATGTTACCTCTAAAGCGCAGGCCTTTCCCAAAGGTTCTTAAAACCTTTAAACTTTTTGCAAATCCTAAAAGGTTGTTAATTAATTTTCTGTTCAGCCCAAAATGGATGACATTATGTAAAAGACGACACAGCCAGACCTATAGAATCCTGTCTTAATTATTATTAAATATGTTTTAAATACGATGATTAAATCTGAATACACTACAATTTCTATAATCAAATGATTTGTGTAATACAATCACATAATATAATCAAAACAGTTTAATTATTTGCGTGAGGCCCCCACGGGGTGCTTCAGGGGATTGTATTGATTAGATTTAAAAAAAAACCTAACTTTTATTATCACACATTACTTAAAGCAGCTTAACTTCTAAATTTATATCTTCCTCTAATTTCGGTGAATTTTGTCTCACATGAGGGGAGATGATGCCTAAGATGCTGCCTTGGGGCACACACAGAGTTAGTAGCTAGCTTTTCATTTGGGACGTTACGTGATACTAGAAGAACTATATTTAAGTATGACAGGAGGGGATATTTTACTTAAAACAATACAAATCTAATGATCTAATAATGGTATCAATCAGTGTCGACCATTTGTATTTGCAAAAGGTTTATTAATGTCACTGATTAAAAATATTTTTTTTTCTTTAGTATTCTTCTAAATTTTTCGTGTCATAAGAGTTGTGCGCCTGCAGAAACCCGTCTGTTAATATTAGGTACTATAATCGTCCCCCAGGTATCACCGACCAACTAGAACACCTGGTAGATGCTGGTGTGGGCGCTCTCTGGATGTCTCCAATCTTCCAGTCTCCTATGATAGACTTCGGGTATGACGTGAGTGACTTTTACGAAATCCATGACGAGTACGGAACCATGCAAGATTTCGATGACCTGGTGAATAAGGCGCATGAGTTAGGTAAGGGACGTCAACTTGAATTCTATTAACGTTTTTCTTTATTTGATGGTAACCCACTACGTGTCCGCAAAAAACTGGAGTTGTTTATTTGAATGATGTCGACTACAAGTAGCCGCCGGATTTAATATTTGTTCATGTTTCAGGTTTAAAAGTTCTCTTAGATTACGTGCCAAACCACGCTAGTAATTTTTCCGATTACTTTATCAAATCCGAAGCCAGGGAGCCAGGATATGAAGACTTCTTCGTATGGGCTGATCCTCGTATAGATCCAGAAGATCCTGAGACTAGGCTTGTACCCTCTAACTGGGTAAGTCCTCAATACATTGCAAATTACTACATAGGACGAATGTAGCCTTTATATTTAGATGTTTTTCGTAATTGCAATACTTTTGGTACAGATCAGTCAGTTTGGTGGTTCAGTATGGGAATGGAGCGATATACGTCAGCAGTATTACCTGCACCAGTTCGCTATTGAGCAACCTGACTTCAACTTCCGGGAGCAGGCAGTTAAAGATGAAATGGTTAAAATCATGCTGTTCTGGATAGGAAGAGGAGCTGATGGCTTCAGAGTGGATGCCATCCCTCATTTGTTCGAAACGGCTCCTGATGCAAACGGGAACTACCCCGATGAACCTTTATCTGGAAACATGTTTTTAAGCCCAGACCAAGCCGGATACACCACGCAGATTCATGTCAGGGACCTAATAGAACTGTACGATGTTGTGTATGATTGGAGGAAGGCTGTCGATGAGTGGGCAGAGGAGAATGGCTCGGAGACGAAGTAAGCTGTCAAACGTTTTTATTTTACGGTGTAAGGAATGAAAACCTTTATATATCGATACTTTCTTACAAGTTATACCTTAACTGCAAATTTTCTTGTTCACATAGGATACTCCTGGCGGAGGCTTATGCTAACATCAGCATGACGATGTTGTATTATGGAGACGAGAGAGGAAGGCTCGGTGCTCACTTCCCCTTCAACTTTGACTTTATCACGACCTTGTCTGCTCAGTCTTCTGCCAGGCAATTTGCCTACGTCATCCGGCACTGGCTCACACACATGCCGCAGGGAAATGTAGCTAACTGGGTGGTAAGTTGGATTAACCTAGTTAAATATTTTATGAAATACAATCGCAGTTGGTCTCAAAAGAAAATACCATCATCTTCATATGTTTCTAGTTCGGAAACCACGACCAAAGTCGTATGCCATCCAGATTCAGAAGTGACATGGTAGATGGTCTGAACGGCCTCAACATGTTACTCCCAGGGGTAGCTATCACCTACCAAGGCGAGGAAATCGGAATGAAAGATGGCTTCGTCAGCTGGGAAGACACCGTCGACGTGGCTGCCCTTAACCAAGGCAATGAATCAAACTATTTAGATTTCTCCAGAGATCCCTGTAGAACACCGTACCACTGGGACAGCTCGACTAGTGCTGGGTTTTCGACAAATGCTAAAACGTGGCTACCGGTAGCTCAAGATTATTTGCAAATCAATCTCCAGCTTCAGAAAGATGCGTCCATTAGTCATTTTAAGGTAAGATCCAAACCATCTTCACTTTGAGAATCAAAACTTGTACTTAGTCGTAAACAGATATAAAGTAGAAGAAAGATGCCTTATTTCGATGGGATAGGTACTATTTCAGAAACAAACTTATAGTTTTTTTACATTTGAAGCACATTTAATCTGCCAACTGCCATATCTGACGCTGTTATTTGAACCAAATTATCGTTTTTAGGTTTACCAATCTCTAGTAAAACTCCGCAAGGAGGTGGCCTTGTCACATGGTGAGTACGACGTGCAAGCTCTGACGGAGAACACCCTGATCTTGATCCGGTACCTGAGGACTTTTGACACGTACGCGTTGGTCTTCAACGTCGGCACCACCGTGGACACAGTCAATCTCAGTGGAATTTCGCTGTTGTCAGAACCTTTGACTGTTTATATTGCTAGCGTGCATAGCAGCCGTGCCCCGGAGTAAGGAACTTTTGATTTATTTTATGATATAGCTTTAAATTTCCCAAGAACAGGACTTCTCAGGTAAACCCGAGCGTTCCGACTACCACATCTAGTGTCTTTATCCTTTCGCTTTTTCCTTTCGCCTTCGTTTTTTTTTAGATTTGATCAACAATTTTTTTTATCGATGTTGCCAAATAGATAAGCAAAGTAGTTCTGTGCGGTAGGTGGTCGATTCACTTGTGCGAAATTGTTAATTTAACATTTATTGACCTTCATTTTAAAAGGTCTAGAATATGCAAATATTATGTTTGATAAAACAATATAGGTAGATAATTATGATAATCAAGGCTAAAGATATATAAAGTTATAAAATTATAAATATTACTTATCTAAATTTTAAAAGTAGGTACAAACGTACAAATTCGTTTATAAGTACGCAATAAAGCGTAAGTTTTATTTTCATTGCCTCAATTTATTCTTTGATTAAGGATTATTTTGTGAATGAAATGTATGAGTCTTTTTATATACTCGTACCTACCTAACGTCTTTTGTGATGTACCACTTAATAAGAAAGTGGGTCGCTTTAGACTGAGCTGATTGATATTTGTCAATAGGGAAAAAGACGAACAAAAATACGAATGTGGGCGATGTTATCCTGTTTTGACTGGCACATTTTTTTTAATTTTCTTCGTTTTTCTTTGTGGCTAGTATATCTAGGCTATATTACGTACATTATAAAGAAATAAAATTGTTTGAAAGAAACTAGGTCTGAAAGTACTGGTCTGATTATAAAAAGTATTTTACTCATAGCAAGCTAGATTATTGCCGAGTGCCATAGGGTTTGTTTTATGTTATTCATATTTGACTGTCATACGGATGAAGTCATGCGTAACAACTAGTAGTTTATATTGTGCTACACATATAGATCGCTTTTAGTTATTAGTTGTCAGTCATTTAGAAGTTCAAATTGCGACTTTCTTCAAAAGTATTCCCTAAAAATGATTGATTGATTGAAAAATATCTCTTTTCTAAAATAACATACCGTCACGCCTGTATTCCCCGAAGGGTTAGGCAGAGGTGTACCAATGTATACCCACTGTTCGCCGGTATGTTTTTTTGGGTCCCATGTAGTAGGGGGCGAGCCTATTACCATTAACCGGGCACAAATCTTAACTCCGAGCTGCTAGTGAGAATTTCATAGAAAACCCCAATAACACTTTGCTCAACCCGGCAATCGAACCCAAGACCTCCTACCTTTTCTAAAATATTTATAATAATTTTTATTTTTTGTTTTAGGAGTACTGTACCCTTAGATAACTTAACACTGCAACCTGGAGAAGCTATCGTACTTCGTGCGCCGCCTACATGATTGTACCAGAGAGTCAAAATAACCGTAATTTTAAAACATTTCCATTCTAATCTCAGTTTCAATCTGGCAAAAATGATATTAATTTGTTTTTTTTTTTGACACTGATTGAGGTTGAGATCAGATTGCGACAAAATTTTGAACGGTTAGATATAAGATAAATATGCACACAACGTTTTTACCAAAGGTACAAGTAATCATAGAATCGCGCGATCAAAGTTAAGCATTAAGTGTATAGTAATATCCAACTATTAATATGACCCATCGCGCTTTAGAAAGAGACTGTTGCACAGGTGTGACAGAGACGACGAACTACAAAGTCGAACATTTTTAACTCGATTGCGCCATATTTATAGTCTGCCAGTATCTTTTAGATTAGAATTATTATATTATTACTTTTTCTTACGCTCAGTTGGATTTTTAACGCTAGGAAAAGCTTTGAGGGTAGAAAATCCAATAACGGAAATTACAAAGTAATAAAAAAATTATACAGGTTAAGACTTTATATAAGGTTTCGTTAGACGCGCATCTGATTTTATAAAAAAAACGGTCATGTGCGTGTACAAAATGATATTGTTATACATTTACAAACAAAATATAAAGATTGCGAAATTACTTATGATTTGTTTTAATAAACACAGTTCCTTGGTTAGTAAATACAATTTGTTAGTTTTTCTGGTGTTGTGTATGATGTTGGATTAGGTTTGCGTTTAAAGAATAAAATAATATGCAGTTCACTTTAGCGTAAATGCATTTATTTATTTTTGGCCTGTATTGTTTCATTGCAGGGCAAATACCTCCCTTCATCTTTTCAATCCATCCTGCTCACTAGTTCATTGTTATATACTACGACTTAAATTATTCATATTTGGAATTTAATTTTTCATTCAACACCAATAAATTCATATAATCTCATAAATTCAAAATTACAGCCTTATGTATTACTACATACAAAGCTTCACATTCTACAAATTAATTTAAATAACCCACTTTCTACTTTAAAAGTGGGAGGGTGTTAGGTACTCACGGCCTCCCACTTTCGAACCCTTCGGCTTAAAACCGAAACAAATCAATACCCGACATAACAAACTCCCGTGACACCTGTGAACTTTAAACCCATTAATCCATCAATACCGAAATTGGTACAGTTTCATACCTAGTACAAAGTTGAGTTGTGACGGCCCAGTGGTTTAGGCGTCCGCCTCTCAAGCATAAGGTAGCGAGTTCGATACCTGGCAAGTCCCAGGGTGATTTTTTGAATTCAATACGTACTTTCTAAGTTTATCTTGAACATCACTGATATCGGTGAAGGGAAACATCGTGAGGAAACCTGGACTTATTATTAATATAAGTCTTATCCCGCTTAAGCAAACGTGGTGCTGGTAATCAATGCTCGCTCCTTCTCTGTGTGTGAAGAAGCCTTTGCCCAGCAGTGGGACAGTAATAGGCTGGTATTATTTATTTATTAACTTAAACCTGGCAGATAAATAAAAAATAGGTTTAAACTACTGTCCCCTCACTAGTCGGCGAGGTCGGTCGTAGTTAGATGATGGTATGTTTAATCGTGCCTATGATGTGGTGGTTGTTTGTCGTGTGTGTGGTCAGCAGGGTGGCGGCTGACGTCGCCCCCCAGTGGTGGGACAATGCCGTGTATTACAGGATGTTGGTGGACAGCTTCAGGGATGGGGATGGGGACGGATTGGGCGATTTAAAAGGTGACGTTATTGATATTTTTGTTTTATAATGGTACTGTGTAATTGACAATGGATTAAAGGCAAATCGTACCAGATTAAAGTCTAATAATTTATGATATACGCAGCAGTACGTATAATTAAATTGATTATGACCATGTCAAACTCAGATGACATTAACGAGAGTGATTTTATAATCTTATTAAACATGTTCTCTAAGGAACTAAGAGATCCAAGCTAACTATTTAAACATAAGTGTTTGATTATAAAAAAACCGGCCAAGTGTACGTCAAACTCGCACACCAATGGTTCCGTATCACCGCACAATATTTAACATTACCTATAGAGAATCTTTATATTATTTTTTATTATTAGTCGTTCAAGCGGCCACGCACACACGTACACACACATACGCCAAACTTATAACACCCCGTCGTGTTTGCGTCAGAATTAAAAAAAAAACCTATTGCCAAAATGTAAGCGAAAACAATACATTAAACGCCTAACAAAAAATAGATAATAATGTGACAGGATTACTGAAAGCAATATTCTTTCAGGCGCATTAAAACAAATTAGCTATGTGCGTGCCCTGGGAGCCGATGCCGTGATACTGTCGCCATTAGTAGCCAGGAGTACGGATTGCAGCCAGCCAGGCACCATAGACTTTACCGACATAGACCCGAGATATGGAAACCAGGAAGACTTCGCCAGTCTTGTGGATAAGGCCAAGAGGTTGGGTAAGATAGTATTGTCACCATAATTATTATTATTTTTTACAATGACTAACCATCTATACCTATTACCTAATATAACAAATCTACCGTAACTTTAGGCGAGTGACAAAAAAAATAAATAACAAAACATACCATCACGCCTGTGTTCCCCAAAGGGTTAGGCAGAGGTGTATCTATGTACACCTACAGTTCGACGGTATGTTTAAGTCCTATGAAATGGTGGCGAGCCTATTGCCATTAGCCGGGCACAAATCCTAACTCCGAGCTGCTACTGAGAATTTCATAGAAAAACCCAATAACACTTTTTGCTTGACCTAGGAATCGAACCCAAGACCTCTAGCGTAGCAGTCGCATTTAGGACCACTAGGCTAGCGAGGCAGTCTATACTACATTGGGCACGCCTTAATAGAGGCGGTAAGTCCCCTCTTTGAGGAGTGGCTGGAGAGGCGCCACGGCGCCCTCACCTACCGCCTGACGCAGGTCCTCACTGGACACGGGTGTTTCGGGAGGTTACTGCACCTCATTGGGCGGGAGGAAACGTCCGGGTGTCACCATTGTGTGGATCGTCCCGAGGACACGGTGGAGCACACCGTGGCGGTATACCCCGCTTGGGCGGAGCATCGCCGAGTCCTCGTGGCGGCCATCGGCGGCGGCGAACTCTCGCGTCCGGCCCTGGTGCAAGCCATGGTCCGGAGCGAGAGGGAATAGGATGCAGTCGCCTCCTTCTGCGAGGCAGTAATGCTTGAGAAGGAGGCGGCGGGACGGTTGAGACAGCGGTTCTCCCGTCCCAGCCGCCGCGGTAGACGCTCCGGACGTCGGGAGCCGCGACACGACTCCCGGCCACCGTAGATACGGGCCTGTGGACGGTGAGCAATGGGTAGCTCACCGTTCTTACGTTGCATAACGACAGGCCGTGTCGACGGCGCGTTCGTGTTCCATGCGCGCCTCAAAGAGATGTCAGCAAAAGGAAGGGGCCACTGAGGGCCGATGCCTGCCGGGGCTGCGGGTTGTTCGCAAGACATACCGCGCCCCCGGAACGCAAAGGGCACAAGAAGGAACATGGGTGGGTTTTAGTCAGTAAAAGTCTGACACTCCCTCCCGTCCCGCCCTGGGCGGGAGAAGTTATTTGATGATTTCCCACCCACCAAAAAAAAAAAAAAACTCTATACTACATAAGTATACATCAATACTATATAAGTGTTTGTAACATATAATTTCTTCATTAACGTTTGTTGTGATGTGAGTGATGTAGTTAATACACATACATACATAAACTCGCCTTTTTCCCATGGGGGTAGGCAGAAACCACAGAACGCCACCTGCTACGATCGTTACATACTTCCTTCGCCTCGTCCACGTCCATGCATCTGTTAATACAAACACGTCGGTTACGAGTACTGCGCACCCGACCTTTCTGAAGAACCTCACCAATTAGGTCATGGTGGGTCTTTCTAGGGCGTCCTCTCCCGGCGTTGCCACTCACATCTGCCACAAAAATCCCTTTTGTTAGTCGTCTTTCACTCATTCTCTCAACATGACCGAACCATCTAAGCATACTCTTTTCTACTTTTGTACTTTTTTTTTGTAGTTAATATGTACTTATATTGCACAGCAATTTATAATGAAATCGTATATCTAAGTAAACTAATACTTTTTTAAAGCTGAAGAGTTTTTTTGTTTGAACGTGCACATCTCAGGAACTACTTACTGGTACAATCTGAAATATGTTTTTGCGTTATGAAGCTTTTATTAAGAAAGGTTATAGGGTATCATCATGACACTACCCACAGGAGCGGACTATAGCGGAGCAGTTACCAAAGTCGGAACTTAAGGCAGCTGAAACCGCGGGATATAGCACTACAGCTACATTTATGAATATAAAGGAACAATAAATTCTTTAAACTAATCTACTGTTTATAACCAGAATAGAAATTAAAACTTTAAACCATCTCTCACAGGGCTGAGAATCGTAGTCACGCTGCCATTACAGTCAGCCAGCACAACCTCGCAACTTTTCTCATCGAGTGCTGACAGAGCGTCAGGATACGAGCGCAGCTTCCTGTGGCAGGACGCAGCCATTGACGCTGTACCACCAGTAAGATATTAATATAATGGTATCAACTAAGAACCACCTCAAAAGATAGTCCGAATAAAAACATCCGTGTAGGTCCGGTGGTTGGGGCACCTGAATCTCGTGCATGAATGATCGTCAAGGGTTTGAATTCGGGCAAGTACCACTAACGTAACTTTTTAAATTTACATGTACTTTCTAAGTTTATCTTGGACATCACTGACATCAGTTAAGAAAAACCTCGTGATTAAATCTGGTCTTATAAAAGTAATAAGTCTGATTGCCTTGAGCAAGGGTGGTGGATAATGCTCGTGCCTTCCCTATAGGAGAAGACGCCGTTGCCCTGCAGAAAATCTTGTTTGGAAACAGTATCCATGGAGTTTCTTGCTAATTTTTCCCCATAGAGACCTACTTACGTTTTTGGCACGGATATCAACTCTTTGGTCAACTCCTAAGCAATTTAAAAAGCGCCTGTAAATGGTTTGATTGAAATACATGCTTTGACTTGACTGGACGCTAATAAGGAAGACAGACCAATGACTTTCTTTCAGCCTGAACATGGAATGAACTGGACCTGGCACGCCGGCCGGGAGGCATACTTTGGCAGCTCCAACGACGGGGCTATCCTCAACCTTTGTTGCGCACAAGTAGCAGCCGTATTGTCAGCAGCGCAGTGTACCTGGCTCAAGCGAGGAGTGTCAGGAGTACTCCTCCAGCCAGACTTTCCTAGAGACTTGGCGTGCGGGGAGCGGTTGCTGAAGAAACTGGTTGCGGAAGCCATGAGTTGCGCTCGCAGTGGTGGTTTGGAAACCCCGTGAGTTAGATACTAATTGTCTTTTAGGATTTCAGTCCTCTTCTTAACGCAGAGTTGGATTCTAGACTTGTAGTGAATCATTTTACACGTAGTTATATCTAATATTATGACTATTACTGGGAAATATGAGATGATTAACTTAAGATGCGCAGTGATCAGGGAAAGTTAAGGCATAACATTTGATACATCATTTGATGGTGGAATTGATGCTAACTTGTCATCTGTAATATTTGGTAAAATAGTCATACTTAACCATAATGAACTCTTATTGTGTTTTTCGATTAAATTATTTTACTTGCCCATTCTTCTCCAAAAAGACGAGCTACCTACGGTTTTAACTCACCGACTCCTACTCTCCAAGAGCGTCTATAAGTTAATTTCTAGATGTGTCCGTTAATAGGTCATTCGTTCGGCATTACTTTAATCGTGAATAGCTCACAATATTGTTCTCAGAGTCGTCCTGGTAGAGTCGTCTCTAAAACCAGAACAAGCTGCGATATACTACGGAGATGGAGGTGTGGGGGCCAACAGCATCCTCAGCAGTGCCCTGACGTTTCCATCCAGGTCTACTCTCGACACGTTGTTGAGTATCTATGCCTCCTTGCTGACTGCGCCCCTGAACGGGCCTACATGGGCCGTGAGTTCTTATCATTTTACACATTTGTTGTAGGGGCCGAGTGCCAAGAACTGGTACTTCGTTTAAAATCCCAATTATACCAATTGGTACAATCTATTTTTGTTCAGAATTTCCGTCACTAGCCAGAATGCAGTTAATAATAGAACGTGTTTTTATTTCCAAACTTTAAATAGTACTTGTTCACAATGTTTTTGTGTCAAGGTTTAATTACGACCAATTAATAAAATTAAAAGTGGAATTTTTGTAGTGTAGAACTACAAAAAGCCATTTTTTTCATCATCATACATTTTTGTTTGTTTTACTCATTTGCAAATGTGACTAAAGTACATTATTAATAAGCAATTATTTGGCCTTTTAATGAAGAGTCTCTAAGGAAATCTCTAGTCTTCAAAGGGTCCAGGGACCCTGAGACCTAAGTCGTTTAATGCCTGCTTTGGTCGTGGTACAGTCAGCGATAAACTTTATTTATTACCCATGGGGCGTCGCACAAGCCGCTCTAAAGAATTAACTTGTGGAAATAGCAAGTAAATTGAATTCGGGGAATATTGTTAACTTTATTGCTGAATTACTTAGCTGACCATATTTACTGATCTAATTTATAACCTTGCTCTTCTGAAAAAATATGGTATTAAGCGGTCGCGGCCACATCTGGTCTTGCGATAACCTGCTGATAGCAAAACCTTAAGTTTCTTTTTCTTTCAGACAAGTAATGCAAATCATGGCCGAACAGCATCTCGCTACGGCAGCGAGATGGTGGACACTGTGAACCTCCTAGCTCTGAGCCTGCCAGGGTCTGCAGTCATCCAACAAGGAGACGAATTGGCGGCAGCAGACACCATCCTAGAATGGGTTACTACCACCACTTGCTGGCCCTACCCGGCAACACCTTGGGCCGCCCCCTTCCCGTGGGACGATTCCCCAACGGCTGGATTCACAACAGCGGCAGAACCTTGGATGCCATTGTCTCCAAACTATAGATATGCGAACGCTAAGATGGAGTTCTCGAATGAATTCAGTCACGCTGGTGTTATGAGGATCGCGGCTGCGCTGAGAAAGTCACCGGCTTTTGGGCCTCATGTGGAGGTAGATAAATACTGTGTTACATATTTTATTAATACGCGCAGTATACCATGTGGTACATAACATGTTGCAAAGAGACACAACTCAAATTATGTAAACGTAAACAATACAGGAAGCAAAAATTGCACATCAGAATAAACAGCACCGAATAATTTCAATTCGAACCGATATCATGGTAGGTAATAAAACTCACTGGATGCGCGTGAAATGACAACTATTTTGAGGCAAACGCGTGCGCAATTCACAATAAGCCATTTCCCCGATTGCCTGACGGGAGATAAGCAGCTATTATGGCGTATATTTCTCCATCGTTCGACGATGATATTCCTTTTCATGGGGTGATAGAAAAATATGGAGCGTAAGCGACCGTAATTCATTAAGACTTTCCGCATAACATTCGAGATATGACTACATTGCTTAATAAGAGTTTGTGTGAGGATACCGTTTCTCATAAACATAATAATGTCTTTTTTACCTGACTACGGAGAGCCAAAAGGAGGCTGTACTCATTAATTAATACTATTTCGTAGGCCGGTAGATCCTACGAGTGCGGATAGCGCTTTAAAAACTAAGTATATTCTTTTAGTATTTGTGATGTCTACCAAACTGAAGTCTTGTTTATAGCTCTTTGATGAACTTTTTTTTTTACTTTATTTTTTATTTAAGTTATATTGAGGTGTACATATTAAAAAAAAGTGCCTTTCGTTTGACACCAAACATGATATGATAATTACTTTAAATTTAAATTATTATCAATCGAATCCGTCTGGCTCACAGATTAATGCAACAAACTTTGATGCAGTGTCTAAGTATATTCACCAAACAAAAACTACAAAGTTTTGCTGAGAATAAATAACTTTAAAAGTTCCAAGTTTAAAGCAAGCAGTGTGAATGATTAACTTCGACACTCCATTGCTTCGCCAGTAAAATGTTTAGCATTAATGAGTTTTTCTAATGCATTAAGTTTAACAAACGTCAGCACAAATAAATTGTCCTCGACTTCACAAAAGGTATCAGCTTGTTAATAAAAAGGGGCAAGGTTTTTACCCCTGTCGCTTTTAAGAGTAGGTAAAAAAAATGTCAATCAAAATAATTAATTCTCGACCCGCCCTGAAATTTGACAGATAAAACGGCAGAATGGAGCCGTGGTGGTATTGAGGTGGGGTGCAGCTGGATCTCTGCTACTCATCTCGAACCTTGCGAAAGAGCCAACTGAAGTGGATCCTTCAAAAGTTCCTGGGATCCCACACGAGATGACTATAGCCACCAGTTCTACCGGATCTAGCTTCTCCAGCGCTTCTCATTTGGCGATGGACAAAGTAATCAAACTGGGACCGGCACAGACCGTGCTTCTAGCTGGTGGTCCCAGGCACTGTGGCGGACCTGGCCCGGTGGACAAGATTGCGAACAAATTATCGGAAGGTTGGCAAAAGATCAACAAGTACTTTAGTTCTTAAAAAATAAGAGGTGATTGAAACTTGGAATATGCAAACGTGTCCGATCTCGAAATAATAACATTGTCAGATAATTTGGATTTTATACCTGTTTTTCTTTATATTTTGTTAATTAGTAATTAATTCTATTAAATGCGTCATTTTTTTTTATCAGAACGTTTTTTTTTGTTATCAATGTAATTGTTTCTGTATTGCACTTGCGAGCTTTACTAGAAAATATTTGTCGTTATAAATAAAAATCCGTTTATTCAAAAACTATTTCTGCAACAAGTGAGTTTTATTTTGTAGATATAGATTTGATATGCTAGGTAATCTGCAGGTTACGGTACCTGAAAAATTTAGGTTAAGCTGTTCAGATACCTACCGTTAAGAATGAAAATCTGGAATTTGCTTCAATAAGCTGGCAGGTTGATACAGATTCAGTGCCTCTTAGTACATTTTCGTCTACCTACAAGTAGAAGTACGTATGGCACAAGTACGTATATCTTAAAGAAGCCCAACATGTTAACAACAAACCGAAGAGCCACATCCAAATTAAAATCAATAAAGCCGCCATCAAAACACAAAACCTCAACACGAACAATATCAAACAGATTACACATTTATGAAGTATAATTTAGACGTAACGACACGTCGCCGTAACGACCTAATATCGTTAAGGATACGTACGATATAAAGAAAGTCGTACTCCCAAACTAGAGGTAATGAATCGTCTAGTATATTAGAGACGCACACTGCGAAGGGCTGGGGACGACGCGCGCCGCTTTCACATTTCAGGGGCTATTGTCTTGGTGACCTATTTCCGGACAATATAAGAGAAACGTAATTTTACATAACTAACCTGAACGTTATTTGTGCAAGAAAGGCTTAACTCCGATTTATTATGTAAGGTTATAGGACTTCTTGGAAGTTTAAGGACTTACGAGTTGCCGACAGTCCTCAGTCGGTTGCCGCGAAACTTGTAAACGGACTTATCTTTACATAAAATAACTTGAAAACATGCATCATTTTTTTTTTCTTTGCCTGAAACGAAAAAGGCGCTGAAACTTGAGATCTTAGTCCAAAAAATACAAACCGGCGCCAATCACCCGCCGCCCTAATAAAACACAAGAAAAATCATTTTTCCAAATTGCGATGATTTAAAAGTTATAGTGAAAAACTCACAGAATTTGCTCTTCTCGGCATGGCTGTAGGTAGCATAAACCACGAGGAGGAAAAGTAGCGCGCGCGCCCTCATGGCGGGGCGGCGCGGGCTCACTGGGGCCCGGCGCGGCGCGGACTGAGCGCGGACCCCTATCGACCCAGCAGCCGCACCGCGCATGCGCCACCCCGCACACCCGCGCCCGACAGACCCGCCCCGCACGAGCTCACTACTAACCCAGGGTTGCTGATCGCGAAAATTTGGAAAGAGTGGAAAACTGCGTCTTGTGGAAGAACTCGTTGGGAACAGAGAATCTGGTCGTGTTGGTTTCATTTTGACATTAACGTTACAACCGAAAGTTTGAACATGAGTAGATATCCTTTCAATAGGGTCGGTTCGCTGCCTTTTGCCCAGAGGTACCTATTTCGCAACCAGCCATTGGATCTCTGTCATTCTGATCTCGCAGCTTTATATACGAGGAAGATTCCTTTACAGACCCCAGTCTACTTGACAATTCCTCATGGTTGAGGTAAGAGTATTATCAAGGTATTAAGATACCATTTCAGTTAGGATACCTCACCACTTTTTTACAGTTCAAAAGACACTTCTGTTTCCTAACCCCGACCTGATCCCAGGTCAAGCATTGCCCAAAATGGAAATACAGGAGACTAGATCAACATTCTTATTTCTTGAATACAATCAACACAAGTTCAATATATTCTATCATCCGTGCCTTTCTTCTTCACAAATCATCAACACTAGCTGAACTTGTTAGACTTCCAAATAGGATTTTCCATGTCTCCTTTCCCTACAGCTACAAGTTACCCTCGACAAATAAACGTACGACTCCCAAAACCGTCCTTCTGCTGACCTGTACCGGGCAACCCTGTCGTGCTTGGGCCTCGTACGGCGTCCCGCGGGCTCGCGCGCCCTATGACTCACAGAGTGAATGAACGAGCAGGGCCGATGGCTGAGCGGACGCCGCCAATCAATGCTGCATTACTACTCTATTTACTAACACTCACACGGCTATTGGGATTAACAACTTGAGTACAGGATGGGGGAGTCTGGGGTATTGCGGCCTTTCGTGAGAAGGAGAACTGCATGTGAGAGCTGGTCAGGGACAGAAATTCGGCTCTTCTTATTTATCTGAGAATCAGGACACTATTGCCATCACCATCACGCCTGTATTCCCCGAAGGGTTAGGCAGAGGTGTACCAATTTACACCCACACTTCGCCGGTATGTTTAGGTCCCATGTAATAGGGGGCGAGCCTATTGCCATTAACCGGGCACAAATCCTAACTCCGAGCTGCTACTGAGAAATTCCAAATGGAAAAACCCAATAACACTTTTTGCTCGACCTGGGAATCGAACCCAGGATCCCATGTTCATCAGTCGCGCTTGCGACCACGAGACCAACGGGGCAGTCACGAGACACTATTGCGTTTTCCCTATTAGACGTCAAACATATTTATTTGTAGGGTAGATGATGTCCCAGTGCTGGGCAAGCCAGGGTAACAGAGACGTGACACTTCGTATGCCCCTATAAATATATATGGTAACCCTCTTGAAGGTTTCGGTTGCCAGTCAAATGCTGACACGGACTGTCAAACACACAAGTAGTCTTTCAATTTAGTCAAAAATGTAGTAAACTTAAAGATTGGATTAGATGTTTCATTTTATTTTATTTTTTCATTTAAAACACGACATTCATATACCTCCCAAGTACATAACATGTCAAAAATCTTCAAAAATTTAAAAAAGAAAGAATGTTTTATACATAGATAAGGAGGCCGGAACCCCCTAAAGTTGGTATTAGTCTCGAACCAGCGAGTGTCAGGTCCTTAGACCAACGCCGACTTGTCAAGTTGACGGTAGAAGGGTACCCTTACTGACTAGCCCCCCCTCCCCGTCTCCTGCGCAGCCACTCCTTATGAGAGCCACTCGACTCGAGGACCCTCCACACAAAGGTATCTTTTTGACAAGTTTTGAGTATATGAAATCATGAAACCATGTCAAGATTAGCTTCGAAGTAATGTTACAAAATATGCGACGCTGGTGTTATTTGGTCCTGAAATGTTTTCGATACTATAATTTATCTGCAAGTTTTGCAATTCACGCCTTCAGTGACCAGCGAAATAAAACGACCATTTTCCAAGACGTTTTCTATAGTATAAGCAAATATTATTTTAAGTTACATCATGACTGGCCAAAAGTAGTTCTAAGATACTAATTTGCGTACCCCCTTCGATGGTCTGGAGGCGGCGTGATGTTATGTCTTGTTCACACAGATAGACAGAAATAAATTCCTACACGCTTCTTCCATTGGTCGGTGCCGCGGCTAACCAGACAAAAGATGGCGAGACGAGTTAATTAAGATTTATAGTCAATGGTCTACTCCAGTCTTGGACCGAAATAGCTGGGAGTCATGGAGGAGGCCTTTGCCCAGCGCTGGGATAACGAATACCGACAGTAGTAGTGGTAATATTGTCACCGTATGAGAGTGACTGAGCTCTTTATTTTAGGGTTAGCGGTACGCTTTACCATCTGCTACAATTGGGCACTTGATACCACCAACCAATTGACATACTTTTTATGAGCTGTCAAAACGTGATTCCCCTATAGGATTGACAATAGTAAACTCTGACGTCACTTATATGCCAATTCAATTGATTAACTACTTAACGACTTCAAAGCAACAAAATATCTAATTTTACTGTTATTTGAAAATGATTCAGGACTTCAGGGCTAAAATAAAGTGTTTTTAAAGAAGATGTGTTTTGGAATATTTGTTAAGGTTTCAAATATGCATTTTGCATTCAAATATGGGTATCGAAAGTGTACTTTTTAAGTTAATCTTAGAGATTACTGACATCGGTGAAGGAAAACATTGTATGGTAACCTGAATTTATAGTTAATGTAAGTCTGAAATCGCCAATCCACCTTGAGCAAGCGTGGTGATCAATGCTCATGCTTTTTCTGTACGAGAGAAGAGCCTTTGCCCCGCAGTGGAACGAGCGGAGTAAATAGGCTGGTATTGTTTGGTGTCAAATATACAATCTGTCCCACTCTCCCATACTTGCGTCAATCTGTTGCACTCGTTAGAGTCCATCAGCTGCTGTCATAGCTCGTTAGTGGAGGGTGAGAACTGAGTATTAGATTGTCTTTGAATCCATCATCCATTTGAACACGTCTTTCATTCATTCATTCGTTCGTTCGCATACTTTAGAAGTATTTTTTTCTTTATAATTATATACACGCATTGGTTTTCCTTTCGCGAGAATACCCATCCGGAGGGGGGTTTTTGGAGAAAATTTAAAAAGTCAGTAAGAATCTGACACTCTCTTCCAGTCCGCCCAGAGCGGGAAAAGCCGATGATTTTTCATCCTTAAAAATAAAATCAGGCCAAGTGCAAGTCGGACTCGCCCACCGAGGCTTCCATACGTAGGATCATTATAAATTACAGAAGTAAATAAATAGTTTATTAAAATAAATAGATAGTATATTTATTTATCGACCTAAATTTACTTAGGTTAGGGGTAGGATAATTAGGTAATTATAATTATTTAAAATTATTCGTTTCACAGACTTTGGAGAAAAAACGGTATTTTTTATATTTTTAATTATAAATAAAAAGTAATGCGTCGGGAAAAATTAATAAAATATATTTTGCATTGTGCATCAAGCCCTTTTTTGATGCCCCATTTGTGCTAGTAGCTTCAATTTGAAATTCCGACCCCTATAAAAAAATATAGACCTCCTATTTTTTAAGATGTAATCACAAATGTATAGTTTTGAGATTTTTTCTAGTACTTGTGGTCTATAACGATGTTACTTGTCCAATTTCATAGTTCTAGGTCAACGGGAACCACCCTATGAGTTTTCATTCCCTTGATAGTGTCGAAATATACGTTTTTTGCTAAACGGCCGTATCTTCTTTTTAAGTAAACTGATTTTTTCACAACTTCATGGGACCATCGACCTGAGTATACGATTTAAATTTCAAGTTGATACCTTCACGCATGCCCGAAATAAAGGGTCTTGACAGACAGACAGACAGTCGGAGAGACAACAAAGTGATCTTATAAGGGTCTTTTGTCCTTTTTAAGGTACGGTACCCTAAAAATTAAGGTAAATCATAATTATATTATTGAGGATGTACAAACTGATATCAGTAAAGAATATTATTTTATTTAATTAATACGTGAGTCAACGTCCAAATTGAAAGTTATAATAAAAATTATGGCATTTAAGGTGAAGCTTCTACCATCATATGCCATCACATGTCTTTACCAGCTCTGTGATATCATGAAAGGATGTTCATAAATGTCTGTCTATAAACTATCTATTTCTTTGAATTAGATTAGATTTATTTGATTAAAGATTACAAATGATAGCGAAATGAATGTCACGTTAGTCATTTATTTATCTTGATAGAACTATTAACAAGCTAACTAAGCGGTAGGCGTCCGTCATCGCACGCGTATCTAACCAATTCGTTATCAAAAATTGAATTAATTCGATATTAATGTGGTTTAATGCGTTTAGTTACGTCTTTTAAATCATGTCTTGAATATGGGAAAAATTCATACGTTTTTATGTTATTGGATAGCAAAGAAGCCCAAGACCCACCTGATGCTAAGTGGTCACCGCTACCCATAGACATCTGCAATACCAGAGGCCTTGCGAATGCGTTGCCATCTCAGAGACAAAGTTGACATGTCCCATGTGTCTGTAATTACACCGGCACCCATACCCTTCGAACCGGAACACAGCAACGCTGCTTTGCGGCAGAAATATGTATGGTGGTAGTACTGCCCCGGTCGAGCTCCTTTACAAAGAGCTCTACTACTACTAACTTATTGTGTTTATGTTTATAGAGCTTTTAGTTATAATGTTCTGTGTTATAATATTTACTCTGACTTTGACTTTAACAGATAAAACCTTTCTTCCTTCATCAGCCAACCAAATACTCCTGCTGAAATGAACACTAACAGCTTCACCACGCCCACTGCTTTGGCACAATAACAAGACTTAACATACCAGCAGACATTACAGTAAAATTCGCCCTCAGTGAATATTAGTGAAGGTCGTTAACAACTCACGTCAAGCTCACTTCAACAACCGAAGAAAAATTTACAGAATAAGACTACTGGTTTCACAAATCTTCCCACTTAAAATCTAAAGCCGTGTTCCCACAGGCTGGCCATCGCGATAGGCGCGTGACAGAGCGTCGGGTAGGAAATTGCCATCGTGTTCTGTGCTATGGTTGTATCGGTTCAGTTGACACTTGTTTATTCCACCACGCGATTTCCTGCTCGTGTACACATAGTTTTATTTTGTGTTCGTTTTACAAGTACACGGTCTAAATATGACACGTGCACCTTCAGATGGCGTCTGTCACCTCTCACATTCGTACTGTTGTACCCTTATTATAAGGCAATAGAGCCTAACTCAACTTTTACTTGTTTAAAATGCATTTTACCCAATGCACATAAATTATATGGATAATTGAGTTAGTTAGATTTGGCACGCTGTCGGGTAAACTAGTTGCCCAAATTAAAGGAGCATTTCAGAGGGACATTACCGGAATTATATGTACCTAAGAACGTGTGTCCGAGATTTTGTGTGGAATTACAGTGGTCCAGTAGAACATTGTTTTTAAAAAAAGACAAACGGGGTCGGCTTGGTAACAGTACGAGTGACAGAGATAAGCCTCTACAAAGCTGAAAAATACTCAACGGCTTCATATGTCTTTGTTTCACTAGCAACTTTGTCTTAGAGCCCCCGCACACGTCCGACTTTTTGTAGGACCGATTATTGGACCATTTTTTTTTTTTTTGGTGGGTGGGAAGTCATCAAATAACTTCTCCCGCCCTGGGCGGGGCGGGAGGGAGTGTCAGACTTTTACTGACTAAAACCCACCCATGTTACTTCTTGTGCCCTTTGCGTTCCGGGGGCGCGGTATCTCTTGCGAACAACCCGCAGCCCCGGCAGGCATCGGCCCTCAGTGGCCCCTTCCTTTTGCTGACATCTCTTTGGGCGCGCGTGGAACACGAACGCGCCGTCGACACGGCCTGTCGTTATAATTATTGGACCATTCAATAAATCCATAGTTTCGAGGATTGACTTTTTGTAGGACGTGTGCGTTGGTATACACCACAATTTTTTAATTAGTACAAATACTTAAAGGGCTTTTTATAGAAGGTCTTGTTATCGTATATGTAAAGTTTCAATAAATAATATTCATAAAGAGCAAAGTTATTAGCGTTTGTTTATATCCCAAAATGGCACTCAATTTATAGAAATATTTTTTTTAAAAGCGTGGGCGCACTCCCTCTTATAAATTAGCACTGCGCGTAGTATTTTGTAGTAGCAATGGTTATGAATGATTGATTCAATTATGAATTTACTAATTATGACAAAATTTCGTGGTCAATTTTGGGATTTTGTTTTTTTTACCTTTGACTACACAAATATGATTAGTAACGGGTACAGATAGAGCCCCATATTTTTTTGTACTAAATAAAAAATAGTGGTGTATAAGAATTCATAAGTGCCATTCTCGCCGACAAAAAAGTCCGCCACCGATTGTCTGACGCGTGCGGGCAGCGTTAGTGTTAACCCAAAAATGTAGTAACTGCTACTTAATGATTGCTGTTATTGACACGCATTACGGGTTGAAAACCTCTCCCGTATATAAAATACGTGTGTATGTTTTGGCAGGAAACTATTTACATATTCCACACGTAATTCGAGACTAACTGCATTGATATCTACTAGCGTTAACAGTGCTTTTATATTTATATTTTTATTCGTTATATTTATATATTTATTTGATCTTACAAGCTAACAGATATACATCCAAAACGCTTACAAGATTAATTTAGTAAACTAATTATTTTACGAACATAATTAATGATATGACAAATCTATGCTTTGATTTTTTTTTAATATATGCTTTGTGTCCTTCATAGTACTAATCACCCCAGGCATGACGGTCATGCAGGAGTGTTCCTTTATTTGAAGTCTGTAGTTCCTAGACAGTCAACCTTCAACTTTATGTCCAAGAAGAGAGGCCTGAAAATCAGCTTATATTTTTCCGCAACGAAGAGCTCCGCACTAATGCATGATCTGCTGACGTCACTGACTGACAGACACCTGCTCCGGTGTAGGATAGGTAGTCATCAGCACGGCTACGTTCCAGACACCAATAAGTATGTCATCGAACGACCTGTGTCTATGCGTCAACCGCAATTAATAAAAATCACGATACACTATCGTTACACGTGGGTACACAAATTATCACAGATAAGCCGCTATCACCCAAACAATCGCAGATACGTACTACACGTACAAGCAGAGCCTAAATTCGGCGTGTTATTATCATCAGCGGTGGCCTGGGGTACCTAACAGCGGCCTCTCTTCCTTACCACGGCCGGTTGGTATTCGAGACCTCTGCTGATCCTGGCAATTGTTTTTTTTTATCTTGTAACCTTTTTTTTACGCATAATCTTGATTGATTCACGTAATTAATCGATGAATCGAGGACAGCGGATTCTTTTCTTTTTATTTGCATTGTTTCTAATCTATTTTTTGAGGGATTATGCAGGAGTTTCCTTATGAAGATAGTAACTGAATAGTAAGACATTTTTTTTATTTTAGAATATTTGTCTTTTGACCAAAATATTTTTAGGTAGAAATCTGTGCGCTCAATATTACACTTAATCAATCTATTAAATGTTGTACACTGAATTACAGTATTCTCTACCAACAATTCCAAAACTGAATACTTGCCGCATTCAGTTAAAACTCTGTGCCCGTGCCATAGTGATGTGCCAACACACTAATGATCTTCAGCAGTCGAAACAGCTTGAATAATGTCAGAAAATAACATTTGAAACACAAGGCAGAGCCTGGAAACCAAGCTATCGATTTTCAGAATACCTGTACTGGAGCAACATCCATGTTTTATATTGAGCGACTGCAATCTACTGAATATACCACCGTACCTATGTGTACACTTTTACAGCAAAGCAGCGCTGCAGTGTACAGGCTTCGCAAGGTTTGTCCGGAGTGCACGACTGTGCTTGAGAAGTATAGAAAAATTTAAGTCAGAAGAGTAAGTACTTATAAGTACCTTGTCATTTAAAACTACCTTTTGGAAAGGACGAATAGATTAAGTTTCTTTTATTTGTTTACGTTTAAAAATGCCTTTTAATGTTCTAATGTGTGTGTTTGTGTGTTTTGTCATTTCTTTTGTTTGTTTATAGTTATATAATACCAACTTTTTTGTTTTGGGTTTGTGAAAACGGATTTTTTATATTGTATAAATGTGTGTGTAAATGGGTTATTTTCTTTCTTTCTTTCTTTGTTTCAAGTGAATTATTTGAATTTGACGCGTTATAATTTCGGCAACGTGTCTTACATACTTTTACTGATACATACACTTTCACTGATATATACATACTGTTGCAGATGGTCGTAGACCACACGAAGTTGCTTCCCATCAAGGGACCGTTGGTTTCTTTGCAATATTAGGTAAGTACTCGAGATTCATACGGACCGAATGTCAGAGGCCCATAGGTCTTAGTGAGCAAAGAATGTTCAAAGATTGTTGCAAGGATCAACTTCAGAGTTAGATCGTTTGACGACACATAAATTAGTCAAGCGCAGCTAGCAATTCAACAAAAATGTTTATTTACACACACTGACACATCTCTTGTAAGTATGGTGCGCAAGCGCATGCAACTAACTGGAGCGTTCAACATAAAGAACATCGGCCTCGCCTTCTGTCTACCCTGATTGCTGCACGCACATTGAACATACCTGCTAGTATGAATATCACGCTAGCTAGCACCTATTTAAAGAGGTAACAGTGTATATTTTTCAGAAATCTGCATGAATCGGTTTAAGTACATTTTAAATTCTCCTCAAGATGCTCTATGTAAATGAGCCCAGTGTCAGTGTGTATCTGTAGATCTGTTTCCCTTTTAAAATAATTTTGAATGTATGTATGTAGTCTCCAAACACTCTCCGGCCACGGCGGCAAATCTTAATGCAGACTAACCAAGTACGCAGGAGATATTATAGTGCACAAGTACGTGCGCAAACACAGGTGCACTCTCTCTTCCCTAACTCTTATAGTCCAATGGGACGGCAATCTGACACAACGGGGGAGAGATCAGGCGCAGGACCAACGGCTTTATGGGCTTTCTGATGGTATGTATGTAACTATGTAGTAAGACTATAGATACCAAATCGATTATCTTTATTTAAGTTTTTTAATAAGATAATAATGTAGCCTTTAGTAATTGGTAGGATTAACTTGATAGTCAACCTGCATATTTTTGAGTACTTAAGTACGTACTTAACTAATTTGCGTTTGATGTTAGGCTAGATTGTATCTAACTATTATTTAATTTTATTGTGATGATGGTTTAATTTTTTGGGCTGTGATAGCGTAGTGGTGTAGGCGCCAGACGCTCATACAAGAGGTTGCGGGTTCTATACTGGGTAAATACCAATGTGACTATTTCAAGTATGTACTTTCTAAGATTACGTTGGACATCAGTACATCACTGACATCGGTAAAGGAAAACATCGTGGGAAACCTGGACTTAAGCGTGTTGATCAATACACGTGTCTTCTCTCTACGCAAAGAGGCCTTAGCCCTGCAGTGGAGCAACATGATTTATTATTATTATACACATAAGTACCTAGCTAGAGGATGAGCTACTTAACATACCATTAGGCACCACTAAACAGTGACAAGACTGTGATTACCATGCGGTTAAGCTAATTGAACTAGTTTGTTGCACAACCTTATTTAAATCACTAATGTCTACGTGTGGTATGTGCCCGACTGTCCACCCACGTTGTCTGGTGTGCTCTCGCGGTATGGGCGGTAGTTGTTCCGGGTCTGGTTGTTCGCGTGAATTGTGTGGGGCCAATGTTAAAAAAAAAACAAAAAGAATTGATTGCGTTAGTAGGTACCCAAAATTTCACTTATTTGTCTGATCCGCAGCAAAGCCTTTTGGTATCACCAATACCTACTGAAATAGATTTAATCCTCATCTTTAGATGAAACTCCTTCTTGTTCCTATCAATATGTATTTCCTATCTGTGAAAACTTTTAATTGGCCTTTTCGTTGTCACTAATTCAATCTTATTTTGTACCTCGCTGTTTGTTTCCCAAATAAAAGAAAAATAAAGTAATGATTTATCACACTCTATATAGCGGGGTTTTAATATTGGCGAAACGGGTTTCGTAAATAAATAACCATTCAAAAGTAAAGTAAAATGAAATAAAAATACGCTTCACGAGCAGCGGAACGCTCAGCTAGTTCCTAATAAACTGTAACAAAAGTGAAACAGAGACGTTCGACGGCTTCTAGAAAACGCAGCGCGCCGCCCGCCAGTGCGCTATTGCGATATGGAATGTGCAGCATTTTTCCGAGTCGCTATATTTATTACTGTGAAGTCATATAATATTTCGGACATATTTATTAATTGTTTATGAAATTCGATTAGTTACTTTGCGGGGGTGCAGTTGGGTGATGTCGAGCGAAGCGCTACGTCCCGTGCGTCCTTGTAGCGTGCGCCCCCGATAGCGCGCTATCGCCGGCGACGACGCGCGCTCGCATGCTCAGTGGCCGCGCGCGCGCCGCCCGAGCGCGACATGAACGTGTTCACGAAGACGCCGCGCGACGAGCAGCGCGCCACGCACTACATCGAAATCGTGAAACCGGACCCTGCGGACTGCGAGCCCTCCGTCCTGCCAACGGAGGAACACGTCCAGCGCAACTATCGGCTGCTCAACGAGAACATCCGCGCCTACACCCCCACTGGCGACACCCATAGCAAGGGTGCGCTGTTAGCGCGCTACGACGTGTGCGCCAACATGTCGCCGCCACGCTCCAGGATTCTGGAGCTGCTGCGACCCGAGGACCCAGGCCGCGACACGCTCGAGGCCATCGTGCGGCCCGTCCCACGCCGCGGCCTCACCAGACCGTTAGACGAAGACACGAGAAGGTTTCTCCAGCGAGCTCTCCAGTCCCCCAGTCGACTATACTCCGCATCTGCCACACCAGAACCTCATCACAGGCCGCCAGAGTCACCAGAATCAGACAAAGATACAGAGCCAGATGAAACTAGTCACAAAGCAAAGAGCTCAGCCCTGGAGCGGTCGCTGGCGGACGAGCTGAGGGAGGCGGAGGAGGAGGAGCGCGGGGGCAGCGCGCGAAGGGAGCTGCTACGAGAGTTCCGGCGAGGAGGCGGGGTGCGCGGTGCGGTGGAGCGCGAGCGACTGGGCCGCCTGGCGCTGGCCGTAGAGGACGACGAGGAGGACGGCGCGCTCTCAGCCACGGCGCGGCGCCTGGACGCGCTGCTGGCGACCTCCCGCGACCTGCACGCCGAGCTGGCCGACATCCATGCGGACCTGCAGGTGCTGGCCCGGCGCGTGGCGAGCCGCGACATCTGACGCGTTCGTACCGTTCTGCGCCTGCGCCGCTCTCGCACGCTTCGCACTCACTCCTGTTCGCACGTAGCACCGACCTCTAAGAAGGAAATGAATTTCCTTTCGTTCAATTATTCGTCGTCGAGTACGTTGCTCACTCGAGCGCAGTAATGCTGGCTCATGAGCATATCTCTGTGGATACGGGAGTACCGCAGGCGGATGCATCGATATAATTAAATTGGTTCAGTTTGTTCGGTAAACATCGTCGGTCAGTTAGCTCGTTATCTCTGCGTGCATTTGAACAAACCAATATAGTTTACTGCATCATTAAGTAATACATTATCTTGTGTCTCGTGCTACTTTCACTTTGTTTGTTGTCTCTGTCTTTCGCCGCATAACTTTGGCTTTAGTGATACGTTGATCACACATCACCGCTAATTATGATTTTACAGTGAGTTCCGCTAAAGTGAGTTATTTATAAGAAACTTTACTGGATTTATTTATTGAAATAACTTATAAGTTATTGATTTTATTTCCTGAGGCGTTCATTTTCAACCGCAATGAGACTGACCTTTAATTTCTTTTCACATTCGTTTCCATGAAAATATTTCGAATTTCAAACCAAATTCAAATAAAAAGAGTGTAGTCCCACTACAATAGCCAGTAGCTAAGTAATCCTGCAACTAGCTACGAAATGAGATTTCATAATTTTATAATCCTCTTCATCAATGCGGAACGATCCGCTCCACTGGCTACATTAGCAGTTAGCACCCAGTACAGTGCAAACACTAACATCGCAAACTGATACTTGGTTTTGAATTTTCATGACGCTTCATGCGCTTGCGATCCCTCAATCAGATATTCAGCTGACATAATGGCCGATAGCAAGTAATCTAGTGTGCAGGCTAGGCTATTTCTGTATTCTGCAGGAGAGGATGCCCTCAGGTTAAGTAGAATGATAGGGTAGGATAGGTACCAATTAGGTGAGAGTAGCCAAGGATCTAGGATGATAATTATACATATTAATAACTGACTCAGCAAACGTTGTTTTTGCCATTTTTTTTTGGGTTATGATAAATAGATGTTAGCCGATACTCAGACCTACCCGATATGCACACAAAATTTAATAAAAGTCGATCCAGCCGTTTGGGAGGAGTATGGTAACTAACATTGTGAGAGAGAGAACTTTATATTTAAGATATATTTTCATGCTATAACAACAATATTTTGCCATCTTCAATCGCAACGAATTCATTTATTTGTTTATTGCACTCCAACAACAAGGACACAAATACATTCATAGATTGACTGTCACATAATTAGATGGCCTTGTCACTTTATTACGTATCTTGATTATGGAGTTGTTTCTGACAATTTTTGTAAAAGTCCAGGTACCAACCCAATCAATGGATACTAATGGATTAGCTAAGATTCAATTTTTTTTTCTTGTAAATGACATTCAAAAGTGCCTTTTAAACTGATTGAAATGAACTGCCTCGGTAGCCTAGTGGTCCTAAGCGCGACTGCTACGCTAGAGGTCTTGGGTTCGATTCCCAGGTCGAGCAAAAAGTGTTATTGGGTTTTTCTATGAAATTCTCAGTAGCAGCTCGGAGTTAGGATTTGTGCCCGGTTAATGGCAATAGGCTCGCCCCTTATTACATGGGACCTAAATATACCGGCGAACTGTGGGTGTACATTGTTACACCTCTGCCTAACCCTTCGGGGAATACAGGCGTGAGTGTATATATTATATATGAAATAAACAATTTAACTTTGGCTTTGACTTTGAGACGCTAGTGATAGTTAGCATGAGAAGCTCAACTAATTATGTAATTTAACTTATAATCTCTAAATATTTGAGACAAACAAAATAGATAAGAATCGTCTGACTAAACAACAGTAGGACCATTTAATAGTTGTGTATGTGTTTAAATCTCGCGTTTTGATAAAAATAATGAAGTTGTTAAGTATTTGCATGTTTATCATTAACATGCATACGGAAAGTAATTACGTGGTGAAACTAGACGAAACCACGGTATTAACTTATAATAGTGTATAGATTTTATCCTTTTAAAAATCTTTGAACGAATCATGAATCGGAATCAGAATGCTTTATTAGTAAACATAGGTTGAGTTACAGACTCGAGGATCTCGGAAGGCGCGTACGGGATCCCTGGCGTAATTTTTGGAAGAGAATACAGGTCATTGGGGTAATTTTTAGTCAGTAAGAGTCTGACAGACCCAATCTCCCCCAGCCGCGTTATCATTTTATAAAGAAGAAACATTTCATTGTTAATCGATCTTATCATTATGTACTGAATCTAAAGGCGGGTACTGACCGACGTTACAAGGTGTAATGTAACGAGTTACACAGCGAGCGTTTGTGCAGTCTGTACGCGGAAACGAGGCGCTCGCAGCAAGTAACGAGCGGCTCGTTGCTCGCTGCGAGTGCTCCACCTCGGAGCCGGTGATTTAGCGAATCCCTTGAGTATTACGCGCTTTTGTCAGTACGCCGCAGCGACTGGTCACGAGTGAGCGCACGTAGACGTCAATACTAGGTACCTACTTCGGGCCTTAAAGTTTATTAGTTGTCATTATGTGTTGAATCTGGAGCACAGGCAAGCAAAGAGTTCGAAACGAGCATGTTACACGGAAATTAGAACACGGCACAACGTAACATGTTCGCTGCGAATGTTACATTACGCCCCGTAACGCTGGTCAGTACCCAGCTTAAGGTAAAAGTCCCTTCCACTCATTATGCGGCACGAATTGGATACAATCCGTTTCAGAGACCAAATAATTTCCTTTTGTTTGAGTCCTATAACAAGACCGCCAGGTACCTATTATCCTCATACTTTAGTACCTACGTTCTATCATCCAATAAACAGTACCCTTTTCAATATTATATTCAATGTACACTTTCCTGTTATTGGTGTTATTTCTGGCTTAAACAACGAGGACATAATTCACTAAACAATAATTAACCTAACATATAAATAACGCTGTTTATGTTTTAAATACACTAGTTACCTCATTTCAATCTTTTTAGTAATGATTGTTATAGTACTTATAGGAGTCGCCGCGAGTCGTGAGCACAAACGTCAAGTAAATTTTTCGGTTTTTGGATTCCTTTCTGGGTTTTTTGGACTGCACGCGGTCGGTCCGACTGACGGACCAATCGTGTGCAGCGTCACGTTATTACAATAATTATAGCAGGTAGGATCCAACAGTTTCGTGTAATTATTTATTATAATTAGATTATCAAAACTTTCCCAAGATTATAGAGCAAGAAGCATTATGACTTTTTCTATTTCATATATGATGTACATTCTAAGTTTATCTTAGATATCACTGATATCGATAAAGGAAAACATGGTAAAGAAACAAAAACTCAAAGTTAATGTAAATCTGAAATTGCCAATCCGTCTTTGTTTGTGCTTTCTCTGTATGAGAAGCCTTTACCCTGCTTTGAGATAATGGTAGGTACACATAGAAAACAAAATTTGTGTAGTGTCCATTCGGTCGAACTATTCCTTAGCTAAACGTATTTCTTTCTAACAAGATTATGCATAACATACCCTATGTTTCAGTCTCGTAGGTCTAATGTTGATAAAGGGTAGCTTTCGATGTTGTCTATTGTTAGTTTTCATCGCATGAAAAGGGTGCACTTTCGACAACAAAAAAAGAAATTGTTTTTAGTTTTGATGACGATTCTTTTGGGTTTATAGTAACCTAGCTGTTTTAAAAGTGCGCCAAGAACATGGAAACTTACAGCTATAGTGTCGTTTATAAATGGCCGTGTAATCACTAAGCAAGAATTGAACCAGTCGAACTCAAAGCATTAATTTCAATAAGCCCTTTTTTATCGCCCATTTAAAGTATAGATTTTCATGGAGAAGAACGGGCAAGAAATTCCATTGTTACTCTTTTTGACAAATTTGATTGCCAACAGTTGTATAGATCGTCGATCGCTGTGATCGCAACACCTGTTCCTGGTTATAATAATCAGTTGCAAAAGAATTTTCTTAAAAATAGCTGGCCTTCAATAACTAAACATCATCATCACATTCCAGGCGTCATCGGTGCGCGCGCGGCGCTGTACCGCGGCTGCGCGTGCGCTGGGCGCGGAGGCGCGTGCGCTGCGCTACCTGGACGATGTGGTAGCGCTACTGAAAGGAGACGTGGCCGCCGCCGCCCGCGCGAGAGCCTGGCCCTTCGCCCTCGGCAGACGGCAGCCCGGCAGGAATTATGTTATATGATCTCAGGTAAGGAATTATATATACTGGAATTTATCCGTGACTTTGCTCCCCCCACACAGACCTTGCATTTTCTGGTCGATTGACACAAAAAGGCGATCACGCTGATAATTTCTAGTTTCTATAACGTCCTACTTCCTACTAATATTGTAATCCTACTTCTTAATAAATCCTACTAATATCATAAATACTAAAGTGTGTGTATGCATGGATGGATGTTTGTTACTCTTTCACGCTTAAACGGCTGAAACGGATCTGGACGAAATTTGACCATGAAATAGATCATAGTGTGGAATAACACATAGTTTACATTTTATCCCGAAAAAATTACAGTTCCCTTGAGATAATATAACAACTTTGAGGCGGAATACTTCGCTAGTAGAAGCTAATAGTAGTGTCTAGCTACTAGTATATTATACAGTCCAGGGTGCTATTGCGTCCAGTCCCACTGTGTCTAGTGTTTCAAAACGTCGGATGCTGATCGTTAAATTATATTTCTTTTCGGTTTTAATGAGATCTGAAGGAAGTTGGTACATTCTTTGAAATGATCCATTTGGAATCCTGCACTGGTACTTATTTACTTCCTCAATCACATTAGTAATCATTAGATTTCTAATGTGATTGAGGTATGTATACCTCATAATACAATGTTTCCCAAAACATAAAATCGAAGTATTTACAGATAAATATATGCTAACCTAACTCTCGTTATCAAGAACATCTTGTTCCTACTCCATTCTGAAGTACTGATAGCAACTTATTATTAAATAAACATTATTATCTTCACGTGACTATTAATGTTATTATAAGTAATAATGTGTGGAAGCTATAAATCTTGATTAATTAAAATTAACAAGAAATAAGTTAGGTCGATACTAGCGCCCGCTACATTAACAAATACAGTAAACTAAAAATTGCTTTTAAATTACTACCGATCTTTACAGGGTGCAATTTCACCCCCTCATAAATATTCACATAAAAAATCAACAAGCCAAATGTAAGGCAGGTTTGGTTGTTATAATTTAGAGTGGAGCAAGGTAAAATAAGTCGGGTTAATAATTTAAATAGAATGATAGTGCTGTGAAGAAGTTATAAAAAGATTCCAACTTCCAAAATGAGTTGCTTAGGTACGAATCGTGCGGAAAGTCAGTTAGAAACACAAACGAAATTGAAACTTTTTGTGTCTTGAAAACGAGAATAGAAAACACGCGAAACAACATTGGACAGGACCGCGGTATTAGCTATGTAACGATGGTGTTGCCAGCTATATGGAACTAGCCGGCAGACGGGCAGCGGCTGTCCAAAGCGGAAATAGTAAAACCTTTACAACATACCTTTACAACATTACATCACGACTGTTTCTCTGAAGGGTTAGGTAGAGATGTACCGATAGTTAGCTACATCTATATTTCTCCAGTTATGTTTAAATTTATAATATTCTCTACACTGATTTCGGTCATGTTGGTCAATCTAAATGGAGGATAGTTAAGTACGCAGGAGATATTATAGTGCACAAGTGTGTGCGCAAACACAGGTGGTACCCCTTCTCCCCTTACTCTCATAAACCGATGGTCGGCAAATTGACACAACCGAGGAAAGTTTAGGTGCAGGACGGCTTAACGTGCTTTTCGGGACACGGAGGTGTCACACCACCAACTTTCAAACTCCGGGCTGGGAGCTGCTACAGAAAAAATCCTAATGGAAAAACCCAATAACACTTTGCCCGACCTGGGAATCGAACAAAGGACCTACGCTCAACAATCACTCTTTAAACCACGTGACCTACAACCCAATCCCCTTCCCCTAAGTTGAATTTAAATATAACTAACGAAAAGTAGGTATACTTACACCCCTTCCTACCCTTTGGGAAATACAGCGTAATTTTAGAAACGTTATGTAACTAATAACGTTTATACAACCCTGGTAACTTGCTGGCTGCAACTGGCAACACAGTGTTGAAGCTAATTACCGGCGGCGCGCGGAGCTGGTACCGATCGCGCCGCAAACCGAACCCGTACAGACTACACGTACTTACATGTCGCAGGCAAGCTAAGAAAACTATAGTCTTCACAACTTACCTGGAACCGATACGACTTCAAAAGATTTCCGGAAGGAATCAGGTACTTTTTCATATGGCCTTAACTAAAACCTGTTTATGTTGTAAATGGTTAATTAGGGATTGATGCTAGAAAGAGTGTACAACTTGTTATTGTCTGTTAACAATATACTCGTAGTAACATGATGCCACGCGTTTCTATCAAGGGCAGTGATCATTGGAGTCGCTACGATTGCTACGAAGTAGGTACAACCGTAGCATGCGTAGCCCTGAACCTTACTGCTACGCCTCTCTTTTCTATTTCTCAGTAATAATAAGTACCTACGCATTATTTTGCAAGGCATTTTAAAACGTACTGCGACATCGCAGCAGATCCGGGCGAAGTAGGCGGGATGAGTTCACAGGCAGGATTGGTCCACCCTGACTCAGGATAGAGATAATTGTAAAGGAGAAAGGGAGGCCTGTGCCCTGCAGTAAGACAACACGACGTAAAAATAAAATAAACAAATAAAAAGTTATTAGACAGGTACTGTTACAGTATTTTGACTAGTTATTAGTTCGACATATATTGTTGAAATCAGTATGCCCGATGCGACTTCTATAACTTATTAGGAATATTGTCCACGCACTGTTTTACCAGACTGCCTGCAGCACTTGCACGGTAATATACACGATCATGAGTTTTTAGTAGGCCACGAACAATACGCTAATTACGTAGATATAAATTCTCGATTTTGTAAACTGATTTCAAGTAAATATAGCGATTAGGTAAAGATGATTTGCCATCTGTATAGTTAATGTTTAAAAGTTTTACATTAAACATAACGAGTCTTCAACAATACATTAGGTAAGTACCTAAATAATATTCTCGGAAAAAGCTAACGAAGGAATATTTCCAGTTGTAAACAATTGGGTACATGAACTTGAAACTATTTTAAAATAATAACCCAAACCCAGAACAACTATCTGAAAGCCATTCAAATATTTGTTCCATGCCAGAATCGAACCCGTGACATGCAGCGCGGCAGCCAATCGCTCAGCCACTGCTGACTACTATTAGACTGTTAGTATTATTAAGAGTCAATCCCACGAGCTGCCTGCGCATCGAGTCAAGACCTATTGCATAAGGTCTGCTTACCTTGAAATAGTATCTAGTGGCGTGCATATAAATGACTCAGAGCAAAGGTCATGCGCCACTGGTTCTGATAAGTCAACCGTTTCCTTATTTAAGATAAATTTTACTGTACTTGATTGTAATGGATAATGTGTCCCAGTTTAACCATATGTGATAAGATATAAAGGGGATGATATGGGATTTAAAGGTCTCTAAAAGGACCTAATTCGATTCATATCTGATTCATTTCATTTAATAGTGGGCGAAGCAATTGCTCTTAAGGTTGACCATTATATTTTGTCTTAGATATGACGAAAAAGGACAATGTAATAATATGAAGGATATCTCTAAATAATTTACAAGAAGGGATAATATTATAATTGCGAAAGTTTGTGAGGATGGATGTTTGTTATTCTTTTTTACGCGGATAAAGTCGCGGGCAGAAACTAGTATTTAATAACTACTAGCTTCTGCCCGCGACTTCGTCCGCGTCTTAGTTGATATATTATCGCACGGGAACTGTACATTATTCAGGGGTAAAAAGTATCCTTTGTGTTATTCCACACTACAATCTATCTTAGTTTCAGGTTGCATCCAGGTCCGTTCAACCGTTTAAGCGTAAAAGAGTAACAAACATCCATCCATCCATACCCACGATAGTAGTAGTAGTAGGATAGTAGAATCATCAAAGAAATCTGAATATATTTATTGAAGTAAGTAAAAACCGTATTCTGTGCATAAATAAGATTTGATAACAAAATACATAAATACGACGTATCTTAATTCGTCCAAAAATTCCAATGACACATCACTCACGGTCTCAATAAAATTATCAATCGATTTGAAGCAAAACAACCGCAATCGAATTGGTGGAAACAACCGCAATCATATTTGGCATAATTACATGATATTAACAAACAAACATACCTACTAAACTATCGCGTATTTAGCCATCGCTGCCAGCCGAGCGGGCCGTCCGCAAACATGGAGGTTAGAAACCAGAGCGGTGCCGACGGATCAAGCTTTTTTTGGTTTAATATGTCCGAAATATGCATATTTAAATGTAAGAAATACGTACCTTAAAAGTCGGCATAACTTAGAATTTCTGCTAGAGCTCCAATTTTTTTTTCCTGGGTTTCTCATGAATGCCCTAAGTCTGTGGCGAACGGAGGGTTATTTCGGACTTTTAACGACGAGAACCCCACGGTTCCTCCTAATACCATGAGTCGCGAGCCTCGTATTCGCTTGACGCATGATCCGCGCCCCGACTGCAGCCAGACCCCAGGCAGACTCAGGTTAAAACAAAGTTTCATTACATTATTTAAATTAAGAAATTGTTACATATACCCTACTCTATCTAAAAAGCTGGTGCCTTCCGAAGGTGATTCAAGGAACATACAACATTAAACTAACCTCCGCAGTCCCAAATGACACTTAACATAACCTTATTAACAGTCTTTCTGTCACCACACATAACCTAAAAGAGACAGTGATAGCATGATTTTATCTTGAAATTATATTTTATCCTTTATACAGTAGAATAATATCTCCCTCTTCTACGTTCGATGTCAAACAATATTTAACGATATAAACATGAACGCTGTGATTGTGCTGCTCTCTGTAGGAACAATCGGGAACCACAATGAGCTCGTTACACGTACAGTTATGGACGCCAAATTACGCTATTGTCAATAATTAATACGTTGCGGCTTTCATTCATTGTTTTAATTTACAATTGTTTATTGTGTTCACGACTCTATAGACGTATTATTTTTGTAGCTTTATTCTTCACTTACCAATTAATAGTAAGTGGTTAATGAATATAAAGTCACGAAAATAATAATCTCACGGGATGGGGCACGATCGAAAACGAATTTTGTATAAAATAGGCTTTTACTAAAAACTCTAATGATAGGCTGGTACTTTTTGTCATTCTGACTGAGGTAAGAACCAAACCAGCCAGCTTAAACAGCCAGCGTGAAGTCAAGAAGTCGCCATGCCATTTGTCAACCGAATCATCCGCTAACTCATTTAATATTGGCAATAAAATACCAGCCTACTATGGCCCTACTGCAGGGCACAGGCCTATTCTCATACAGAGAAAGCACGAGCAATAATTACTACGCTCGCTTGAAGAAAATTGGTGTATTCCTTCACTGATGATATCAGTGATGTCCAAGATAAACTTAAAAAGTACATATGAATTTAATAAAAGTCACACATGAGTATATATTATACTTGTCCGGTATCGAACCCGCAACCTCCTGCATGAGAGGCGAGCTTTAACCACTAGGCCATCACGGCACTAAATGTTGGTATACATATCACATATAATAAACCCTTCCAATACCTTCTTCAGAAAATAAATCAATGGCAATCGTTTTATTGAACTCTCGTGATTGCAAGTCATTAACTTTTAAAGCATTGCTAGCTACTGATAAATGTTAATAATGAATGTTCCAGAACTGGAGATATCGCTGACTTGCCGGCCGGCTGCACTTCTCGAATATTCGACACACCAAAGGCATAAGACACCAAAGGACATACACTAGTGTTATTTATTGTTCTTATGCCAGGTAACGAACAAGTCGCGGCATCGTACTAGTCGCGCTACTCGTAGACTGATAAAATGCAATAATAGTGATAATATGAGCCTGTTATTGCCCCTCTTCTCACACAGAGAAGACACGAGCATTGATCACCGCGCTCGCTCAAGGCGGATTGACGATTCCAGATATTATATGTCTAGGTTACCTCACCATGTCAGCGATGTCCAACATAAACTGTCAGCTTAAATAATAAGTAATGGGCCTTAAGAAATATGACAACACAATTGTAAGACTGTTCATTTCTTTGTTTTCGATAGCAGTTAATTCCTAATTAATCATAGGTTAATGGTTATCCGTAACGAGTCTTCGTCTGTACAACGATTAATAAATATTTAATAGCTGTTCCTAGTACGGAACCTTAGAACCGAAACATAGATTTTGTTGAAAGGTAAAATATTAAAAGGGATGACTTGACCTACAAAGTACTAAATGTAATACTTCTTAAGTAGTTTACTTTTAGTACTTAGTAGAATTAAGCATTCAGGAGTTCTTTATTTCAATCAAAGTCTTAATAAATATCTTAAAGTCGGCGAAATACATATTTTTATTACATGACAATCTATAACCTACCTCAGTAGGTGTTTGTTATAACATTTTTAATTAGACGACTATTAAACTAATCAAATATTTAAGTGTTTCGAAATTATTCTGATTTTATTTTAGTTTTGTAGTAAAAGTGGGATGTTAAGTTACTTACATTTGTTCCATAAGTGCCAGGGGTCGTTGACATTTGTCGTTGTTACTAAAGAGCTCATTATGTAGTAATTATATTAATAGACATGTAATTTTAACGAAACTTGTCATTATTTATTAAAAATTGTCGTCAAGTCATTGCTATTTTTGACTTTGTAATTTGAAATTATTTTTTTTACTTATTTAGAAGTATTGTCACGTTAATGTAAGTACACGAACTTGTAATTTTATATAATGGTGTTTATTTTTCTTAAGAGAAATGTATGACATCCACGTTAAGTTACAGCACAATTGTGTGTGGAGGGGACAACATAACGAAATCATTACCGTGGTCAAAAAATCCAACTATTCCATACACTTTAAACGTCTAGGTGTTATACTTTGGTATGGAGCAGCCGACTTTTTTTTGAGATGGGTTTGCTCTTGACTCTAGTCTAAGTTAGAGGTGACGATAGAGTGAGCTTACCCAGAAGAAGCCTGTTCACTCTAACTTTGAAGAGTTTAAGGTTGAATGCTTTCAGACATACATTCTTTGTATTGCGCATTTTTAATACCCGACTGATAACGTGACTGTACTGAATCCATGGTAAAACATTTTATTTCTGTCCCGTCCACCTCTTATAATGATATGTTTTACAATAATTGCTACGTAATTTAGTTGTAACAAACGAATTCTACAAGAATTGAGAATAAGAATGAAATTGCTTTAAAAACTATGATATTTATTAAGTAAATCTATTAATACTCGTTTTCGGATCTCTTAGTCAGGGAGCCTACCATCTCTTAAAATAATACCATTTTAATATTACTTTGTAATGTCAGTCGTTAGATTTTCAACTCTTGGCGCTGAACCGAGCGTTGAAAATGAAACGTTTGTTTCAAGAGATGGTAGAAGGCTACCTGAACTTGTTGGTTAGTGATTAATATAAGTATATGATGTAAGGTTAAAAGGTCTTTTATAAACGTTATGTCGTCAAAGTCAATAGTAAAACGAGTACCTAGAATTATACGAGTTTCTTCAGCACTTTACCAGTGTCATTCAGACTTCACGCATGAGAAGAATTTTGTGCAAGCGCCACGCTACTAGATCTTGAGCACTTAGCTGACTAATGGCGCACATTATCGTTAAGTGATGTCTGTCAGTGCGGCCGTAAGTCTACGTAACTTTGAAGCTAAAAAGAATTTTATTAAGTAAATGTGTTTTACTTAAATAACATTTTCAATATACAGTATAAAAATTAATATCGTAACAATGCCAAGACTTTTTTATGTGGGTTGATTCTTTTTGGCACGACCAACATTCATTAGTATACCGCTTTAATAATCTAAGTAGGTAAGTACTTGTAAGTACTTGTCGCAAACATGCTTGAGTCACTATGTCACCTATTTACCAAATGAAGTGATAAGGAAACATGATATGTATGTTATAATACTTAATATTTGTGTACTGTGTCGTCTCAACTCAATATAAATGTGAAATGCATACTGTCTTTACTTATTTGAACATTAACTCACGCCCGCGGCGTTGTCTGTGTGAATCGACGTTGTTTTTTTTATTGCGCGGTACCCCGATTATTGTTCTGAAATAAAAGTAGCCTAAGTTACTCCTTATAATACCAGTTATCTGCCCGTGAATGTCCCGTCAAAATCGATCCAGCCATTCAGGAGATAAGTTGGAACAGACAGTCAGACAAAAATAATCACAGTCATATGCATTTAGTTATAAGCTGTTATTCTGCTACTACAAACAGACACTTCAATTTTATTTACTCGTATTGATAAGTTTCGATTCCCGCCAGGATTACAAGAACAGCTAGCAAAAATATCATGTTATATCCTGGGAACCGAAGTTTTGGAAACCAAATATACCGCTGTCAGTGTAGTTCACGAAACTCAGTGGCTCGGAAATCCAGCCAAGTGTGGTTGTGTTACTACGAAACGTGTCAATCATACATTCATATATGGATCTAAAAATACACTTAACAAAGCCGAAATTCACATGTTCTTTCTATCATCGCTATAATTTTTTTGTTGTGGACCACGTCCGGGAACGTTGTGGTTACGAAGATATTAAAGGTTCTAACTTTATTAAGTTTTTTTTATAAGCGATTGTTTAAAATGTTCTAGCTAAACTTTGAATACCCACCCCAGTGATCCCTGTTCAAGGCACCCGTATGCTTAATGATTTATCTGGGTAACATATGTAGTATCCCAGCAAAAATACTGCTAATTCAGGAACATTAATAGTTTCTATATTATCATCATACCTTTTCAATATTAGGTGTGGTTACACTCGTCTTCTAGTCTGTCCGGATGCAGCTGAAACCAGTATTTTACATGGAGTGACTGTCTCACTGACTTCCACAATCCAGTTACTGGGTAAAACGATACTCTTTGGTAAGACTAGTTGTCTTTCGGGCTTCTGAATATCCGTAACGACTGTCAAAGATCTACGGATGACAGCCGGGACCAACGGCTTTACTTGTTTTCCGAACTACGGAGACGGTCTCGGTATGAAATGGATGGATAAGCTATCCATCCATGATTGGTCAATCACTAAGACTTTTACTTAGTCGCAAGTAAGTATTTTAATATTATATAAAAAACTGAATCATATAAGTAGATAGAATACGTTTTCTTCCCCGAATCATTTGAACACCATGCCATTCAACGTAAACAAATCAACACTAAAGCGCGGTTGCAGAAATCGAGGAGCTTCCGAAATTCTAATCCCGGCACTCAGCATGCAGGGGTTATTGATTGTAACAATAGTTCATTACGTGCGGCGACCGCCTAAACAGAGTGATTAATGTTCCGGTGCTGCCAGCCTTCGGGTAAAATATCGCTCCTTCACGGAATATGACACTGTGACACGGGAGTGACGTTTCCAAAGACACTGGACGACGATGGGTGTCGTTCCATGGAATAATAAAAGTATTAGCGTGTGTATCAGGGATTACGATCGTGTCGGAAATCGAATGTACGTAACATAATTAGAACTTATTATTGTTTCATAGCTGCTAATGCCTTACACCTATAAGACTCGAAGAACTAGGCATCACAGCAACGGTTACACCCGTCATTCTATTGTTATGGCATAGAACCAGAGGAAACAAATCCAATGCACAATACCTGTCTATTTATAGATATAAAGTAAACATAAGTTCTCCAAACCTGTTCACCGTCAAATAATTAAAACGAAACAATTCAGCATTATGAAAATTAACTAACAGCACAACTGTTAAAGATATTATTATTTGTCATAGTTATTTAGCGCCGAACCGGTGCCAAATTGCCATGTGTTGGCAACACCGCAGCCTCACTGGGGGTGGGAGACGGTTGGTAATCTCTGTCCGTGACAGTGTGACGCAGGGTCGTCGCCCCTGCCGGCCCGCTTACGGGCAAGCTTGAAGTTAATTGCTCGTGAACTGATTATTCAGCAATTTTTCAGAATGTTTTTGGTTTTAGTGAGATGATATTTTCGTATGTTTAATGCGAGCTTTACTTGTTCGTAATTATAGTTATTAGGACAGCGATTAAATGAAGGGGGCTACAGTCGGTTTAGCAAAAGACTGGAGGCAGGTAATGGCTACAGACAGGAGGTAGGGCAAGAGTAAGATGGAAAGACAAGATAAAACCCGAATAAAATTTGACATTTATCGTCATGAATAGTGATGCTGGGGTGGGAAGGTTTGGAGACAGCTCTTCAAGAATAGATTCAAGAAATTGAATTAAAACCTGAATCTCGAAAATTGAATTGACCTGTATCTTATTATTATAATTTGAGATTTATTTATTTACAGACTCTTTCATCTTCTTACATATCTTCTACCATCTGCTCTAAAGAGATGAGAGACTTGGTTAAAGCAATACCGGCCAGCAGGCCAAAGCCACATAAACAGACCGATAAACAACTAACACAACTCGTAACTTTCTTACCGAACCATAAGAAGCAAACATACATTCATAATTCTGCCATACAACTTTATACAACCAAATTATTTTCAAATTACCCCCAAAGCGAGTTTAAATTACTTATGTAAATGTGGCAGATACCTGGCGAGGTTGGATCGCGTGTTGGCCCAACTTATAATTGGGGAGGCCTGCCGGTGGGGCGCAGTGGAGCCCGGGACACCACCCGTAGAGGTTCACAGTTGCCATCCGTAGCTGCACCATTCATACCGTCGGGGGTAACGTGACCCGCGAAGAGACGGCTCAGTCGCGCGGCATAACTAGTGGCTGGAATTTGTTGAACTTGAAAATGTTCAGTGATTGATATTGAAATCTTTTAAAGTTAATCCAAGCGCAGTATCAGGGGCTATATACAACTAGTGTTCGATTTAATAAAGAAATAAAATGTATTTATTGGTGCAAGTTTGAGGATCGCTCCCGCCATGAGGCTAGCCCGTCAGTAACCTTGGCCTAACTTTGGCCAATGTTGGTCACACTTCCAGGTCTCTCGCTCGTTAATCACTTTGATAAAACTCTATTAAACGAACGTTGGGCTTTGAAGTGTGTCAAACATTTGAGCTTCCTGTACTGGAGATATTGGGAGTATTGCACCAAATTGCACTTAGCTTGAGTCGCAAAAAATAGCAAAATTGCACTGTATTTATATACACAATGAACAAGATAGTCGTAGGTAGATCCTTGATACGTAAGCCATCTTCGCGAGGAGGTCATTTTCACGACATGCATTCACTTTTCAAAACTTTAAAGACATTACTTCAAAAGGCTTCCTACTGGCTTGGCTTCTACTACACACACACATACACAATTTTAGAGATACCTTCATAACGGTTAAAGGTAAACAATGAAAATGAATGATTATTTCAGTTTATTCATTTTTTTAGTGTTTAGCTTGAAATCGTAAGAGGCAAGAGGGTTCGAACAGCGATACTTGGACGCATGGTACAAAAGGCAAAAGGCCTATGCTGTGCTGTGGCCAGAACAAGGCTATTAATGATTGTGATGACGATAAAGACAATGACAGATTGAAAAAGGGACACATATTTTAAGAGCATTTACCTTATACGCCTTCCCGCATCTCAATACAAACTTTCAATTTGGAAATGAATGAACCGATTTCAAATTATACTTGAGACGTCTACGCAAGAAACATAAATCTAAAGAGGTACCTAGTATAGATTTATTAAAAGAGATTTCTGTAGCATCTGCCCATGACTTCGTTACGCCTTTAGTTACTACTCCGCTCTCGTATGTCATAGCGTGGTAGTATATAGCCTATAGCCTTATGAATCTGGCTATAATATACAAATAGCTTTTATCCAATCCGCAAATTTCAAAATCCCAAAACAAATAAAAAAAATCTTCAACATTATTATTTTACTATAGATATACCAGGCTACTAACTGCACAAGTAGCAATTAGTACGTACACACCGAGGTAACAGGCTATGTTTAGGTCCACACAAATGTGTGCTGTGAATGCGTTGCTCTGTAATTGCATTCCCAGCATCCCAGCTGACCTGCGCCCTTCATTAATCAAGACACCACTCAAGCTTGCGCTGTGCTCTCATTCATTATGGAACGTAAACAATTTTAGTGAGTTTTGTAACGTTTAGAAAATGGACAAAGAAAAAGCAGTACTTGCTTTCTAGGTTTCAATAGGTTTACGGGTTGCAAGGGACATTGTTACAAAAACTTTTGCCTTGGATTCAGTATAAGATCTTAGATCCCACATAATAAAAATACTTCGTCGGTTATTAAAAAACAAATCAACTGTTCCATACATTTTCATTGTGTGGGTGTTTTGCCATATCCCTTCTACCCGTAATGTATACCTACCTTCTGAATCGGGCTTCTTCAATCTAACGTTGCTTCAGGCTTCAGATATGTGTACGGTTTCTTGCCCAAACTTCTGCGTACGGAACTACGTTTTGAAAGGGACAGCTAGATTATATTTTAATTTCTTGTAAATGACGTACAAAAGCACCTTTCACCGGTGTTATTAAAATAGATAATAATTTGACTTTGATTCCAATGATAAGCCAACTGCTCTAAATCTAAAAATGTTTTTAAAATTAACAAATGCGTTAAGATAATTAGCAAAAGAAAAAGATCTACTTATTTATATCTGCATACTACAAAACTGCATCAACACCATAACTTTCCCCTTATTTAGCAACCACCAAAATTGCCATTATCATCCAAATTGAGAATACGTGACCGAAAAAAATTCAAAACACTTTTACCGTAAAATATACAACTGAACAACAGCGTCCTGAATTCACGGAGAACCACGAAGGAAGTACTATAATATTAATAAATGCTCCGCTCCGGAAAGATTAGCGCCGACATGATAAAATTATGCTTTTTGAATAGCTTTGATAATATTAAATGAATATGTTGCGTGAGTACAGCCGGCTTTAGTATCTACACGTCATTCTGACAGACGGTAAGACGTATGTAATATCTCTATTACGTACACAGGCAGTTCCCACGAAAAAAATAAACAGGTTTTATTATATCGATTACTTACCTAGTTTAGTCTTATGTCTAGAAGTAGCTCGTGATTCATTGATCTGGAAAACAAAAAACATGTTTTATGCTGTTGTACGCACAAAAGTGTATACTGAGGTTACTGAGACCATGGGTACAATTCTAGTAACTTTTAGGAACGATCACAATCTGTCTCAATCTGGTAAAAATGCCGACATGTTTTAACATCGTCTGTGAGATGAGATTGTGACTAGATTTAGAACGTTTTTAATTAGTAGAAAAGGCCTTGGGGCTGAGATATTTTTTGTCAAGTTTACAATGGTGTGAGTGGAACCTCACAATACGGAATCCTACTACCGCGTATGAAAATAGAATATTAGCATATTAATGTGGCTGCGGACCCCTACATCCGGCCTCCTCCGTACATAATTAAGGCTCGCATTAGCTTTGTGATGAGCCCCGGCCGCTTACGCAAAGCTCCGCAAACGAACCCCCGGGAATAGGGGGCTACTGGTGGACCAAAACATGTGGCTCAGACTTTGGACACAGCTTCATACTTTATTAATACTGTTTTGAAGGTGTCATTGGACTAAATGTGCAGAGTGTGAGGTTACATACTTAACTAAGAATCTTAGAAGGCAGAGAAGGTTGTGCACAAGCTGAAGGGTGAGTGTCTCTAGCACCTATTTGGGCGGAAACTGCTACGTTGCAACAGCAGAATCACGCCTGTAAAGTTTTTCTACTGAGATTTGTAATTTACTAAGAGTAGTCTACCGACAGCCTGCTCCATGCAAGAGTAGTCAAATCATAACGGGAGGAAGGGAACGTTCAATGGATTCAGTAAAAGATTCTAGAGCTCCAAGCGATGACAGTTTTCACCGGTTATTTAAAATAAAATCTGCTTTTTGAAGGTGTTTCTGCTTTTGTATGGGGTAGCTGGTTTTTGTATTGAAAACTTGCTTAGCGCAGTTGTGCAATTGTTGGTACAGACGTCACCGGGTCACCACCGTGCTTATGTAAACGCAGAATGACGACGCGTACCTATATCTATTTTAATTTTTTTAATATCTACTATTATTTTATTTATTTTTTTATTGAACTGCCTCGTTGGCCTAGTTGTCCGAACCGTGATTGCTACGCTAGAGGTCTTGGGTTCGATTCCTAGGTCCAGCAAAAAGTGTTATTGGGTTTTTCGATGAAATTGTCAGTAGCAGCTCGGAGTTAGGATTTGTGCCCGGTTGATGGCAATAGGCTCGCCCCCTATTACATGGGACCTAAAATCAAACGGGCGAACTGTGGGTGTACATTGGTACAACTCTGCCTAACCCTTTGGGGAATACAGGCGTGATAGTATGTTTTATGTTTATTTTTGCCGAAAATATAATCGCGCTCACTCCCTACTTTGGACAATCACATATGGACCAAAATATGAATAGACGACTTCTATAAGGAGCCGGTGGTCGTTAAAGCCGTTTTAAGTCAACAAACATGTATTTCTAGAGTCCCAAGCCGTGTTTCAGTACCAACAGTAGGCCTCCTATATCCATTACTTACTTTATTTGGGCACATTTTTCTGTTTGTTAAGCCGTTAATCTTGTTGGTGCCTACCTATATATCTCAGCTCATTCCGTTCTAAATTAACGTTACATTATAATATAAAATGGTGGGGATTTTGTTGAGATTTAGGTCTGAACAAAATTAAACGTAGGTAAGTAGGAGTCTGTTGTGAAAACTGTGAGAGAGATGATTACCATTTTTTTGTACAATTTACAGCAAATTTTAAATCTATACTAATATAATAAAGCTGAAGAGTTTGTTTGTTTGTTTTAAAAGTGCTAATCTCTGGAACTACCAATCGAATTGAAAAAAATATTTGCTTAGTATACATATAATAGCTAGATCTATGAAGAATAGTACCTAAAGGCTATAGGTATATCTTCACGCTACGACCCACGGGGGCGGAGCAGTAGCTAGGGTGAATAAACCAGGCGGACGAAATAGCGGACAGAAGTCAGTACTGCTAAATTCTTCTTTCTCTTTCTGCTACACCTCAGATAAATGGTTGTACCATAAATTCTAATTCCGGTTCTTAGTTTTCCTTGTCAATGGATTGAGTTAACAAAAATCCCCGACCCCAATCCAAGATTTCTTTTTACGTAACCCCGGTTCAAATTACAGTTAAAATTAATCTATTTCCGTCGATAAACGATATCTACCGTTGTTAGGTTTATTTCTTAGCCATTACGTTGATGAAAGTTCGGTCCGTAGAAGAATGAGGGCGAACTGAAACGAGATACACGCGGATCTAATCTATTATGTACATATTTATTGCGTGTCTTTACCAGTTAGGTACACAATAGATCAAACTCGCTTTCAAAACTTATTGTATGTTCTACTTACATAGCAAAACACAGCTTACAAATCGCCCACCTCATTTCTACTATTCTTGTTTGTTCTTGTTTTTCTAAATATCAGTAACAGTACGATTTTTTCTTGTAACCTGGGTGCGTTTACCTACAAACATTTTTAACCCACACATACTAACTACAAGACCCGGAACAACGAAAGGGCTATTATTTATGAAGTTCTAATCAAGTTACAATCTTCAGGCACATCACCAGGCACCAGGTGGTCCAGGTGGTATCCTACACTATGTTTGCCGATGCAAGGAAGTCAAACGTCGGCTAATAAGACAGTATAATTATTCTCTGTTACGAGACTCCCGGGAGTCCTGCGTCAGTTTGAGGCAAAGCTGACAAGCGTTTGGGAAAATGATGTAAAAGATTGGTCTCTCTGCTAAGGCCACGTACAGTCAAGCAGCATTGATGTGTCAAAGTGTGTTAATTGCATTACAAACACGTGACACTATTCAACTTTGCCTTACTTTACACAACAACACCTCAAAGATTATATCACTTGACACGCCATGACAGCTACCAAACCCAGACGTCCCCTTTCCCAAATATAATGTCTACCTCATAAAAATTCAACGTAACATTTCATTAGGACGTCCATCAATAAGTCAAGTAAAATAACACCCCAACTGTTACAAGCGCGACCGCCACCGGAGCCACAACAAACACCGTCACGTGAGCACGTGCTCCCTGCGTGCCTGCGCCGCCATGAATCAAACAAATCCATAAAATTAACCAACTTCTCCATAGCCTGACAGAGTAACCCTGGCTGATTTACGACGGAAGGTAAACGCAAATAGTTGGCATTTGGCATTAGCTACGATTCTTTCTGCATTCATTTTTAATGGTTACGGAATAATATGTCATGTTGGGGTTCGTCGCTGAATGGAGGGTGGTTTAGGAGTCAGCAGGTTGAATACGGACTGGTTACGTGGGTTCCGTACTATCTAGTAATATTGAGAATGGTGCAAATGGTGTTCCCTTTTCTTAATCGAACTCTGAAAATACGTTATGTTTAAGTAAACCGTTATAAATTAGCTATCTAATAACTGAAAAACAGTAATAGGAAAAAATGGGTTTTATTTACTACGAAAAGAGTCCAAAAACCAATATGCCATAACTACCATATTCAATACGACAATGATGATAGCAGTCGGCTAGAGGACGCTACCTCGTCATTATTCCTAAACTAGCTCACATGCCTAGTAAGGATGAATTTGCAACAAACCACATACCAGATATTTAATTAATTCGCCAAGTTGTGACATTGCGCCGTTATTTACGAGACAGGCAGGCAGCGGTCCACGTCATGCGATCTTGCATTGTTCACTGACTTTACATTTTGATGTCTGATTAAATTAGCTTTACGACAATTTGAGTTCACAGATACAGATCCTATCGGCAACCTTCGAAGTATTTCGGTTTTACTGCTTAAATGTCTAACTTTATTTGCCATACATAAAAAGGGTTTAAACCCATATGTTTGTACCCTAAATTACTGGGTGACATGATAAAGGAGAGCTCTAAATTACTAGGTATAGAGGTTTGTGGTCCCGCACTCGACTATTAATGGACGTTTATGGATAATAGATAATGAGATGCGTATCATTTGAAATAATATCATGCTTTCATTTAATTGAAGGGTCATCCAAGTTTCACTGCCGGGGCTGCGGGTTGTTCGCAAGAGATACCGCGCCCCCGGAACGCAAAGGGCACAAGAAGGAACATGGGTGGGTTTTAGTCAGCAAAAGTCTGACACTCCCTCCCGCCCCGCCCAGGGCGGGAGAAGTTATTTGATGATTTCCCACCCACCAAAAAAAAAAAAAAAATCCAAGTTTCACCTTATGACCTTGTAAAGACCCTCTAGGGTGTCACTGATTATTTCCTAACCGATCAATTGATGGTCACAAGAAAATCCGAGGCCTGGCACTCTGCAGCTCACATAACTAAGCCTATTTGTCTAAAAATAGGCTTAGTTTTTGCCTACCTATTTACATTTCAAAGAACAATCCTAAACACGAAACCGATTTATCTCTGACAGTAGTAAAAATTTACAGAAGTACTCGGAGGTACCTCAAAAACAACAGTTTTATTTTATTTCCAAAGATATAAATATCCTTCTATAGAGAGAACTGCTCTATTGTGCAGAAGTAGGTACCTACTAATACTTGGTCGTTCCTTACTCTTGTTTTTCGACAACCACTCACTAATTGGTACTCACCAAATAAATAATTGTATCTTATTTTAAGAGGTGATAGACTGCTATTACAACAAAAACATTGATAACTTGATTACAGTACATTACGGGTACAAAGTAAGTATATAAATGCATACTAGGTTCGGCAGAGGTGCACCAATATACACCCACAGTTCGCCGGTATGTCTTTAGGTCCCATGTAATAGGGTGCGAGCCTATTGCTGATTACTGAGACTTTCATAGAAAAACCCAATAACAGTTTTTGCTCGATCTAGGAATCGAACCCAAGACCTCTAGCGTAGCAGTCGCACTTAGGGCCACTAGGCTAACGAGGCACTCAAGTATATAAATAAAAGGTTTCTGCCAAACTATTCTGGGAATGCAGGCGTGATGGTATGTGTGTAGTCCAGTGATGTATATAAAGACGCAACGAATCCGAAAATTACAAATGTTTATCCATCATTGCGATAATTCTTTTTCCAACGTTTGTTAAGAAAACAAGTTTAAAATGGTCTAACCTCACTTTGAAATACCCCTCTGACCCCTGTACTGTTACATGCACCAGTAAGCGCAATGAACGTTCGCGCTACCAGACATTTTTCATACCGTATAAAAAGTCGTTTCCCGGGCTTTATTTACTCGTCAATGTTAGTTTGATAGGCAGTGTTGTCCAACTCGTTTACGAGATCAGGACCAAAATATACAAAATAGACTCTTTTACTGGACAGTCTTACTAGCAGTTATCTAGTTCAGTTACGTACGGTCAACAAAAAATATGTTACCAGGTGATCGTTTTTAAATTAAATTTAATTGAATCAATAAACTGTTCATTTTCTATTAATAAAAATAAATTTCATTCAAAAACATCTATCAGTTTTTAAAAAACTTTGAATTTATTAGGCGACCCTGTTTACTTATCTCTTGTGCTGACTGTACATACAATGACTTAAGGTGTCCGAATCGGAGCGCATAATTATTTCTAAAATCTATAAGAGGCAAATTACTTAATTAACATACTTTCTTCTTCGATAAGGAAATAAAAATGATGATTTTGTATTATTTCAAAGCTTATTATGGAAACCTGAAAAGTGTGTATAAGTAGATATGAGGTATCTCTTCAACGTGTCACTAATTCATTAATGTTACCATTAAATAATGTTAAGTTTCGACTACGCAGTAAACGCTCCAACGTTTCTTTATTTCCTGTAGAGTATAGCCTGTTAGGGCTGGGGGAAGTTCAGTTAAAAGATTGCATTAATGCATTAACTAGATGGTGACAGATTGCGAACCCGACGGTTACGACCACCGGGGAATCCATTACCAACTGACGGTTAAACCTGCCAAGTAATTGATTACGTCGCGTTATCCGATTAACTGAAGCTCCCATATTACCTAATTGAATTATGAAAATAGCTGCAAAATAGAAAGGTACCTATTTGTATGTAGCATTCGGAACGATTTAGTTGACGTATGACCGTGTAATCAACATTAACTTCATACGTCTTGCAAAACGACAGCTGACAATATTAATAACACAAATTTTATTTATTTTTCACTTTTACAAGTTTTCTGACATCATTTTGGCTTGTTGAAAGCGCCATCTAGTATCTTATTTCTAAACTAATATGGAAGCTTCTTCTCTAGTACTGCCATCTAGCGGCGAGTAGCAGTAATCTACGTAGTTAATTCTATTCCTCACTAGATGGTGCTATAAATATTTTTATTTTGGGATTGTTGCTAAGTCATTAGAGGGCGTTATAAAAAACAGAAAGATACGATTTATCTCATTGAACATTCTTTCATGTTTTAAACGACCATACCGCTTACTTTCAAGCTTATTTGACATGTTTAGAAAGAGATAGAGTTTTTTTTTTTCAAATGATGACATGAAAATGAAATCGTATTTATTTTATTGTATTTCTCGTAACTCCGCCTAGGTCGACCTCCTGAGTTTTGAGTTTGTTTTCCGTCTCTTACCTTTGACTCTGCTAAGTGAAGAGCTACTGGAACTCTGTTTGTTACACACTCTATTGTCTTTATAGCTTTAAAAGTTCGTAACGCGCACTTTCTGACGGATCCGTCAGCCTGGCGCCCGCCATTAGTTTTCAATTCTCTTCCTTCCGAGCCCGACCCACGCCTCGCCTCCACTGTTTCAAACTAGCTTCCATTTCCGCTCTGTTATTGAGTTAAATTTTAAACATTATACAGAATATTATTTATTCTATATAATGTTTATATATTAATGTTACAGAAAAGAAAACCCTTCGGTGAAATAAATAAATAAAAGTAACTTAGTTTATTTTTAAAATAGAACTTATAGGTGGGAGCAAGAAAAATACTTCATTAAATAAATAATTTCCGTTTCCGGTTCGGAAACATTTTTCTATCGCATTACTTTTGTTTGTGCAAAAGACATCACCTATTTAGACCTTTAAATACACTATCATATCATCATAACAGTAGAACCAAAACGATGGTGTAAAAAACTAGCAGAACTACATTGTAAAATGTTACAACAAACATAAAAATAAAATAAGCCTAATATTGAATACCAAGTTAACATACATATTACCATCTCTCCATAACGAACAGTACAGCCTGCACACTATTCGATAGATCATATGTTATAATGTTATGTCCATTAAAATACTTCTCAATTCCCTTAAATCTTTACCGAATAGCAAGTCTTTATAATAACTAGTTTTCTATTGACTATAAATCGATGCGACATGTTCGTAAACGTAGGTATTTACGACCGCGAGAACCCGCGGACGGACTATAAAATGTTCTTTTTGCTACTTTCCGTCAGACATGCGAGGAACAAGGAACCATGAGGAATGGCGTCTCGATGAAATATTCCTTGTGATTTTTTAATTCGTTTGGGGTGATAACGACCTAGAACTCCCGCACACTTAGACAAAACAAAATTCAGTGACCGATTTTCATCGAAGATCATGGTACGATTCTTATAAGCTTTTTAGTCTTGTTGTTCGTAACTGTGGCGACACTTGACGAAGCCGAAATTTATATCTTGTTCTACTTCTTATGCGATATTGTTTTTGTTTTGGCCCGTAAAGTCAAGTTGCAACTTATAAATGATAACATACCATCACGCCTGTATTCCCCGAAGGGTTAGGCAGAGGTGTAACAATATACACCCACAGCCTATTGATAAAGCCTTATAAATGATATAAGTTTTAAATGCTATAAGTACCTACCGTAACTTGAATTGCCCCCACGACCGCTGTACTGTTGCATGCACCCGCAATCACAATGTTTGCATGCGTTACGTTACGCGTTACCATCAACACAAAAGTTGTTTTACGGCCATAATTTTTGCCCAGTATTACTCAGGTTGTTTGTGATTTTTAACACCCCGCATACTGTGCAATCAAAATCTGATATCTTCATCTCATCTAGGTAGCTTCTTTAACACATAAACAAAACTGCCTGTATCTTGGTCCCCAAGATACAGGCTCCGCCTAGTTTGGGGACCGCTGTTTTTTACTAGAAATGCGTACCGCTAATTGTTACCGTTTTTTACTGTATACTAACCTAATATGTAACTTTTGTAACAGTGGATAATACATTTTTACTTTACTTTACTTTACTTTACTTAAACGGTAGCCAGAGTCAAATCATCACCAGCAACACCAGCCTGACCTAAACTAGAAAAATGCTCGTCACAGGACACAGACCTTGCCTATACCACCCACATCAAAAATGCCTTCTCCCCACGTGTTCACACATCCCTCACATTGCTTCGCACCTACCTCCCTCTGTCTCCGGGCCTCCGGCACTCGAGTGCATGGCGCTAACGAGTGCGGTCGCCAACGCTGCCGCTGCGGCTGCCGCGGCCGGCGCAGGCAAGAAGAACGCACAGGTCCAGCTGCAGGCCGAGCTAAACACAGATGACGAGTGGAACAAGTTCCTCACTAGAGATGGGCTGCTGGGTAAATTTGGAAATCAAATTCTCAATAAAACAGACTGTTCTATTTGTATGGAGATAACGGTGTAGTCACACCACATTTTGATTAAGTGTGTGTATAGTGTTAGTTGTGTTCCGTTGTTTATCTCGAAGTAACTAGTCTATGTTTATAGAAACGTTCACGATAATTACAGTTGCTCGATGCAGCCCAATAAATAAAATTGCGAATTTAATTAACAAAGTCTCACACATAAAACATTTGTTTTAAATGAACCAAATGACACTATGAATATCAACATTTACAAGAATAAGTAATTGAATCTACTTGCCCCTTCTATATTTCGTTTTGTTTGGAACAGAATTCGCAAGAAACTCCATAGTTATTCGTGACAACAGTTAACAATATGTAATGGCATCTTGTGGACTATTCATGTGACCTATGCTGTGTGTTATGTCCAGTAGTGGACGTGTACTCGGAGTGGTGCGGACCCTGCATCGGCATGGTCGGCAACCTCAAGAAGATCAAAGTGGAACTGGGAGGAGACAACCTTCATCTGGCTGTGGTAAGACTTGTCCAGAAACATCGAGTATTAATGAGCTGGTGGATGCCTAACCTACCTCCCTATCTATTCATATTTACACTTCGTCTTCCTTCGTGTCCACAGGCAAAATCGGACACGATTGAATGTCTGAAGAGATTCAGAAAGCGTAGTGAACCCACCTGGATGTTCATTGCGGTAAGTGCTACCATTCACGTTATAGAACAATAGAAAGTCAGGCCAAATCACCGATAGTGTCTTTAAATTCCGTGTTTGTCAATCGATTAGGGAACCCTAAAAAACACTGAAGTATTTATTCAAAATAAATTGCCTAATTGTTTAACACGGGTGCCACTGGTGGTCGATAGATTAAGAAGTACAATGAATGAGACTGACATCAGCTGACACGTGCCTTGTACGACCCCGTACGAACTATACACCTGTCCTCATACATAGGTGTGTTCGACAGCTGCCTACACCGTCACACGTATGAAACCGTGATTTGTGGCGAACTGGCACGGATGTGAGTATCGACCAAACGCCTGAAAAAACTACAGTCATATACATTTACATATCTACCGCTGTTAAAGAAAGTTTCGCTTGAAAACTTAGTTTTAAGACTGTGCGAGTTTAAACGTTAGGTGTCGCCAGTCAGTAGGGAGGTACTGTCATGGAGCAAAGTAAGAGATGAAAATATAAAATCGAATAAAACTAAAATCATTAACTAAGTTTGTCGAAACCCACTGTTCATTTTAGGTCTCCTATAACCACATCGAAATCCGCAACCAGAACCGACACATTAATGTATCTGTATAATCTAAATTCCAGGCTGGTCAACTCCTGAACGTGGTGTTCGGAGCAGACGCGCCCCGCATCGCGCGCACCATTGAACAGGAGCTCCGAAATGAGGAACTGGCGAAGAAAGGAGAGCTGCAGCGAAAAAAGAGAGCTCCGCATGAGCTTACTACTCCTGAACAGGTTATTATAATATAGAAATATTTAAACAAACATTACGCGTAGCGGCAGAACCAATTTTATGATTGTATTATTAAAATCTAGGCAGAGTCTAAAAATCCACTAATCTAATCTAATATAATCTGTTTAAATTACCAGGAGGTCGCAACAGCCCAAGAGCAGATTGAGATAGAGAAAAAGGCAAAAGAGGCAGCTGCTGTGGAAGCCGCGAGGTACGCGCGTCGCGAGGCGAGGGCCAAACGACTGGAGATGCACTTCAACGACATCTGCCCAGCACTGATGCTGCCACACGCGCAGAAACATCTGAGGAAGATCACCGATACTATTGAACCTTTCGGTATGTATGTCTTTGATTACTGTTCCGCTTCCGTGAGTCGTGGCGTGATGTTATATTACTGTCGGGCAGACTTTTAAAGTTCGAATTCAGTTGTCTAATCAATATCCGACAGTTAACCTCATAAATAGCCTATATATGAATATAATATGCTATACAAAAAGATTTTGTCCAATCCAGCTGGCATTTCCAGAGATTAACGTGTATAATCAAACAAGAAATCTCTTCAGCATTATTATTCTAGCATAGATTCTTTGTGACTTGGGAACTAGAGCTTGCCTATTAAGACCGTATCCGACACTAATTCGCCAGAAGCACATGTACATGAAGAACATATATAGCCCATAAAGGTTAACATACTTTTTACTCAGTGTCTTACGATTTCAGGCGTGATGATGGCGGACAAGTGTCCGATCGTAGTAGGCAAGGAGGGTGCAAAGATCTTGGCGGTGGAAGAGCCGGAGCTTGGCGAGCCCAACGCCGCGGCGGCGCTCATCGAGAGACCCTCGCTAGCGTTATTGTTTAAGAAGATGGCCGATAAAGAAGGAGATATTATTGGTAATGATTAATAAACGCTATACTCTTATGTACTACAATGTTCCGTTATAAATTGTGTATGTCCCCTAAAACAACTGTGTGTGGAATTATTTATGGTTATCAAAGAATGTCTAGATATAACGTTGGCTGGACCACCTCTAAAAAAATTAAGCCACTTTGGGAGACAAGATATGAAAACCAGAGACCAATATAGGTATAATTCTGGTGGATAATACTGATATGAGCAAAAAGTAAAATGTCCTTTTTCTCCTACAGAGATGACGCGACGGGCGCTCTGCGGAGACGGTCTAGCTGAAGACGATGAGGCGAGGAAGAAGCTACCTGCAACAGAGCTACGTGCCGACAACACGATCGGGCTCTACGTGCCCAAAGACCGGCACGAGAGGGCTGCTGTACTGGATGTGTTGTTTCCAAAGGTAGAAACGAAACCTGTAGACTCTTTTATTGAATGTAGACCAACCGTTAAGAATTGTAAAAAAGTACTCGTTGCATTGAACATAATAATATGACTTTGTATACAGTTTATCAACGATTCACACATAAACAAATATACCTCACAGAATGTGAGTATATTTGTTAACTTTACACCTTTCCCTACTCCTTCGGAGAATACAGGTTCGATGCTAAATTATTACAAAGTAGTCTCCTTGAGGTTGCGGGTTCAATACGGGAAAGTATCAATGTGACGTTTTCAATTCATATGTACTTTCTAAGTTTATCTTGGACATCTCTGACATCAGTGGAGAAAAACATCGTGAGGAAACCTGTACGGATATAAGTCTGATATCACCAATCCTCCTTCAGCAAGCGTGGTGGTCAATGCTCGTGCCTTCTATGCATGAGAAGAGGCCTTTGTCCTGGAATTGGACAATAGGCTGGTATTATTATTAATGCCCCCTTCCCCAGATGGTGGGGTCGGTGGTGGAGCCGGCGGCCCCGGCGCAGCCCCCGCACATCCTGATCATGTTCGGCGCGTGGCAGCGCCGCGCCGTGCTGAACATGGCGGGGCAGCCCAGCGTGGGCTCCAGGCTGCTGCGCTACGGGTTCTTCGCAGATGCCAATATCGAGGAACCCAGGCTCTTGTGCAAGAATGTAGACCAGTACGATCAGAGGCCGGATAAAGAATAGTATGTTTTATTTTAGAAGTCCTGTGGTAAATGTGGTCTGAGCCTTACACCTTATACTGCTATAAAGGACATATTTCGAAGACATTCCTTTACATAGTAAAAAAACACAGACCAGTCTTTTTGCGTAAGATTCTAAGACTGATAACCATGTAAAATAAAAATAAAATAACGTATGTGCATCAATCACCCAATTCTAAGTCAAAGTTCAAGCATTTATTCAATTAGACCACTTACAGGCACTTTTGAATTGTCAAGAAGTTACATTTAAAAGTTGAAGCTAGTTGCTCGTTCCAAAGCGTAAATCTCTATGGAGAAGAACGAGCAAGAAACTCCATGAACACCCTTTTCTTCCAATTTGTTTTTTATAAAATCTTGGTTACAATATTCTTGTTGCTTCTATTTGTGGAAATAATGAAGATGAATATAAAAAGAAAAAAAAAGTAGTATATACTAAAGATGTCAGCAGTTAAGAGATGACCAATCCCAACAAACAGCGCCCGTTCACGAACATGACGCGTGCATCAGCACCATTTAGCTCACCAATTAGTTATTGTTAAAACATTTGAATACCAATTCTTAATAAACTCCACAGTTGCGAGACCATAGTCCTGATGATCGCAGTGGGTTTGGCCGAGCCTGAGCTAGCGGAACCCGATGACATGTTCCCTGAAGGACCTCCTGAAGACCTCCTAATTCTGGGCCCGCTCCACGTCAGCGCCGACGCGGTAGTGGGACAGGAGGAGTGCGCCCGGTTCTTCCCGCCAGGGTACAGCGAGCCGGAGAAGAAACCCAAGTCTAAGAGTAAGAAAAAGAAGAAGGTAAGGACGGACCAGACCACCTGCCTTTCATTTCGCTGTAACGTTCTAGACCTGGTAGACCGTTTCGTAATTTGTTAGATGTCTGGGTTTTAGCTCCCTATTATCAGAAATATTCTTTGCAAATCCAGGATCGATTCTTGTTCCCGTTTATCAATCTGTTAAGTAGGCAAGTAGATACTGATTCTTCTTCTTGCCACCAGAGACGTCACGCAAGCAAAGAAGAAAACGCAGAAGCCCCCGACCGCACTCAGAGCACAGAGAACGCAGACGGCGAAGCGAACGAGAACGGAGACGACGGAGAGGAGAACGGCGACGGAGAGGAGAATGGAGACGAAGGAGACGACGACGAGGAGAATGGGGAACAACATGCGGACAAGGCTACCTCCCCGCCACCAGCCACACCGCATTAGTATGCTTGGTGACGAGAAGAACGGGAAAGACGAGAATGAGGAAGATTAGTGCTTTTATATATCACAAAGTCAAAGTTTACATACATATTGCTAATAATCAAGGACAGCAGTGATTAAATTATGTTAGAAATTGAGATGCTACAACTTATGGGGAAGGGAAAATTACTGATGTTACGAACATGGTGTAAATGACACTGTATTTTAGTAGAATTGATAAGAACGCGTTCAGTTTTAAGAATGTACTATTAAAGTATTGTATTGATTACGAAAACAAGTAAAGCAAAGCTATTTGTACTTGTTTTAGTTTTAAGTTTGTTTAGATCTTAAACGCTAATGATCTAAAGGGCGATATTGAAGATTGTCACTCTTAATTAATTTCTGTAAAACAGTAAAATGAAACAATGAATAATATTCTAAAATTTGTATTTTCATTTATTTATAAATAGTCAATTATAATATATTTGTATTAACAATAAAGTAAATGAGTAACGACTTAACTGATAAGGTGGAGGGGGAATATGTTACAGTGCGGGGGCCACCTCACACTACTGAGTCTTTTCGGTTCCTGAAACAAATACAAACAGGATATATTTCACTCTTAGTTTAATGATAAAAGGTTTAAATTCCAATGATCGACACGCGCTTTATAAATAACGGGTACATGCATTCTACACACGCAAGCTTTTGGTTCTTGACAGAAATAGTTTAACTAACGTGCTGTACTGTGCATGCACGGCGTGTGGGTTTGATGTAACATTTGGGCACATAAGAGGGTTATAAGGGTGTGGTAAGCTGAAATAGCCTTTAATACGCAAGTAAGAAGGGTTATGTCTGCGTACCATATGTAGTGGTTGTCGTGGTGCGGCGCGCGCATGACGCCGACGCCGCCGCCCAGTCGCCGGTAGTTCATGGCGCCGCACAGGCGCCACTGGTTGGACTCCGGGTCGAACACCTGAGGGGAAACCGCCGATTAGTGATAACACTTCAAAAACAGCTCTTAATGCTAGGAAACAAATTGTTACCACAGACATACGTGGACATTGGGGTCACTATAATTCCAAATACATACTCAAAAAAGTAGAATGAGTACTCTAAACTTCACAATAACAGTTAATGTAACTAGTAGTTGTATGGTGGTAGCGTCGCACCTCTATAGACTTTAGGTAGGCGGTGCCGTCGAAGCCTCCGACGGCGTAGAGTTGTCCGTTGACCACGGCGAGCCCGACGCCGCTGCGCCGTGACGTCATCGCCACCACGGGCGACCATGTGTCTGTGTGGGGCTCGTATCTGTGGGGAAATGGGGGCGTTAGTAATCTATACTAATATTACACAGAGTTAAAGTTTGCAAAATTGTTTGTGAGAGATCTCTAAAAGTGCTGGTCCAATTAAAAAATGATTTCATTGATAAAAGGCTACACTACTGCCAAGTGTCTTGGGATATATTTTATGGTATGCTTGACTTCCATGCGACCGAAGTTACGAGCAAAAGCTAGTGAGATAAAGACGCGTGCCCTGCTTCACTCGGTGGATAGCCTAAGGCTGCCGGTCCACCGGAGCGGAAAAACGGAGAAGTAACACAATACGATAGGACAATACGATTGCATAAAATCTTTGCTCCGCTCCAGTTGTACTATCCTATCGGTTAATGTGTGTGACAGGTCTCTGTACTGGTGTATCCGCCACGGTGCGCACACCGGTGGCCCCGGTACTGCAGTCCAGCACACTCACCGCTCGGCGGACGACAGCTCGGTGCAGTCGTCGCGGCCGCCCACCGCGTAGATCTGTCCGTCGAACACGGCGCAGCCTAAGTGCTTGCGTCGCGTGGACATGGGCGCCACGCCGGTCCACTTATTTGTTCTCGGGTCGTATCGTTCCACTGAGTTCAATGGCGCCTGTCCGTCCGAGCCTCCCACCGCGTATAACTGCCCGCCGAGGACGGCCACGGCCACGCCTAGACGTCGCGTCGTCATTGCTGCTACCTAAGACAGAAGGGGCATGAAGTGAATATAACATAACATACTCTCACGTCTGTATTCCTCGAAGGGTTAGGCAAAGGTGTACCAATGTACACCTATAGTTCGCCGGTATGTTTAGGTCCCGTGTAATAGGGGGCGAGCCTATTGCCATTAACCGGGTACAAATCCTAACTCCGCGCTGCTACTAAGAATTTTATAGAAAAACGCAATAACACTTTTTACTCGACCTGGGAATCAAATCCAAAACCTTTAGCGTAGCAGTTGCGCTTAGGGCCACTAGGCTAACGAGAAAAGTGCATAACATTGCATATTAAAACCAATAGTTCCGTGAGAAAGCCCTGGTGCCGTGTCTGACCTTGGTCCAGCGGTTGTCCTTGGGCTCGTACCGCTCCACGTGGTTGAGGCACTGCACGCCGTCCTGGCCGCCCACCGCGTACAGCGCGCCCTCCAGCACCGCCACGCCCACCGACGTGCGGCACGACGACGTCGGCGCCACCGAGCCGCACCACTGCCGGGGGGACTACATTGTTTATTGCGACTAACAGAGGAGATTGCACACAATAATGTAAAAAAGAACGAGCAAAAAAAATATCTGGACGAGGTCAAAAAGGCGTCTTAAAATCTAGCCATAATGCAGTGTGTCGTTATATTTTGGGTAATACAAGAGTGGAATTATAATGTGAATGCACAAAAATATCTACAAAAATAAAACACGCGATGGCGCTCACGTCCATACGTGAAATGAATCAAACAGACTTGCACGTGGCCGAGGTCACGTGTCACCGCAGTTCAGTGCGAGTACCTGGTTGGTCTGCGGGTCGTACCGCTCGATGCTGTTGAGGTAGGACTGTCCGTCGTGTCCGCCGACGGCGTACAGCAGATCGTGTAGCACGGCCACGCCCACGCCGCAGCGCCGCTTGGACATGGGCGCCACCATCTTCCACTCCGACGTCTGCGGGTCGAAGCGCTCCACCGACGCGATGGCGTCGCCCGAGCACCACCCGCCCACCGCGAATAGGACTTCTCCTGGAACACAATCATGAGGTATTAGGTATGCACGTTTAAATATCATCATTCAGCCGAAAAACGTCTACAACTGGTCATAATGACTCCAACCGCTACAGTGCTTCCCGCATTTACTGAATACCTGTGACCTCCACCAGGACACCAGTCCACACACGCTGTGTCCTTTCGTGCGTGGCACAAAACTTCAACGATATGCGTCGTTCTTAGCTTGACGAACTTAAG